>CM062805.1:1096985650-1097722368 GCA_031772625.1 Pinus tabuliformis
CGAAGGGATGAAGAAGCAATAGTGAAGCTTTCTCCATGAAGCACTATTCAGTTAATAGGACAAGGATTCCCGTGAATACCACCTCTGCCCACAGCACCTCTGACTTCACCGCCATCATGTCCAACTTAACCTGTACCACCTCCACCTCCACCGCAGTTCAGTATGGAAAATACAGTGAAGTTGCCTTTGTTCAAAGACCTGGGAAATGAGGACCTGAACCAATTCTGGTTCGTTGTGAGGGATGTATGCAAAGCTCAATGGGTTACAGATGATCACATAAAGAAGGAAACACTAGTTATCATGTGCCAACCTAGTATATTAAGTACTCTAATGATAACCTGAATTCTGGGGCAGCAGACATCTAGGCAGCTCTAAATAGGGAATTTAGCAGCCATAAATCTCAAGCGCACTCGATTGTGGGATTCAAAGAGATCGCGATGCGACTAGACATGACACCTTGGGAACTAGATCAGAGTTTTAAATGTACAATCCGTGAAGCCAACATAAACTTGACAGATGGATAGAATCATGAGTGGTTTGTGGCTTTGCTACTACCACACTTAAGAAGTGCGTTGTCACAGTAGAAGATAACAACTTAGGCAGAGGCCTTGGAGATTGCCATGAGACTACATGAGACTCTGATGCAAGATCCTAATATAGGAGTTCAATAGATCCATGCACAGCTGAAGAATCTGTGCCTTGAGATGCAAGGTCTGAAGCAGGATAGGACGGTTCGACCAGAGGTACGCGAGGAAGTATGGTGCTTGAAATGCAAGAGTCAGGGTCATGACAAAGACCATTGTCCAGCCTTTGTGAATTACCTTGCAGGGGGAGGACCGATGCCTTTAAGGTCAGAAGCTCAAGCAGGACCTAGTGTAGGGCCTGCATTATGGTGTGCTATCTGTCAAGTAGCCAGAAAACATGCCACGGATAACTGTCACTTGCTACAGAAGTATGTAGAAGCACTGTAACAGTTGTTCTGCAAATTTTGTAGGTCAGTACGACATGATGAGAATACTTGTAGGAGCTATGAATTGATGATGGATAGAACTCCCACCTATAGGGTTCAGGGCAAAACATGGCCCCTCGACCAGAATGCAGGAATGGCGCGGACGGGATTTCAGGGGTGTGGAGGAGGCCGAGGTGGAGGGGGACCTGGTAGAGGTCGAGGACAGTTGATTTGCTACAATTGTCGAGGACTAGGACACTATGCCAGTGATTCCACTAATCCAACACATTCGTCATGCAAGTATTGCACGCTCTTTGATCATGAAACAGAAGACTGTCCTACATTGATACCTAGGATAAGAGACAAAGGGGCGCTACCACCTCCACTAACTCAAAACTTGCAGACAATGAGGTCTGAGCCATGTGAGGAGGATCCGAATGTAAACATAGCTCTCAGGAGTGGGATCGCAACAAGGGATGACAAGGGGAAACAACCAGAAGACAGTACATGGGTTCACAAAGCCTTGGCAAAAGAGGTTGAATTCGACTTGGAGTGCGCTCGTGAAGCCTTCATGGAAGCTAAGAAGAGCTTCGTTGAGGCCTCCACCTCAAGAAGCAAGGATAAGCCTGAGCTGGAGATGGACCCTTCTATGCTCACAACTTTCCTGGAAACTTGTATGAAGTTACTGCGCGACAGTAAGGTTATGAAAGGGTTACAAGAACTCATCAATAGATGTGTTGGGACCGCGCCAGTTGAGCTGTGCGTAGTATGAAAAATTGGCAAGCATAAAACGAGGATGGGATGGGAGATGAGACTGACCGCACAAATATGAGAGTATGAAATGGATCATGTCATTATGGACCCGGGGTCAAATGAAAATGTCCTACCAAAGTAGACTTGGGAGTGAATGGGGAGACCTGTGCTGCAATGGTCTTCGATTCTACTAAGGATGGCGAATCAATAGAAAATCATCCCCATGGGGCGGCTGCAAGGGGTGACCATGGACATTGAGGGAGCGAGCATGCTAGCAGATTTTAAAATAATAGAGATAGTGGATGACATCAATCCCTACCCTGTGCTTCTGGGAATTGACTGGGCTATTGATATGAACAGGGTAATCAATTTGAAGTAGTGAAATATGATCTTTGAGAATAAATCTCTGCGCGTAATAATACCCCTAGATCTAGATGAACGATCGCGCTATACAGAACCAGTCTGTGATTATGAGTGTGATGACGATCTGGACTGTATCTATAAGATAACAATGCGAAACCAATATTGGGTGAATCCCACCGTGGATGGAAGGATTGCGTGGGATCACGAGAGTCCCTGCACTTCGGACTTCGACGAAGAAATAGAACGATGGTAGAATCAGTTACATGAAGTAACTACGCTAAATTACAACATGATGACCCGGTCACTGTGCTGTGTGTCGTCAGAGGTAAGAAATTTTCCTACTTATGATGGACTGAATGAGGTAGATATCTTTTTGGATGCATTTGAAAGTGAGGTACCAGAAAAGTAGTGCTTCCAGGCCTTAGATTTGGCACTGTACACTACACCCACAAGATGGTGGGGTACGCACAAGGGAAGCCTTGATGATTGGCACGAATTTAGGAAGATGATGAGAACATGATTTGCCAAGCCTAAGATGTGACTAACAGACAAGTACGATGGGCAGAATGATCTGAACGTGCATCTGGCCAAATGGACATAGGCTTATGGAGAAAAGCCCCAACCTAAGTGGGTGCACCTGTTCTGTCATACCCTGAATGTTATCCCAATGATTTGGCATATAGAAATAGAGCTCTGCCATGGGACAAATGAAAGGGATATCCTGCGCGAAGGATTCATGATGACATTTAGTTTTGAGGACAGGTTTGACAGTATTGATTTTGCGCTGCAAGAAGTGAAAGCAGCCATCTTTAGGATACTGTAGGATCCTTCAGACCTAGTTCAGCCTAAATGGGCTACTCATCTGAGTCATGCGCTCAATGGTTATAATGTAACTGTTGAAGATGAGAATGAGGATCTGCGGAAGATTAACATTCCAAAAACAGGTAGGCCATCATGGAGGGATGAAATGCCTTTGAATCCACAAATGAAGTTGCAACCTTTTAAGAAGTGGGCAATAGATTTTGTAGGACCCATTCAGCCACAAGGTAAGACAGGGGCAAGGTACATTATCAGTGTGATGGAGTATTTGACTTGTTGGGCAGAAGCGCAACCGGTGAAGGATTGCATGGGTGCGATGGCCGCGAAGTTCCTATTTTAGCATGTACTGACGTGATTTGGATGTCCACAGATCTTGATGAGTGATCATGGCACACAATTCCTGAATGAGACGATCAGCGCACTGACAGAGGAATTTCAGGTATGACCAGAAGAGCACACTTATTACCCACAAGCTAACGAGACAATGGAGGCATTCAGAAAAGTGCTTGAAAATGCACTGACCAAGGTTTGCAATGCTCAGCGAAGTGATTGGGACCTATGCATACCTACAGTACTGTAGGCTTATCGAACAACATGCAAAAAGCTGACGGGAAAACCCCTTTTAGGCTTGTCTATGGTGTCGAAGCCATAATGGCTATGGAATACATCGTGTCTAGTCCACACATAGTAGCACTCACAGGTATGGTGAATCGTGGAGCCCTGGAAGAGAGGCTCGCGCAGCTATATGAGTTCGAAGAAGAAATATTTTTGGCTAGGTTTCACCAACAGGTCTAAAAGCAACGTGAAAAGGCATGGCAGGATCGACACATCAAGCTGCACACATTTAAGGTAAATGATCTGGTTTTGTTGTATGATAGTAAGTTTGATAAATTCCCCAAAAAATTCAGGATGCACTGGTTAGGGTCTTATGTTATTAAGAAGATTACCAACAAAGGAGCAGTACAACTGGTCAAGTTAAATAGAGAACCCTTCCTAGGAAAGGTGAATGGCAGTCACTTGAAGCCATACACCGGTAGTTCGGTCATGTGACTAAATAAAAATAGCATAGTCTTAGTGCTCTAGGCAACTCAAAGGAGGTGTAGGACTATAAACTACATTGCTCGGGTTGGGGAGCTGCGTGATTTCAGGACGGCGTGAAGTAGGGAAGTGTCACAGCATCAGCGACAGTGCGAAGTTAGTTGTGCTACTTGTGGAAATAACATGCAGGTATGTTGGAAAGTGACCGTTAAAGTCATTGTTCATGATTTGATGGTCAGATTGTGGCTAAATGGAGTGGGCGGCAGGCACTTAAGGAGAAATTTATGGATTAGATTCTTGAAAATCTACTGCTAATATAGCATTAATGGGTTGAATGTGAGGGGAATGGTTGGATTTGAATTCAAAAGGCCCTATAAATTACAAGTGGTTGTCCAACAAAAAACACTTGGCATTTTGAAAATTCAGTTGTCGTGCTATCAGGTGTGTATGGACCGTACACATTTTGAGGATTTGAGAGCAAGTTCAACATTTGAGAGATTGTTGAAGGAGATGCAGGACCTCTTGAATAGAATGATGTCGACACCTATGGAAGCCATGGACATAGAAGCGGTGACAACCGAGGAAGCTGTGTAGGAAATTAAGGTAGTAGAAGCTGCCCCAAAGAGTGCTGAAGTGGTAGTCGAAGTCCCTAAATCACCCAGAACATCGAGACCAAAGAAGGATAAGTAGACTATGCTACCGGTGCACATCTCACCAAGAAACCCACAGAGGACCAAGCTCACTTTGTACGAAAAGGGGAAGGCCATTAATCTAGAGAAAGACAAGGAAGAATTTGAAGAAATCCTTGCAGATGAGGAGGATTTGGAAGTGGAAGTTGAAACCCAGAGTGTGGACCCTATTACTAGGTTACCAGAATATGCTCCTCCACACAAGTGCAAAGTGACGGTGTGAAAGGACATAGACGAGAGAAAGAGATCCCTACAAAATTTGTTGCTCCCGGATGACATTTTTCTTAAGGGGTCGCACTTAGGGAGAGTTCCTGTACTAAATTTCGAAGATTAGGACCTCACAGATCACGAGAAATTCTTGCATTTAGTGACTGAGTAGATAATGTGCCGAATGGTTGACACGACTGCTGGAACAATCGAATTAGAGCCATGAACATGGCTCAAGTGTGTAGAGAAAGCTGGGCTACTCAACCTGCTCGGGGTACTGCATTACCACTGTGCCCCAGTGACCGTCTTTGTCATCAGGTAGCTACTCTGCTTGGTGCATGATGGGTGTTTGTGGTTGGAGGACCCCATTCCCATCATAGACCACTTGATCCATCAGATCACACAACTGCCTTACTCAGGGGAGGATCCAACCAATATATCAGAAGGAAAAGGTGGTGAGTTGGTTCTCACAGAAGCTATGAAGAAGAAATTGAAGTTGGAGAAGAAGAAGCACGGATATGCCATCTACAGCATTAAAAATCCTACAGTCAAGGTAACAATGCAAATATTAGCAGGGAAGGTGATGTAGAAATGCCACATGGATGAAGTGCCCACGCCTGTGATTGCACTAGTAGCCCAATGCGCTGAAGGAGTCTAGTTCAATTGGGCGAATTATCTATGCGGCGAGTTTCTTGCGAACTGTCACGAGGCGCAGGAGCAGGGCAAGACGTTCCACTACGCGTGGCTCTGGATTTCAATTGTATTTATGGCATGGGAGATGCCAAAAGACAGCCAATTCCCTTCGGTCACGTCAAACATTCTAGAGGAAGTGAAGTATGCTTCATTGTGGGTGACCAAGGATGTGCAACACGTAAAAGAAAGCAAGATCTTTTGGATCTTGATGGAGATGAGTATCCGGATGGGGATCAATCATAAGCCGCGGTTGTCACCCACAGTATACGCTAGTTTGCAGAGCTTTGCAGAGTTCAAAGTGGATTTCCACCATGTCTTTATCAAGGCGCGGAAGGACCCCACGAAGACATGGCATAGCTTACCTTATCTAGCAACAGATGATGTTATCTTTGTAGTCCTTGAGTCTTGGCTACTGAAGTGGTGCACTGCAACAGGCTCCGTGGTGGAAATGGACAAGTCCACCATGCAGCATAAGAAGGAAGAAACAAAACTCAGAATGGTGCAGCTAGCTGAGAAGTGCAGAAAAGAGGAAGTGGAGGGTAAGATCGAGGTAGTGCGTGACACCGCGAAATTGGCCGAACAACAGGAGAGAGGAGGAGAAGAGCGTGAGGGACATAAGTCACCTTCACCCGGGACTGAGGCAGAAACAAATGAGCTGACAGAACAAGGTGGCATAGACCCACAGATGACATCCACCCAACTCAAGTGTCAGTGACTGCAAGAGAAGGTAGTGTCACGGAAGAAAACCAAGGCTTCAAAGACATCCTTGGACCCAATCACCCTCACTGAGCGGGATTTGCACGATATTGGAGAAACGGTGAGGGATGTCACCATGGAGGTCCTAAAATAGTTCGAAGAGCAACAACAATTGGTATTAGGGGCTCTTCAGACAGAACTACAGGAGTTGCAGGCTCGCACTTCACAGGCTAGCACAGTGTCCACCAGCCTCATGATCAGCACTTCAGTTGCTGCGGAGATGTTGCGCACAAGGGTGACCAACGCAATAGTGCTACCAGATGCGGCACTTACTATAGAAAATGAGTTCAGCAGGCCCACGGGTAGCAGCCTGAAAGGGGTGGGATTGAATATGGTCACGCTCCCTCGAGAGATGCTCCACCTCTTGCAGGATGGAGTCACCATGGAACTTAGGGCCTGAGAGAATTATGCTCTGTAGGTGATGAGCGAGCATCGCATCAACATTAAGCAGTTGGGCCTACAGTACAACGAGGCAATGGAACAGAATAAGAAAATCATGCAGGTAGCAGAGGAAGCCTGTCGAATGGTCCTGTAGTTGGACATTCAAGTAGAAGCATTGGTTCAAGAGCACGTCCACAAGTTGGCCACAAGGGTGCGCGACACTTGGACCACCAAGAGGACCCGAATGTAAATCACCTAGAGACAGAGGCACACAAGATAAAACAAATATATGACGAGGTCAAAGGGACTACAGAGATAGTCGCCCTTACACAGAGACTCGCATTGATGCAAGAGGCAAAGGCTCTTAAGCAATAGGTGGATGTCGCTTGACACAAAGAAGGGGTCCTAAAAGTGCACCCACAACCATGGATAGGCTAGGCATATACAATCACAGCTTCCATTGAAGGAAAGCTCGCAACACTGCAGGCAACTTAGCAGAAGATTCAAGGTGGTAGTTCAATGGCAATCATTAAGCAAAGAGTGGAAGAAGTCCAGCAGGCGGCCGCTCAGTGCATTGTCGAGGTTGCAGTCATCCAAATGGAGCTGGGAGGTCTTCGCGATAAGATCTCTGTGCCTATAGAGTGACTCGAGGGCGAGTCACGATGTTTGTGTTGGGGGCTTGTTGGGCGTGGGATCCCCCAAGGGTAGTTTTGGGGCTAAAATCCCATATTTTGGTCAAATTTTGTAATCCAAGTGTAAAGACTCTGCATTTTGTGGTCGCGGAGCGTGTAGGTGTTAAAGAGTCATAGGGTTGTTTGCCCTTATTTTGGAAATGTAATGTTGGCTATAAAATATCTACCCATGGTTCGCGGACCATGGGATTGTATAAATAGAGCTAAGCTCTAAGTAGTTTGATAGCAAGAATAGAAGATAGACACACGAAGATATGATGTATGAGAGATAGCTGGTAGAGGCTCTGTAGTTGAGTGCACAAAGGCCTATGGTAGAAGTCCGTAGCTGAGTGCACAGGGCAGGTTGAGTCTGTAATCGTTCGGAATTATTAATAAAGAGAAGTATTCTACAATTTTTGCATCTTTATTTCTTGTTTATGCATCTTGTTATGTTGGGTATGAATTTCACTTATAATGCTTATATGATGCGTGAATGTATGTAAATGTGTTGGTTAAGTGAACACAAATAATAACAACTGTTTATGCGAAGCTAACTAAGATTGGTTAATAAGATAAGTAAGACACTTAGCCTAGTTTGGGATATATCGCAGTTCGCTGCCCTAGCAGTGCGAAAGTCCCTGAGCCATAGGTTAGGGATGTGCAAAAGCCAATTGTACCCTTTGTTACCGGAAATAGTGTCTATGCAGAACTACTAATCCCACTAAGGCTGGTAGCTACCTTAGAAACAAACAAAGTAAAACTACTTTCGTTTTCCTTTATGAAAGATAGATGAGAGAAGAATAAAAGAGACCAACCTCTGTCTCGCGCTTGGTTCTTTGTTCGATTCCCCTCTCTTCTGATAGTCCTGTGCTACTTGCTTTCTTGTATACCCAGCTTCACAGAGTACCTGTAGAATCAAAGCAGCGTAACACTATACAAGAACATAGACCTATTATCATAAACAATTTAGGATCAGATGTAAATTGACCATACAAATGCATAAAACATGAATCACACAAGAGTATGGAGGAAAACTTGAATAGCTTTATTGATAATCAAGAAAGAGCCAAGAGAGTTACAACCAATCATTCTGACCTAGCATCATCCTCTTAGCAAGTAAGCCCTTCTTCACCTCATGAAAAGCTTAGATCACCCAACACTATGATGTTGCCTCAAGAAACCAACAGCAATTCCTTACAAGATGCAAAATTCCAGCCTTTTTCCCCCAGATCTCTGGGATGAGAGATCTATATATAGATATTTGCAGAGGTGTGAGTCAGCTTTGGGTTTTTGATTAGTTTCTTCTCTCTGATAGTTCTTGATTCCACTTGGAGATCTCATTGATCTCTTACTCATCCTTGGGCGATTCTGAGAGGCAAGTGTCACAGGAGAAGTTTTTGGAAGATTCCATGATCATCCACCTCGCAAACTGTCTCCGCCACTTGTCTTTTCTCGTCCATCGCACCCCATAGAAGGGATTTTTGAAATACAATGCACTTCCCGTGTGTACAAGGTGAGATGCATCGCACCCTGGCCATGGAGCAAGTGAAATGATCCAGTTTTGACCAGTTCTGAGTAGTTTTTCATGGAGAACTTCTGGGAGATGATGTAATCAGTTGACCTTGTTCTTTTAGGGGTTGGAACAACACCTTTAGGGAATTAGGAGCCCTTGGTTTATGGACATTTATGCTTGGGGTTGGAGTGCCCAAAAATGTCTATAACAGTTGCCCCCTAAAGCATGAGGTTGTTAATCTTTTTGATGTCGGGTGAAATGCTTTATCATGAGGATCCGAAGTTCTTTCAAGTTGGAAGGAGACCTGTAATAAGATACAATGCAATACATTATCTTCATAATATTTTCATGATCTAGCTGAGGCGGGCATTCCCATGCTCAGCTTTATAAATTCATTTTTCATGTACATGAGACAGACAATCGTCTCAGTGTAGACTGATGATTCTGGTAGAGCCATCATCCCTTAGATTGGATGATTATCTGTACAACAATGATGTACATTTGATGTCTTTATTTTCCTGAATATATATCACAGCTTGGATGGATGAAACTAGATCCAGGGTCTTCAATCTCGTTCGATCTTCACTCAAAGTACAAGTCGATCCATGTGAGAGATGTTCTGGAGTCGAACATGGAAAGACATCACCTGATTACCAGCCAATGATGTAAGCCGCTAACAGGCACGAGAGGAATCACCGATAATGATGATGACCCTCAAGGTACTACAATACAATTCACGTGGTGTGAATAAAGGACTTGGCGTCGAACACCACACAAAATCTTTCAGTCGAAGGCCATTGATGTAAACCTGTCGCCGGAAGTGAGAAACTTGCCATTGAGGCATGGAAGCTTCAAAGTACTGAAAGGGTTGTTCCTAGATCGACTTCTTGGATAATGAGCTGATGTCAACAAGAAGTGATCCATCATAGGAGGGCCTTAGTGAATCCCACATCAATGACATGGAACGGAGAAAATTATTTTAATGGAGGTGAAAACGATCTGGTGATATAAGGTTCAGGGTGGCGGTCATGAAAGAATGGAGCGTAAATGTATTGCAGTGGGTGAGACACAGGTGAATTCTCTGAGCGACTTCTCTTGAACATATCAGCGACACTGACATGATGGATTGGTAGCGTTAACCCCAAATATGGATGGTGTGATGGACCCATGGTGATATGACCAGTGAATGAAACAACCCAACCCGACTCGGATGCGGAGTGAAAGTGTCATGTTTAAGAGCGACTTGCTACCAACAAGTTTCTTCGAGTTTTCTTCCCAATTTTTCCCCAGTCATTGCTGACCAATACCTCTTTATTTTTGTCAAGCTTGAGGAGGATAACATATGCTTGTTCTATAATTTTCCCTTCGGGCAAACCCATCGCTATGTTTTAACGAGCCTAGCGATAGTGAAACTCGTTCTTGTCTGTTATGGACAAGTTTTTCGCTATTAGGTTTTAACGAGTTTAACGACAAAGATAACTCGGTCCTTTTCAATTTTAGAGAGTCTGAAAAGGGATGTAAAGGAAACTCCAAAAATCCTTTTTCGTCATCTAATCCCTTAAGTCTGAAAAAGTATAAAATAATACAAAAGGGATGAATTTTCGGTACTTTTAACGAGCCGAACAAAACAAGCGCTCGATCTTTTTGTGTAATAATCCCTCAGGTCCAAAAAGATTAAAATCTAAAGGAGGGATAGCACTTCCGATCGCTTTAACGAGCTGGAGAGGCCAATAGCTTAGCAATCTTTTCATATTTTACGATTCAGTTGAAAAGAGCTTAAAGGAGACTCGTTTTTTAGGAACGAGTGATAGATTTGGGTAGCAGCTGATTCCAGGTAAGGTTTGGAATTTTCCAATCATGGCAGTGTCACAAGGATGGCTAACAAGATCACTCTTTGCAGCTGTTCCTCAAAAGGGGTAAACAATCAAGTGGAGGTGAATGATCGGCCAATACAGAGTGGAGGTGATGATGAGAACACGACCAAGGCTTTAAAGGCTGAAGTACTACATTCACGATGGTTATTTACTGGAAATTAGTTCATTTTTTAATGAGCTTAAATGTGGGGGGAAACACTTGCTCATTGCTTATGTTTATTTTTTAACGAGCTTTAATTCCGCAACAAAACTGCTCGATGCGATTTTATTTTTTAACGAGCTTGAACCCTGCAGTAACATTGCTCATGGCGGGTTTATTTTTTAACGAGATTGAACCCTGCAGTAACACTGCTCGTGATAAGTTTGCATGCCCCCGGCATAATAATGCAAATTGAGGTGCATGCCCCCCAAGCTTCATTGCATTCAACTTGGTGGTTGGAATGAAGGTTTACCTTTGAGATTTGGAAAGGGGATTTGTTTCATTTTTTAATGAGGCTGACACAGTAAAAGAACTATCCTCATGACTCCTTGTTTAATTTTTTAACGAGGTCGACATGAGATAAGAACCATCCTCGAAATCCACCGTATTTACAGTATTTGATAGCAAATCAAAAACTGATGGATGATTAAGCTTGCTGGAATAATCTTCGTGGTAATCCGGAAGATGGGCGCGATGGTGGTAATCTTCCCATGGTGCCTCTCCTATCATCATTGATTGAATTTTTCCTTCGTCTATAGAATGTACATGCGACCAAGGATCTGAAGAGGTGCCATATTCCTTAGACCTATCTATCCAAACACTCGATAAGCGTTGATTTGGGTTTGCCCCCCAAGCCAAGAAATTTGATTGCTACAATATTTCTAAAATGGCGATGATCCATGCTGACAAAATGTTTAGGAATCTTCCGAATCCATTAGATATAGAAGATTTCATATTGCAGGTTTCCACTGTGGCCACTTCCACCAAATTATTTGGAGGCGGTAGGGAAAAAGTACCCATTAAGGCAGGGTCTTTTAGGAGGCCTACTCCAATATTTTGAAGCAAATGATTGCTTCCATGGATCACTAGAATGATTCCCGTAACTTGTGAACTGTTGGGGAGAAATGTTTGTTGGTTGACGATTGTAATTCCTCCTTGGAAGGGAAAGGAAATCTTCCTGGAGTAGGTCGACACAACTGCGGCCATGGCATATATCCAGGGCCTTCCTAGTAGGATGTTGTAATCGAGGTTTCCGTCGATTACTTCAACATCAATTTCTACTGTTTTGCCTCCTAGTTCAACTTGCAAGTTACTTAAAATCCCGTATGGAGTGTATGATTGTCCATCAAATGCTTTTAACTTTGTTGATGATCGCGACAAGGGTGGTGAGCCTAAATTTTTCCAGCAACTCATCGACATAATACATGTAGATGCCCCCTCATCAATAATTGTTCGATGAACAGTTTTGTTGAGGGCTTTCACTTGAATAAGGAAAGCTAGTTGAGCTGGTAACTGAGGGTCATATCCTTTGTGATTAAAGGATACAAGATTGGAATCTGTTGGGTCAATCCCACCTATTACTGATAATATATCCTGCTTTTGGGAGAGGCAATTTTTTGGTACCTCAAGTGTCGAAATAGCGGACGACGATTGGGCCAGGTCCTCTACTATATTATAATTCTGTGCTACTTTTGCATGAGGATTAAATGTCGATTTGTGTACTACTCCCTTTGGCAACTTTATCATTGGTTCAGGAATGATGGGTGGCACAACTTCGGTCAAAGTTGTTGTCGAACTACTAGGTTGTTCATTAGCCTTGTTATTCGACAGCTGTGGATTCCTGTAATCTTTATTCCTTGTCAAAGCATCATTTTGCTGCTTTGAGATAGACAACATAAGTACTTGGGATCGAGAAGCATTTTGATTAGCAACCAGTTTGGTTCCTGGGTTTGGAAACGGATCAGTCAATACTGATGAGGTTTTTGAACTCTTAAAGAGTTTCTTAACTTCGGCTTTATGTGGACAATCTCTCGTCCGATGATCCTCATCGCATATCTAACACCCCGCAGGGGGTTTCCTTTGCCCAGAAGGGTTTGCAGAAGGTTTTTCAGGAGATGACTCATCCTACTTCTTTTTTCTCCCTTTCTTTTTCTTCTTGCCCCCTGGTTGCTTCAGTTGTTTGCCCTTGTTGGTCGACATGGCATTTACCTTAGAAGCGAGAAGTTCTTCATTTGCATTTTGATCATAAATCTTACGGGCTTTCTTAGATGTAGCCTTTGTTGATTTCATGCTTGTACCTATCACACCATCGCCGGCATGAGAGTCTTTGTTTGATTTAGGAGGGGGAGGAACGGAAAATTCCGGTCTAGGAGCATCAGGTATTTTATCGTAGGGCGTGCTCGACTAAGTATAGATCAAGTCTAGATATTGTGCACGAGCAATAACTTGCTCTTCAGTGACAACTCCTCCCTTTGCCACATCTTCTGTGATAGAAGGTAATAATGACTTAATAAACCATTCAGCTAAGAGCTGATCAGGAACATATGTTTTTACCATTCTACGATGACGTCACCACTCATGAATATGATCAGATATGTGAGTGGCCGTTGTCTGTTTGAAATTTGTAAGAAGCTCTGTTCCTGTTTCGTACCTTATTGGTAACTGAAAATGGGTTAAAAAGGTTGTGGCTAGGGTACTGAAGTTGTCAAACGAAGCTCTGGGTAACTCGATAAACCATTTTTCTGCCGGACCAGTTAACTTCCTCTGAAAAAGGCGAAGCCTAATCGAATCATCGTTTAGGGTGTTTGGTGAACACCACAGATGAGATGTCATCACATGATTCAACAGGTCTTCACCCAGATTTCCATTAAATTTAGGAATATCTGATGGAAGTTTATGTGGAATCGCTAGCCACCAAGGGGCATAAGAAATTGGATCGTTTGTTAACCTATTTAGATCCAGTAACTCCAAAGTTGCCACGAAGGGTAGCTGTTGATTCAGGTTTGGCGAAGCATACCCAGGATATGACGGAATTGCCTAAGCAGTTGGTCTTTGCATACCAGCATAATGCATTTGATGCTGGTAACTTTGGTAAGGTTGATGGGCATAACCATTGTAGAACAGTTGATTTTGACCGTTTTGAATATATAGCTGCCCACTATTTGCAAAGATTTGTTGCTTAGATCCTTGGTATACTTGATGGAATTGCGGTTGTTGGTATTGCACCAGCCATGGTTGTGAAGCCATGCGCTGTTGTCCAATATTGACTGTTTGACCAAGATGAGGGGTAATTGTACCCATCTGTGCCTGTGTCATCCCACCAGTTGGCGATTGTGGTTGAGTCGTAGGGACAAGAGGCTGTTGCATTACCACCTGAGAAAACTGAGGTTGGCATACAACACGCAACGCTTGTACTTGCGACACTGTCACAATAGCTGGCGTAGTCGGTATTTTTGACATAGGTAAGCATAATTGCATCGAATATACAACTCTTGGTTGTTGAGGTAGTATTGGTACCCAACCGCTAGATGTAATTCCAGCATAACCTGAATTTTGTTGTGAACTCTCATATGCCACTTTTAGATGAGACATTCTTCTTATATGGTAGGAAAGGTGATGATTATTCCGTTTAAAATAAATTTTAGACGCTTTGACACAACTTGTTTTTTCAATTTTTAAGAGTCGAGAAAAAACAAAAGATGACTCTAGTCGCCTTCGATTTTTAATGAGCCTAAAGTGACAAGTGCTCAGATGGACCTTTTCCGTTAAGGAGTCTGAAAAGGAATGAAAGGGACTACTCTGGAAATCTAGGCATAGGGATTACCAAACCAATCACAAAATTGTAGAATAATTTTTACGGTACGACAGTCAATCTTCTTGAATGCTGTGTTCAGTGCATTGCGATCGATAGGGCGGCAGGCACGGCTTCCTATGGATAAAGGATAAAGCCTATTGTGGTCTTCCAAAATATACTCGACGATACGTGGGAGCACAAGTCCGTACTAGCACTTATAGTCTCAAAGTGGAGGAATCACCCAACCAACATTGAAAACAACAGTTACCAGGCTTTACGATGTCGGAATATGTCTCTAGCCTAGACTTCTAGATGTTGTGCATTAGGTTCCAAAGCGTTGTTAGATTCATTAAATTTATTTTATAGTTGATCTTGCTTAAGAAATTTTCCTTTCAGGTTCACCGCGTGATGTAGATGTACAATTCCTAAAATGCAATCTAAGATGATAAACAGTCGTTTTATCTTCTTTGTGCAATGAAAATCCTAGCTACTAAGGAAAGAGAGATGGCGTTCTTTCAACAAAGAGCAAAGAGCACACACTATATGCACTGTCCTAAATCAAACCAACCAAACAGTCTAAATGCAAATGCACATGCATGTATTTGTTTTCAGCCTTCTTAATATGTGTATGATAAAAAGAAAGCTAATGCACAAATCTGAATTATTTTTCAAAGTGACAATTACTAACAAGTTTCTTTTCAAAACAAAATGAGGACAATGACAACACTTTGCAATTTGGAATTGAAAACTTGCTTTCGACACTAGAAAAACTACAAATTCAGATAAAATACAATAGTAACAGGGTAATGGACTATCAAGAGCAATCAGACTCTCTTCTATGACTGAAAATGACACTTGCGACACTCTCAAATCAAGAAACGACAGTACAATTACGTTACTTCTTTGTAAAGGAGAACTGAAAATGACTCAAAAAATACATAAAAACATTTACAGTTCTTTGCACGATGGAGGCAGAATAACAGCAAGGAAAGGGGTTTCAAACAGAGGTGTACTAACTACAGACAGCAAAACTCTTGAATAGATATGAAAAGAGTGAATACAGAAACCAAAATTTAGGAACAATGCCTAGCCTAATCAGCGCACCTGTAACACAGTGAAACTGAAATGCAACGCACCTACTACACTCGGGAAGTGCGCTGAATTTGAGATTCACAAAACAGACAGTGCGCTAGACTAGGGACAAGACTTTGATTGGGTTCTGGGTCACAGTTTGCAGTTCAGTTCAGGGATTTTGGCCGAGCAAGTGGTAATCATTAAATCAATCACAGGGGTAGATCTAAGGAAGTTACTAGAGCCACCACAAGGGCAATTAGAGAGATTGTAAATCAGTTGTTTAAATCATAAACAAAACCTGGAGATTGACTAAAGCAGCGTTGATCTACTTTGCACTTGCATAGAAAATGTAGTTCGAAGGCTAGCTAGCTTGACTTTAGGCTCCGTCTGTAAGTTTATAAAGTAAAAAAATGTAGATGAACAAACAATCTACTTGTTCCCCAGTATGGTCGCCATTTTGTTACCGGAAATAATGTCTATGTAGAACTGCTAATCCCACTAAGGCTGGTAGCTACCTTAGAAACAAAAAAAGTAAAACTACTTTCATTTTCCTTTATGAAAGATAGATGAGAGAAGAATAAAAGAGACCAACCTTTGTCTCGCGCTTGGTTCTTTGTTCGATTCCTCTCTCTTCTGATAGTCCTTTGCTACTTGCTTTCTTGTATACCCAGCTTCACAGAGTACCTGTAGAATCAAAGCAGCATAACACTATACAAGAACATAGACCTATTATCATAAACAATTTAGGATCAGATTTAAATTGACCATACAAATTCATAAAACATGAATCACACAAGAGTATGGAGGAAAACTTGAATAGCTTTATTGATAATCAAGAAAGAGCCAAGAAAGTTACAACCAATTTTTCTGACCCAACATCATCCTCTCAGCAAGTAAGCCCTTCTTCACCTCATGAAAAGCTTAGATCACCCAACACTATGATGTTGCCTCAAGAAACCAACAACAATTCCTTACAAGATGCAAAATTCCAGCCTCTGGATCTTTGGTATGAGGGATCCATATATAGATGTCTGCAAGGGAGATGAGTCAGCTTGTGATTTGATTAGTGTCTTCCCTCTGATAGTTCTTGATTCCACTTGGAGATTGATGATGTCTTACTCATCCCTAGTCGAATTCAGAGAGGCAAGTGTCACAGGAGAAGTTTCTGGAAGATTCCATGCTTCTCCACTTTGTGGATTGACCCTACCATTTGTCCCTTCTCGCCCATCGCACCCCATAGAAGGGCTTTTTGAAATGCAACGCACCTACTGTGTGTATTTAGGTGAGATGCAATGCACTTTGCCTATGGAGCAGGTGAAATGGTTCAGTTTTGACCAGTTCTAAGTAGTTTTTCATGGAGAACTTCTGGGAGAAGCTATAATCAGTTGACCTTGTTCTTTTAGGGGTTGGAACAACACCTTTAGGGACTTAGGAGCCCTTGGTTTATGGACATTTTATGCTTGGGGTTGCAGTGCCCAAAAATGTCTATAACACCCTTTCGTGAAGGTATTGAAGGGTGGAACAAAGGGATAAGCAACCTGCGCGAAGGCAGGTATAGTCAGAATAAGCTAACACCACAACCATTTATGGGTGCGAAAACTTGGTTCCAGCAAACCCCCATACTGCTTCGGGTGAGACTTCAGTCCACGCTTTGTGGGCTGATGCTGAAAGGGCCAGTAGTGTAGGGATTTCTTTGGCTAACTAACGTTGAACCTCAGTCAGGCCCCCTCAAGCCAACACCCATGGTCCGCGGACCATGGGATTGTATAAAAAGAACTAAGCTCTAAGTATTTAGACATGGAATAGAATGTAAAGGAGTCGTAGCTCTGAAGCAAGAAGTCTAAGTCTTGGGTTATAGCATAGGTAGAGGATTTGTAGCTGAGTGCATAGAGGCCTAGGGTAGAAGTCTGCAACTAAGTGCACGGACCCCTGCAACTATGTGCACAAGGTGGATAGAGTCTGTAATCACTTGGAAGATATCAATAAAGAGAAATATTCAACAATTCATGTGTCTTTGTTTTGTAGATGCATCTTGATACGTTATTAATGAATGTCCTTTATTATACTTATGTGATGCGTGAATGAATGCAATTACATTGAATAATTGAATGCATTTACGAATATTTGTTTACATGGTGTTAACTTTAATTATCTAATAAGATAAGTAAGACACTTAGAGTAATTTGGGAATCTGCAAGGATCGTTGCCCTAGCAGTGCAAAAGTACCTGCGTAGCAGGTGAGGGCTGCGGAAAGGTTGACCATACCCTTTCATGGAGGTATTGAAGTTTGGAATAGAGGGCTCGTCTTGCAAGCCCTAGAGCGAAGCAACCTACACGGAGGAAGGGATAGAGAAAATCAAACGACATCAAAACCATCTTAGGGTGTGGAAACTTGGTTCCAGCATCCCCCCATACTGCTTCGGGTGAGACTTCAGCCCGCGCTCCGCAGACTGATGCCGAAAGGACCAGTAGTGTAGGGATTTGTTTGGCTAATTAACGTTGAGCCTGGGTCAACCTCCCTCAAGCCAACAAATGGTTTTGTTGCCAGGACCAGAATCTACATAAGAGATGTGTGATGTCATATCACTGGAATCCAACTAAGAAGGAGATCAGAGACTGGTTGGATAGGAAGATCCATGAATTCATGGCATAGGAGAACAGAAACCCATGACTAACAAAGGAACAATGGTTGGATAGATACCTGTATACAGATATCTACGAGATCTTTTCTGCTCCTTCCAAATTAAGCTATACGAGTGCATCGTGAAGCTAGCAGATAGCCATGGAAGGTGGAAACTTGATGGTCCTATTGTTTGGACCCCGAAGCTAGTACAGAAATTGGAAGCATATGAGGACAAGATCACCCGCGCCATCGATCATTAGCTTGATCGCATCATAGGAGGGTTTGTGACTAAGTTCACGGTCGACACCTTAGTTAGCTAAAGTGAGGTGGAGCAACGCTTTTTTAAATGACAACTAAGTAAGTACATAAAATATTTGAATACCTAGATTAAAATGTTATTATGTAAAAAATGGGTTATGCAGATACCTTGATGTTTGGGGCTATGTGAAGTGGAAAAACTTACATAAATGAAGGAAAAAAGGGTCCTGAGTATAGTCTGTTGATTTCACTTCCGCGAGGTGACAAAGAGGGAATAGCGAAGTTTTCTCTGTGAAGTGCTATTCAGTTAATAAGACAAGGATTCCCATGAATACCATCTCCACCCTCATCACCTCGAAATTCACCACCATCACCAGCGACTTCACCCATACCCCCTCCACCTCCATCGCGGTTCAGTATGGCGAATTTAGTGAAGTTGACTTTGTTCAAAGCCTTGGGGAATGAGGAGCCAGACCAATTCTGGTTCATTGTAAAAGTTGTATGGGAAGCTTAGGGTGTTACAAATGATAACATAAAGAAGTTAACATTGGTTAGTGCTCTACAAGATCGCACACTAACCTGGTATATCAAGTACACTAATGATAACCTGAATGTTGGAGTGGCAGACATCCAGATAGCACTGAATAGAGAATTCACGAGGCCTGAGTCTGAAGCATAGTCTATTGTGGGGTTCAAAGAAATCATGATGCAACCAGGTGAGACACCTTAGGAACTCGATCAAAGGTTGAAGTGTACAATCCGGGAAGCTAACATGAACCTAACGGATGGACAGCATCGCGAGTGGTTTGTTGCTTCACTCCTGCCACACTTAAGGGTTGCGTTGTCGTAGTAGAAGATAATAACTCAGGCAAAGGCCTTGGAGATCGCAATGAGACTACATGAAACACCGATGCAAGATCCAAATCTTGGGGTTCATCATATCCATGCATAGTTGAAAAACCTTTACCTTGAGATGCAAAGCTTGAAGCAAGACAAGATAATTCAACCAGAGGTGTGTGAAGAGGTATGGTGTCTGAAATGCAAGAGTCAGGGGCATGAAAAAGACCATTGTCCGGTATTTACAAACTACCTTATAGGAGGAGGATCGATGCCTTTGAGGCCAGAAGCTCAAGCAGGACCGAGTGTGGGGCCTGCATTGTGGTGCGCTATATGTTAGGTAGTAGGAAAACATGCCACAGATAACTGTCATTTTCTACAGAAGTTTGTACAGACACTGCAACAGTTTTTCTGCAACTTTTGAAGGTTAGTAGGGAATGATGAGCGTACTTTTAGGAGCTATGAATTGATGATGGATAGAACTCCCGCCTATAGGGTTCAGGCCGAAACGCGGCCCCTTGACCAGAGCGCAGGGATGGTGCAAATAGGATTTCAGGGCTGTGACCAAGGCTGAGGTGGAGGAGGACCTAGCAGAGGTTGAGGACAGTTGATCTGCTACTATTGTGGAGGACTAGGACACTATTTCTGTGATTGCACTAACCCAACACATCTGTCGTGCATGTATTTCACACTGTTTGATCATGAAATGGAAGACTGCCATACGCTAATAGCTAGGATACATGAAAAAGGGGCACTAGCACCTCTGTCGACTCAGAACCTGTAGATGATGAGGTCTGATCCATGCAAAGAAGATCCAAACATAAATATAGTGCTTATGAGTGGAATCGCGATAGGAGATGACAAGGGGAAACAGCTAGAAAACACTACATGGGTCCGCAAAGCTCTAATGAAGGAGGCTGAGTTCGATTTGGAGCACGCACATGAAACCTTCATGGAAGCTAAGAAGAGCTTTGCTGAGGCCTCCACCTTAGGAAGCAAGGATAAGCCTAAGCGGGAGATGGACCCCTCTATGCTCATAATTTTCTTGGAGACCTGTATGGAGTTATTGCGTGATAGTAAGGCTATGAAATGGTTACAAGAGTTCATCAATAGATGCACTAGAACCACACTGGGTGAGCCGCAGGTAGTACGAAAGATTGGCAAGCATAAAACAAGAATGGGACAGGAGATGAGATTGATTGTGTAGATAGGAGAGTATGAAATGGATCACATTATTTTGGACCTGGGGTCAGATGCGAACGTCTTACCAAAGTAGACTTAGGAACGAATGGGGAGACCCACACTGCGGTGGTATCCAATTCAACTAAGGATGGCCAATCAGTGGAAGATCATCCCCATGGGGCGGCTGCAAGGAGTGACTGTAAACATTGAAGGTGTGAGCATGTTGGCTAAATTTGAAGTAATAGAGATAGTGGATGACAGCAATCCCTATCCCACACTCTTGGGAATTGACTGGGCTACCGATATGAATGGGGTAATCAATCTAAAGAAGCGGAAGATGATATTTGGGAAGAAATCGCTACACATAATAGTACCCCTAGATCCTGCTGAGGGATCGCACTATACTGAACTAGTTTGCGATTACGACACTGATGATGATTTGGACTGCATCTATAAGATAATAGCATGAGATCAAGATTAGGTGAATCCCACCACGGATGGATGAATTACATGGGATCGTGAGAGTTCCTGCACCTCGGACTCCGATGAAGAGTTAGAACTCCGGGAGAATCGGTTAGACGAAGTAACTATGCTAAACTACAATATGATGACCTGATCATTGCATTTTGTGTCCTTGGAGGTAAGAAATCTTCCTACTTATGATGGCCTGCATGAGGTAGATATCTTTTAGATGCATTTGAAAGGGAGGTACCAGAAAAGCACTGCTTCCATGCATTGGACTGGGCACTGCACACTATGCCCGCAAGATGGTGGGGTACACATAAAGGAAGCTTTGATGATTGGCGCAAATGTAGGAGAATGATGAGAACTCACTTTGGGAAGCCGAATATGTGAATGATAAACAAGTATGATGGGCATGATGATTCATGCACGCACTTGGCAATGTGGGCCCAGGCTTATGGAGAGAAGCCCCAACCTGAGTGGGTGCACTTGTTCTATCATACCCTAGATATTTTCCCAATGAACTGGTATATACAAACAGAGCTCCACCACATGACAGGTGAATGGGATGTCGTACACAAAGGATTCATGATGACATTCAGTTTGGAAGACGGGTTTGACAGTATTGATGAAGTGCTACAAGAGCTGAAAGAAACCATCTTTCGGATACCACAGGATCCTTTGGACCTGATTCAGCCTAAGTGGGCTGCTCAACTAAGTCACATACTGGAATGCTATAATGCGACTACTAAAGAAGAAGATCAGGATCCACGAAATATTAAAATTCTGGAAATAGAAGGTCACCGTGAGGTTAAAGGACCGCATATTGAGAACCCTGATATAACCACGTTGTTGAAAACAAAACAAGTAAACATTGGTACAAAGGCAGAACCCAAATTCATGAAGATTGGATACTACTGGGACAACACAATGGTGGATAAGGTCGCTAAATTGCTCTACAAATACCAAGATTTATTCCCTACCAAGTTTACGGATCTGAAGGGGATAATCGGGGACCTAGGTATGATGAAAATTATATTAAAGCCCGACGCGAATCTGGTTAAGCAAATACCTTACTGTCTCAATCTGAAATATAAGGAGAAGGTCTACTTAGAGCTAGACAAGATGCTCATGACACGCATCATTGTGCCTATGGAAGAATCTAACTGGGTAAGCCCAACAGTGGTATAGGGAAAGAAGCAGAAGGATGAAATAAGGATATGTGTGGATGTTAGAAAGCTAAATGATGCTTGCATACACGATCCTTTTCCGACCTTGTTCACTGATGAAGTGTTGGAAAATGTAGGTGGTTAGGAATCATATTACTTCACTGATGGGTTCTCTGGGTACCACCAAATCAAAATCGTGCCGGAGGATAGGAGCAAAATGACCTTCGCGACTAAGTGAGGTTGCTTTTAGTACACTGTAATGCCATTTGGATTGAAGAATTTGTTAGGTTCCTATACCAATAGGAGTCATAATTTTGAATGAATAAGGTTAAACCTTGTACTATTGTACATACCTTTGCTTTCTGCAAATTTTTTCCATATTAAAAAATTAAAAAATGTAAAGAGGGTATTTCCTAAAAGAAAAATCAAAGGACAAAAAGAATGAGAAAAGGTCCAAAAAATGAAAATATATGAACCCAAAAAAACAAAAAGAGACCATGAAAGTGAGCAATTTTAAATGCCACTACTATTTACCTTTGTGCATAATAATGGTTGTGTGCAACTTGTTATTCATGCCACAATCCATGGTAATCAATCTCTTTAATCTTGATTATATCATGCTTTGAATTTTATGTGTATAGTTAGCGAATAAAATCTGACCAAACAATTTAGTCTGGGTAGATCATTAGATAGGTAGAGAAAATAAAAGGAGCACATAAGCTTAATTTGAGCCCTTGGATGATATAAGGTTAGAAATAGATAGTAGAAATAACTGATACTGAGCTGGACAAAATTAAAGGCACAACTCTATCTGAGGAAACACAAGGGCCATCTACATCACAGACCCAGATTTTGGAAAGACAGCTAAGTGTAGAGGTATCCTCATTCAGTAGGCTTATTGATAAGGATAAGGATATAAAAGATAGATATAAAGAGATCAAAATGAGAAATGAGAAACTAAAGGCCCAAACTTATGCTCAGTATCTCAAACTCACACCTACTAATCAGACCAGGTTGATGTCAGCTTTTGACATCAAGGAGGGAAAATTATAGATGTCCTTCATAAAACCAACTGCACAACAACTAAGGACATCAACAGATTTCAAGAGAGTTGATTTTGAAGTGATGGCAAGGGATATTCATCCCATAGACCAAATTGAGTTGCAAAAACAGGCTAGAGAGATGATATACTCCACCCTCACAGGTAAAGCCATAGTTTCTCATCAGTTGCAGAATTCATTGAGCAATATCTCAGCTCAATATCAATTAGAGAAGGCCTCCTCATAGGCCAAGGATACTAGAATCAAGTCTTTGGAAGACTTAGTGATTGAATTGGGACATGATCCCAAAGATATTAAAGCCACTGAACAACTGATAAAGAAGAAAAATGATGACATTGCTGCACTGAAAAAATAATTGAAGATAACTCAACTACAACATCCCTAGACACAGGAGGTCTTAGGGAGCCAAACTAGACATGAAGAGTTCATGGACTTGGTCCTAAAACTTAATGATCAGTTAAAGGAGATAGAGAAATAATTATACACTTTAATTCAATTGAAGCAAAGTGATATTGCCACTACATCTCCAAATGTCATCCCAACGGTCTCAACAATAGTCCCTTCAACACTGGCAACCTCATTGTCTCCCACAGCTCCCATGCCTATAGTACAACTAGCTTCAACAGAGTCTACATCAGCAGCAGGTGCACCAGGAGAAAAAGTAGTAGAGTTGGTTAGAGCCATGGAGGAAATGTCTATTCAGGCTATAGAAATGAACAAACTGAAAGAACAGGTGACAAGCTTGGAAACAAATTACAAGCATGCTAAAATTATGCATAAGGAAGAAGTACAGAAAGCTGCCAAAATGAATGAAATATTAAAGGCCATGGAGAAAGATCTGACACTAAAGGAACCCCTTGGGTAAGCCAAGGAACTATTATGGGCCAATATCATTGACTTTGTCAATGATATTTGGCCATCCATTCAAGAGATTTTTGAAGATATAGACCTAATAAAGATAGCTACAAAAGCTATCCAAAAAGTCAAGGAAGAACTAGGAGACATGCCTGAAGATGCAACCAAACTTATCCACTTCCTCAATAGTAAAAACAAGTATGAACTTCAAGAATTGGATATAGAAGATAGGACAGAAACAATGGTGGAAGTAAGAAAGGTCCTTTCCAAGAGAAACTTAATGATAAACTTGGATGGAAAATGTCAGAATATGCAAGTAACAGTTGATAGATTTATGACCAAGCTTCAAATTTTGAGAGAGAAAGGGTTACCCAGTCCCTTGGTCATAAATGACAAGCTCATGATACAACAGGAGTATGAGAACAAAATCAGAGAGCTAGCTAAGGAACAGGCCAGTACATCATCAATAAAGGCATTGCCAACAAGAAAAGTTCTTTACCAGACATTTGAAAACCTGTTTTTCCTCCAGCATGAGGTAAAATACCTATTCATCACTAGGCCTACTTTTGCTAAGTGTACCGAGGCAGATGAGATATATAGGAGGATGTTGAAAATCAAGTTACCTAATGCTGAATTATGGGAAAATTTGACTAATTTACTATAGTAAAATGTAGTAAAAAGGGTAATGTATAGTCGGCAGGGTAAAAGGTAAAAGTAGGTCAGCATGGTTAAAGAGTATCAGTGCCAAAGAGTATCAGATGAAAGCCAAAAGTAACTAAAGCCTCCAGCGTGAAAGTTCAAACAACAAAGAGCATAAAGGGATACAAACCAAACTATAAAGGCTAGCAGCACCACAATAAAAGGGACAACATGAAAGCAGTTCAATAGTTGTCTCTACCTTCTAGCAAGAAGATATTTTCATTTCCTAGATTAAATCCCAAGTTAGTTTGGGATATTTTGTAATAAACTTTTGTATAAATACTTCACAATTTGAAGTATGTAGTGTGGATTCTTAGACATTTCTATAGACTTCTTGATCAAAAGACTATAAAGCTATTGTATCATTGATTGGACCAGCAAGCTGGATTGATGAATAAAGACAAGATATTTCACAGGATTCATGTGTAGAGCGAAGTGCAGACAAGTATTTTCTCATGTTGTTGTTATCTTTCTTAAAGTTTTTCCACAATCTTTAATGTATATCTGAATCTGAATGCTATAACATGGAATGATATCTCAGAATTTGCTTAATTGCACTCTGTTTTAACTGTTATGCATTTAAATGTTTTCTACTAATTATCTAAGTTAAGGAATTCTTAATTTCTCCTTAGTTTAGGTTGTCTCTCTGTAATCTATAGCAAAGGATTCTTAATTGCCCTTTGTTTCTGATTATCCTCTGTTCCTTGTTTTAATCCTAGTCTTAGAATTCTTAATTGATCTCTCACTATGGTTAAGACCTTTTCACCCCTCTGACCTAAAGACCTGCACTTTACTCTGCTAGTTTTCCCTTTGAACACTTCCTTTAGTGAGTTAATTCTAGTTCTACTGCCCTTCTGTTGACTCCATAGCCCAATGGTCTAAAGACATCATTATATCCATCTGTTTTAAGGATTCCACCATCCAATCTTCAACACAAATAAAAAACCCCACCTGAACATTCAGAACTAGCCTGAAATCTCAGCAAACAAAGCTAAATCATATAGAGAGAGCCCTCTCTAAACCATAGGTTGGATAGAGCCTATGCTTAAAAGTTGGTTTGTGGTTACCTTGGTCATTTTCTTTCTTCTGATAACTTCTAGAGAAATTCTGAGTGATAACAGAATGCACCTGCATTCTTCTCATGTGTAGTTGTCGTTGTGTTCAAGGAATTTATTCATAAGTTCCTCGAGGTATATTTTGATGATTGGACCATGTTTGGTTTGGTTAAATGCCATGTAGCGAGCTTGTGCCTGATGTTGGATACCTGTCGAAGATAACAGATCACGTTCAATCTCAAGAAGTGTTTGTTTTGTGTTCCTTTTGGGAACTTGTTGGGGCATGTGGTTCGCAGACAGGGACTGATGGTAGATCCTGCAAAGATAGTGGTGATATTGAACCTGGAAGTGTTGAAGAGTGTGAAGAAGTTGCGCGCTACCCTGGGACATACGAGATATTACAGGAAGTTTATCAAAGGCTATGCCCAGATCATCGTGCTTATGGATAAATTTTTGAAAAAGGATGTCACATTTTGTTGGAATGATGACTGTAAGAAGAGCTTGGATATATTGAAAGAAAAGATGGTCACCGCATCGATTCTAGTCTTCTCGGATTGGAAGAAAGAGTTTCATGTACATGTCGACGTGTCATGTATAGCATTGGGAGCAGTACTGACACAGGCTGGCAGAGAAGGCTTGGACCATCCTATCGCATTCGCAAGCCGAAGATTATCCAAAGCAGAGAAGAACTATTCCACCACCGAACGTGAAGGGTTAGCTATGGTGTATGCGCTCCAGAAGTTTAGGCACTACTTTCTAGGAGGCCATTTTAAAATGTATACAGATCACTCCGCGTTGAAATACCTAGTCAATAAGCCTGTGCTGGGGGGGAGAATCTGCAATGGATTTTATTGTTCTAGGAATATGATTTTATTGTAAATCCTAGACAACTGAACACAAGACTAAACCATCTGTGATGCATCGAAATGGGCGAAGAGCCCACTAATTTGGAGGAGGGATTGCCTGACGCACAACTATTTGCAATGCGCATCACAGATGGTCATTTTGAGGATATAATACATTTCCTAATGACAGGTTCTACATTGGAAGGATACACTGCCTAGCAGAAGAAGGAATTAGTGGTGCACGTGGCATATTTCTTTGTCATTGCTAGGCATCTATACAAGATGGGGACTAATGAGATATTGCAATGATGTGTACCTAAGATCAAAAGAAGCAGCATCCTCACGGATGCTCATGGGGGCACTGCAAGAGGGCATTATGTAGGAAGTGCAACTGCGCAGAAGATTCTACACATAGGGTTGTGGTGGCCAACCCTCCATCAGGACTCAAAAGCGTATTGCAAGGCATGTGATGTGTGTCAAAGGACTGGTAGACCATCGCAGAAGGATGAAATGCCTTTGAATCCAAAAATGATGTTGCAACCCTTTGAGAAGTGGGTGATAGATTTCGTTTGACCCATTCAGCCCCAAGGAAATACGGGAGCAAGGTACATTATCACCGCAACAGAGTATTTGACTCATTGGACGGAGGCACAACCTGTGAAGGATTGCACAGGCGTGACCACTACAAAATTCCTCTTTGAGCAGGTATTAACGCATTTTGGATGTTCAAAGATCTTTATGAGTGATTGCGGTACACACTTCCTGAATGAGACGATCAACACATTGACAGAGGAATTTCAAGTATACCACTAGAAAAGCACACCTTATCACCTGTAGGCTGACAGGATGGTGGAAGCATTCATCAAAGTGCTCGAAAACACGCTAACCAAGGTTTGCGATGCTCAACAAAGTGATTGGGACCTATGCATAGTTGCAGTACTATGGGCTTATCAAACGACATGCAAGAAGTTGACTCGACAAACCCCCTTTAGGCTTGTTTATGGTGTTGAAGAGGTAATGTCTATGGAATATATTATGCCTAGTCTGTGCATAGGAGTGCTCACAGGTATGACTAATTGTAGAGCCTTGGTGGAGAGGCTCGCACGGCTCAATGAGCTCGAGGAAGAGAGATTTTTGGCTGGATTTCACCAGCAGGTCCAAAAGCAGCACAAAAAGGCATGGCATGATTGACATATTAAGCTACACTCATTTAAGGTAAATGACCTCATTCTGCTATATGATAGTAAGTTTGATAAATTTCCAGGGAAATTCAGAATGCACTGGTTAGGGCCCTATGTCATTAAGGAAATTACCGATGGAGGAGTAGTACAGCTAGTCAAATTGAATGGAGAACCCTTCCCAGAAAAGGTGAATGGCAGTCGCTTGAAGCCATACACCAGTGGTCCAGCCATGTGACAAAATGAAGGTAGCACAGCCTTAGCACTCCAGGCAGCTGAAAGGAGGCATGGGACTATAAATTAAACTGCCTAGGTTAGGGAGCTGCGCGATTGGAGGATGGTATGAAGCAAGGAAGTGTCACTGGGTTTACGGCAACGCGGAGGGAGCTCCACTGCCCTAGGAGAAATCGTGTAGGTCAGCTGGAAAGTGACTGTTAAAGTCATTGTTCATGATTTGACAGTAGAAGTGAGGCCAAATGGAGAAGATGACCGGCATTTAAGATGCAATTTATGGCTCGAATCCTTGAAAATATGCTGCCAATCCAGCATTAATGAACTGAATTTGGGGGGAACGGTCAGATTTGAATTCGAAATGACCTATAAATTACAAGTGGCTATCCAGCAAGAAACAGTTGGAAACACATGAATTCTTTCACAAAATCATGTCAACACCCCTAGAAATTATAAATATTGAACAAGTAGTAGAGGAGCCGACACAGGAAATGGAAAGAGAGGCAAAAGTAGTTGCCTCGGAAATGGCCGAAGTATTGGTAGAGGTCCCTAAATCACGGAGAACGCCGAGACCAAAGCCAACCCCAACTGAGGAGACTGTGAAGGACAAGAAGGGCAAGTAGC
Organism: Pinus tabuliformis; assembly: GCA_031772625.1. Taxonomy (NCBI): domain Eukaryota; kingdom Viridiplantae; phylum Streptophyta; class Pinopsida; order Pinales; family Pinaceae; genus Pinus; species Pinus tabuliformis. Next base: position 1,097,014,283 of record CM062805.1, read on the forward strand.
CTACCATACTACTGTGCACATCACCAAGGAGGAACCCACCAAAGCCCACTGCACAAGGGAAAGGCAAGGTTATAAATCTAGAACCAGAGGAGGAAGATATCGAAGACATCTCGATGGATGATGAGGATGTGGGAACGGAAGTGCAGGAGGTTGAAGCCCAGGGTGCAGACCCTATTATGCAGTTGTTGGAGTATGTCCCTTTGTACAAGCCTAAGTCCAAGGTACCAAAGGACATCAACGAGAGTAAGACTCCCCTGCAAAGTCCTCTGCTGCCAGACAAAATTCTTTTCAATGGTCCACAACTGGCATGAGTGCCGATACTAAAGCTTGAAGACTCAGACTTGGCAGACCATGAGAAGTTCCCACACCTAGCGACCGAGCAACTGATGCGCCACATCATAGATATGAATATGGGAATGACTGCCTTAGAGCCGCAGAGGTGGCTCAACAGAGTAGAGAAGGCATGATTTCTCAACCTGCTCTGGGTGCCACACTATAACCACACCCCAGTGACAGTGTTGGTCATCAAGCAGCTATTGTGCTTGGTGCATGATGGATGTTTGTGGTTGGAGGAGCCGATATCCATCACGGATATTTTTATTCACCACATAATGCACCTACCATATACAGGTGAGAATCCAGCCATGATCTTTGGCAGAAAGGGTGGCAAGTAGGCTCTCGCAGAGTCAATGAAGGAAAAATTCAAGCTGGTGAAGAAGCTATGTGGGTACGCTATCTCCAGAATCTATGACCCCACTATGAAAGTAGCCATGCAAATCCTCGCAAGGACGGTTATGCAGAAGTGTCGCGCTGATGAGCTACCAGCGCCTGTCGTTGCACTTGCACAGCAGTGCGGTGAAGGAGTTCAATTTAACTAGTCGGACTACCTTCGCGGAGAGTTCTTGGTGAACTGCAACGAAGCACAAGAGCTCAACAAGATGTTCCACTACACATGACTCTTGTTGTCGATTGTGCTGGTAGCATGGGAGCTACCAGAGGATAGCCAATTCCCTTTGGTCACGCCAGACCTTCCTAAAGTAGCGAAGTACACTTTGCTGTGGGTGACCAAGGATGCGCAACGAGTCTGGGACAACAAGATCTTCTGGATCTTGATGGAGATGAACATCAGGATGGCCATCAATCACAAGCCATGATTGTCTCCCATGGTGTATGCCAACCTGCAGGGCTATGTCGAATTCAAATCCGACTTCCATCTAGTATCCATCAGGGCGTGGAAGGACCCTGCGTAGAAGTGGTATGACTTGCCATATCTAGCCATGGATGATGCCATTGATGCGATGTTTGATCAATGGTCAGTGGAGTGGTGCACGACCATGGACTTGGCGGTCGACGAGAGCAAGTTTGCCACATAGAAGAAGAAGGAGGAGGCCAAGCTAAAGATAGGACAGCTAGTCGAGAAAGGGAAAAAGGAGGCAAATGACAAGGCCTAGGCAGAGCAGTCAAGAAATCAAATAGGTGGAACAGAGCGTGGCTCTGAGATAGAAGAGGAAGAAATAGAACAACATGGCGTGGACCCTCAGGAGACATATGCCTGCATCAAGCACCCAAGAGAGCTTGAGAAGGGAGGGTCCAGAAAGAAATCAAAGACGACCAAGACCTTTCTGGACCCTATCACATTGACAGAGGGTGACCTACATGATATCGGTGACATAGTCAGGGATGTCACTGCGGAGGCCTTGCAACAATTTGAACAACAACAGCAAATCATCCTAGGGGCCATCTAGACTAGGTTGCAGGAGTTGCAGACCTGTGCATCAGAGGATGGTACGGTGTCTACTAGCTTGGCTATCAGCACTTTAGAGGTTACCGATATGCTATGCATGTAGGCTTCCAGTGCGATAGTGTTGCCGTATGGTGTACTGAACACTAAAAATGAGGCTAACAGGCCCACTGCCAGCGGCCCAAAGGGAGTTGGGCTAAACCTAGCAACACTTCCACATGAAGCACTCTACCTCTTGCAAGATGGAGTAATTGCAGAGCTGAGGGTCCATGAGCACCATGCCCTTCAGATAATCAGCGAACATCAGATCAACAACAAATAGATGGCCCTACAGAGAAATGTTGCCATCCCCGCTGAGACCAAGGTGACCAATCAAAGCAAGATGATTATGGAGGTTGTTGATGAGGCATGCTGAATGGTTGCAAAACTGGCCATTCGTGAGGAGGAGCTAGTCGAGGTACGCATCCGCAAGTTGGTAACAGGGGTGCACGATGCTTGGATTGAGATGGTGCAGGATCAATTGGTGTTGAACCTACAAATTACCGATCTACATTTGAGGGCCTAGCCTTCAACACCGCCAAAAGTAAAGGAACAACGAGCAACCGCTATCGCAGAAGTAGTAGCAACGATGGATAGTGCAGTAGTAGACAGCACGTAGTTGTTTGAGCAATCATTTAAGGTCCTGACAAGCTTGCAGGAGAACCCCAATATACAAAGGCTAGAGATGGGAGTGTGCGAGCTACAACAGTGCTACAATGAGGTTAAGGACACAGCGCAAACCATCGCACTTACACAAAGGCTAGCCAAGCTACAGGAGGCCAAGCAGATGAAGGAATAGGTGGATGCAGCGCTGCACAAGGAAGAAATGCTGAAGGAGAGACTAAAACCCTAGTTGGAGGAAGCTGACACAGTCATAGGAAATATTAAAGGCAAGCTTGCGACTCTACAAGCGACACAACAAAAACTTCAGGATGCCAACACAGGAGTAGTGACCAAGCAGACAGTGGAAGATGCGAAGCAAGTGGTAGCTTAGTGCATGGTTGAGGTAGCGTTCATATGGGTCGAACTTGACAGCCTTCATGCAAAGATCTCCATGCCTACCAAGTGACTCAAGGGCGAGTCACGATGTTTGTGTTGGTGGCCTATTGGGAGCGGGATCCCCCAAGGGTAGTTTTGGGGCTAAAAGCCCATGTTTGAGTCAAATTTTGTAATAAAATTGTAAAGTCTTCACATTTTTTGGTTGCGGAGCACGAAGGTGTCATGTGTCATGGGTAGTCCACCCTTAGTTTTTTAAAGTAAAGTTGGTTGTAAGAGATCTACCCATGGTCCGCGGACCATGGGATTGTATAAAAAGAGCTTAGCTCTAAGTATTTAGACACAGAATAGAATGTAAGAGAGTCATAGCTCTGAAGTAAGAAGTCTAAGTCTTGGGTTGTAGCATAGGTAGAGGCTCTGCAGCTGAGTGCACAAAGGCCTAGGGTATAATTCCACATCTGAGTGCGCAGACCCCTGCAGCTATATGCATAGGGTGGATAGAGTCTGTAATCACTTGGATGATATCAATAAAGAGAAATATTCAACAATTCCTATGTCTTTGTTCTGTTGATGCATCTTGATATGTTATGTATGAATATTCTTTACTATGCTTATGTGATTCGCAAACGAATGCAATTACATTGAATAATTGAACGCATTTGCGAATATCTGTTTATGCGGTGTTAACTTTAATTATCTAATAAGATAAGTAACATACTTAGAGTAATTCAGGAATCTGCAAGGACTATTGTCCTAGTAGCACAAAAGTACTTGTGTAGCAGGTTAGGGCTGCGCGAAGGTTGATTGTACCCTTTCGCGAAGGTATTGAAGTCTGGAATAGAGGGCTTGTCTTGCAAGCCCTAGAGAGAAGAAACATGTGCGAAGGCAGGGATAGAGGAAATCAAATGACATCACAACCATCTCAGGGTGTAGAAACTTGGTTCCAATAGCCCCCCATACTGCTTCAGGTGAGACTTCGACCCGCGACCCGCGGGCAGATGCCGAGATGGCCAGTAGTGTATGGATTTGTTTGGCTAATTAACGCTGAACTTGGGTCAGGCTCCCTCAAGCCAATATGAATCCTAAGTCAAATTTAGCAAATTTATGGAGGTTAGAGACCCTTTTGTTTTGCATTGAAAGTTGGAAAAAGTGTCAAACCCAACGATAAGCATATAAGAGCCACCAAAGAAGAGCATCGGGCATACATGGAAGGATAGTGAGGCAGCAGGAAAAATTTCATTGGATGATTAGTAGAGCCCACATCACAACTTGACCCAGTCGAGGTAGCCTGACAATATTATCTTGGCAAATTTTTTGAAGTGCTCAAACAAAACAAGCGGGATGATGTTTGACATGTCGACATGGCATTGAAAACAAAAAGTAACAGGAGCAATGTGATTGGCCACAGGTAGATCCAACCATTAGAATGAATCCTGAAAAATGTTTCCTGAAGACATAGCCATGGTGCAATATTAAAGAGTTTGAAGGACATCAGCAGGTGGACATGGAACACATCAAGTGGCGAAGAGGCTTCCTATTGGCCCAGGTGGAGCCCCCTTTGCACATAAGTCTGTAGTAACTACCTCGGTGGGTGCATCGTGGAGAAACCAAAGGGAGTGGTTAATAGATTGAGAGGGAAAACATGGCCATGACACAATGAAACAGAGGCTTATCATTTGTAGAAATACTAAATGGAGGCCCCCACATGATAGCCAAGCCTATTGAAGCTAACCTAGAAATGAAGCAAGGCAACGTGCAAAAGAGTGCCAACCTAGAGGAAAGTTATTGAAGACAAAGGAAATAGCTAAGAGGCCTTCAAATATTTATAAAGAAAATATGTGATAAACCAGTCCACGAGACCCTTTTGTTTCCTCTTTGATAGTGGGACACATGGTGACATATGATTGGCTTAGATGATGGAGGATGATGACATCAACATCGACCAATGGGAATGTGACATGTGGAAGTCATATTTAGCATTTTTGGGTACCGGAATGGCCCATTTCCCAATTACATGAGGACCAATCATTGGATGACATGTGGTGCAGGTGATGTCAACATTATGTCATCCCGTTGGTTAGATCCAGGAAGGTTAAATAGAAGTGAAATAAGAAATAAATAGGATGAATGGGCATGAAATGACATGGGTTATGTCAGAGTTGACTAAGATTGGGATCATTTCTATAGGCTCTTGTTTGCAGGGTGTTGTGGTCGGGAACACCCTAGGGCCTTGGGTTGAAAACCCCAATAGAGCATAGGGAATACAATAGCAAGAAATGTGCAGAAAAACAATCTAAATGCTTAAACTACTGAACTGGGAAGCAGTGGTATTACCCAGAGGTCCTACGTTCAGTGTCGATCCCGCAGGGTCCAAACCCTCTGCTTCTTCCGATGCCTTTAAAACTTGTAACTTATTCAAGAAAAGCATATACAATAGTAGTAATAGAAAGCATGTTCATGATATATGTGTTAGATCATATAAGAAAATGAGAAATTACGCATTAATATAAGATTTATAAGAAAATCACAACATGGATCAATGCATAAACATGATAAATATCAGGAACAGAACAACATTTCTTTATTGATGTAAGCTAAATGAAAGGTGGAAAACTACAACCTGAGTCTTCCTCCAGCTCCAAGTGGAACCGTCCTCTGGATCCATCCTATCCCGACCTCAGCAATCTTCCTCCATCAATACACACAAGGATGTCATAAGAGGGATGAAGGACATCTCAAAAGAGGAAACAAATGTTTCCTATAGCTTTGGGAGTGCAGGAGGCATAGGGATTTCTTTAGACTCGATCAGGGATCAATCAACTATAATATCAATATCTCCTCTCTTATCCCTTTAGGCCTTCCCATGGAGGTTTATTTATACTTCTCCAAATTAGTTTTTTTAGTTGAGAAATAGTGGGGCCACGGGTATAGTAGGTGAGTAACAAGTAAAACCCATAAACTCCACCTGAATTTAAGGAGATTTTTTTTTTTTTAGTGTTTTAACACATATACGTGGGTTGGGTATATACTGACCTACATGTACATGATTTTAACATAGAGAAAAGTAGCGTATGGGAAATAGAACATTGTTTTTTAGAATTTGGAGCAAGTCTGCAAAGGAAGGGTTGCCCTAGGCCATAACCAAAGCATCAGATCTACCAAGAGTGGTAAATGGTGCTATAATAGATGCCCCCTAATATATGACGTCAGAAGAGGTACATGAGGGCCAAAATGTATTAGGTGTATAGAAGGAATCGTGCCGAGACCGGATAGGAGTTCACCAGAATTTAGCCTACCAAGCCAGTGAAAGAGATCAGAAAGAAACTACTATCTGAGGTAGGCATACCCATTCTCAGAGATAATAAATCATGTCCGCATGTTAAGTACAAAAGCAGATCCAATATGCATATAAGTATAAAGGAACTGAAGATACATAGTGGATCATCCTATCATATTCAGATAAGTATATGTCTCAATATCACATATAAAGAACTGATCAATGGCGATGAAATAGGAAGCTGATCACTAAAATCATAAAGTTGATCAAAAAAAGTACCAAGTTAAATGGCATAACAAATGGTACTACACTGCAACTCATGTGCCAATATATATGATGTCGTTGTAAAGAAATGAAACATATAAAGTGGATGGTTTCAACTAGCAGAAATAGGAGCAACTGAGAAGTGAACCAAGAAATGTTGATGCAAACTCGAGGTCTTCACCGACTACTGTGGTACATTTCTACACAATGGGAATAAATGATCTCAAGTCGACCATGTGAAAAATCATTTGATTACCGGTCATTGACGTATACCGTTAAAAAACATGAGACTACCCACCGATAATGATGGTGAGAATCAAGGTACCCAGTACAATATAACAAGTGCGAATAAATGAGTTATAGTTGAACACTTAGAAGAATCTATCAATCAGGAGACAATGATGATTTCCCACTGTTGATAGCGAAGGAGTCTACCACTGATGACTGCAAACCCTAAGGTACTACAAAATTGACTGTAGATCTTGTTCCTAGAGCAATGAGTTGAATTCGATGGAAAAGATATGCTAGGAGGAAGGAATTAAGGTATCCTTCATCAACCTAGTGTGAGTGTAACCAATAGGCAAATAATGTGGAAGGAATTGAATGAATAAAGATGTAGTAACCGAACCGAGGTACATTTCCGATGTACACAAAATGTAGCTAGCGCATGATAGAAACCCTTTGAACCAACCAATAATGAAAGCTAACACAGAGGCGAGGAATCCACCAATAGGGTCAAATGGAAACCAAGGTATTGCATGAATCCCAATGCACGATAATGAAGGCTGACGTCGAACAAAAGGGAAACCACTCAGTCAAAGACCCATGATACTAATCAGTGTTGAGCATAAGGTGACCTATCAATAATGAAAATAGGTCCAGGGTGTGGCTCTATATGTGCTCTCAAAGAAATTTGTCATAGTTGATAAGAGAAATACCCTCCATCAAGAAGTCAATGTAGACGTTATCAAACCAGCACGAGCAAAGGACCAAATAGTTGATGTGATAACGAACATGACTATGAAATCCAGGGATGGTCAACTGAAAAATAGGTCAAGAGACACCATAGAAAGGCCAACTCAAGTTTACTTCCCTTGAACAAAAGCACGAATCAAATGTGACTACATGGCAGCATATGATAACTTTGTATAAGTTTGTCATGCAGGAGGCATAAGAAAACTCTCCATATGATTGGAAGAGATAACCAATCGGAGGAGCACTAACTCAATAACAAGGTTAAGGCTCTCCTAAGTCAAAATAAAGCCCACCCCAATGGAGGAAACACTTATTTTTGAGTGCTTTGTTCAAGGGCGACACAACTCACTCTAGCTGCCATCAATTATGGAAATAATGTCATGTTCCTGCTGTTTTTTGGGATATATATATTTTTTGTCTTTTTCATATTCATGAAGCCTGAAAAAAAATAAAATAATTCTACATTACAGTGGAATGAACGAGTTTTCAAATATAGATGCACTAGTTCCTAGGAGGGGAACATTCCTATGCTCAAATGCAAGGTGACAAAACTAGTCAATGGCACTCAAAGGAATGTTCTTTCGATGGGTAAAAAGGTGTTTCAAGTTGCAGAGGCTAAGTGATTGCAAGGTTGATTTTGTAGAAGACATGGTAAAAAGGTGGCTTAAACATGAGTCGAAGTGAATCCAGCTCAAGGCCAAAAGGTACAAATGGTCAACTTGTAATGCAGCAGTACAACTCAACACAAAAGAGCCTTTGGGGTATAAACCCAGAAAATAGCGAAGAAGAAAGAGGATGAGTCTCTAAAGCATATGTCATGGTGGGACTAAAGAGGACTCCTGAGCCTACTCAGTATAGCAGCATGGGAAACATATGCTAGCGAGGATCTTACTAAGATGCCCATGTAAAGGTTGGATCTACCATCATATCAATATTTTATAAGTTGACGAGTGAAAATGGTTTGTGAATCAAGACATGATGGGGTCAACCCTATGGAAAAAATATCACAATATGGATGCTAGTATTAAAAATGCAGCAGAAAGTGATATTCCCTAACCTATATGCTAGTAAGAAAATGATACGTGCCATGTGTGACACAGGCAAATTCCCTCTGCTGACAGAGGCAACCCCTCTAGCCCTAGAGTGGGTCTAGTCACCGCAAAGACAATACCAAAGAAAATTTCCTTAGAAAGATGGTTTTATGAAGGCCTACCTTCAGATCAACGTTCGACGAAGTCCTCATCGTTTCGCTCTAGCTCTTGTTTTTCTAATCGCTTGTACCTAAAAACAACATGTAGAGGAACACCATAAACACAATAGAAAATGACCAAACAGTCTACTTGAAGAGTCAAGGAACCTCAAGCTATCGACATACAATTCAACATATGATATAGGAAACAAGCTATTGATTTGTATTAATATAAATCAGAGTAAAACTTACAACCGAGCCTTGACATCATAAGTCTCCTCGAAGGGTCCCATTGGCATGTCTCCATAAGAATTTACTTGTGAACCGTCTCCCAAGGGAACAAATGACTCTCTCTTTCGTTCAAAAGATTGATGCTAGAAAGTTCTCAAACCAACTCTACTCAAACATCTCTCAAGCCAAAATACATGTGAGGCTACTTCCACACCCCAATAACACTTTCTACCTCTACTCCTCTCTTTGAAACCTAAAGCTACCAAATTACATCTAGCTATCATCAAGTTACATCCAAGCTAGCTGATCTCATTCATGGAGGAGACATTTATAGGAGGGAGAGGTTCCATAAGAGATGGGAGGAAGAGCTTATCTCTTAGGGAGGTTGCACAAAAGGTGGAACAACTATCCCAAAGGAGAGAAGTGAGCTCATCTGACCCAAAAACCAGTCGTAGGACTGCCAATGAAGAAATTTCATCTTGAAGCTTCGATGATTTGTTAAAAAACTTGCCAAAAGTAGATCGTCGTAGGTGAAACACAAGGACAGAGTGACAACTTCGCTAGGGCTAGTGCAAACTTGACCATCTTCATGGGTGGGACAACTGATGACCCGTGATGACCCAGAAACTTAGGTAAAAAGGGGTCTACTTCAGGGATAATGAACTGAAACATTCTTCCTGAGATTACAAGGAAGGTATTGACACATAATTGGCAACATGACACATAATAGATGTCAGTAATATGGACCGGCAGTATCCGGGATCAGGGAATGCGGGGTCAGTGACAAATTACTGTGTAATAGATTCCCCCTAAAGCATGAAGGCCGAGAGAGTGGGAGGGGTGAAATGATTTACAAATCCATAACTGAAACAGAACATCCTCATGGAGAACCTACAAATGCAAGTACAACTGATATCTCTAATACATGAGTACATAGTGAAAGGAAATACATGTTTATAAGGCATGGGCACAGCATCTAGAAGATAAACATAAATGTTCTGTGGTATGGATGCAGCCATCCAATCAGAAAGACCACAAAAAAGACTTAGGTATGGTCACAACCATCTAATCAAAAGAGTCATGTATGAATCAATCCACGCAACCTGGACTTGTGTAATCTGAGCCCAAGGTCTTGAATCCCAACCTGATCATGGTACAAATTCTAATATGCAAATAAATGTGTTAAAGTTGAGCATACTAGAAAATCACTTGATTACCGACCAATGATGTAAACCGTTAACAAGCATGAGAGAGACCACCAGTAATGTCAATGGTTCTCAAGGTACTGCTAGTACAATCCACAAAGTGTGAAGAATGATCTGAAGTAAAACACTTGTGAAATCACTCGATCGAAGACCAATGATGCAAGCCTATCATCAAATGCGAAGAACTTGCCATTGAGGCATTCAAGCTCCAAGGTACCATAAATGAGTCTCTAGATCAACTTCCTGGATAATGAGTTGAAGTCGACAGGAAGCGACTAGTCTGTCGTGGCGGAAAAAGTCGTTTGTGCGGACACAGCTGACCTCCCTAGGAGTCTAAACTCTCTAGCGACAAACAAGACAAAATGGAGTGATATTTCTCTAAATACACCTTTTACAACATGAAAACTACAAGTGTTTAGGCTTACCTTATTCCAAAACGCTGTTGTTGTAGTTTGTCCTTGCCAATCCGGATGAGCTCCTCCTTCAAGTCAATTCCTGCAACCACAAACAATCAAACAATTACCAAGCACTTGCATTTCATATAATAAAACATATATTCAACATGTAGACCAAGGAACACATGAAATAACTCATTAACACAAGCTATTGAGAAAAATAAACCAGTTTGTATTAATAACGAAACAAAGAAACTCTTACAACCTGGCCTTGGTGTTGTGCAAGTTCCTCCCAGGGTCCATCAAGGGTTTTCCTCTACTTTGACAAAGCTCACCCTCTTCCAAGTAGAATCAAGTAAAGACAATCTCTCCTCACAAAGGCTCTAATGGAAGACCTAAATCCTGCAGCATTTACCCAAAGAAAATGTATAGCTCCAACCTCCTCTCCTTCTGGCTCAATGCCTTTATTTATAGTGCTGTAAAGAGGTTATTCAGGTCCACTATCAATGGGATCATCCCCCTCTTTGGGTGGGATAGCTCCCTTATTGATGGGATAAGTTCCCCCTTAATAGAGATACATGAACCAACTGGAGGCGCATCCATTTCATCAAACCGACCTCTAGAATGTTCTAGAAGTAACCACAAGTAACTTTTTCAAGATAAAACTCGCGCATTTTGCCTTTTACAGAGGGACGCACCTGTCCCTTAACATACAGAGCGTCCATGGACGCAGATTTTGTGAACATGGTCAGCGTCCCCGCAGGTAAGGCTAGAGGGAACCTGCGACCCCAGAGATAAACATAGTTTTTACAAGACTTTCTCTCTTCTTTGAGTTTGAGATGGATAACAGAGGCATGAGACTTGCCTAAGAGGGTAGCATGACTGTTGATTTGAGCCATACTAACTGTAAGTAGTCAAGGCGACATTTTTTAGTGTAACAGATTGCCCCCTAAAGTGCGAAGCCTGGAATAGAATAGGGTTTTGTAATTCTAGGAAGGGTGAAGCGCTTTATCATTTCAAGGATTGCCTTGTGGATGGCCTGGTTGGAACCTGCAATTTTCAACACAAAATACATGGATAAGATTATATCATCACTGAGGTAGGCATTCCCATACTCAGATTCAAAACTTTAACTAATGGACTAACTATGCTGATACAGGAATGATCTTGCAGTACATCATTTTAATAGACTTTTGTAGACACAGTATGGACGCAGCCATCTGTTTATGATTAGTCTACATAGATAATGAATACAAAACTCCTCGCAGCCTGGACGGTAGAAACTAGATCCAGGGTCTTCACTTCTACTTCCCGAATTGGTACGATTCTAGCCATGTGATTAAATGATTCGATGTCGAACATGGTAGAAACCACTTGATTACCAGTCAATGATGTAAACTGTTAACAAGCGTGAGAGAAACCACCAGTAATGTCAATGGTTCTCAAAGTACCAAGCACAACCCGTGAAATGTGAATAGATGTTTTGATGTCGAACACTTCACGGAATCCTCTGATCGAAAGTCAATGATGTAAACTGACGTCAAAGGCGAGAAACCTGCCATTGATGCATGCAGACTTCAAGGTACTGTCGATTCCTAAGTCATCTTTCTAGATAATGTGTCGATGTCGATAGAAAGCGACCCGTTGCAGGCAAGCCCGCAACACGAAATCATTGTTCAAGTTGAAGAAATGTTGCTGTAAGGACTGACTCAGGGATGGTCAAATGGATAACAAGTATTTTGCAGATGAAAGTTTTTGCTTGCAGACCTCTTGAACACATAACGACACGACAGATGGCTTGGTGACGAATAACTCAAAGTTAATCCCCGAAACCCGGTTAAAGACTTTCAAAGTGATTTGGTCAACTGTGAGGTAAAAGATTTCCCAACCCAGGTGAATGAAAAGTGTCGTGTTCAAGAGTGGTAATAAAGTTTCTTCTGAGACAAATGGTGACAAACAGGTTCATTCTTCTCTCTTTTCCCCCACCATTTCTGGCAAGTACCTCTTTATTTTTAACAAGCTTGAGGAGGATAACATATGCTTGATTATAAGCTCATCCTTCGGACGAGTCCAACCTAGTTTAAATTCGAACCCTAGGAAGGAGTGGTTCGTTCCTGTTTGTAATTGAACAGGTCCTCTACTGTAAAAGTTTAACGAGCCCAGTATAGGAGAAACTCGGCGTTTTTCAATTTTAGAGAGTCTGAAAAAACTAAAGGAGACTCCACGTTGAACTTTTTCGTATATTTGTGTCCCTCAAGCCCGAAAAAGTATAAAATAATACCTGGGGGAACCGCTTGATCTTGCGACCAAGGAGTACTTTCATAATAGTGTCGTTAACCTGAAAAGTAAAAAGCGATCAAGGACACGTCGTTTTATTTCCTTATCGAGTTCGAAACGACAAAAACCCGGCAATCTTTTCCTGATTTTAAAGTCAGAAAAGAGCTAAAAGGGGACCGTCTTTTAATTCCGTTTTAACGAGTGAAAAAGAAACACTCGGCAATCTTTTCATATTTTAGGAGTCTAAAAAGGGCTTAAAAGAGAACTCCGAGGTTTCACTTTTTCGTAAGTTTTAACGAGTTCGAAAAAGGGATAAAAATGTACTCATGGTTTTCACTTTTTCATAAGTTTTAATGAGTTCGAAAAAGGGATAAAAATGTACTCATATGGCCGACTTTCAATTTAATTTACGAGCAGGAAAAAACGGAAAGAACTCGGCATTTTCATTTGTTTTACGAGAATGAAAAATAGCAAAATAATCTCGGGATTTTCATGAGTTTAACGAGTCTTGAAAATAACTGAAATTGACTCGAGATAGGTTTTATTTTTACAAAAGCTTGAAACAGAGAAAAACTATGCTTCATAGTAGTTTCATTTTTTCACAAGCTCGAAACAGAGAGAAAACTGTGCTTGATGCCCCCTAAGCATGATTGCTAGAGCGCATGCCCCCCAACTTCATTTCATTCAACCAGTTGGATGAAATGAAGGTTCATGAACGAGATCATTTGAAAGACTCGACCTAAAACTGTAAGAAAATTATGCAAAAACTGAAATAACTAACCTAAACGTACAACCTAACATCTATGAGGTCTAGTCAAACTCTCGACTCAATTAGAGGAGGATTTGTTTCATTTTTTAACGAGCTTGACACAGGAAAAGAACTATGCTCGGATTCATTTTCATGTTTATGCAAGCTTGAAACGAAAAACTATGCTTGTTATAAGTTCACATGCCCCCAGCATAATGATGCAAAACTAGGTACATGCCCCCCAAGCTTCATTGCATTCTATGAGGTGGATGGAATGAAGCTTTACTTTCAAGATCTTGGAAAGACTCGTGGGAGTTGTTTCATTTTTTAATGAGCTTGACACAAGACAAGGAACTATGCTCATAACTACTTTCTACAATCTACCTAACAAAAAACTATACTCTAAAAAACCTTGATTCATTTTTTAACGAGCTTGACACAAGACAAGGAACTGTGCTCTAAAATCCTTGATTCATTTTTTAATGAGCTTGACACAAGACAAGGAATTATGCTCATGACTACTCTCTACAATCTACCTACTTAACCTACCCTTGTTTCATTTTTTAACGAGCTTGACACAAGACAAGGAACTATGCTCAAAAAGTTCGCATGCCCCCAGCATAATGATGCGAAATGAGGTACATGCCCCCCAGGCTTCATTGCATTCAACCGGCTGGATGAAATGAAGGTTTACTTTCAATATTTAACTTGAAAAGGGAGTTGTTTCATTTTTAAAGAGGTTGACACAAGAAAAGAACTATCCTCATACCTGATTCATTTTTTAACGAGGTTGACTCAGTAACAGGAACTATCCTCAAACCTGATTCATTTTTTAATGAGGTTGACTCAGTAACAGGAACTGTCCTCAAACCCTACTTTCTACAATCTACCTACATATCCTAAAATCTAGCTGATTCATTTTTTAATGAGGTTGACTCAGTAAAAGAACTGTCCTCATGCTAGCCTATTTCATTTTTTAACGAGGTTGATACAGGAAAAAACTATCCTCGTACTCTGATTCATTTTTTAACGAGGTTGACACAGTAAAAGGAACTTTCCTCGCGCTCCTACTTTCTAACTATCTATATGGCCTAAAAACTAGCTGATTCATTTTTTAATGAGGTTGACTCAGTAAAAGAACTGTCCTCATGACAGCCTGTTTCATTTTTTAACGAGGTTGATACAAGAAAAAACTATCCTCGTAACATTGATCATGGCTTCCAACTGGAGGAAAGACATGTCAATGGACACTCCTTGATCATGGCTTCCAAGAGGTCGTCATCAGAAGGAAGAATACTTCTCTGGAAGGAACACATGTCAAGGGACTCAAAAGGGATAAGAACATCGTGTTCAAATAATCCCATAGAGTTTTCCATGTCAATTACCGGATCTAAATCAACAGTGAGAGGCTCACTTACACCGGTAACTGAAAACATGGGACCGGTTGCCACATAATTAACCCGTGGCAGGGTAGATACCACTTTAGAATCAGGAACATTTAGGGGTGTCATATTATTGGTAGTTGAAACAAGACTAGGGAACGAAAGCTGGTCTACAGTCACAATACTGCCATTGTGAGGGAAAGACATCACGCGAAAGAGTGTCGATACGACAGCTTTCATTGCATAAACATAGTCTCGCCCAAGGAGTAAATTGAAATCCAAGGGACCTCGAACTACCATAAGATCAACACAAACAGTTTTACCTTCCAAGGTAATAGAAAACTTAGGAAGGATCCCTAAAGGTTCACTAATTGTTCTGTTAAAAGCTTTCAGATTCTGCGTAATAGGCGCAAGCTGAGGGGAACCCAAAGCTTTCCAAACAGCTGAGGATAAAATACTAACAGAAGCACCTTCATCTACCTGAGTACGATGTATGTCCCTACCACCAGCCTTGACAATGATTTGGAAAGGGATGGAGGAAGGAAGACGAGGTTCTGTCAGTCTATTCCAATCAAAGGAAAAGACCTCAGTACTTGGAGGGGGTTCTGTAGAAACAGGTGAAATGCCCCCCGGCATAGAAGAATCCGATGTAACAAGAAGAACATCAGCGGTATGAAATTTACTCTCGAAAAGGAGAGTGTGATCGACCGAATGTGAAATTGAATCGACCACTTGATCAACTAATGGATCATCAACCTGAGTGACATGAGTTTCACTCTCCAATGGGAGAGTGTGATCGACTGTACTTGAATTTAGATCAATCACTCCGTCAGTTGATGGTAGGTTGGGAGAAAGTTTACGGTAACTAGTTGGAAATTCTTGCTGTGGAACAATAAGGTTTTCCAACAATGTTGAGGCTTCATCCATGTGAGGGCAAATGTGAGTTTGATGACTCCCTTTGCATAACTTACAAGGAAACCTAACTTTACCCTTTTTCCCAGGAACCTGACTATCACTGGTTGATGGATCAATGGAAAGTTGATGAGATTTTTCTGACCATACTTCCAAGACCTTTGGAATACCAGGACAATTGACAAGGAAGTGGTCACCCTTACAAAGCCTGCAAGGGTATTTGGGTTTACGATGCATGTCGGAATTTTCCTCAACACAACTAACACTTACAGCCGTGGTTGGTTGGTTGACTTCTTTCTTATCTTGCTTCTTCTTCTTCTTCTTCTTCTTCCCTTTCTTCTTCTTCTTAACCTCCTGGTTACTAGCATCAAGGCTTTTACCAGGCGAAGAGGAAGAAATGGAGGAAGAAAAATTAGGCGAAGAAGGTAAAGGGTCAACAGAAGGTTGGTGATGTTGAGATGGTGAACTCTGTTGAGGTGAAGCATCCGGTTGAGGTGGAACAATTGGAGTACTTTGGGCCAACGAAGTTGAAAATAACCATATTGGTAATCCTATTGTAAATCCAGGTAATGACAAAGTAGCCATATAAGGAGGACCAACATTTCCAAAGTAAGGAAAAGTACTAGGATTCTCGTTAGGAGGGGTTCCTAGGTTGATGAATTCCGGAACATTTGCCATTATATTCAACTTCAGTGAATTTTATTAACAATTTAAAACTAAAATTAACAATTCACAATTCACACTTAACAACTAAAATTCACAATTCACACCTATGGTCTCTAAAAGTAAAAACAAACAAATTAACACGCGCTATCAAATCTAGGAGTCAAACCACACACAAATAGTAAGCTCTCCGGACCGAAAACACTAGTTGGTGATGAAGCCCAACCTCGCAGAATTCAGTACAGAAATGGCGGGTGGAACAGTTACCCCGGCAACCTGCTTAATGAATAGACCGGCACAAGTTCCTCCACTTTAACCGTCTCGAAGTGAAGTGAACCCCCCGGAAAATCCAAGTGAGTATAACCGACGTCTGCTCCAGGTACAGTGGGACCTTCCCTCCACCGTCACCTCGGTAGAACCCTAAAGATTATGGTCACTAAGGTCACCAACAGTAACAAATACACCTGGGGGAACAGTCTAAACTCCGACAGCACGCAAGGGCAGAGTAGCAAGCTCAATCCCCTTACCGGTTCCTTGACAACAATCCAAGGTTTACCGATAAGTGACCCCTGGCTCCTTGACAATGGTTAATCTGAGGTTTACCGTTTGTAATACGTACTGTCTGGCGTCGTTCCCAACGAGGGGGGAATGATCCCCTCACTGGTTCGGACACGAGCTCGTGCTTCTCCTTTAAGAGGAGCTTTCCCAGAGTGCAATTGAAACAATTGGATTTATTCTACTCAAGATAAACTATCTGTTTGGTTTTGTAGTCTTGGAGAGTTAAGTACTCACCTACTCCAAGACCCTAGCCTAAGCTATGTTGGTGTTTCAGAGCCCTAGAAATTTAAAAATTACTAGATGAATTTTAATTAAGCGCTGTGTTATTAAGGCTGTTATTACTCAAATGGGTAAATGGAGATGAAACCAATGGTGTTATGACCCGACTCAACTGAATGCAATCGAATATGATAATGCAATCCTTTCAATTCGATGAATCCTAACTAGAGTAAGGAGAGAGTTTCCATTCACTTCCAACAATGCAAAAAATTGATCATTAAGAGAAAATTTAACAAATTCTCTAATGCACTAATTTCATCAAGAAAAACTAATGCAAATCAATTCCAAACCAATTTTTATTTTTATTTTTGTGTAAATTCAAATCAAAGAAAGCTGATCTAAATCTACGATTGATTTTTCAGAATGTAAACTATGCAATTGTAATCTATGCACAATTCACTCGAAAAGTATGCAAATGTAATCTATGCACATTTTTCATTCATATTCTGAAAATGAGAATTCTAATTATGCAAATGTGATCTATGCAAGAGAATTCTCAAACACAAGATGATTCTAATGTGATCTAAGAACCAATCAAGTGCAAGTCGAGAAAATTGGGTGAGAGTTCCAAAGATCAAAACATAAAAACACTCAAAGGCGATTAACACTCATACACAATTTAGCAAAATTGTGAAAAGACTGAGAGAAACCTCCAAGTAATGACCAAAGGAAATCAAATTAAGAATTTCTCAAAAAAGAGACTCAAAACACCCAATTGATGAAAGCTAAAAGCAGGAATGCTAATGAAACAAGTTCAGGTGAAAATTTTTGACAGGGTACTAAAGGATCTGGGCAGAAAACACTAAGAAAAAACAAAATCTAAAAGCAATTAAAGCAAAAATGGAGTTTTCCTAAATTTTTACAGGAAGACGCAGGCAACCCGTTAGAACAGGCGCGGGCCCGCTCTGTGCAAACGGCAACAGCGCGTCCAAAGACGCACTGTGCAGTACTCAGAGGGTGCGTCCTTCTGGAAAAGTTAAGAAAAACCAAATCTAACTAAATCTAAAGCTAAGCCACCCAAATACTAATTCTCACAGTAAAAAACCAGAAAATAAAAATGATTTTCTCAGAGCAAAGTTCACACAAAGGA
The DNA here is from genome assembly GCA_031772625.1 of Pinus tabuliformis. Classification (NCBI taxonomy): domain Eukaryota; kingdom Viridiplantae; phylum Streptophyta; class Pinopsida; order Pinales; family Pinaceae; genus Pinus; species Pinus tabuliformis. The sequence continues at coordinate 1,097,032,504 of CM062805.1, forward strand.
AAAGACTTTCACATTAATGGATTCCCCAGCGGAGTCGCCAATTTGTCGTGGCGGAAAAAGTCGTTTGTGCGGACACAGCTGACCTCCCTAGGAGTCTAAACTCTCTAGCGACAAACAAGACAAAATGGAGTGATCTTTCTCTAAATACACCTTTTACAACATGAAAACTACAAGTGTTTAGGCTTACCTTATTCCAAAACGCTGTTGTTGTAGTTTGTCCTTGCCAATCCGGATGAGCTCCTCCTTCAAGTCAATTCCTGCAACCACAAACAATCAAACAATTACCAAGCACTTGCATTTCATATAATAAAACATATATTCAACATGTAGACCAAGGAACACATGAAATAACTCATTAACACAAGCTATTGAGAAAAATAAACCAGTTTGTATTAATAACGAAACAAAGAAACTCTTACAACCTGGCCTTGGTGTTGTGCAAGTTCCTCCCAGGGTCCATCAAGGGTTTTCCTCTACTTTGACAAAGCTCACCCTCTTCCAAGTAGAATCAAGTAAAGACAATCTCTCCTCACAAAGGCTCTAATGGAAGACCTAAATCCTGCAGCATTTACCCAAAGAAAATGTATAGCTCCAACCTCCTCTCCTTCTGGCTCAATGCCTTTATTTATAGTGCTGTAAAGAGGTTATTCAGGTCCACTATCAATGGGATCATCCCCCTCTTTGGGTGGGATAGCTCCCTTATTGATGGGATAAGTTCCCCCTTAATAGAGATACATGAACCAACTGGAGGCGCATCCATTTCATCAAACCGACCTCTAGAATGTTCTAGAAGTAACCACAAGTAACTTTTTCAAGATAAAACTTGCGCATTTTGCCTTTTACAGAGGGACGCACCTGTCCCTTAACATACAGAGCGTCCATGGACGCAGATTTTGTGAACATGGTCAGCGTCCCCGCAGGTAAGGCTAGAGAGAACCTGCGACCCCAGAGATAAACATAGTTTTTACAAGACTTTCTCTCTTCTTTGAGTTTGAGATGGATAACAGAGGCATGAGACTTGCCTAAGAGGGTAGCATGACTATTGATTTGAGCCATACTAACTGTAAGTAGTCAAGGTGACATTTTTTAGTGTAACACAGTCAAAGGAGGGCCATAATGTTTCCCACATCATCGACATGAGACAAAGGAATAAGATGAGGTGGATGATACAAAGAATCAGAGGAAGGTGTGTAAGGATACAAACTGCAGAAGGATTAAGCTCTTGAACATATCGACGACATGACTCCGGAATTTGGCAGCATTTTGGTACCAAGGGATCAAAGGTCATGACGATGCAGCAAGGATCAGATGGAATGAGGAAAAATGAATAACCCAAAACCCGGAAGGCCAATGATAGAATGAGGATATCCCAACTCGACACGAAGTAGAAAGAGTGTCGATGTTCAAGAGTGAAAATCTGCCTTAATAACTAACACAAACAACAGAATGTTTCCAAATTTCCCCCCACCATTTCAGGCGAGTACCCCAATTATTTTTGAAACAAAACCTTGAAGGAGATAGCATATTCTTGTAATATAAGTTCATCCTTCGGACGAATCTGACGTAGTGATTTTTAACGAGCACTAGGAAGGAGAAGCTCGGTCTCGTCATGGTGGCAAGTCCAATGTCGTTAGGGTTTAACGAGTCTGACGTAGGTAAAACTCGGAGTCTTTTTCATGTTTAGAGAGTTTGAAAAAGACACGGAAAAGAAAACTCCAAAGGTCCCTTTTCGTAAATTTGTCCCTCGAATCCGAAAAGGTAGAAAACAATATCCAAGGGAACCTATTGACCATAATAGATCAATGTATACCTTTTTTGTAAGTAATCTATCCCAGCCTGTAAAAGGGGTAAACTTATATTGGGTAGATGACACTTCGCAGCCTTTATTCAGTTCAAAGCAACAAGAGCTCGATGATCTTTTCATGTTTCGAGAGTTAGAAAAGAGCTTAAAGGTGACTCCAAAGGGACTTTTTCGTGTTTTTACCGAGTTCAAAAAAGTATAAAACGTAACTCGCAAATTCGTCACCAGAGTTCGCAGAAACTTGTCGCTACACAAAAACATGTGTAAGATCTATTTTCGATTCAAAAATAGATAAAAAAACACTAATTTACAAACCCTAATTTTGCAAAAGGCTTATAAAAAGAGTCCTTAGGTAAAAATCAATTTACTTTTCACTGTTTTACCTCAGAGTGAAAAATTTACCCTTGCACATTCGTAATTTCAATGGTCGACTAGAGTAGGATCAGAACATTATCGACAAATTCGTCTGGTCCAGGTAGGCACTACACAATTTCCTACATTTTTAGGTGGATTGTGATTCGTTTTTGGTGGTATTAGTTGCCATTTAGGAGGATTTTAGGATAAACATATGCACGTTGGTTGTCGCGAGTCGCCAGCTCGAGACCACGATGACCCAAAATCTCTAACCAGGAAAAAACAGGGTCTTCGCGACTGTACACTAAAAAGCTATGAAGATCCTGAATTTTTGGAACATTGGATTTTGGCTCGGCACACCTGTTAGAAAAACAAGCACGACAAGCACCGATATTCAACATTTCTCAAAATCCAAGAAATTTCATGGGATTTCAAGCACAAATGGAGAAATTATAATTGCAAGCATGTATTCAGGATAATACCATGGTGATTGAGTGGAAGGAACGGGAGCACAGCAATGATGACGAATTAGCCATATGGGATCAAAACTGCCTGGACGTGCTCCGAAATTGCGGGCTTCTGAAATTCCTTATGGTGCCCTTTCTTAGGGCACAACTAGACCTACTCCAATATCTGGTTGGAGAATGGGATCCGAATGATGGAAAATTCAACATTCGAGGGCAGGAGCTGGAAATTGAGGCAATAGACATTTATTTCCTGATAAGGTTGTCATGAAGGGGGGAAGGCCCCACATGACCAGGACTCGTATCACTGGAGAAACCATGGATATGCTTATGGGAAGACTATGTTCGGAGGCAGAGAAGTCAGATAAGGGTGGAAAACTCAAGATCGCAACAATTAGAGACTTGTCTCTTCGATTTCTCCTCTCTACCATCACTAGAGCAGCTGGCTCATAGGCCCCACACAAGACCACCAAAACCCAACTCCGACTGGCAGCCAACTGTTTGGATCCCACCATTTTTAACTCAGCCGAGGCCATAGTAGATAACTTAAAATGACAATTAATAAAGTGCCTGTGAGGAGACATCAAACAGTTTTGGTATGGGTCTATTCTCGTATCATTCATCCTCGAGCGTCTTCCTATCTTCCAGAGATAGGAAGAAGTCGTGGTATGGCCACCTCCGCTGGAGCCACAGATGACTCGGTGGGCGATGCTGATGCCTCGAGGAGGTGGGGGTCAACATATGTCATGGATACCCAAGTTTTTCCAATAGATAGATCACCAACTAGTCATTGTTGAGGACTGGCCATATGTTAAGATAGACTTCAAGGGTGATCCAGATTTAGTACTCCCCCTTGGGGAACACTGGGATAACAGAGGTAACAAATTCTTTTGTTGATTTTTTAAAGATTTTGTAATTTTTATCATTTTTCATATATGTTCTAATCATTATGTTTTAGTTTTGCAAATGTTGAGCTGGAAAGGCCTGCAGGTTTGTCTCCAATTGCTCAGAGAGCCAAGTAGGAGTTCAAGATTCCTCTCCTTGGTGGAGACGTAGAGGACGAGATTTCCCGTGACCTAGAGGGTTTGACAAAGGGGATCCTAGACTATGCAAGATTTGAGGATGTCCCTTGACAGTACAAACGACGCACAACAGGGGTGTCAGGCAGGATTCATTGACTACTCAGATGTGTAATCTAAGCAGTCGTGTGCTATAGACAACACCACATAGATTAGACTCCTAGGTTTAATTTCTGCAATTTGAGAGACATGTTGTATTGCGATGTTACCCGAACATATATTTTTTGAGCACTGTGATGTGCGACACTTGATATACATATCTATGTTTTTCTATATCGACTTATTATGTCTTTAATGTTTATTTTTTACAAATGTCACAAATGTCTATCTAACACATGGTTTGCCAATGCATCAGTTAATGTATTTAGTGTTCTAGGAATATGTTGATATGTAATATAATCAAAATTCCTTTCTAGTAAACGAACACGTAAATACAACCTTAAAATTGAGGGTTTCTGATGGAATAACGCCCATTGAGTTGAAGAACAACAAGCTGTGAATCTAGATTTACGATTAATGCGCGAATATTGAGGGAAACAGCCTCAGTCAGTAATTCAATGACTGCACTATATTCAGCGACATTGTTCATAGTACATCCTAGACAAACACCTTGAAGATCTACCAACTCACCGTGAGGATCATAGATAACCCATGTCGTGAAGGAAATATTCTAAGTACTATGACAAGAACCATCAGTGAAACCGACATAAGGTGCGATAGACATATGCATAAGAAGAAAAAAGGACACAATAAGTGGCAAATGCTTACACACCAAGCCAAACATGTACAAAATGAAAAACACACTTATGTACACAAAAATGCACGAAAGACTCATGCATAATATTTCTTGAGATAAAGCCCATTTCAGGGCTTATCTAAAGGTTTTCCTTCGTAATCAATTAGCTCATAGGCCCCTTTTTGCAAAACACGTTTGAAAATATAGGGCCCATGCCACATGGGTTCAAATTTTCCTACCCCCAGCTTGTCATTAGCTTGATCATATAGCAGGACTAAATCCCCCTCCGTGAAATAATGTGGGTTGACTGTTTGATCGAAGTGAGTTTTCACTCTCTTCTTCTGTGCTTCAATGACTAAAGAAGCAAGTCGACAAGTCTCATTAAGTCATTCTACATAAAGAAGGCATTCTTCCACCGGAGTAGTATTTGGTAGCAATTTCATAGTTAATTTGAGAGAAGGGATTTCACATTCAATCGGAATGGTAGCTTCTAGACCATAACAAGTTGAAATGGTGTGAATCCAGTCACATCCTTAACTAAGGTATGGTAGGCCCATAGAGTGGAAAACAACAGAAAATGCTAGTTGGACTTATGCATTCCAATGGTACATTGAAGCATAGTAACCAACACTTTGTTTACTGCCTCAACTTGGCCATTGGCTTGAGGGTAATATGGCGTCGAAATATCGTGATGCAAGCCTAACTGGGTTGTCAACTCAGTCATCATATAACCACGGAAATGGGAACCATGATCAGTGACTATAGCCTGAGGGACTTCGAACCGGGTAATTACGTGATTGAACAGAAATTGTGCAGTTGTCTTACCGTCGTTAGACAATGTAGGAATTGCTTCGGCCCATTTCATAAAATAATCGATGACAACGATGATATACCCATTCCCCCCAGCCGATCGAGGGTTATAGGTCATAAAATCAATGGCCCATTTAGCAAAAGGGTTGACGGTAATGACAGGCTGCAAAAGGGAAGGTGGTGCACGCATCTTCCGTTGGTAAATTTGAAACGTGTGACAAGAGAGGACAACCAGAATGCAATCTTTGAAGATGGATGGCCAAAAGTAACCAGCACAAAGAATCTTTTAAGTAGTAGCATAACCAGACATATGACCACCATAGGCACCAGAGTGGCAGTCATTTAACACTTTTTCAGCTTCCTCAAAAGTTAGATAGTGGTGGAGAACTGAATCAACACCAAGACGATATAAAGTGTCTCCGGCAATACGATAGGGCTAAGAATGGTCGCGAATGTGTCGCTGAGCATCCTTAGAAAAATCAGGGTGGAATTAAGACATCTAGAGGTAAACAATAATTTCACCATACTAGGGATCGAGGGTACTAATTAAGAAAATCACATCGTCCAGAATGCGGTCCTTTATCCGAGAGGGAGTGGAAGCAGACGGTAATGAGAAAATCAACTCAGCGAAGACCAGTGACTTCTTAGACTTGGCAGTGGTAAACTCCAAATCAAACTCTTGAAGGATAACAATCCATTTTGAGTATTTTCCCCCAAGCAATTGACGCGACAGAATGTATTTCATTAGGTTGCAATCTGAAATCATGGTCGTAGTGCGCAACAAAATGTAATGATGAAAACGTTGGACAGCCTGAACAGCTACCAAGGCTAACTTCTCAACATAAGCATAACAAGTCTCAGTGTCAAGAAGGTTGCGACTAAGATAATATATGACATGCTCAGAACCGTCATCGTCGTCCTAGACCAGAACCATACCAATGATACTATCAATGGCAGCTAGATAAAGCGAATAGTCATGATGATAGTTGGGTGGACGGAACAGAGGAGCATAGAAAAGAAGTGTCTTGAGTTGCTCAAATGACCTTTGGGCAATGTCATCCCAAATAAATGGAGTGTCATGCTTAAGGAGACGCATGTAACCTTTAGCAACCTCAGCATAGTTAGGCATAAAACGATGTAGGAAATTAGCCTTCCCTTGCAAACTCTGCAACTGATGCAAAGAAGTAGGAGGCGGGAGATTCAAAAGAGCTTTGACCTTGAGTGGATCAAGATGAATACCCTCCTTAGAAACGAAAAACCCAAGAAATATGCCAGATTCGATGTAGAAGACACATTTATGCAGATTGAGACGAATACGATAATGTCTACAATGAAGAAAGATTTGGTAGAGGTCATTCAGATGGTTTGCGCGTTTAGCTGAATGAGCAAGAAGATCATATAGATAAGGATGAACAATGTGTCTAATATCATGAAAAGCATAAGACATTGCTCATTGGAAAGTTGCACTGGCATTCTTTAAACCAAAAGGGAGCTTTTTATAAGCAAAATTACCCGATGGACAAATAAAGGCAGTTTTGTGTTGATCAGCAAGTGAAATATTGATTTGGTTGTAGCCAGAGAAGCCATCCATAAAAGAGAATATCTCACTCCCAGCATAGTCATCGATAAGCTAGTCAATAAAGGGAGTAGGATAGTTATCTTTTGGAAATGCGTGATTAATGTCACGATAATCGACACAAACCCTAATAGTTCCCTACTTTTTAGTCATAGGGACAATGTTAGAGACCCAGTCTGTCAATGGGATAGGGTAAATGAACCCAGCCTTGAGAAATTTTTCGACTTCTCCCTTAATGGCAGCTGCCTTTCTCGGGTGCACGTGACGTAAACATTGATGAACTGGTTTCGCATCTGGATACATAGGTATCTCATGTACCACAATACTTGGATCAATACCAAGAATTTCTTCATACGACCAGGTGAACACGTTGTGAAACTCTCAGAAGAGATTGGTGTAAATCTGGATCTCCTCGTGAGAACAAGTCACTCCAATGTGAACATTTTCAACAACCCCTAGTTTAACAGAGATGTTGATGGGCATGGTTTGCGTAATATTTCCCATATTCCCTTCAAAAAAGACCTCATGAGCAAGGATGGGTGTCTGAAGCGAATGAGAAGGAACATGGGAAGCAAACTTGTCTAGACAGGCAGTCATGGCCCCATAGCCTGGGAGAAACGAGGAACAATGATGATTATTGACCCAAGGAGGATCCTCAAAAGACATAGTCTCAAGAATAGTGTCATCAGAAGGAAATGTCTCTCGTAACGGATCCGGAGAAGTAATATCTCCAAGCCAAGGGGATTTCACATATGTGTTGAGAGATCTACTCGAAAGATTAGAGTTAGAAGATAAAACCAAAGTCGGAAAGATTTCAACATAGTTGAGCTCTGCAGGGCTCAACGACATAATATCACCCCATGAATCCACCTAATCGAGGGGGGGATCACCCAGGGATTAGGATTGATAGAGATCATATTGACGAAGGCGACATTTGGAGGTGGGATTGATAAAACACCCATAAGGGAAGGATCTTTAAAGAGTCTAGCACCCACACTCTCATAGGGAATAAAGGTATGCTCCACAAATGGAACATTTCCATCCGAGGAAGAGGAAGCGAAGAAGGACAACTGATCGACTGTAAAAATTTTCGCTTGATGAGGAAAACAGAGTACACAAAATAATGATGAAGCCATGACACACATAGCATACGTCCAACTTTGGCCCAGCAAAAGGTTGTAAGTCAGATTATGTAGGTTTTAACCCCGTACAGAAATTACCTGCATACAAATTCTAAAACACATAAAATAAACAATGTGAGAGCATAACACATAAAACACATATACACAGAGATTTTCCCCTAAATCCCAAAACTGGGACTACCAGCTTGATTTTTCATTATTTTTCTTTCAATGTTATAATACATATTTATATATGTCGAAGCATCCAATACCATGGACCGAAAAACCATCGCATCCAATACCATGGACTGAAAAACCATCGCATCCAATATCATGGACTGAAAACCATCGCGTCCAAAAACATGTGCGAAAATCATGCACAAAACAATAGGTGGGTCCGCCCATCCAAACATAGCATCCAAAACCAAAATTTTCTAGGGCGCTTCCCCAAACCCCATAAACTGGGGTTACAGGTACACCTCAAACCCCTTGTGACCCCCCCCACTACACAATTGATGCAACTAAAGGGGGCTCCACCCCCCCTCTAATCCCCCGGTTAACTACGTGGGCTAGTCATGGAAAGAATATAACACAACCCAACATTCTCCCACTTGTTGTTTTCTTTCCACAGGGGGTCACAAGAGAGCTTAGTCAGTTTTCTAGCCCTGAAACACCCATTGTCTCTCTACACCAAGAGAACTTCTCAGAGCTCACAGATTTTGTCAATGCATCTGCAGTATTCTTCAAAGTGTCCACCTTTACCAACAACACCTTTTCGTCTTCTATCATATCCCTGAAAAAGTGATACTGAACATCAATGTGCTTTGTCTTTGAATGATATGTGGGGTTCTTTGCCAAGAAAATTGCACTTTGGTTGTCACAGTCTATCCTTATAGCTCCCTGTACTAACCCCATACTTGAACACAATCTCTGCAACCAGACTGCTTCCTTGCTTGCATGAGTAGTTGCCATGTATTCTGCCTCTATAGTTGATAGTGCCACTACAGATTGTTTCTTACTCATCCAACTGACTGCACCTCCAAATAGGTTAAACACATACCCACTTGTAGATCTTCTCTGATCTAGATCTCCAGCCCAGTCTGCATCAACAAAGCCATGAATATCCAACATTCTATCCAATCCTGGTCTTCCTTGGTAGCACAAACCATAATCACTAGTGCCACGGAAACACCTGAAAACCCGCTTCACTGTTATCTAATGCTCCTTCCCTAGTTTTGACATAAACCTGCTCAATACTCCCACTGCATGTGCAATTTCTGGTCTAGTACAGACCATTCCATACATCAGGCTACCGATTGCACTTGCATATGTAACACAGAACATGTCCTCTTCCTCTTCTTGTGTCTTGGGACACTGTTCAGCAGATAACCTCACACCTACAGGAATAGGAACCTTCACTGGTTTACTATCCTGCATATTAAACCTCTACAATATTGTCTCGACATACTTCCTCTGGTTTAACCAGAGCTTCCTCTTTGTCCGATCTCTTTTAATTTCCATGCCCAAAATATAGTTTGCAGCACCAAGATATTTCATGTCGAATTTTGGAGGACAATTGGGTCTTAAAATCCTGGATAATTTCTTTGTCATTTCCAACTAGCAACATAACATCCACATACAAGACCAGATAAATAACATGGTCACCAATTAATTTAAAATACACATAGTGATCTGCTTTGCTTTAGGTGAAGCCAAGTCCCCGTATAAATGTATCAAATTTCTGATACCACATCCTTGGTGATTGTTTTAACCCATACAAAGACTTCTTTAACTTACATACCAGTTCTTTCTTACCTTTCACCGCAAAGCCTTCATGTTGCTAAATGTAGATCTCCTCTTCCAGATCCCCATGAAGAAATGTTGTCTTCACATCCATTTGTTCTACCTCAAAATTGAAAGTAGCAACAATAGATAAAACTAATCTAATAGAAGTTACCTTGGCAACAGGAGAAAAAATATCACCAAAATCAATTCCCAGCACCTGGGAATAACCTTTTGCTACCAACCAAGCTTTGTATTTCTCCACCTTTCCTTCTACATTTGTCTTGAACACCCATTTGCTGCCAATGGGTTTCCTTCCAGCCAGAAACTCCACCAGATCCCAAGCCTCATTTTTGTGCAAAGATGCCATTTCATCAACCATGGCCTCTTTCCAGAGTTTGCCATCCTCTGAATCTACTACTTCCTTCATAGTTCTGGGATCATCATCAATAACAGACAAAGAAAAATTTGAATAGAAAGCAGATGGACTATACCTTTCTAGCTGCCTTCTTTCTCAAACTGATCTTCTCACACCCAGAGTTTGTGGCTCTTCATCCTTTGATTCCTCCTTTGCTGTAGAGTCTAATTCTTCCTCCTTAAGCTCAAACTCTATCTTCTCAGGTTCCTTTTGTTGGAATTCATGTTTAATAACATCTTTTACCTCTCTGAACACCACATCTCGGTTGTACACAACCTTCCGTGTGACTGGCTTCCAAAGCTTATAACCCTTTAAACCATCCTTATACCCAATAACGATGCACTTTTTAGATTTACTATCCAACTTGGTTCGTTTCTCGTTTGGAACATGTACATATGCATCACATCTAAATACCCTCATATGTGAAAGAGAGGGTTTCTTACTAGTCCATACCTCTTGTGGAGTAATATCCTCCAATGCTGATGAAGGTGACCTGTTGACCAAGTAACATGCACTATCCACCGCCTTTGCCTAGAATTCCTGTCCTAACCTGACACCACTGAGCATGCTTCTTGCCCTTTCCATCAACGTCTTATTCATTCTTTTTGCAACTCCATTTTGCTGAGGTGTATATGGAGTAGTCTTCTGTCATGCTATACCACACTTCTTACAAAATTATTCAAATTCCTTGCTGCAAAACTCTCCACCATTATCTGTCCTCAGCACCTTTATCTTCTTCTCTATCTGATTTTCCACGAGAGCCGTAAATTCCTTAAACCTGTCAAAGGCTTTAGATTTCTTCTTAAGGAAATATATCCATGTATTCCTTGAGAAGTCATCTATAAATGATACATAGTACACAGACTTACCCAGTGATGGAACCTTCATAGGTCCAAACACATCACTGTGCACAAGTTCTAATATCTATTTCACCCTCTTACTACCAGAGGGGAAACTCACCTGATTCTGCTTCCCATATACACAATTTTCACAGAAATCAAAATCCAGAGAGCTATTACTCATACCTTCTACCATACCTTTACCATGAAGTATTCGAAGGCCCTTCTCTCTAGTATGTCCAAGCCTTTGATGCCACAACATGGTCTTCTCTCCAGAGACCACTAGATTTTCTGCTCCACTTTCAGGAACCACAGAACTGTTGCACCCATCAATAACAGTGGTACCTTGCAGCTTGTACAGAGTTCCATTCCAAACTCCCCATATCAATACCAATGCTCCTCGAACCATCTTGCAGGCATCCTTCTTGAACACTGTTTTTACACCTGCATCATCCAGCTTACTAACAGAAATCATATTTCTGGCTAATGCAAGAATATGCAGAACACCCGGAAGTGATCTAACCCTTCCACCTTGCAGCTTCAACTTTACTTTTCCATGACAAATGATTCTAGCCTTCTTGCCATCCCCCAAGAAGACATCACCACCATCATATTTCTCATACTCGCAGAACCACTCTCTATGAGGAGTGAATTGAAAGGATGCACCTAAGTCAATCAACCATGCCTCATGATCTACATGTGTACTTGAAGAAGTCAAGTACACATCCCCACCTTCATCTGAGGTGGTTTTCACCTCTGTAGAAGAAGTATCATCAGATCCCTTTCCTTTATTAGGAGCTTTAGATTTACAGTCCCTTTTGTAGTGCCCTTCCTTTCCGCATTTTTAGCACACCACCTTTACATGTTTTCCTGGAGATTTAGATCTCCCTCTAGATTTAGATCTCCCACTCGCTAACTTATTTTGTTTCTGTTCTAGGACCATCCTCATACAAACAAGGCATCACCATTCTGGCCCTCCATATTTTTCCATCTCATCTCCTCTATCAGCAAGGTTGAGACTATTTCATCAAACTGCAAGGCAGTTGCATTGCTACATATTGCAATAACCAAACTATCCCACAAATCTGGTAGAGAACACAACAAACTGATGCACTTATCTTCATCTAAAATTTTAATATCAACAGATGCTAACTGACTTACCACAATATTAAATTCATTTAGATGCTCTGTCACTGAGTCTCCATCTTTCATCCTCAGGTTATACAGCTTTTTCCACAAGAATAGTTTATTCACCAGAGACTTAGATTGGTACAAAGTCCCTAACTTGTCCCACAAAGCCTCTGCCGTAGCTTCCCCTAATACATTCAGCAATACTGAATCTGAGACACACAATCGTATTGTGCTCTTTGCCTTCCGATCCAACTTTTTCCATTCTTCATCATACACTCCCATTGGTTTAGTACCTGGATCTACCGTGATTCACTGATCTTTATCCACCAATTGATCCTCCATCTTGAGTTTCCACAACTCAAAACTCTGACCATTAAATTTCTCGATCTCTATCTTTCCACTACTCGCCATCTTCTTTCACCACCAGAATCGATCTCACAGATCTCCCACCGAACAGGGTCTACCACAGGCCCGAGTGAAACCCCTCAGCAACAAAGGCGTCCCCTTGAAGCCAAAATTGCTTTGATACCAAATGTAGGTTTTAACCCCATTCAAAAATTACCAGCATACGAATTCTAAAACACATAAAATAAACAATGCGAGAGCATAACACATAAAACACATATACGCAGATATTTTCCCCTGGATCGCAAAGCTAGGACTACCAACTTGATTTTTCATTATTTTCCTTTTAATTTTATAATACATATTTATACATGCCGAAGCATCCAATACCATGGACCTAAAAACCATCGCATCCAAAAACATGTGCGAAAATCATGCACAAAACCATAGATGGGTCTGCCCATCCTAACATAGGTTCCAGAACCAAAGTTTTCTGGGGCACTGCCCTGAACCCCATAAAGTGGGGTTATGTTTACGCCTCAAACCCACTATGACCCCCCCCCCAACTACACAATCGATGCAAGAAAGGGGGGCTCCACCCCCCCCTAATCCCCCAGTTAACTACATGGGCTAGTCATGGAAAGAATATAACACAACCCAACATATTAGCATCAACAACTTCGACATCAACCATCTTCCCTTCCAAGGTGATAGGCAAGCACGGGAGAATACCAAAGGGATGAGAATCTCTTCCATCAAATTCTTCTAAGGTATTGGGAGATTGACTCAAAGAGGGAGAACTAATGGCCTTCCAACAAGCAACAAACATAATGCAAGTTGAGGCTCCTTCATCAATAACAGTACGATGAATATTCTTTGAGTTAATAGTGACTTGGATGAGAAAAGTGATTTTATGAGGCAAATGTGGCACATGATTTTCAATATTGAATGTAATTAACTAGGAATCAGCCAGATCAATGGCACCAATGACAGATAGTAGAGACTTCCGTTGGGGAGGAAAACACTGGAGAACCTCTAACACGGACATAGCCGAAGGAGCTTGGGCTAGGTCTTCGACAATACTATAGTGCCGCATGGCACAAGCATTGGGGTTATAGGAATATTTTTGGAGAATTCCCTTAGTAAGCGGTCTAATGACAGACTCAGTGTTGGGTCGTTCAATATGAAGAGGGCCAGAACCAGACAAAGGAACGTTAGAAGGTACTTCAGGTTCCTTTCCGGTGGATGGAGAATAATCTTTCGATCGAGTACTCACATGAATAGGGATAGTCCTAGCCATAAAGACCTGGGAACCAAATGAGGAAGAGGATTGAGGTTGGTCTACCACCATTTGAGTTTGCTGGGAGGGAAAAGGCTCTTTAAGTACAACAGTAGTCCTCGAAGTCCCCTTAAGCAAACGACTCACCTCAGACCGTCGAGGACAGTCTTTAGTGTAGTGATCCTCATCACAGATAAGACAAGGATACTTAGGTTTTCATTTAGAACCATCATTGACAGGAGTCTTAGGATATTCTTGCTTTGGTGCATCAGCCTTACTTTTACCTTTCCCTTTCTTCTTACTTTCGAATTTATCTCTGCCATGGTGGATTAAACGACTTTAACTTCTAAGATTTTCCCAGAATTAGATGAAGACTGAGAAGCATTTTTAATAGGAGTAGTAGATTTTTACTTCACAGGAGTCATGGAAGACTTTCAAGAAGATTGAGCAACAGAACCAATAACACCATCGACAAAAGGTGTCGACAGAGCTTTAGAAGTTCCAGGTCGCGAGCATTAGATAAGACGTCATAAAGCGTACCAGATTGGGAATATACCAAATCAATATACTGAGCATGCGCAACGGCTTGCTCTTCAGTAACACATGCCCCCATAGCAATATCTCGAGCTATTGGACCAACAAAAGAGGTAGTAAACCAATCAGTCAGTAGCTGATCAGGGACCAAGAACTTGATCAAATGTCGATGCCTTCTCCATTCATGAAAATGGTCAGAGATATGGGTGGTCGTGTCCTATTTTAGAGAAGTAAGGAGGTGTGTTCCCACTTCATGGTGAATTGGTAACTGAAAATGGGTAAGAAATGCCATCGCGAGAGAGTTAAAGTCTTGGAAAGTTCCACGAGTGAGCTCAATGTACCATTTTGCAGTGGAACCAGTAAGAGTCCTCTGGAAAAGATGAAGATGGATAAAATCATCAAGCTAGTTATTAGATGAACACCAAAGGTGATAATTCATGACATGTGCCTAGGGATCTTGTCCAAATTTGCCATCAAATTTAGGACAATCAATGGGAATCTTGGTCGGAACTGGTGGCCAATATGGATTATGAAGTATAGGGTCATTTTTCAACTTCGACACATCAGGCAGTTCCAAAGTTGCAAGAAAAGGTAATTGAGGGTTGAAAGACATCATGGGCCTTTGATAAGGGCTAGCGTTAGGGTTCCAACCAAAGCCTTGTTGTCCAAATGGATTTTGTCCATAAGGGTTATAGTTGGGCGGATTAACACCATAAATTGGTTGTTGACTCGGATTTTGACCATCAGTAAACCATTGGTTACCAGCTTGACCAACAGGGGAAGCATATGGCTGCTGAAAATTCTAATAAGGATTAACCGGAGGTTGTTGGTAGTTTTGATACGGAGTACCCTGAGGTTTCCCTTGGGGTTGTTGAGGTACTTGGACACTGTATTGTGGCTGAGGTCCAAACTGTCTCGGGGACCCAAGTTGAATCTGATAAACAGATTGGGCTTGGAATCCAACCTGAGTCTGGGGACTAGGTTAGGTTTGGAGTCCAGACTGAGTGTGGAGGTCGGGTTGAGCTTGGGAACCAGCTTTCATTTGAGTGTCAGGTTGACTAAGAGCTAGATTGACTTGACCAGACTGATGTCCTTATTGGAACTGAGGTTGACCCAACAACCAGCCCTAGGACCACCCATGAAGCAGTTTCATCTCGAAGCTTCGACGAGTTGTTAAAAAACTTGCCAAAAGTAGATCGTCACAGGTGAAACACAGGGACAGAGTGACGACTTCACTAGGGCTAGTGCAAACTTGACCATCTTCATGGGTGGGACAACTGATGACCCGCGACGACCCAGAAACTTAGGTAAAAAGGGGTCTGCTTCAGGGATAATGAACTGAAACATTCTTCCTAAGATTACAAGGAAGGTATTGACACATAATTGGCAACATGACACAGAATAGATGTTAGTAATATGGACCAGCAGTATCCGGGATCAAGGAATGCGGGGTTGGTGACAAATTACTGTGTAACACCATGATGGGTTTGCAGTCATGAAACCGAAGCAATTTGTCAAAAAATATCCAAAGTGTCCTGTAAAAACAACCCATCCCAACACTCCAAGCCAAAAGGTCAAAAAGTCCACAAATGAAAAATAACTTTAGAAACATAATTCTCATTTGTCAACTTATATAAGGACTTTTGAACTCACAATTTCTCATTTGTGCTTTGAGAAATTAGGTGAAGGAGTTGTGGAGAAAAAACCAAACAAGCTTCCTCCATCAAATTCAACCTTTCAAACTACTTCAAATCTTCCAAGTAACCTTCTAATTGAACTTTTGATAAGTTTTCATGCTTTTTAGATGTTTTAGCATAAATTTGACTGCAAGGAATCATTTTTAAAAAGAATTCTCTGCGTACACTCGGGTTGGATACATGTGACCTGCATATAGGAAGGCTCTATACACAACTGTGTAAATAACGAACTCGTGTGTGTGCAGATTCAAAATTAAAAACATGGTTTTAATGATTCAAAACATCATTTTTTGCAGGATATCGAATACGTGGCGTGAAAGAGAGAATAGTGCAATTGATAATCAGGTAATTATTGGTTTATGGGGGCCTGACCTAGGTTCAGCATTAGTTAGCCAAACAAATCCCTACACTACTGGCCCTTTTGGCATCATCCCGCGGAGCACGGAATAAAGTCTCACCCGAAGCAGCATGGGGGGATGCTAGAACCAAGTTTATGCACCCTTGAGATGGTTGTGATGTCGGTTTAGTCCAGCTATACCCACCTTTGCATAGGTTGCTTCATGCACTGTTACACCCTTCAGTATCTTCGCGAAGGTTACAATCAGCTTTTGCACATCCCTAACCAGGGGTTGAAGTCCTTTTGCACCGCTAGGGCAGAGAACTATGCTATTTCCCAAACTAGACTAAGTATCTTACTTATCTTATTGACAACTCATAATTATCTTCATGTAAACAGATATTCTAACTTGTGTTAACTTAACTAATATAGTTATACACATTCACGCCTCACATAAGCATTAGATGTGAAATTCATACCCAATATAATAGATGCATAAACAGGAAATAAAGACACAGAAATGATAGAAACTTCTCTTTATTAATACTTCCAGATGATTACACACTCGACTCGCCCTGCGCACTCATCTGGAGGGGTCTACGCACTCAGCTGTGGACTTCTAGGCCTCTGTTGGGCATGGAATCCCTCCACATCATCGTTTGGGGCTCAAAGTCCAAGTTTTGAGTAATATTGTTGTAAAAACTCCACAAATTTCGGGCATGGAGCGCGAATTGTATGTTAGAGTCATAGGGTTGTCTGCCCTAAGTTTTGAATGTAGTTTATAAATAGAGCGAGGCTCTAAGTAGTTAGGAGGTAAGAAAACCAATGGATGGAGTCTAAAATATAGTGAAGCATAGAGCAAGAGTCTAGTATCTTCGATCATACTAGTAGGAAGAGGCTCTACTACTGAGTGCGCAGAGGCCTAGTAGAGTCTATAACTGAGTGCAGCAGAGGCCTAGTCTAGTATCTTGGGTCGTACTAGTAGAGTAGTACCAGGATTTGTTTGGCTAAATCATCTCCGAACTTAGGTCAGGCCTCAACAAGCCAACAAATGGTTCCATTGTCGGGACCGGGATCAACATAAGGGATGTCTGATGTCGTGTCACTGGAATCCAACGAAAAAAGAAATTGAAGGGTGGTTAGACAGAAATATTCACAATTTCGCGGCGCAGGAAAACAGGAATCCGTGAGTATCAAAGGAACAGTGGTTGGAGCGCTACTTATATACGGAAATCCATGAAATTCTTTGCATCCTTTCCCTGTAAGTTGTATGAGTGGATCGTGAAGCTAGAAGATAGTCAATAAAGGTGTAGACTCGACAAATCAATTATGTGGACTCCAAAATTAGTTCGCACACTAGAAGTATCGGGAGATAACATTGTGCGTGCTATGTAACATTGGCTCGATCGAATTATAGGAGGATTTATCATTGAGTTCCCGATAGACACGACAATCAGCTATAGTGAGGTGGAACGACACTTCCTCAAAGGACCGCGAGGTAAGTACATTAAATCTCCAAACACTTGGATTAAGATGTTATTGTGTGAAAAGTGGGTTATGCGAATAAATTGATGTTTGGGGCTACGCGAAGTGGGAGGATCTATAGAAACGAAGGTAACAAAGAAATAGAGAATAGCCCCTTGATTTTGCCTCAGCAGGAAAGCAAGGAAGAGCTCCTGAAAGTTTCTCCTAGAAGCATGGTTAGTCTGATAAGGCAACAAATTTCACGCCTACCACCTCCACCTACACCTCCACCAGTGTCACCATCTTCACCTCCATCTCCGCCCACACCACCTCCACCACCACCACAGTTCAATATGGCGAGCATGATAAAATTGTCGGTATTTAGAGGAGTAGGGAATGAAGATCCGGACCAATTTTGGTTCGTGGTCAGGGCCGTATGTGAAGCACAAGGGGTCATGGATGACAATATAAAGAAGGAAACATTGGTGAGAACATTACAGGATTGCACACTAACTTGGTACATTAAGCATTCTAATGACCATCCAAATGCGAGGATCACAAATATCTAGGCCGCGCTGAGTAGGGAGTTTAGCAGGCTAAAGTCAGAGACATAATCGATTATCAATTTTAAGGAGATCACGATGCTTCCAGGTGAGACCCCATGGGATCTAGACCAGAGACTGAAGAGTATGATTCGCAAAGCCAACATGACCTTGACAGATGGGCAGCACCTCACATGGTTTGTAGCATCCCTAACACCACATCTAAGAATGGCATTGTCATAGCAGAAGTTATCCACCCAGGCCTAAGATTTGGAGATTGAAATGAGACTGCACAAGACCCCAATGCAAGACCCTGGTCTGGGAGTCCAGCAAATCCATGTGCAACTGCAAAATTTGTGTCTGGAATTGTAGAGTTTGAAACAGGACAGGACAACTTACCCAGAAGCGCGCAAGGAAGTATGGTGCATAAAATGCAAAGGCTAGGGGCACGACAAGGACCATTGTCTAGTCTTCATGAATTACTTGGTGGGAGGAGGGATAATGCCATTAAGACCTGAGGCACAAGTAGGACTGAGCACCACGCCTACATTATGTTGTGCGATCTATCAGATAGGAGGAAAACATGCTACGGATAATTGTCATCTATTACAGAAGTATACGCAGACATCCCAACAATTGTTTTGTAATTTCTGCAAGTCCGTAGGCCATGATGAGTGCACCTGTAGAAGCTATGAACTAATGATGGATCGGACTCCTACCTATAGAGTACAGACCGAAACGCGAGCCCTTGACCGAAATGCAGGAATGGTGCGTGCTAGATTTCAGCGGCGCGGATGAGGTTGAAGTGGAATGGGACCAAGAAGGGGTCGCGGAAAACTAATTTGTTACAATTGCGGAGGGTCAGGGCACTATGCCTACGATTATATGAATCTGACGAGAACATCATGTTTATACTATACTCAGTTTGATCATGAGGTAGAGGAATACCCTACACTGATAGGGAGGATGCGCAAGAAAAGGGTACTCTAGCCTCCCCCGACTAAGAATTTTCAAATGATGAGGTCTGAACCATGTGAAGAGGACCCGAATGTAAACATAGTTCTCAGAAGTGGTATCACGACAAGAGATGACAAAGGTAAGAAGCCTAAAGAAAGTGCGTGGGTTCACAAGGCTCCTACAAAGGAACCTAAATTTGATCTGGAGCGCGCGAAGGAGACATTCATGGTAGCTAAGAAGAGCTTCACAGAGGCCTCCATTATAGGTAGTAAGGATCAACTAGAGCCGGATATGGATCCTTCAATGATCACTACCTTTCTAGAGACATGTATGAAAATGCTATGCAACAACAAGGTTGTAAAAGGGATGCAGGAACTTATCACTAGGTGCACTGGTTCAGAAGAACCGCACATAGTCTGGAAACTCAAGAAGCACATATCGCGAACAAGGAGGGAAATGAGATTGACTACGCAAATCAAAGAGTATGAAATGGATCAAGTAATTATGGATCTAGGATCAGACATGAATGTACTGCCAAAACAAATAGGGGAATGCATGGGCAGACCCGCATTACAATGGTCTCCTATTCAATTACGAATGGCGAACCAACATAAGATCTTATCCATGGGAATATTGCAAGGAGTAACAGTGGATATTGAAGGTGCGAGCATGCTGGCGGATTTCGAAGTGATAGAGATTATCAATGACAACAATCCCTATCCTGTGCTACTAGGAATAGACTGGGCCACTGATATGAATGGAGTAATAAATCTAAAGAAGCACAAAATGATTTTTGAGAAAAAGTCACTACGCGTAGTGGTGCCTTTAGACCCTATGGAAGGAGCACGCTACATAGAGCCAGTGCGCGATGACGAGAGTGATGAATAGCTAGACTGTATCTACAAAATAACTGCTCAGAAATAGGATTGGGTGAATCCTATAGCGGATGGCCGATTTCGTGGGAGTGCGAAAGCTCCTGCACATCAAATTCAGATGAGGAAATAGAGCGATGGAAGAACTGGTTACACGAGGTAACCATGCTAAATTGCAACATGATGGTTAGATCACTACACTGTGTGACAACAGAGGTAATGGATCTACCTATGTATGATAGGTTGACAGCAGTGGATGAATTCCTGAATAAATTTGAAATCTGGTGGGGTACACATTAGAGAAGTATTGAGAGATAGCGTGAATGCAGAATATGGATGCTTATACGATTTGGAAAACCTCAGCTACGAATGAGAGCCGGTTATGAGGGCTGAAATAGCTTGCGCTCCCACCTTTCCAAATGGGTACAGGCATATGGTATGCAAACCGCATAAACACACACTGCTATCATGATAGGAAACAGGAACAATAAGCAGAAGCAGGAAAGACAAGTGTGTGAATGTCGAAGCATGATAAAACATAGTGCTCCAAACATCATACATGGGGAAGCCTTTGACAAGGCATGCGAAGTACTGAACAGGGTCCACCATGTGAGACACACCGACTAGGACCTGCACGTACCAGCAATTGTATGGGCTTATAGGACCATGTGCAAAACTGTGACTGTGCAAGCGTTTCTGAAGCTAGAGTATGAAGCAGGGGTTGTAGTCCCTATGGAGCATGCGAAGACAAGTCCGTGCATAACAGCACCTATAGATATGATGGTCTGCACCGATCGGAATGAGGAAATCACACAATTGCATGAAACATAACATATAAGACTTAAGGAAGAAATATAATGGGGAAACTATAGACTTCGCAAACTTGAAAAAGACCAATTATGGCTAAGGGAGAAAAGCATTTTAATGGACGCAGAGGTCAAGATGCTGGAAACTAAAATAAAGGAAGCATTTCTCGTTGAGAAACCAAGGATGGCAAGGCAAGGTGCGTACATTCATACTGACAAATTGGAAATCTATCGTCAGGAATTGGTTAGTCTGCTACCATGGCTGAGACCACATCTCACCAAACATAGTGACCAAGGTAGCACAATACAAATAGTAGAGTGCGCGATGCCGACCACTACAAGGAAAGATGAGGATTCTCCGCGAACCATGATGAAGGATGAGATGAAGCCCCATACGGGTGGTGTGCCCACCTGACTAGCTGTAGGGAGGACATTCTTAGCACTCCAGGCAGTTGAAAGGGAGTGCGGGACTATAAAATATTTTGCCTCGGGGCTGCGCAATATGAGAGATGCGCGCAGGAGCAGGACGTCACAAGGTTTGCGACCGTGCACGGTGGGCTGCACTACCACACAGGTCGGCTGGGAAGTGACCGTTGGTGTCACTATTCATGACGAGATGTCTGATTTGAGGCCAAATGGAGCGGCAGGTGGGCATTTAAGGTGAAAGTTATGGGCAAGATTTGGGAAAATCTGCTGCCAAGAAAGAATTGATGGCCCGAAATGGGAGGGAATGGTCAAATTTGAATTCAAAAGGTGCTATAAAACTCAAAGGGATAGCCAGCAAACAACACTTGGTCATTTGAGCATTGAATGGTTGAGTAGAGCACAAAGTGTTGAGAGCTAAGTGATAATAGAGCCCCTGAGTTTGTGAGAGACAAAATATTGTGCAAAAATGATGATGGCCACTAAGGATGGGTTGCGAATTGAGGAAGGAACAGTCGGCGAGGCCGCACAGACCCCCATGGTACATGATGTTCCCAAAGGCACTGGGGTTGTGAAAAAAATCCCCAAATCACTGTGGATGCCGAGGCCGAAGAAGGATAAGCAGAAAATGGGACCATTATGCATGTCCCAAAGGAATCCGCGGCATAGAAAGTTATCAGTGGAAGAAAAAGGGAAGGTAGTCACGATTGAATTTGATGAGGAAGAACAAATGTAGCAGGTTCAGGAAGCAGCGGCTCAGTGCACAGCAGACATCGAGACCGTTCGGGACCAACTGCAGGTGTTAGTGTCCGTATCTTCATCCCTCTGTCAATGATCAAATTCTCTTGTTGCATTGCATGTTAGGTGTCTCGCTTGGTCAGCTGCATTCCATTAGGATCATGGATCGTCTGAAGGTAGTGGGTCATTATACATTTTCCCTCGTGTCCTTTACCTGCTGGCCCATTTCCATCCATTTAGATTGTCTGCAGTGAATTTTTGTTTTTAAATCTGCAATAGTCATTTTTAGGGTTTTTAGTCCCATTAGGTCTAGGGTTTCGTCAAAACGGTTTTCAAAATGATCAATAATGGTCAGCAGGCACATGAGGAGGTTGAATAAAGTTCTAGTACCAATAAACTCCATAATCACATGCTCAGAAACTTATTTTTCCTCAAAACCCTGTTTTGAGGAAAAACATAGTATTCTATGTTTTCATGTATAAATTTGATGTAATTTCAGTTTTTCATATGTAACAGCTTCAATGGAAACCCTGGTCACCTTGCCAAGCCTTAGCATCCCCATCACCTGCAAGGAAAACAAAAATTCTAATCATTCAGTTCATCAAAGGAAACAATAAAGCAAACTGCCTGAAAACAGAGTTTGAAAAAGCAAATGTCAAATGCAAACATTACAAAAGTGGGTTTTATGAGTGAAAAATTAACTTTTTTTGTATATAAACCATTTCTTGTGTTTAAAGAGCTCATTTGCACTCAAAGGAGAAAAAGGAAATAAGAGTAAGGTCGTGTTGGAGAAAAGGGGGAAGAATCACAGCAAACTGTGCAAGTTTTGTGGGCACGCGCATTGGGCCACCCTCCACAGTGCAAAAAATACACTGGCACGACACATTGGAGTGGCGCGATGCGTTGGGTTTATGGCGCGGCGCATAGGGCTGAAAGCCTGATTTCACTCATGAAACTCATCCAATTGCCAAATTTTCTCGATTTCCACCTGTCCAAGTAAGTCAAACATTCTTCCACTGCCAATGAATGTGTGCCTCTAGATGTTTATGGTGATTTAGTGAGAAAAAATCAAAACCCTACCTCCTTGCAAATTTTGCCAACAAACAGTTGCATTGGGTTCACAGTTTTTGTTTTTGCTGCCAAGTACACTCCATCACTCCCCCATTCTTTGTTTCCCTCATTCATTTTTTAGTTTCATCAACTCATTCCCTAATCCCTATATCCCCAAATTCACTAACCCCATATCCCTAATTCTCACTATCCCAAACCCTAGCTACAAATTCCTAAACCCTAATTGCTATCCCAAAGCCTAATTATTGTCTGTAAAACCCTTCTATTCACCAAAATCCTGTCAGAAACATTCCGAAAAATCCCTCTTACCCTCTTCCCCCATAGTCCCTCATACATTTTCATACATTTGACAGCAAAATTTAAGACACCTTAAATCTCTTCATACTCATCTAAGAGAACTCAAACATTTGGCAAAAATGGAAGCTGATCCTTCCTATGACCGAGATGAGGAGACACACAGTGATTCTCCTATAGAAATGCTTGCACCAAAGAGACCTCACAAGGGTGGTAAACATATACGAGAGGAGCCTACTTCACTTGCCGAGATGCATGCCTGCCCTCTTGCTGTCACATGCTTTCAACACCAATCCTGTTATTAGTTTTGTGAGATGGTTGAGAGAGTCCAGTACCATCATGAGTTGGCCAGGTTGTTTATGCTCCATCTTCATAATGGCCAAGTCACTCTAGCAGGTGTCACATTCACCTTGACACCAGAGTCTATTTCTCTAGCAACTGGCATTCCAAATTTCAGTGAGCAGTGGAATAAAAGGCAACAGATTGACAGAGAACATTATGAGCCTTACATCAAGGCTGGTTATTAGAGACGTATCAGTAGAGTTTTTCCCTTTTGGTATCTGAAAGACTCATATGCTCCCTTGATGAAACTCATAATTAAGTATTTCAGCTGTGAGGGCCGGTTTTCTCGCCTATATGCCTATCACATCAGATTGTTGATGCACTTTACAAGGGTGAGAATGATGAATCTCCCCTACTTTATTTTCTGAAACATTGAGAAGATGACCACCTTAGTGCAAAGGAAGACTCCTCAGTAGCAATATAACAACATATATCATTTTGCACTAATTAAAATTGTGGTCTTGCATCAGCTTGGTTTACAGAACATCTCATGGGAGGATTTCATTTCACATGAGGTCTTCACAGGTCCTCAAGTGCCTCCAGCGGCTTTTTATGAGATAGGTGGACCTTCACATCAGTAGGAGATTCATGAGACACAAACCTCTAGTGTGCTAGTGTTTATCACCTACCAAAAGGGCACTAGACGGTTGTTTGCAGCAGCAAAGCGAGTATTATCACCACCCGGGGTGGAAGGGGTCTCATTTCCTCCATTAGAAAAACAGGTTCAGGACAAGGGCAAGTAGCCATTACATGATGAGGGGCCTTCAGGAGAGCAAGAGATAGATTTCATTCTCATTCAAGATAATGACACCAATTTTGGCCCACAAAGCTCAAAGCTCAAGGAGATCATTCAGGAACAACAAGCAGACGTCAATGATTTGTCTCTCAATCTAGAAAGAGCCAAGTGTATAATAAAATACCTATAGCAAAGAAACAAACAACTAGAGGATCAACAAACCATTATGGAGCTACAAAACATACGAGAAAACCAGCAAGCTGCCAAAAGGAGGAAAGTGAAGCTCACCCCACTTGAACAAGAAATCAATGCTGATCGTGAGTCTTGGCTTGAGTGAACAAATATCCACTTAGAAAAGTTGCTAGAGAAGTCCAACAGGGAGAAAACTATGTTGAGGCACATGGCCTACCATTACTTGGCGAAAAACAAAAGTTGCAAGGCAAGAATCAGGAACTTGAAGGCCAAGTTGAAGAAGGCATCGAGGAAGCGAAAAGAGCAAGATAGACTTCAGATCTTGGCTAAGGCTTCCTTGGCCAAACATAGCACTTAATGGAGAACATTCAACTCAAATTTCAAAAAATTTGGGACACTTTTTGCAATTTTGAAATTTTTGGCACAAAAAACAGGTTTTTCTGCCCAATGCGCCGCGCCACCTGGCGCTCGCTTTTGATGAAGACCTCATTTTGAGGAAAACTCAACATTTATGGATTTTTCATGAAAAAATATGCATGCCTACCAATTCCAAGAAATTTTTATAGGTTTTGAGCTTCCAAAAAGGTCAAAAGCACCTAAAAAATGACCTTTCTGCCCCTTTTTGGACACACGGGAAGCAGTGTTGGGAGAACTCAGTTTTGGAGGGGCAAATGGAGGCCAAATTAAAATATTCTACTTGTTCTGGAAATTAGACAGGATGAAATTTCCAAAAAGCACACTTGGAGCAAATTTGGACACCAGGAAGACCTCCAAAAGTAGCCGCAAAAAGGTGCTACGCATAGGGAAATCAGAGCGACGCATTGGAGGAATTTTGCTCATTTTGACCTAAATACTTTGTTTTTCGCCTAGTTTCTTGACAGTTTGACTTTTCTCCTTATAATGGTAAAAATCATGATGTAATTTAATGTGACTTGATATATTTTGACGTAATTATGCTAAATTTTCACTCATAGAAGTAAATTAATCCATGTAAAGTAGTTTGCAACTGAATGAATCAGTTCCCTAGCTTTTAGAGGCAAGTTGTTCCACTACCTACTTTTTAGTTCTCAGTTTAGAATTTGTTGGAACAGCTCATAAACTTATGAGCTCGACCCCTAGAGGCTAGGATGAGTTGTTTTTTTCCTATATCTTGTGATTTTGTAGTCATTAGCATGGTTGGACTTTTGGGAAAGCTTGGAGCTTCATTGTATACTCATCTCAGCAGTTTGGCTAAGGAATAGACCAGGGTTTGCAACACTTTATGGGATTCATGTGGCATCTTGCTTTGGTATTGTGTTTCCTTCTGTAATTATAAGTTTACATGTGTTTTATGTATGCCATCATCTCTCTTTGCTTCATCTTAACTAAATCAAACAAGGATAAAGGTAGAATCCATTGAAATTGCAGTGCTTTACCTAGGCTTTGTTTAGTTATTTATGTTTTCAGCTGTTTGAAGAGGATCCCTAAGAATTTCTTGCCCTCTTCAACTCCTCACCTGTCTAAAATCTCTCCATCTCATTCAATTTGAAGTACCAAACCATTTTCCTACCTTGCCCCATAGAGATCTCTGCAAAACTGAGCCTCATTCCCCAGACCCAAATCTGGCTTTCCATTTGAGCGAACAAAACATCATCAAATTCAATCAAATTCTTCTGCACACATACCTAGCCTAAAATCAGTCTTTACATCAGTCATCTCAAGCCCTCATTGATCATATTTTGCTGAGATTGACAAGGAGAGAGCCCTCTCCCGACCTGGTAGAGCTAGCTACCAAGTTAAGCGTGGTTTGATGTTATCCTACATCCTACCTTTCTCAGCCTAAGGTAGATTTAGGCTCTAACAGTAGGTACTCTACGCCAAGATTGCCACGCTGACAAAGTGACTCGAGGGTGAGTCACGATGTTTGTGTTGGGGGCCTCTTGGGCATGGAATCCCCCCACAGCATGGTTTGGGGCTCAAAGCCCAAGTTTTGAGTAATATTGTTGTAAAAACTCCGTGAATTGCAGGTGCAGAGTGCGAATTGTATGTTAAAGTCATAGGGTTGTCCGCCCTAATTTTTGAATGTAGTGTCGGCCTACCCATTGTCCGCGGACCATGGGATTGTATAAATAGAGCGAGGCTCTAAGTAGTTAGGAGGTAAGAAAACCAACGGATGGAGTCTGAAAGATAGCGAAGCATAGAGAAAGAGTCTAGTATCTTGGGTCATAGTAGTAAGAAGAGGCTCTGCAGTTGAGTGCGCAGACCCCTGCAGCTGAGTGTACAGGGCAGAGTCGAGCTTGTAACCAAGGAAGAAAAATAATAAAGAGAAGTTTTATCTGAATTCTGTGTATCTATTCTTGTGTTATTTCCTGTTTGATATCATTTGCAATTATACTATTTATTTACTACACATACTTGTATGAATGGTGAATATTGTTAAGTATAACTGAAAGCATACAGATAAGCTAAGTTAATCAACTAATATTGGGTTTCTAGTAAGGATTTGGGTAATAACACTGTTCGGGCCCCGAGTAGGGCTACGTGGAGGCAACATCGTAGGGTGCGAGGTACTGATAAGTGCACGTAGCGACGTGCACGTATGGTCAAACCGCGGACCACTTGGAACCCATCAGACATCCCCAGGGTGCGGAAACCTAGTTCTAGCACCCTCCCATACTACTTCGGGTGAGACCTCAGTCCGTGCTCTGTAGAATGTTGCCAAAGGGGCCAGTAGTACCGGGATTTGTTTGGCTAAATCATCTCCGAACTTGGGTCAGGCCCCAACAAGCCAACAGCCTCTGCGCACTCAGTTGTAGAGCTTATACCTATGCTATGACCTAAAACTTAGACTTTTACTTTAGAGCTATCTCGCATACAACATATCTTCTTCCTTAGGTATTGTTCTTTTTAAACTACTTAGATATTAGCTCTATTTATACAATTCCATGGTCTGCGGACCATGGGTAGATCTTCTACAGCCGACATTACATTATCAAAAGAAGGACAAACAACCCTATGACTCTTTAACAACTACATGCTTCACGTTCACAAAATGCAGAGTCTTTACATTGGAATTACAAAATTGGACCAAAATCTAGGCTCTAAGCCCCAAAACTGCCCTTGGGGGATCCCGCGCCCAACAAGCCCCCAACACAAACATCATGACCCACCCTCGAGTCACTCTATATGTGTGGAGATCTTAGCGTGAAGACCTCCTAGCTCTATTTGGATCGCTACAAACTCAGCAGCGCACTGAGTGACTGCCTGCTAGACTTCCTCCACGTGCTATTCATTGACCACTGTTGTTGAACTGCTACCCTGAATCCTCTCCTGAGTTGCTTGCAGTTGCTCAATATTTGCTTCAATGGAAGCTTTAATTGTATAATCCTCATCGATCCATGGTTGTAGGCATGCTTTCAAGACTACCTCTTCATGCCAAGCGACATCCACCTATTCCTTGAGCACCTTTACCTGCTGCATCCTTGCAAGCCTTTGTGTAAGGGCAACTGTCTACGCAGTCCCTTTACCTCATCGTATTTTTGTTGCAGCTCACACACCTCTATCTCTAGGTGTTTCTATGTTCAGGTCCTCCTGCAGGGTGGTTAGGACCTCGAATGACTATTCGGACAACTTCATGCAGTCTGTCACTGCACTGTCAACCACCACCATTGCTATTGTGACCACGGTGGTACATCGTTCTCTGACCTCCGGGAGAGTTGAAGGCTAAGCCTTCAACTGTAGTTCTTTTATCTAAATATTAAGCTCTAGCTGAACCCTGGCCATTTTTTCTCTTGTGTTGCGCACCCCAGTGGCTAACTTATGGACGCGTGCCTCCACTGGTTCCTTTGCTTGAACAACCAACTATGGGACCATTTGGTAGGCTTCCTCCACAACCTACATTATCTGTTTGTTCTCCTCCACTGCCTTGTTGGGTTGTAGGCTCAACTACACAATGTTGATGCATTGCTCGCTCATTACCTGTAGAGCATGACTCTCCCTGGCCCGAAGTTCTACAGTGACTCCATCTTGCAAGAGATAGAGTATCTCCCGAGGGAGCGCAACCATTTTTAATCTGATCCCTTTCAAACTGCTCACCATAGGCCTGTTGGCCTCATTCTTTGTAATGAGTGCTCCATCTAGTAGCACTATTGTGTTGGTCATCTTGGTGCGTAACATTTGTTTGCCAGCTGAAGTGCCGACTATGAGGCTGGTGGACACTGTGCTAGCCTATGGAGTGCACACCTAAAACTCCTGTATTTCTGTCCGAAGAGCCCCAAATGCCAACTGTTGTAGTTCCTCAAATTGCTGGAGGGCCTCTGCAATGAAATCCCTCACCGTTTCACTGATATCATGCAAATCCCCTTCAGTGAGGGTGATAGGGTCGAAAGATGTCTTCAAGGCCTTTGTTTTCTTTTGTGGCCCTACCTGCTCTCATGGTCGTGGACATTTGAGCTGGGTGGATGTCATCTATGGGTTTGCACCACCTTCTTCTGTGTTTGTCTTTGGTTCGGGCGAAGGTAAATTCTATCCTTTTCGCTCTTCGTCTGCTATTTTCTATTGCTCCACCAATTTCATAGCGTCGCGCGCTTTTTGGGCCTTAGCTTCTACTTCTTCTTTCATCCGCTTTTCCGCCACCTGCACCATTCGAAGTTTTGTCTCTTCCTTCTTGTGTTGCATGGAAAAATTCTCTTCTTCCACTACAGAGTTAGTTGGAGCGCGCCACTCTGGAGGCCAAGACTCAAGGATTATGAATATCACATAATCAATCACCAAATACGGTAAATCAAGCCACATCTTCATAGGTCCTTCCATGCCCTGATGAAGAGATGGTGGAAGTTGAATTTGAACTCTGTAAAGCTCTGCAAACTATTGTATATTGTGGGTGACAACCGTGGCTTGTCATTGATCCCCATCCGGATATTCATCTACATGAATATCCAAAACATCTTGCTCTCCCTTATCCTCTGCGCATCCTTGGTCGCTCACAGCGAAGCATACCTCGCTGCCTTTGGAAGGTCCGGCGTGACCAAAGGGAACTGGCTATCTTTGGGAAATTCCCATGCCACTAGTATGATCGACAACAGGAGGCATGTGTAATGAAACATTTTTCCCTGCTCCTATGCCTCGCAGCAGTTCGCAAGGAACTCACCACATAGATAGTTCGCCCAGTTGAACTAGACCCCTTCTGCGCATTGCGCCGCTAGTGCAACCACTAGTGCGGGCACCTCATCCACACAACACTTCCGCATCACCTTTCCTGCCAATATCTATGTCACAACTTTGACTGCTAGGTTGTTGATGCTAGAGATGGCATACCCTCGCTTCTTCTTCTCTAGTTTGAACTTCGTCTTCACTGCCTCCGTAAGGGCCAACTCACCACCTTTTCCCTCTGAAATGTTTGGTGGATCTTCCCATGAGAAAGGTAGCCATTCAATCCGGTGAATCATATGGTCTGTGATGGGGATGGGCTCCTCCAGTAACAGGTGCCCATCATGCACCAAGTAGAGCAGCTGCCTGATGATGGAAATGGTCACTGGGGCACAATGGTAATGCGGCCCCTAGAGCAAGTTTAGCAACCTAGATTTCTCTACACCTCTTAGCCATTTTCATGGCTCCAATTCAATCATTCCATCCATCACATCTATCTTTTGGTGCATTAGCTTCGCAGTCGCTAAATTTAGGAACTTCTCGTGGTTTGTGAGGTCTTAATCTTCAAATTTCAACACGAGAACCCACCCCAAGTGCGGTCCCTCAAACACAATATCGTCTGGGAGCAGGGGAGTTTATAGAGAGCTCTTTCTCTCATCTATATCCTTTGGAACCTTGGCTTTAACCTTTCGCAGCATAACATATTCAAGTAATCATGTCATAGGGTCCACAACCTGGGTTTCAACGTCCATCTATTCATCCGCCTCCTCAACTAGGATTTCTTCAAACTCTTCCTCCTCATCGACCTCCAGATTAATGGCCTTCCATTTTTCCTGCAATGTGAGTTTGGTCCTCAGTCAATTTCTAGGCGAGACGCATACCAGTATCATGCCTTCTTATCCTTCTTAGGTCTCGATGTTCGTGGTGATTTAGGGACCTCAACGATTATTCCAACGCTCTCTGGGGTTTCCACTTATACAATTTCCTAAGCGACTTCCTCGGCTATCATTACTCATGTGTCCATGGCTTCTTTAGGTTCTCACATAGTGTTATTCCACAGTTCTTTCAATGTCTCTGGTAATTTCTCAAACATCGAATTCACTTTCAGAGTCTTGAATAAGTCTCGGTTCATGAATACTTGAGCACGAAACAACTCAGTTCTCAAATTGCCAAGTTTTGTTTGTTGGACAACCACTTGTAATTTATAGTGCCTTTTTAATTTGAATTCGACTGTTCCCCCCACATTTGGTCCATTAATGCTAGATTGGCGGCATATTTTCAAGAGTCTAGCCCATAAAGTTCACCTTAAATGCCTGTCGCCTATTCCATTTGGCCTGAAACCAACCATCAAATCGTGAATAGCGAATTTAACGGTCACTTTCCAGTAGACCTACGTGCCAGCACAACTATCTTCATGGTATTGCGGACCCTGTGACACTTCGCTACTGTGTGTAGTCCTAACATTGCGCAGTTCCTGGGCAGAGTAGTTTATAGTCCTACGCCTCCTTTCAGTTGCCTAGAGCACTAAGACTATGCTTTTGTCAGTTAGTCAGATGGTCGATCCACCTATGTATGGCTTTAAACGACTACCATTCACTTTCCCTGGGAAGGGATCTCCATTTAACTTAACCAGTTGTACCGCGCCACCATCGGTAATCTCCTTAATAACATACAGCCCCAGCCAATGAATTCTGAGTTTCCCCAGAAATTTATCAAACTTACTATTATACAACAACACCAAAGCATTCACCTTAAAGGTGCGCAGCTTAATATGTCGGTCGTGCCATGCCTTTTCAAACTGCTTTTGGACTTTCTGGTGAAATCCAACCAAGAATCTCTCCTTTTCCAGCTCATCCAATTGCGCAAGCCTCTCCTCCAAGGCTCCACGATCTGTCATACCTGTGAGCACTGCTATGTGCAGACTAGGCATGATATATTCCATAGGCATTACGACTTCAACCCCGTAGACCAGTCTAAAAGGTGTCTGTCCCGTCAGCTTCTTGCATGTCATCCAATAAGCCCATAACACTGTAGGTATGCGTATATCCCAATCACTTCACTGTGCATTGCATACCTTGGTCAATGCGGTTTCCGGTAATTTTTTGAACACTTATATTGTCCCATTAGCCTGTGAGTGATAAGGTTTTCTCTCTTGATGATAAACCTGAAACTCTTCCATCAACGCGCTGATCGTTTTGTTCAGAAAGTGCATACCACGATCACTCATCAAGATCTTCGGGCATCCAAATCACTTCAATACATGCTCAAAGAGAAGCTTTGCGAAAGTCATGCCCATGCAATCCTTCAACGGCTGCGCTTCTGCCCAATGAGTCAAATACTCTGTCGCAGTGATAATATACCTTACGCTTATCTTCCCTTGAGGCTGAATAGGTCCTACAAAATCTATTGCCCACTTTTCGAAAGGCTGCAACGTCATTTGTGGATTCAAAGGCATTTCATCCCTCCACGATGGCTTACCTATTCTTTGACATACATCACATGCCTTGCAATATGCTTTTGAATCTTGATGAAGGGTTGGCCACCACAACCCTGCGCATAGAATCTTCTGTGTGGTTGCTCTTCCTACATAATGTCTTCCCAACATTAAGAGCCATCTACAAATTTTCCCACCCAACACATGCTTATTGACCAGGTATTTTAGCACAGAGTACATGTGCATCTATGCAGGTTGGGGCTCTTCTCCATAGGCTTTCATTCATGTTCACGAATCATTCTATCCATTGTACTTGTCTGTTAGTCGCATCTTAGGCTTCCCAAATCATACTCTCATCATTCTCCTACATTCTCACCAATCATCAAAACTCTGTTTGTGCATACCCCACCGTCTCGCAAGCGTAGCATGGAGTACCCACTCCAAGGCCTAGAAGCATTGCTTTTCTGGCACCTCCCTTTCAAATGCATCCAGAAAGGAATCTACCTCGTTTAGTCCATCATAAGTAGGCAGATCTCTTACTTCTGACGACACGCAGCGTAGCGACCTGGTCATCATATTGGAATTCAATGTAGTTATCTCATGTAAACGATTTTGCCATCGTTCTATTTCTTTGTCAGAATTCGAAGTGCGAGAACTCTCATGCTCCCATGTAATCCGCCCATCCATGGTGGGATTCACCCAGTCTTCGTCTCACATTGTTATCTTATAGATACAATCCAGATCATCATCACTTTCATAGTCGCGAACTGGCTTTGTATGGCACGATCCTTCAGCAAGGTCCAGGGGTATAATTATGCGCAGTGACTTCTTCTCAAAGATAATTTTTTGCTTCTTCATATTAATTACCCCATTCATGTCAGTGGCCCAGTCAATTCCCAGGAGCGTGGTGTATGGATTGTTGTCATCAACAATCTCTATGACTTCAAAATCTACCAATGAACTCGCTCCTTCAATATCCACAGTTATTCCCTACAATCACCCTATGGGTATAATTTTCTCTTGGTTCTCCATCCTTAGCTGAATAGGAGACCATTGCAGCGGGGTCTACCCATTAGTTCCTATGTCTATTTTAGTAGAACATTTTTATCCAATCCCAAATCTAGGATGACTTGATCCATTTCATATTCTCTGATCTACGTGGTGAGTCTCATTTCATGTCCCATCCTTGTCCTATGTTTTATGATCTTGCGAACTACGCACGGTTCACCTGGCGCAATCCCAGCACATCTGTTATTGAGCTCCTGTAGCCCTTTCACAGCCTTACTGTCGCGTAGTAACTTCATACAAGTTTCCAGGAAAGTTGTGAGCATGGATGGGTCCATCTCTGGCTCCGGTTTATCCTTGCTTCCTGAAGTGGAGGCCTCAGCAAAGCTCTTCTTAGCTTCCATGAAGGTTTCCCGAGCACACTCCAAATCAAACTCAGCTTCTTTCATCGGGGCTTTGCGAACCCATGTACTATCTTGCGGTTGTTTTCCTTTATCATCTCTTGTCGCGGTTCCACTTCGGAGCACTATGTTTACATTCAGATCTTCCTCGCATGGCTCAGATCTCATCATCTACAGGTTCTGAGTCGGGGGAGGTGGTAGCGCCCCTTTGTCACGTATCCTAGCTATCAGTGTAGGACAATCTTCTATCTCATGATCAAACAGTGTGCAATACTTGCACGATGGTTGTGTTGGATTCATGCAATCATGGGCATAGTGTCCTAGCCCTCCACAATTGTAGCAAATCAACTGTCTGTGACCTTTACCAGGTCCTCGTCCACCTCAGCCTCATCTATGCCCCTGAAATCCTGTTAGCACCATTCCTGCATTCTGGTCAAGGGGCCACGTTTCAGCCTGAACTCTGTAGGTGGGAGCTCTATCCATCATCAATTCATAGCTCCTGCAAGTATGCTCTTCATGTCCCACTGAACTACAAAAGTTACAGAACAATTGTTGTGAAGTTTGCGTATACTTCTGTAACAAGTGCCAGTTATCTGTGGCATGTTTTCCGGCTATTTAATGGATCTTGCACCATAGAGAAGGCACCATACTAGGTCCTACTTGAGCTTCCGGCCTTAAAGGCATCGGTCCTCCTCCTACAAGGTAATTTGTAAAAACTGGGCAGTGGTCTTTTTCATGGCCTTGACTCTTGCATTTCACACACCATACTTCTTCGTGCACTTATGGTCAAACCATCATGTCCTGTTTCAGACTCTACATCTTAAGGCACAGATTCTTCAACTTTGCGTGGATCTACTAAACTCCTACATTAGGATCTTTCATGAGGGTCTCATGTAGCCTCATAGCATTGTCTAAGGCCTCTGCCTGAGTTGTTATCTTCTGCTGTGATAGGCACTCCTTAAGTGTGGTAGTAGTGAAGCTACAAACCACTCATGATGTTGTCCATCTGTCAAATTAATATTGGCTTCGTGGATTGTACATTTCATCCTCTGATCTAGTTCCCAAGGAGTCTCACCTGGTAGCATCGTGATCTCTTTAAATCCC
Organism: Pinus tabuliformis; assembly: GCA_031772625.1. Classification (NCBI taxonomy): domain Eukaryota; kingdom Viridiplantae; phylum Streptophyta; class Pinopsida; order Pinales; family Pinaceae; genus Pinus; species Pinus tabuliformis. Next base: position 1,097,067,315 of record CM062805.1, read on the forward strand.
ACAAACGGCTGTGCTTCAAACTTAGGCCTGCTAAATTCTCTATTTAGCATTGTTTGGATATCTGTGACTCTCACATTTGGGTTATCGTTGGAGTACTTAATATACCAAGTCAGTACACAATCCTGCAGGGTGTTAACTAGTGTCGCTTTCTTTATATGGTAATTTGTAACACCTTGCGCTTCCCATACAACCCTTACAATGAACCAGAATTGGTCCGGATCCTCATTTCCCAAACCTTATAACACAAGCAACTTCACTATGTTTGCCATACTAAATCACGGTGGTGGTAGAGTGGGTGAAAATGGAGGTGATGGCGGTGAAGCTGGTGGTGGTGTGGGTGGAGGTGGGATTTGTAGAATTCTTTATCTTATCAGATGAATAGCACTTCGTGGAGAGACCTTCGCGAGCTCTTCCTCATCCCCTCGCAAAGGTGAAATCAAGGGGCTATTTTCTGGACCCTTATTTCCTTCATTCCTGTAAACCTTTCTACTTCCCGTAGCCCCGAACATTAAGGTAATTGCATAACCCACTTTTCACACAACAACATTTTAATCCAAGTTTTCAAATATTTTACGTACTTACCTCATGGTCCTTTGAGAAAGCGTCGCTCTGCCTCGCTATAGTTGAGTGAGGTGTCGATAATAAATCCTCCTATAATGTGATCAAGCCAATGATCGACGACACATGCGATCTTATCCTCTGATGCTTCTAACCGTCACACTAGCTCCGGGGTCCACACAATAGGACTGTCAAGCTTCCACCTTCCTTGGCTATCTACTAGCTTCATGATCCACTCATATAGCTTAGTAGGGAAGGACACGAAAAGGATTTCGTGGATCTCCATATATAGGTAGTTGTCTAGCCACTATTCTTTTGATAGTTGTAGGTTTCTGTTCTCTTGTGCCACGAACTCGTGAATTCTTCTATCCAACCAGCCTTCGGTTTCTTTCTTAGTTGGATTCCAATGATACGATGTCACACATCTCTCATGAAAATTTCAGTCCTGGCAAAGGAACCATTTGTTGGCTTATGGGGGCCTTACCCAAGTTCAGCATTAGTTAGCCAAACAAATCGCTACACTATTGGCCCTTTCGGCATCAGCTCGCAGAGTGCAGACTAAAGTCTCACCCGAAGTAGTATGGGGGGATGCTGGAACCAAGTTTCCGCACCCTTGACATGGTTGTGATGTCAGTTTAGTCCAACTATACCTGCCTTCACACAAGTTGCTTTGTGCTCTATTCCACCCTTCAGTATCTCCATGAAGGGTTACAATCATCTTTCACACAGCCCTAACCAGTGGCTAAAGTCCTTTCGCGCTGCTAGGGCAGCGAACTATGCTATTTCCCAAACTAGACTAAGTATCTTACTTATCTTATTGACAGCTCTTAATTATCTTCACATAAACAAATATTGTAACTTGCATTCATTTAACCAATACAGTTATACACATTTGCGCATCATATAAGAATTGGATGTGAAATTCATACCCAATATAACAAATGCATAAACATGAAATAAAGACACAAAAATGATAGAAACTTCTCTTTATTAATACTTCCAGATGATTACAGACTCGACTCGCCCTGCGCACTTAGCTGCAGGGGTCCGCACACTCAGCTGTGGACTTCTAAGCCTCTGCACACTCAGCTACAGAGCCTCTACCTATGCTATGACCCAAAACATAGGCTTTTACTTCAGAGCTATTTCGCATACAACATATCTTCTTCCTTATATATTGTTCTTTTTAAACTACTTAGAGCTTAGCTCTATTTATACAATTCCATGGTCCGCAGACCATGGGTAGATATTCTATAGCTGACATTACATTATCAAAATAAGAGCGGACAACCCTATGACTCTTTAACAACTACGCGCTCCGCGCCCAAAAAAGGTGGAGTCTTTACATTGGAATTACAAAATTGGACCAAAATCTGGGCTCTAAGCCCCAAAAATGCCCTTGGGGGATCCTGCGCCCAACAGTAATGGAGGATAAAAATTCATTGGATGCCTTACATGGATGTGGATTGTTAAAATTATTCAAAATGCCAAATATGAAGGCAAATACTAGATTTCTTGAGTTATCAATCCACTACTGGAGTGCAGAAGAAGATGCTTTTTTGATTGACCAGATGCCCCTGAGGATTGAAATAGAGGATATCTATTTCATTACAGGTCTTTCTCGGAGGGGAGAGAGGGTCCACTCAACCAGAAGGACAAGAGGTAGTCTTAGTGTAGAAGACTATGTCTGCATATACTGTCTTGGAAACACTAAAAATATTTTAAGTTATATTCCAATCAAGCACGTAGAGAGTTTATCACTGAGAATCTTGCTTTTTACCATAGCCAGGGTAAATGGTTCTGCTACTCTACATCAGGCTTCACATGTTTCCATGAGTCTTGCAGTGGATTGTCTCACTACAGTCTTTGATTGGTGCACACCTCTGCTAGCCAATATGAAGAAACAACTTACTTCTATCCAGAAGGGTCAGACAAAGAATTTTGGATATGGAACCATCTTGTGTTCCTTATTTTTTGAGAGAGTACCTGGGCTTCATCCCAAGGTATTACCCATTATCAGCAGCCCAAGAGATCCACGGATGGATAGGTGGGCTGACTTGATTAAACGACTAAGGGGTGGTGAGGTCCCTAAGACTACATTTGATGACGAGTTTTCCCTTTGGTGGGAAAAAAAATTCATTGCAGTCAAAGACTACCGTCATGCTGGCATGGATTTCTGAGGAGATCCAGATCTAATGTTTCCACTAGATGCAGCATGGGGTGCCATAGGTATAAATGTTTTTAAAATTTAAAATTTTAAGGTTTTTTGGGATTTTTTGGATCTTTTGGATTTCTTGGACTTTTAGTATAAATGAACTAAAAAATATTTTTGATGAGACAAAATACTTAAAAAATTATTGATCATGACACAGATGTTGGACCAGTGAGACCTGATGGTCTTCCTTAACACAGGCGTCGTGGAAGAGATGTCGAAGGGGCCACAACAGAGACTGAGAGGACCCTCCATGTAGTCCAGAGAAACTTGGTGAGGTTAACTCACCAAGTACCTATGGTGGCCATAGAGGACCTACCAGAGGAGATGCAACGATGCGTGGTGGGAGTACCATGGGATTGGGTGCGACTATTTCAGTGGGTGGCCAATGCCATCGTTTTCTTTCTTGTTGCTCATCCTGAGCAGGATCGCTAGATAGATGATCAGATATTTTTTATTAGACATGATGATGGGCATAAGCCCTAATTTTGTAGGACATTTTGTCTCGATTTTGTATATTATTTTTGGACACAAAAAACTCTATCTATATACAAACAATTTTATCATGATGATCATATATATACAGATGATACTTCGATTATTTTTTATTTTTTAATGTGATGAATGATTTATATGCCAATACAATGCTTAATTAGCGATATAATCTACTAAGGGATTTTCTAATCGTGGAATGTGAACAAATGTGATATAAATGAATGATCTTTTCAATAAACGAACTCTCAGAAATTGGCAATAAAAATAAGGATCTCTCATGCAATAGATGTTATTTAGTTGAGATACCACCAGTTGTGAATATAAATAAACGACTAATGAATCAATATCAAGAGATATTGCCTTAGGTAGTAAATTAATAACAACAGTATATTTGGAGATATTATTTGAAGCGGGACCTATACATACTCCTCTTGAGACCAACAACTGGCTAGATGGATAATATATCACCCAAGCTGCAGAAGAAAGTTTCTAGGTGTGTCTACTAGCACCATCGACGAACCCTAGATGTATGAAATTGTCCATCAATACCTGCCAAATCATATCAAAAATATCGACATCACTAAAAACCAATAGATATATATGTAAAATAATACAATATATACAATCAACTAAATTCTAGGCTAAAGCCTAAGCAAAGTACTTCTTAAGGTAGAGCCCATTTCTCGGCTCTGCCAACTTATTTCCTTCGAAATCAATCAATTCATAAGCTCCCTTTTTCCAAAAATTTTTGACAATAAAGGGGGTGTACCACAAAGATTTAAATTTTCCAGCCCCCAAGGCATCTTTCTTTTGATCGCAGACCAAGACAAGGTCTCCTTCAAAAAAAATTCTAGGACAAACAACTTTATCGTATTGAGTTTTTACCCTCCTCTTATGAGCTTCATTGATTATGGCAGCATCTTGATGTTTCTCATCAAGATGTTCCAAATGAATGAGGCATTCTTCGAGACTAGAAGTATCGGGAAGAAGTTCAACAACCAATTTAAGGGAAGGAATTTCACATTCTACAGGAAAAATAGATTCCAACCTGTAAACTAGTTGAAAAGGAGTAAAACCAGTGGAAGTCTTAACTGAAATTCGATAAGCCCAAATTTCTGGATATAACATAATGTGCTAATTGGATCTAGCTTTGTTAATCATCCTTTGTAGGATGATTTTAAGGTATTGGTTCATGGCTTCAACCTGCCCATTGGCCTGAGGATAATACGAAGATGAATTCTCCTGCCGGAAACCCAACTTGAGAGCCAATTCAGACATCATTTTATTTTGGAAATGACTACCATGGTCAGTGACAATCTCTTTAGGAATACCAAATTGGGAAATAACTTGATTGAAGAGAAACAAGGCTGTTGTTTCACTATCATTTTTTAAAGTAGGCATAGCCTCATCCCACTTAGTAAAGTAGTCTACAGCTATGATGATATACTTGTGATTTCCTGCTGAAGGCAGATTACAAGTAGTAAAATCAATACCCCACTTCGTGAAAGGACCGACGGTGATCATAGGGAAAAGCGGAGCTGGATGTGTGTGCATTTTCCAAGTATAAACCTAACAAGGATGGCATCTCTTGACTGCTTCAATACAATCTTTGAAAATCAAAGGCCAAAAGTAGCCTGCTCGCAAAATATTTTGGGTTGTAGCAAGCCCAGATAGATGACCACCATAAGCTCCACTATGGAAATCAGTACGCACGGACTCATCTTCTTCCAAGCTTAAATAACATCTAAGGATTGAATCAACCTCGTGACGATATAAAGTGTCACCTATAGTAATATAACTTTTAGTGAGGTGACGCAATTTTATACGTTCGTCCTTGGAAAGAGAGAGTGAAAACTTTGAAGTTTGGATATATCTAATGATATCCCCATACCAAGGATCTTGTGAGGAAACAAGAAACAAATGTTCATTAGGAAAATTTTCCTCATAAATGATTTCTTCCTCACAAGGAAACTCCGAGATCAACTTTGCAAACATTAAAGATCTCTTAGACTTAACCGACATAAATTTGAGGTCGAATTCTTGTAAAATTACAATCCATATGTTATATTTTTCCCCAATCACTTGCCTACTGAGAACAAACTAAAATGGATTGATGGATGCTAAGACAAAAAAATTTCAAAGCAGAATGTAATGTCTAAGCTACTGGACAACATGGACCACTGCTAAAGCTAATTTCTCAATGGGAGAATAATACAGTTTAGGACCTACCAAGCCTCAGCTCAGATAGTAGATTACGTGGTCACATAAGGCATCATCTTCTTGAACCAGAACCATACCAATAGTTGATTATGTTGTAGTGAGATACAAGAGGAAATCTCTGCTATAGTCAAGTGAACTGAACAAAGGAGTAGAGGTTAATTATTTTTTCAAAGAATCGAAAGAGCATTGTGGGAAATCATCCCATAGAAATGGGACCCCTTTCTTAAGAAATATCATAAATCCTTTTGTGATCTCAGCATAATTGGCTATAAATCTCCTCAAGAAATTTTCTTTTCCTTGGAGACTCTGAATTTGACGTATAGAGGACAAGGGAGGCAACTGAAGTATTGTCTCAACCTTGAATGGATCTACATGAATCCCTTCAGTCGACATGATGAATCACAACAACTGACCGAATGTGACGGTGAAAACACACTTGTCTAGATTCAACCAATTTTATAAAAACAACATCGTTCAAAAATCAATCGGAGATGTTTAGGATGATCAATTCTCTTTCGAGAACGAGTAGCTAAATCATCCATGTAATCTTCGATAATGTGCTTGATATCGTGAAAAACATATGACATGGCCCGCTGAAAAGTAGCTCCAACATTTTAAAGGCAAAAAGACATATTTTTATACGTGAATGTACCCCAAGGAGAAATAAAAGTTGTCTTATGATGATCCTCTGGATGGATAGTAATTTTATTATAACCAGAGAATCTGTCCATAAATGACAAAATTTCATTACCCGCACATTCATCAATAATCTGATCAATAAAGGTTGTGGGGTAATTGTCCTTAGGACACGCCTTATTTAGGTCCATAAAATCAATGCATACATGTATCTTTTCTTGCTTTTTGTCTACGGGGACTAGATTAGAGACCCATTCAGTTAAAGGAATGGGGTATATGAAACCCGCCTTAAGCAAATTCTCAATTTCAGCTTTCATAGTTGCTGCTTTTCTAGGGTTTACCAGTCGAAGTTTCTGACGAATAGGTTTTTCATTTTTGTACATCTTGATCTCATGTTGGACTATAGATGGATCTATTCTAGGCATTTCCTCATAAGAACAAGCGAACACATCACAAAACTCTTTGAAGAGATCGGTATAATTTTGAACTTCTTCAAGGGAACGATCGGGTCCAATGAAGACATTTTCAATAATGTTGGGATTCCTAGAGATGTTCAATGCAACAGTTTGCGAGATAATAGACATATTACCTTGAGCAAAAAATCATGTTGGAGCCGAAGGGTTTAAAACTACATGAACATGACTAGTAGAAGGACTATACAAACTTGATTGTACTTCTTGCAAATGAGGGAGGAAATAAGAACGATGATGCAAATCAGTCCATGGTCTTTCAACACCCGTCATTTCTTCTATAATTGCTTCTTCATATGGAAAGATAGTATCTAAGAAATCCTGAGTAGAATTCAAATCTAGAGTCCAGGCTGGAGCCACATCCCGATCCAGCTCCTCAGGTGAAAAAGGAGTAGGATAGGAGTCTACAGTGTTACCAATAGACTGATAACCGATTTTTGCTACATACATAGGACATGCCATTCCACCTACCTATCCCTAATCTAATGTGGTGGTAGATGAGGGTAAGGGCCAAGGATCTGAAAAATAATGAGTTCTAAGGAAATCTCTTCAAGAAGGTACCTTGGAGGATGAAATAGAATTAATTCTAGTTGTAGGAGCAGGAAGATCAAAGGTACCCATTAAGGAAGAGTACATTCCAACTCCTAAATTATCTATAGGTTGCTTGGGATTATCTACTAATGGAATAGTAGATTCAGAATATGCATAGGAGTTACCTAGAGAATAATCCATCTGATCAACCTTTACAATTCTCCCTTTATTTTCTTTTTTTTGAACTAAAGAAATTTTCGAGGTCATAAAAAGAATTAATAAATTTCAAATATCAAGAAACAAGCACAAAGATTCCTTAAACTTTTCAAGCTATAAAACTCATTAATAAATGAAACTTAAAACGAGAAGGACTACAAACTTGTACAAACTGATCTAAATAGTAATACCCTACTTTCAACAAATCGACAAAATGTCAAGAAAGGCTCTCAAATATTGCCAAAGAAAATGGAAAGCAAAGAAAAGCAATTCGAAATCTAGGTTATAAGCGAAACTGAAACCAATTTCTTGTTCTAGAAAGCCAAAACATCCAAGAACTTCTGAGAGAAGCCTTGAACCCCAGACACAAAACGAAACCTTACTTAAAAAGAAATCCTAGGCGAACTAGGCTTTTCATTGAGAAAGAGATTCAAAATTGAAAACTTGCAGGAGAACAGAGTTCTACAGACAATGGATGACTAGAAAATAGCATAATTCACCAAGAAACAGACCTAACTGAGCAAACTATTTTGAAAAAATAATTCAAAATTATGTATACGCAACTGTGTAAAGCCACATAGGCATGCACATGCGTTTCAAAAATAGGAAACTTGCATATATGTGAGTCTATTTGAGGAAACTAGTGTGTATATGCAAATGTACCCTAAGAAAAGCCCGTATAAAAGACTCAATTAAGAAGAAAGAATCAAGGCTTGATCCAGAAGATCAAACTTGATGCCTGGGAAGCTAATAAGTCAATGACACTGTAAAAACAAGAAATCAAGAAAACTAACCCTGATCAAGAACAAACAACCCAAACTAGGAAAAACAAGAATGTTTTCCCCAGTGGAGTCACCAATTCTGTTGCAGGTGGGAACACCCTAAGGCCTTGTGTTGAAAACCCCAACAGAGCGGAGGGCATATAGCAGTAGGAAATGTGCAAACAAAAAATTTAAATGCTTAAGTTACTGAACTGGGAAGCAATGGTATAACCCAGAGGTCCTACGTTCGGTGTCGATCTCGCAGGGTGCAAACCCTTTGCTTCTTCCAATTCCTTTAAAACTTGTAACTTATTCAAGAAAATCATATACAACAACAGTAATAGAAAGCATGTTCATGATATATGTGTTATATCATATAAGAAAATGAGAAATTATGCATTAATATAAGATTTATAAGCAAATCACAACATGGATCAATGCATAAACACGATAAATATCAAGAACAAAACAACATTTCTTTATTGATGTAAGCTAAATGAAAGGTGGAAAACTACAACTTGAGTCTTCCTCCAACTCCAAGCAGAACCGTCCTTCGGATCCGTCCTATCCCGGCCTCAGCAATCTTCCTCCATCAATACACACAAGGATGTCATAAGAGGGATGAAGGACATCTCAAAAGAGGAAACAAAGGTTTCCTATAACTTGGGGAGTGCAGGAGGCATAGGGATTTCTTCAGACTTGATCAGGGATCAATCAACTATAATATCAATATCTCCTCTCTTCTCCCTTTAGGCCTTCCCATGGAGGTTTATTTATACTTCTCCAAATTAGTTTTTTTAGTTGGGAAACAGTTGGGCCACAGGCTATAGTAGGTGAGTAACACGTAAAACCTATAAACTCTACCCGAGTTTAAGGATATTTATTATTTTTTAGTGCTTTAACACATATACGCAGATTGGGTATATACTAACCCTCGTGTACATGCTTTTAACACATAGCAAAGTAGCGTATGACAAATAAAATACTGTTTTTTAGAATTTGGACCAATTCTAGAAAGGAACGGTTCCCTAGGCCATAACCACAACATCAGATCTATCGAGAGTGGTAAATGGTGCTATAACACAAGGCAGACCCCATGGTACAACTTAACCCATAGGTATGAGCTCGAAGAAGTTTTAAAGGAGCACAGAGTGAAAGCGCCAGGCAGACAATGTTAGGCTAAGTAGGTATTCTATAAAAGTGGCAACCAATAAGGTTATAGCACGATGGTCCCACTCATAGTGAAGCCTTCCAAGAAGAGCCTGAAATTTTGTAATGGAGGCACAAAGAAAGCATTGGCATAGAGATCTCTAAGATTAGTACTAGCATAGAGGTTACACAGAGTAGTGACCAAGGGCATAAAGGCTTATAACGAAGAAATGAAACCCTTATAGGCTTAAAAAGGAATAAGAACCTAAAGGTTTGATCGAAGGTCATTGCACATGGTCCTATGGTAAAAAGTAACTAAAGGCCAAAATCGGCAGATTTGGTAGCATTTGTAGTTAAAATTAAAAAAATTCACAATTTTTTTATTTGGCAGCACAGTTTGGCAACAACGATTGTTAAAAGGAATTGGGCCATAACCAAAGGACTTGAATGAATGAGTTGTCATTTTTTTTTGGTGGTGTGCCAATATCTTGCATGGTTAGTTGAATTGGAAACTATTTTGATAGCACGGTATGCTTAACAAAGCCTTTGGGATAACATATGGATGTGTTGGAAGAATGTTACAGTTTAGTGGCACTGTTTAGCAGCTAAGCCAAACATAACAACATAAAGTTAAATTATTTTACAAGGTGGAAATATTTAAGAGGCAGAGTTAGCAGTTCTAGTAAAATTGGAGGTTCTCCAAAAAGAGAAAATCCCAGCTAAAGTTTGTTAAAATGCTAGAATGAGAAAAATTAGTAGAAAAATGTATAGATTGAGCTTAGAGCAGTAGATTGGTGAATGATCAATTGTTGAACACATACAGAAGACTAAATTAAATAGGAAAAAGGCATAGAATAAGAAATTCATGCAAAGTCAAAGAGAAATATAGCCAAAGATCAATTCCAAAAATATTAGTCCAGAAATCTTTATAAGCACAATTCAAGCAACAAAGTGGTGATTGATGAGAGTTTGAGAGATTGTTGGTGCAACGAGATGAATAGTGGTGGTATGCAGCAAGGGTGTATTAGAGATCAATTTTCATATCTTATAGGTGAATAATGAACAAGTGTTTAGTGCTTTGGTGTGTTCATCAAAGGTGAATTTCGGTGTTAATTTATTGGTGCACATAGTTTGGTGTATTCAAAAAATAGAAAATTTTAAAGTGATCTTAATAGTGATTTTGTCAATAGTCAAATATTTTTGAAGGTGTATATGGAGGTTCTAGTTAGAATTTACTGTGAGAAAAATTGTTTATTTATGAGGTAAGAGGACTCTTTGTTTTAGTTTGAAAATGGATGAAAAGTGAATGAAGAATGCCAACAAGTGGTATCTTGTATATCATGGGTTGTAGCTCCTTTCGGTGGGTTCTAGTAAATGTGTAGGGGAAAAAAACCTTTCAATTGTTAAAATTATGCAACTGCGGTCAATTTCCACTTTGGACAACTTACGTTATGGAGATAATGATTGCATTGAATTCCTCTTTTCTAGAGGACCAAAATCGACCTAAATATCACTTCGTTTGGATAAGAAAAAGTTGGTTTTTGAATTTATGAATCCACTCATGTATATTGGATCAGGTCGGCCCTATGCATATGTACAATTGGACAGGTCACCCTCAACATCAAGTGGAGCCTCATGGAAGCCTATAAATAGAAGATACCTCAAGCTCATTTGAACAAATTTATCAAACTATCTTCTCTTCTCTTAAATTATTTTGTTTAGTTCACATAGGTCTAATGGAGAAAGTTCACACAAGGGCTCGAAACCATAGGGTTGGAGCTTGCATGAATCTAAGGTTTCTATTTCTCGGTCGCATGCATGTAACTGAGAATTTTTTAACCCCAGACACATGCACAGAGTGGTCAAGGGTGTGGCTGATAAGCCTCAGACACTCGCACAATAGCCTGAAGGGAGCGTCTATTATTTCTAAAGTAGATCAGGTAGTCTGGTCCCCAAACGCATGCACAGTAACCTGAAGGGTGCATTTAGGGGATTGAGGTGGATATGATGTATTTTTCCCTAGACACATGCATACAGTTCACCAGGGAGTGTCCAGGACATCCATATTCGCTCGCACAACTCCTCCATGTGTCTAGGACTAAAAGATGAAATTTCAGTATTTCCAAGACTTGTCTCAATGACAACAATGTTCAGAAGTTGACTACAGTTAGTGACAGTACATTACAGTCCTTAAAATCAAGGATTTGAGTATAAGCATGATTAGGTTCATTTCATGAATGTCATAGTTGTTTTACTGGTTAGTTGCATATACGAAGATATGGATAATTGTAATCTCTTTTGTTGAATCATTTGATGGTGATCTAAGAATAAGAAAAATTTGCAAGGGTTTTCCCAATAGTGGGTTTTTTCCTAGGTCTTGGACCAATCTTGGTGTCTCTATGTGTGCATTCTTTTATTCTATTGTTCCTTTATGTTCCACCACATTGATGATAATGATGTTGTTATTTCTACATAGTTTCATATGCTAATGAATAATGATGTAAATTTGAATAATGTAATGATGATATGGGGTGAGCTTAATGTGTTACTGAAGAAATGAAATTATCAAAGAAAATAACAATATAGCCCTTAGAAAAATTAACATTAGTAGCAGTTGAAAAACAAGTAGGGGCAGTAGTCCCTTTCAATGATAACGTATAAATGTGCAGGGATAAAAGTTCCTTTTAGTGGTAGTTGATAAACCTACAAGTAGCACCTTGCGAGGCATTGATGTAATCAAGTGGAAGCTTGTAATAAAATAATATTGGTGTCTTTTGTATATGCTTCTCATGTGCTTGATGTTTATGATGCTATGTTCTACATGATTGAGTTGTGTTACTGATCCTTGAATAATTTATAAAAGTGATTGAAGAGTATAATTTGTGAAACTGTATAATTTATCCACATTATTGATTCACCCCCCCACCCCTTAGTAGCGTCTAGGTTCCCATTGTTTCTAACAATTGGTATCAGAGCCAAGCTTCCTTTAGAATAAGTTTAACAACTGGAAGGAAGATGAGGGATCATGGAGAACCAAGACTCGAATACCTCAATTGGAGTTCTATTTTTTAATGTCTCAAATTATACAACTTGGAAGTTAATGACGAGAATATTCTTGCAAGCTCTTCATTTGGATGTATGTGTATCTGTGGAGAATGGAGTAATAAATGATAAGCTTAATAAACAATCTAGGAAGGAAATCATGAGAGGGTTGTCTAAGTTAGATATTGAGAAATTAATTTATTGTGAGACTGCCAAGGAGATATGGGGTAAATTACAGACCATCTATGAAATAGACATGCAAGCTACATGTGATGTCAATAGGCTTTCCCTGGAGGATGAAGAATTTAGAGATTCAAAGAATGTTGAAGATCATGAATCAATGGTTGGTACTTCTATGTCAAGAGGCTAAATTGTTGATCAACACTCATAGGAGATGCAATCTGCATGTAAGTTTTTGTTTTGTTGTTTTGTTGTTATTGTAGAACAATAGGCCATTTATCTTCAAATTACTTGAATAAAAGTACTAGTGAAAGTCATAGTTTCTCATCTAGTTGTAGTGAAGAAGGAGTTACTTTAATAGCAATAGAAAATTTGGAAATTGGGTCCACCTTTGGATAAGAGGAAGAAAGGACATCTCATGTTTCAACAAAGAATCCCTAGATTCATCAATGGAGAAAACCCTTGAGAGTGAAATTAACACTTGTTGTGAATCGAGTTGCTGCTCTAATGATTTGGAAGATATTTAAGAAAATATCTATCTGAAGAGGAAACTCATATCACCTCTTGAGGAGATCGAGAAATTCAAATCCATCAATATGGAGATGGAAGAGGAGAATAAGATATTAAAAGAGTAGTTGAGGAATTTTCAGAAGCTTCAAAATAATTCTAAATCATTTGAAGACATTCAAACTAGCCATTATTCCTCTTAGGCCAAGACAACTTTTGGAGATGAGAGTGACTTAACAACATTAGTAAAGGGACCCACCACCTTAGTCAAAGAAATATCCAACAATGTTGAAGTGGAAGTGAAAAAAATGCAACGTCAAGGAGATAAAAGGACTTTGAGGAACCATTACAAATGTATGAAACCCCTCACATGTTTTTATTACAGTAATGTGGGGCACTTTGCCTCCAATTATCTGAAGAGGAAAAATAACATGAATTCCTCAGAAGGAAAATTAGAACAAACATGCACATAAATGATTTTCCCCTTAAAGGAAATATTTTCAGTGGTCCAGTAGTAGAAAGAGAGCGAGTATCAATTCAATAAATTGGACAAGCAGAAGATTTGGTAAGAATAATTCAATTAACTCCTATTCCCCTTTCTAGAATAATGATGAATGCCACATGTGTAAGAATTATGGGCATAAAGTAGCTACATGCACATTTGGAAAGGAAAAACATTTTCGTAACACTACAAACATATGTACTAATCATGAGGAGAACAAGACAAGAGAACTAAATAGGATTCATTTCAGTATATCGAATGGTGCGTGGAGGCAGCATAAACCATTGTGTTTTTTGGAAGATAATCAACAAAGATTCAACATATCAAAGTCTAAAATTATTGTAGTTTATCTCTCTTATATAACCTATAATAGATAATCAACTCATGGTGTTCACCAAAATCAACATACCTAGGTGTGGAAGAAAAAGGGAGATAATCTACTCATGGGGACTAGATTCCTTGTTCCTCTCCATGAAAAGAAGAGGTTGGCTTCAAGACAATTCAAAAAGGTCAGATGCAAGGAGAAAATAGGAATATGCTAAGGAATTCATTTTGTTGGGTGGCAGATCCCCCCATACTATGTTTTTGGGGCTTGAAGCTCGAATTTTGGTCAAGTGAAATGTAAAGACCCCGCGAAATGTGGGCTCGGAGCGTGAGAGTCTAGGGTTGTCTACCCCAAAATAATGTAATTTAATGTATGGTATGTCAGCCTACCCATGGTCTGCGGACCATGGGATTGTATAAATAGAGAAACGCTCTAAGCATAAAGGAGTCTCAAGTCTGATATGTTCTTTTGGATGATGAATTAGCTCTGAGTCTGTAGGTCTGAGTCTTGGGTTGTAGTAGTGGGAAGAGGCTCTACAGTTGAGTGTGCAGAGGCCTGATAGAGTCCATAACTGTGTGCACGAAACCCTGCATATGAGTGCACAGGGCAGAGTTGGGATTGTACTTGGACAAAGAACTAATAAAAGATAAGTTGATTCCGGAATATTTTGTGTCTATGCTTCTATTATATTTATGCATCTCTTTACAGTTTTATGATTGCACGCACTTGTTATGAATGTTGAATGATTAATGAGAGTATTGGGCCCACATAATTAAGTTAAGATCTGTAATAATAGCATAGTAAGGATAAAGGATCTAGACAACACCTCTTTGCACTCTTTACAGAGCTGCGTGGAAGTAGTTGCACAAGTTGCAAAGGAGGACAGCTGCGCAGAGCAGTGCAAGCACACAGGTTGGGTTCACGAACTTCCTAGACCCCATCAAGACATCCCTAGGGTGTGGAAACCTAGTTCCAACACCCTCCCATACTACCTCGGGTGAGACCTCAATCCACGCATCGCGGACTGTTGCCGAAAGGGCTGGTAGTTTTGGGATTTGTTTGGCTAAATCACTTCTAAACTTAGGTCAGGCCCCAACAAGCCAACAAATGGTTCCATTGCTGGGACTGGGATCTGCCTAAGGGATGTCTGATGTTGTGCCACTGGAACCCAACAAAGAAGTAAATTGAAGAGTGGTTGGACAATAAGTTTCACGAGTTCGTGACACAAGAAAACAGAACTCCGCAGGTATCCGAGAATAGGTGGCTGGATTGCTACGTGTATATGGAAATCCACAAGATCTTCTTCATGTCATTTCCTTCTGAATTGTATGAGTGGATCGTGAGGTTAGCCAATATCCATGGAAGGTGTAAACTCGACCAACCAATAGTGTGGACTCTAGAATTAGTGAGCAGACTAGAGGCATTAGAAGACAAGATCATGAGAGTTGTGGACCACTGGCTTGATTGGATAATATGGGGATTCATCATTGAGTTTGCAATAGACACGACTATTAGCTACAGCGAAGCAAAGTGACGTTTTCTCAAGGGACCATGAGGTAAGTACATTAAAGCTTTGAATACCTGGATTAAGATGTTGTTATGTGAAAAGCAGATTATGTGAATACATTAATGTTTGGGATGACACGGAGCGGAAAAATATACAAAAGTAGCGGGGAACTAGGAAATAGTCCCTTAATTTCACCTTCGCAAGAGAGCGGGGAAGAGCTCGCTGAGGTCTCTCCAAGAAGTGCGGTCAGTTTGATAAGGTAGCGCATTCTGCAGTTACCACCTCCACCTATGCCACCACCTGCCTCACCTCCTTCACCTCCATCTCCACCCACTACACCTCCACAAACCCTGCAGTTCAACATGGTGAGCGCGATCAAGCTACCTAGATTCAGAGGAGTAGGGAATGAGGATCCAGACCAGTTCTGGTTCGTGGTAAGAGTAGTGTGGGAAGCACAATGGGTCACGAATGACAACATTAAGAAGGATATCTTGGTGAGCGCATTGTAGGATCGCGCGTTGATATGGTACATCAAGCACTCCAATGATCACCCAAATGTAGGGATAGTAGAGATCTAGAATGTGCTAAACAGAGAATTTAGCCGACCGAAATCAGAGACCCAGTCAATCATTGGATTTAAAGAGATCGCGATGCTTCCAGGCGAAACCCCCTGGGATCTGGATCAGAGACTGAAGAGCACTATCTGCGAGGCTAATATGATGCTAACAGATGCGCAACATCACACATGGTTTATGGCATCATTGACACCACACCTGAGGACGACGCTGTCACAATAGAAGCTTTCAACCCAGGCCAAAGCATTGGAAATGGCGATGAGGTTGCATGAAACAATGATACAAGATCCAAGGCTGGAAGTTCAACAGATCCATGCAAAACTACAGAATCTCTGCCTGGAAATGCAAAACTTGAATCAGGATAGAGCACCGTGGCCAGAGGCATGCGAGGAAGTGTGGTGCATAAAATGCAAAGGCTAGGGCCATGACAAGGACCACTGCCCAGTATTTGTGAACTACTTGGTAGGAGGGGGGCCATTGCCATTGAGACCAGAGGTGCAGGTAGGGCTGAGTGCAACACCCATGTTATGGTGTGAAATTTGTCAGCTAGGAGGAAAACACATGATGGATAACTGTCATTTACTACAAAAGTATACACAGACTCCCCAGTAGTTGTTTTTTGATTTCTACAGGTCAATTGGCCATGACAAGCATACTTGTCACAACTATGAGTTAATGACGGATCGGACCCCAGCATATCGGATGCAGACAGAAACTCGGGGCCTCGACCCAGCAGCAAGGATGGCGCGTGCTGGATTTCAGGGGTGAGGTCGAGGACGAGGAGGAATGGGGCCAGGAAGGGGCCGCGGACAGTTAATTTGTTACAATTGCAGAGTACCTGGGCACTACGCCCACGATTGTACCAACCCGACGAGAGTATCCTGTTCATACTGTGCTCAGTTTGATCATGAAATGATAGATTGTCTTACGTTGATCGCACAGATGCGCGAGAAAGGGGTACTCCAACTTTCTCCAACTCAAAATATCCAAATGATGAGGTTTGAACTGCACCAAGAAGACCCAAACGTGAACATGATGCTTAGAAGCAGTGCGACCACAGGGGAGGACAAGGGGAAGCAGCCTAAGGAAGGTACATGGGTTCGCAAGGCTCTTATAAACGAACATGAGTTTGACTTAAAACGCGCAAAGGATAAGTTTATGGAAGCTAAGAAGAGCTTCGTAGAGGCCTCCACTTCAGGTAGTAAGGATCAACCAGAGCCAAGGATGGATCCTTCTATGCTTACTACCTTTTTGGAGACATGCATGAAACTGCTGCACGACAACAAGGTAGTTAAGGGGCTATAGGAGTTGATCACTAGGTGTGCGAGATTAGGGGAACCGTGCGTAGTCTGGAAATTGGGGAAGCATACATTGCGCACTGGGAGGGAAATGAGATTGACGACGTAGATTGGCGAGTATGAAATGGATCAGGTAATCCTAGACCTAGGTTCAGATGCGAATGTGTTACCAAAGCAGACATGGGAATGCATGGGCAGGCCCGCATTGCAATGGCCCCTATTCAATTACGAATGGATAACCAACAGAATATTTTTCCCATGGGGAGGTTGCAAGGGGTAACAGTTGATATCAAAGGTGCGAGCACATAGACAGACTTTGAAGTAATAGAGATTGTCGATGACAACAATCCTTATCTCGCGTTGCTAGGAATAGACTAGGCCACTGACATGAATGGAGTCATCAACTTGAAAAAGCAGAAGATGATATTCGTGAAAACATCCCTACGCGTAGTGGTTCTACTAGATCCAGCTGAAGGAGCACGTTACACCGAACTTGTGCATGACAATGGAAGCAATGATGAGCTGGATTATATCTACAAGATAACTGCGCGAGATCAGGATTGGGTGAATCCCCAACTGCAGATGGAAGGATCTTGTGGGAGCTCGCAAGTTCCTACACCTTAGATTTAGACAAAGAAGATGAATGTTGGCACAATCAGTTGAATGAAGTAACAACACTGAATTGCAATATGATGATTAGATCACTGCGCTACGTAACAACCCAGGCCTGAGACCTGCCAACATATGATGGATTGACAGCGATGGATGAATTCTTCAGGGAGTTTGAAAGCGTGGTACTAGAACAACAGCGGTTCGATGCGTTGAAGTGGGCACTGCACGTGACACATGTGCGCTGGTGGGGAACACATGAAGGAAACTTTGAAAACTAGCATGAATGTAGAAGGATGATGCACATATGATTTTGGAAACCGCAACTGCGAATAGAAGATAAATACGATGGGCGAGATGATCCACACACGAACCTTGCGAAATCGACCAAGGCCTATGGGGAAGAACCTCAGCCTGAATGGGTACACTTATTCTACCATACCCTGGATGTCATACCCATGAATTGGTATACTAAGACGGAACTCTGACATGGTACGGGCAAATGGGATGTCTTGTGCGAGGGATTTTTGTTAACATTCACATTTGAAGACCGATGGTCGGATACTATTGACGACACACTGCAAGTCGTAAAATCTGCCATCTTCAAAATACCGTAGGAACCACAGCAAGTAGTTCAACCAGCATGGGCAACCCAGTTAAGTAGTGCCCTAGAATGTTATAACATGCAAGTAGAGGAGGATGATGATGACCCTCGAAATATTAATATTCCAGAAACTGAAGGGTGTCACAAAGTTCGAGGACCATCAATTGAGGATCCCGACATCACTGCGCCGCTAAAAACAAAGCATGTAAACATTTGCATAGACGCAGAGCCGAAGTATGCGACACTTGGGGACTATTGGGACGATGCTACAATAGATAAGGTCGCCGAGTTACTCCACAAATATCAAGATTTGTTCCCGACCAAAATCACGGACTTAAAAGCGCTCATTAGCGACTTAGGGATGATGAAGATCACTCTGTAACTAGACTTGAATCCACTGAAACAACGACCTTATAATTTGAATCCAAGGTATAAAGAAAAGGTCCATGAGGAATTAGACAAAATTCTTGCAGCCAGAATTATTGAACCAGTAGAAGAAGCTGACTGGGTGAGTCCCATGGTAGTACAGGAGGAAAAACAGAAGGTCGAAATTAGAATATGCATGGACCTTAGGAAGCTTAACGATGCCTACGTCCACGATCCATTCCTAACACTATTCACAGATGAAGTATTGGAAAATTTTGGTGGTCAGGAAGCTTACTCATTCACGGATGGCTTCTCAAGGTACTATCAGATCAAGGTCACACTAGAAGATAGGAGCAAGACAACCTTCGCAACCGAATGGGACTATTTTCAATACACCATTATGCCCTTTGGATTGAAGAATGTGCCAGCAATATTTTTGCACGTAGTGGTGGCTGCGTTCAAGGAATACATCCACAAGTTCTTGGAGGTCTATCTGGACGATTAGACTGTATTTGGGTTAGTTAAACACCATATAGCGATTTTACGTTTGATGCTAGATACTTGCCGATGACACCAGATTCGCTGAATCTTAAAAAGTGCACCTTCCTCATCCCCTTTGGAAACTTGCTCGGCGATGTGTTCTACAAACAAGGCCTGATGGTGGATTCTGCAAAGATTGTTGCTATTCTCAATCTGGAAGTGCTGCGAAGTGTAAAACAACTACGTGCTACATTGGGGCATACTGGTTACTATAGAAAGTTTATCAAGATCTATGCACAAATAACATCGCTAATGGAATACATCATACCCAGTTTACGGATTGCAGCCATTACAGGCATGTCAGACCACAAAGCCTTGGAAGAGAGACTCACACAATTGGAAGAACTCAAGGAAGAATGGTTTCTGGTGGGCTTCCATTAGTAGGTACAGAAACAGCACGAGAAAGCCTGGCACGATCACCATATCAAGTCACGCACATTCAAGATAAATGATTTAGTTTTTTTGTATGACAACAAGTTCAAAAAATTTCCTGGGAAATTCCGAATGCACTGGTTAGGACCATATGTGGTAAAATAAGTCACAGATGGAGGCGTGGTCCAGCTAGTCAAACATAATGGAGAACCCTTCCTAGGAAGATTAAATGGCAGTCGCTTGAAGCCCTACACGGGTGGGCCGGCTATTTGACTAACTGACCAGTGAACAGTCTTCATGAACCGACAAGTCGGACAGAGTTGTGGGACTATAAACATAGGTACTAGAAGTTGGCATCAACGTAGAGAATCAAGTCCGATGCAAATGATTCAGAAGCAGAAATGGAGCAGATCCAGACAACAGTAGCATGATGCATTGTGAACCTTCGCGCAGCATAGGCACAGTTGGATGGACTTCACGCAAAGATCGCCACACCAGCAAAGTGACTTGAGGATGAGTCACGATGATTGTGTTGGGGGCCTGTTGGGCAGCGGATCCCCACATAGTATTTTTTTGGGGCTTGAAGCCTGAATTTTGGTCAAGTGCAATGTAAAGACCCCACAAAATGCGAGAGCAGGGCGCAAGAGTCTAGGGTTGTCCACCCTAAAATAATGTAATTTAATGTATGGTATGTCAGCCTATCCATGGTCTGCAGACCATGGGATTGTGTAAATAGAGTGAGGCTCTAAGTGTAAAGGAGTCTCAAGTCTGATATGTTCTTTTGGATGATGAATTAGCTCTGAGTCTGTAGGTCTGAGTATTGGGTTGTAGTAGTGGGAAGAGGCTCTCCAACTGAGTGCGCAGAGGCCTGCTAGAGTTCGCAGCTGTGTGCACAAACCCCTGTAGCTGAGTGTGCAGGTTAGAGTTGGGATTGTACTTGGACAGAGAACTAATAAAAGATAAGTTGATTTCGAAATATTTGGTGTCTATGCTTCTATTATATTTATGCATCTCTTTACATTTTCATGATTGCGCGCACTTGTTATGAATGTTGAATGATTAATGAGAGTATTGGGCCCACATAATTAAGTTAAGATCTGTAATAATAGCACAGTAAGGATAAAGGATCTAGACAACACCTCTTTGCGCTCTTTACAGAGCTGCGTGGAAGCAGTTGCACAAGTTGCGAAGGACGGATGACTATGTGAAGCAGCGCAAGCACACAGTTTGGGTTTGCGAACTTCCTAGACCCCATCAAAACATCCCTAGGGTGTGGAAACCTAGTTCCAGCACCCTCCCATACTACCTCGAGTGAGACCTCAGTCCACGCATCACAGACTGTTGCCGAAAGGGCCGGTAGTTTTGGGATATGTTTGGCTAAATCACTTGTGAACTTGGGTCAGGCCGCAACAAGCCAACACATTTGAAGGATACATGTTGCAATGAAATTTACATGTAAGGAGCTATTTCTTAGTGATATTGTTCTCTAATAATATCACCAAATAGAAAGACAAAAAATTGCCAATAGATAGAAAATCAAATCCCAACCCAATGCTCAAACATGCAACAAGAAAATGGTTCTAGATGCTATAAAGGAAATAGCATGCTGGTGAGTGACGGGTTTTTAATTTGTAGCAGAACTTCCACTCCATTCAAGAAATCAGTTTCATCTACACTCAATCTCAACACCTACACACAGCCACAAACACTCAAGGACAACAAGTGGTCTTCCTTGGAAGATATTCAACTCAAAACATGATAGAATCAATATATGTAACTGTTGTAAACATGTAAATACAGGGAAGGAACATAGATTTCTATTAAGCATGAATCAAATGGTACAATTATACCTTCAACAAGTAATATCCTCCCCTCAATCTTATAGCATGGTCTCCTCCACCAAAACAGTAGAGCTCTCGTGCTATATCTTGGATACTAGATTTAACCCCATTTCCTCGTGGTGAAATTATATATAATCATTCTATCCTTTGAGAGAATGTAACTAGACACCTAGGGTCTTGAGAAGTTAGGAAAATTCTACAATAATGGACCCCTAGCCAACTCATACACAAGTGGATCAAGTTTATCTCCCTGGGAATGGAAAACTCTAGAAACATTTATCATAATTATGAGCCTTTTCTCAATTATCTCATAATTATAATGTTTTGGGAAATTAATTATGAGAAATAACTCAATCATGTAATTCCATCCTTTTATCATGGGATAAAACTCACATAAGTAAAATAAAATGTGAAAATGGGATGCATTATATCCAAACAACTGAGGCAAGTTGATATTGGGTTTCTCTCACTATAATGGAGTGGCAAACATGGTTATAATAATAAGGGAAGTGTTGAATGTTGTTGTCAAATCAGAATGATAGATAGATGGAGATGATTTTTTTGCTACTGGCATTTATTTGCCAAGTATTAGTTACTAGTTCCAATTACAGGAGGGATAAAAACCACAAGGGGAGTACACTCAAGTCAATATTTGAGTATGAAATTACGCATTTACAATTGGTATCATTAATTAGTATCAGTTGTTTGTTGCAAGATAGAGGCTAATAATGTTTGTTGCAGAATGGATTGATATTATGATGTTGTTATATTAGTAATTAGTATTAGGCATCAAATATATGGTGAAAGGAGAGTGATCAAAGGATGAGGAATCTCGGTTATAAAGCGCTAACTAATTTTTACTAGTGGCATTAATTCAACAATTGGAATCATTTTAATGCATGTTATAAAAGGTACTATTGATTGGTATCTATAGTGATTAGACTCATTATCATAGTATGTATTTCATGTTGTCTGTAAGTATAAGTGTTGGTAGGAAATTGATGATCTATATGACTATTTTTCATGATGAGTTTGGAGGAACCTGCACGCAAGTATAACTGATATCTCTGATAATGAAATACATGTGGTCTAGGCATGGGTGCAGCCATCCAAAAGACATACGAACTAGGTCTGTGGTATGGACGCAGCCATCCAGCTAGTAAGACCATGACAGTTATAAAGGTATGGTCATAGCCATCCATGAAGACTCAGGTATGGTCGCAGGCATCCATCAATGGGTCATGTAATCACGAACCAATCCACGCAGCCCGAACATGTGTAATCTAAGTTCAGGGTCTTGAACCCATCCGATCATAGTACAAATTCTAACATGCGAATAGATGTGCTGAGGTCGAGCATGATAGAAAGTCACTTGATTAACGGTCAATGAGTAAAACCATTAACAAGCGCGAGAGAAACCACCAATAATGCCAATGGTTCTCAAGGTACTGTCTAGTACAATCCACGAAGTGTGAAGAAGGAGCTGAAGTTGAACACTTGTGGAATCACCCATTGACGACCAATGATGAAAGTCGACCGTCAGGTGCAAAGAACTTGCCATTGAGGCATGCAAGCTCCAAGGTACCAAAAGGGATCTCTAGATCAATCTCCTGGATAATGAGCTGATGTCGACAGGAGACAATCCATCACAGGAGGGCCATAATGTTTCCCCCATCAATGACACGAGATAAGGAACAAGTGGTAGATGGTGAAACAGAGTATCAGAGGAGGAGGCAAGGGTGTAAACTGCAGAAGGATTATACTCTTGAACATGTCGGCGACACGACTCCGGAGGGTGGCAGAATTTAGGTACCAAGGGATCAGAGGCTTTGATGGAGATAGCATGAATCGGATGGAATGAGGCTAAACGGCAACCCAAACCCGCGAAAGGTCAAATGACGATGTATGGATGTCCAAACCTGACAAGAAGCAAAAGTGTCGATGTTCAAGAGTGACTAGCTGCCATGATGATTTCCAAATTTTTCCCCCACCATTGTTGGAGAGTACCCCAATTATTTTTGAAAAAAAGCTTGAAGGGGATAGCATATGCTTGTAATATAAGTTCGACCTTCGGTCAAATCCAACCTAGTAATAGTTTAACGAGCCCTAGGGAGGAGAAGCTCGAGTCTCGTCATGGTGACAAGTCCAATGTCGTCAAGGTTTAACAAGTCCGACATAGGTAAAACTTAGAGTCTTTTTCATGTTTAGAGAGTTTGAAAAAGACACAGAAAAGAAAACTCCAGGGGGGTCCTTTTTCGTAGATTTGTGTCTCTCGAGCCCAAAAAAGTATAAAATGATACTCAAAAGAACCGCTTGACCATTACAATCAAGGAGTACTTTTCGTAATTAGTGACTTCGACCTGAAAAAGTAGAAAAGCGATCGATGTCACGTCATTTCGTAACCAATAATGAACCTAAAATGATAAAGGCCCGACAATCTTTTCATGTTTACACGGTCGAAAAAGAGCTTAAAGCTGACCGCCTCTTGTTTCTTTTAACGAGTCAAGAGGAATAACTTGGCTATATTTTCATCTTTTAGGTCGGAAAAGAGTGTTAAAGAAGACTTTACAGATCAGGTGTACACGAAGCATGACATAAATCCACTACCTGTAGTTCTGAAAAACACGTCAAAAATAAACCCATTCGATATAAAATGATCAATATATGTGGAAACATAGTTAAAAAGCCAAAACTTTAATTAACCATGTGATAAAAATGAGGAAAAAACCCACATTTTAAAATATAATTTTTTAATTTTCAAAAATTACTATAAAAAGGGGGGTAATCCATTTATTTTTACCATTGGCACTATTCATTTTACCTTGGAGTGTTTTGGAGCACCAACCTGAGCAAAGTTGGCGAGCTGATTTTGGCCTCATTCGTCCACAGTTCATCGTGAAACTTCTACCAGGTAAGTAGACTTCTTCCTGCGCTTCATTTCAGTAGCTTTTTAATGCATTTTAGCGTTAGACATGTAAGTTTAGACAGATTTTTTGAGTCGGAGTCCGCCGCTTGGTCATCGCGGGTATGCTGCTCGGGTCCACGATGACCGAGCACGATTTACACGTAACGCTTTCCGATCATCGCAAGAATATGATGTATTCTCGTGATGACCGCGAGAAAAATGAACTGTCAACTTCATGCCATCGCGACTGTTTTAAAAACAGTCGCGATGACGACGCAAAATTATTTTTTTGTGCAAATTATGGATTGAAATTTGTAAACGAAGTTCTAATTCATTTGTTCTCATCATGCAGGGCATCATGGCATTTGTTTGGTAGGAACAAACTCATGATGATAATGATGTGGAAGCTTTTGCTGATGCTGGGTGCCGAAATGCTTTACGTGCGTGCGGGTTGCTAAAATTCTTCCTCACTCCGCACCTTCAGGCCCAACCCGATTTATTAGAGCTGATAATCCGTGCCTGGAATCCGACAGATGAAAAATTCATAATCCGAGGCCGAGACATTGAGTTCGATG
The DNA here is from genome assembly GCA_031772625.1 of Pinus tabuliformis. NCBI lineage: Eukaryota > Viridiplantae > Streptophyta > Pinopsida > Pinales > Pinaceae > Pinus > Pinus tabuliformis. The sequence continues at coordinate 1,097,092,311 of CM062805.1, forward strand.
CCACGGACATATATTTCCTGACCGGATTGTCCCATCGCGGTGAGAGGCCAATTCTAGAGGGGCAGTGACCCGGGGGTGAATCTCTAGAGATGCTGATGGCACGAGTGTGCCCACGGGCACGCAAGTCAAAGAGCGGGAAGGTGGCAATTCCGACGGTGGAAGACGTGGTTCTTCGTGCAGTGCTATTTATGGTGACGAGGGCAGCGGGCTCCCAAGCCCAACACGAGGCATCGAAGACCCATCTCCGGTTGGCTCTCAAATGTCTCAATCCGACCATGTTCAACTGGGCGGAAACAGTGACAGCCAATATGAAGAGACAACTTACCAACTGCTGTCGAGGAGAGATGAAAAAGTTTGGCTACGGGTCCATCTTGATCCCGCTCATGCTGGAGTGGGTGCCATCATTACAGTTACAAGACATGGACTTGGACAAGCCCAGACCATGGGAGACCACGATCACCCGATGGGCACACGTTATGCCACAAGGAGGTGGCGACCGTCCAGTGTCATGGAGGACATTGTTCCATGAGTGGCTGGAGCGCCAGATGATCTTTGTTGAGGACTGGCCATACGCTGGTATGGAATTTCGTGGAGACCTTGACATGCATCTGCCCCCTAGCGAGCAGTGGGATGATGGCGGTAAATCACTTGATCATATTTTTGTATTTTGTCTTTTATGATGTTTTTTAGATTTTTTCATGCATATGTCCTAATGACATACTCTATGGTTTTTGTAGATGTGGGACCAGTGAGGCCTGTAGGACTTGCTCCAAAGGCGCGAAGGGATCCACAGGGCATTAGAGAGCTAGCCTTGGCTCCTCCAGCCGGCGATTCTATAGAGACAGTGGCCCGGAATCTCAAGGGTCTGACGGCGGGGATCCCTGATTACATGGGGATAGAGGAGGTCCCCATAGAGTTCCAGATCCATACAGTAGGGGTGATACCCAGGGTGCACTGCCTGTTGAGGCAAGTGGCACGAGCGGTGGTGTGCTATAGGGAGCATAACCCATCGTAGTAGACACCTAGGTTTTATTTCCTGCTGATTTTTCGAGAGACATGTGTCTCGGATGTACAGAGAACATGGACTCTATTTGGACATATACACTTATTTTTTGAGCACCACGGTGTGCCACACGAGATATATGCATGCTTCTTATATACTATTTTGATTACATGTTACACAAATATCTATCTAATACATGGTTTTCTAATGCATCAGTTAACGTGTTTAATCTTCTGGGAATGTGCTGATATGTGATAAAATCAAAATTCCTTTCTAACAATTTAACACGTAAATACAACCTTAAAATCCGATGGTCTCTGACGGAATAACGCCCATTAAGCTAGTGGACAACAAGCTGAGAATCCAGATTCACAACCAATGTACGAATACCGAGATTGATAGCCTCGGTCAGTAACTCAATAACAGCACTATATTCAGCGACATTGTTTGTGGTACAACCCAGACAAACACCTTGAAGGTCTACTAACTCACCGTGAGGATCATAGATCACCCATGCTGCAGAAGAAAGGTTGCGGGTACTGCGGCAGGCACCATCAATGAAACCAACGTAAGGTGTACTGGACATCTGCACAAGAAGCAAAAGACACAATAAGCGGCAATTATGCCTACACACCAAGCCAAACATGAAAACACACACACAACACACCTGCTGAAAACACACGTATGTACAAATCAGAGTGCATGGAGTTCACGCATAATATTTTTTCAGATAAAGCCCATTTTGGGGCTTATCTAGAGGGTTCCCTTCATAATCAATCAGCTCATAGGCCCCTTTTTGAAAAACTCGCTTTACAATATAAGGCCCATGCCACATGGGCTCGAATTTTCCTACCCCTAGCTTATCATTTGCTTAATCATAGAGCAGGACTAAATCTCCTTCAATGAAAGAACGAGGATGAATAGTATGATCGAAGTGAGTTTTCACTCTCTTCTTATGTGCTTCAATAGCTAGAGAGGCTAGTCGACGAGTCTCGTCTAGCCGCTCTAGGTAGAGAAGACGTTCTTCTACCGGAATAGTGTTGGGGAGTAATTCAACAACTAATTTCAGAGAAGGGATCTCACACTGAATTGGAAGGATAGCCTCCAGATCGTAAACCAATTGGAACGATGTGAACCTGGTGGTGTCCTTCACTGAAGTCTAGTAGGCCCATAAGGCGGAGAACAACATCAAATGCCAGTTAGACTTGTGCATGCCAATGGTGCGTTGAAGCATCGTAACTAGAACCTTGTTGATGACTTCTACTTGGCCATTGGCCTGAGGATAGTATGGTGTCGAGCTATCATGCTGCAAGCCTAGCTGGGTTGTTAACTCAATCATCATATGATTACGGAAATGCTTGCCGTGATCAGTGACGATAGCCTAAGGGACTTCGAACCGTGACATAACATGATTAAATAAAAATTGCACCACTGTGTGACTGTCTTCAGATAGTGTAGGCATCGCCTTGGCCCATTTTGTGAAATAATCAATGGCAACGATGATATACCCATGCCCCTCGGTCGAGCAAGGGTTACAGGTCATATAATCAATGCCCCATTTGACAAAAGGGTCAATGGTAACGACAGGGTGCAATGAAGTGGGAGGCGTGCGCATTTTCCGTTGGTAGATTTTGCATTCATGACAAGAGCGGACGGCAAGAATGCAATCCTTGAAGATGTAGGGCCAAAAGTAACCAGCACGGAGGATCTTCTGAGCAGTAGCATACCCAGACATGTAACCACCATAAGCACTAGAATGGCAGTCATTTAGAACTCGTTCGGCTTCCTCGAATGTTAAGCATCGGTGGAGAATAGAGTCAGCGCCGAGACAGTACAGGGTGTCCCCAATAATACAATAGGGCTGAGAATGATGGCGAATCCGTCACTGAGCATCCTTGGAAAAATTGGGATGAAAAGAGGATGTCTGAAGATAGACAATGATATCCCCATACCAAGGATCGAGGGTGCTAATTAAGAACAGAGTTTCATCTGGAATATGGTCCTCTAACCGAGAGGGCGCAGTAACAGATGGCAGAGAGCAAAGCAACTCAGCAAAGACGAGGGACTTCTTAGACTTGGTAGTGGTGAACTCCAAGTCGAACTCTTGGAGGATGACAATCCACTTTGAGTATTTGCCCCCCAGTAACTGACGTGATAGGATGTATGTCATTGGGTTGCAATCAGAAACCACCATCGTGGTGGGCAATAAAATATAGTGGCGTAAACATTGAACAGCACAAATGGCGGCCAATACCAATTTCTCGACATAGGCATATCGAGTTTCCGTGTCTAGTAAATTTCGGCTGAGATAGTAAACGACATGCTCAGTGTCATCATCATCATCTTGAACTAGAACCATGCCAATAGTGGTATCGGCAGTGGCCAAATACAGAGTGTAGTCATAGTTGTTACACAATAATTTGTCACTGCCTTCACCCCAGTCCTTCTACTGTGTCATGTGTCCAAGTCAAACATGCTCATACTAAACAAATAATCTCTGATGTTGCCAAATGACCCACTTTTTCTAAGTTTTCTGCCTCATCACGAATATGGGCTTAATACACGTGCTGAACAGCACGCATAAACAGTCCAGCCGTGCTTTCAGCGTAGAAGTACATCCGATTCCCACGATGGTTCGATTTCATGCTCCAGCGCGAGGTTACTTATTATCTTTAGCGATGATTTGACTGGCTACATTGGTCACTAGCAATGTCAGCGCTAAGGATCTGTTATACACTCACGATGATCCAGATTGGGCGAATTCGTTCCAACAATCGGCCTTCTGGATGTCTCCAGACCTGGTCATTGGCATAGATTGTGTCACCCTTTCTCCTCTACTATGGCAGTTCCATCATTTGTGCTACATTCCTTGGGGATAAGCTCACTCTTCCACCTTTCATGGAGACTCCTTCTCCTATTTAAACTCTCACCATTGCTATGCTCTGCTAGTTGGATAGTTGGCTAGTTGGTAAATTCTTGGATTGAGTAGTGCTGTTAGTGTTTGTGAGTTTCCTAGATAGCTGGTGTGAGTGTGACAAGTGTGGGATTGTTGATATCTTGTGGAAGGTTGTGAAGAGCCCTTAACTTTATGTAAAACTTATGAGTGAGAGAGAACTTTGTGTGTTGGGAGATCCATCTTTAAAGAGTGAATGCTTGAAGAACATGCTAGCTGGATTCCTCTGAGAAGGCTTGCGACGTCAAGACTTTGGTTGTAAGCTTGCTCTTATTTCATTATTAATACAATCAATGATGTTTTCCTATGTCTTGTATGTAATTTACTTGATAGCTCATGACTTCTTGACTTTGTGAGTAAATATATCATTGTTGTTTTCTGGTTACGTGCTTTGTTGTATTTCCTTTGCATTGTTTCAGGTTGATCACTCATTGAGGAAGCGGAAGCTGGAGCAACGTAATGGAACTCCATCGACCACCGGTTGAGGTAGGCCTCCAACTATGACTATTTAAGGAAATCTATTATTGATCTGTCCTTCTTTGTGACTAGACCCACTCTAGGGCTAGAGGGGTTGCCTCTGTCCGTAGATGGAACACTTTCCTGCATCACAAATTGGCGTCTCCGCTGGGAACAGTGGCCCAAAATCTTGAGGGCCTGACGGCAGGGATCCCTGATTACATGGGGGTTGAGGAGGTCCCCATAGAGTTCCAGATTCACATAGTAGGAGTGATACCTAGGGTGCATCACCTGTTGAGGCGAGTGGCACGAGCGGTGATGTGCTATAGGGAGCATAACCCACCGCAATAGATGCCTAAGTTTTATTTCCTGTTGATTTTTTGAGAGACATGTGTCTTAGATGTATGGAGAACACAGACTCTATTTGGTCATATACACTTATTTTTTGAGCTCCTCGGTGTGCCACACGAGATATATATATATATATATATATATATATATATATATATATATATATATATATATATATATATATATATATATATACATATTCCTATGGTTCATTATTGTGTTTTGAATGCTTCTATATGCTGTTTTGATTACATGTTACGCAAATGTCTGTCTAATACATGGTTTGCTAATGCATCAGTTAACGTGTTTAATCTTCTGGGAATGTGCTGATATGTAATAAAATCAAAATTCATTTCTAACAATTTAACACGTAAATACAACCTTAAAATCCAATGGTCTCTGACGGAATATTGCCCATTAAGCTAGTGGACGACAAGCTGAGAATCTAGATTCACAACCAATGTACAAATACCGAGGTTGATAGCCTCGGTCAGTAACTCAATAACAACACTATATTTAGTGACATTGTTTATGGTAAAACCTAGACAAACACCTTGAAGGTCTACTAACTCACCGTGAGGATTGTAGATCACCCATGCCGCAGAAGACAGGTTACAGGTACTGCGACAGGCACCATCAACGAAACCAACATAAGGTGCACCAGACATCTGCACAAGAAGCAAAGGACACAATAAGCAGAAATTATGCCTACACACCAAGCCAAACATGAAAACACACACACAACACAAACACACGTATGTACAAATCAAAGTGCATGGAGTTCACCCATAATATTTTTTCAGGTAAAGTCCATTTCGGGGCTTATCCATAGGGTTCCCTTCATAATCAATCAGCTCATAGGCCCCTTTTTTCAAAACTCACTTTACAATATAAGGCCCGTGCCACATGGGCTCGAATTTGCCTGCCCCCAGCTTATCATTTGCTTGATCATAGAGCAGGACTAAATCTCCTTCAATGAAAGAACGAGGATGGACAGTATGATCGAAGTGAGTTTTCACTCTCTTCTTCTGTGCTTCAATAGCTAGAGAGGCTAGTCGACGAGTCTCATCCAGCCGCTCTAGGTAGAGAAGGCGTTCTTCTACCGGAGTAGTGTTGGGGAGTAATTCGACGGCTAATTTCAAAGAAGGGATCTCACACTCAATTGGAAGGGTAGCCTCTAGCACGTAAACCAACTAGAATGGGGTGAATCCGGTGGCATCCTTCACAGAAGTTCGGTAGGCCCATAAGGTGGAGAACAACATCAAGTGCCAGTTGGACTTGTGCATGCCAATGGTGCGTTGAAGCATCGTAACTAGAACCTTGTTGACGACTTCTACTTGGCCATTGGCCTGAGGATAGTATGGTGTCAAGCTATCATGCCGCAAGCCTAGCTGGGTTGTTAACTTAGTCATCATATGATTACGGAAATGCTTGTCATGATCAGTGACGATAGCCTGAGGGACTCCGAAATGTGAGATAACATGATTAAATAAAAATTGTGCCGCTGTGTGACTATCTTCAAATAGTGTAGGCGTCGCCTCGACCCATTTTGTGAAATAATCAACGGCAACGATGATATACCCATGCCCCCCAGCTGAGCAAGTGTTACAGGTCATATAATCAATGCCCCATTTGGAAAAAGGGCCGACAGTAATGATAGGGTGCAATGGAGCGGGAGGCGCGCACATCTTCCGTTGGTAGATTTGGCACTCATGACAAGAGCGGACGACAAGAATGCAATCCTTGAAGATGGAGCACCAAAAGTAACCAGCATGGAGGATCCTCTGAGCAATAGCATATCCAGACGTGTGACCACCACAGGTGCCAGAATGGTAGTCATTTAGAACTCGTTCAGCTTCCTCGAATGTTAAGCATCGGCAGAGAACAGAGTCGGCGCCGAGACGGTACAGGGTGTCCCCAATAATGCAATAGGGTTGAGAATGATGGTGAATCCGATGTCGAGCATCCTTAGACAAATCAGGACGAAAAGAGGACGTCTGAAGATAGACAATGATATCCTTGTACCAGGGATCGAGGGTGCTAATCAAGAACAGAGTTTTATCCGGAATATGGTCCTCTAACTGAGAGAGCGCAGTAATAGATGGCATAGAGCAAAGAAACTCAGCAAAGACGAGGGACTTCTTCGACTTGGCAGTGGTGACTCCAAGTCGAACTCTTGGAGGATGACAGTCCACTTCGAGTACTTTCCCCCTAGTAACTAACATGATAGGATGTGTGTCATCGGGTTGCAATTAGAAACCACCGTCGTGGTGCGCAATAAAATATAGTGGCGGAAACGTTGAATGACACAAACGGCGGCCAATGCCAACTTCTCAACATAGGCATATCGAGTTTCCGTATCAAGTAAATTTCGGATGAGATAGTAAACAACATGCTCGGTGTCATAGTCATCATCTTGAACTAGAACCATTCCAATAGTGGTATCAACAACAACTAAATACAGAGTGTAGTCACGATGATAATTAGGAGGATGCAACAACGGAGCAGAAACAAGGAGAACCTTGAGGTGCTTGAATGACTCTTGTGCAGCGGCATCCCAAAGAAAATGGGTATCCTGCTTTAATAACCGCGTATAGCCTTTGGCCACTTTGGCATAGTTCGGAATAAATCGTCGTAAAAAATTTGCTTTACCCTGCAAACTCTGCAATTGCTGCAAAGAAGCAGGGGGAGGGAGATTCAGGATGGCTTCGACTTTAAGGGGATCCAAACGGATACCCTCTCAGGAGACGATGAACCCGAGAAGTCTGCCTGACTCAATGCAGAAGACACACTTATGTGGATTAAGCCGGATACGATAGTGTCGACAGTGGAGGAAAATTTTGCGAAGGTGAGCTGGATGGTCCTGGTGCTTTGCTGAATGAGCTGGCAGATCATCCAGGTAAGGCTGCACAATGTGTCGAATATCATGGAATTCATAAGACATTGCACGTTGGAAGGTGGCACTAGCATTTTTTAAACCGAAAGGGAGCTTTTTATAGGCGAAAGTGCCCCACGGACAGATAAAGGCGGTCTTGTGTTGATCTACAGGCACAATATTAATCTGGTTATAACCAGAAAAGCCATCCATGAATGAGTACATTTCACTCCCGGCACACTCATCAATGAGCTGGTCAATGAAGGGTGTAGGGTAGTTATCTTTGGGACAGGCCCGATTAATATCATGATAATCAACACATACCCTGATAGTGCCTTGTTTTTTAGTCACAGGGACAATATTAGAGACCCAATCTATGAGTGGGATGGGGTAAATAAAACCAGCCTTAAGAAGCTTTTCAACTTCTGCTTTAATAGCTGCAGCTTTTCGGGGGTGCACGAGGCATAAACACTGCCGAACAAGCTTATCACCCGGATATGTATGTATCTCATGCACCACGATGCTAGGATCGATGCCGGGCATCTCTTCGTAAGACCAAGAAAACACATCACAGAATTCGCGAAAAAGATTAGTATAGAGCTGAATCTCCTCCGGAGTACAAGTTACTCCAACATGGATGTGCTCAATAATCCATGGTTTAACAGAGATGTCGATTGGCTGAGTTTGCGTGATGTTTCCCATGTTCCCTTCAGAAGACACTTGATAAACTTGAATGGGTGTCTAAAGGGGTTGGGATGGGAGACAAGGAGCAAACTGCTCGAGATAGGTAAGCATTTCCCGATGGGCTGGAAGAAACGAGGAACAATGGTGATGATCAGACCAAGGGGGTTCCTCGAAAGACATAGTCTCAATAATCACTTCATCATAAGGAAAAATTTCCTTTAAAGGGTCTAAAGAAGCACCATCTCCAAGCCAAGGGGAATGAACGTACGAGCCGAGAGCTCTGCTCGAAGGAGCAGATTTAGAGGGAGGAGCCGATGCAGAAACAAGTTCGACGTAGTTGAGCTCGGCAGGACTCAATGGCATCTCATCACCCCAGGATTCTATCTGATCAGTGGGGGGAAGAACCCAAGGATTAGAGCGAATGGAGATCATATTAATAGGAGCAACGTTGGGAGGCAGGAGCGAAAAAACACCCATAATGGAAGGATCTTTAAAGAGTCCAGCTCCCACACTCTCACATGGAACGGAGATATGCTCCACAAAAGGCACGTTTCCATCGGAAGAGGAGGAGGTGAAGAAAGATAGGTGGTCTACTATGACGATCTTCCCCTGATGAGGGAAACAAATGACATGAAATAGAGCTGAAGCCACGGCTCGCATGGCATATGTCCAGCTTCGTCCCAAAAGGAGATTGTAAGTTAGATTGGCATCAACGACTTCAACCTCCACTTCAACTATCTTCCCTTCCAAAGTAATAGGAAAGCATTGGAGTATACCATAAGGGTGAGACTCTCTCCCATTAAAGGCTTCCAAGATTGTAGGAGACTGGCTCAGAGTCGGAGAACCAATAGCCTTCCAACAAGTAACAGACATTATGCAAGTAGAAGCACCTTCATTAATGACGGTATGAGAATCGTTTTAGAATTGATGATGACCTGGATAAGGAAGGCAATTTGGTGAGGCAGTCTCGGTATATGACTATCTAGGTCAAAAGTGATGAAATCCGAGTCGGCTGGGTCAATGCCACCAATAGCCGATAGCAAGGACTTCCTCTAAGAGGGGCAGCTCTGGAGAACTTCTAAAGCAGACATAGCTGACGAAGCCTGGGCTAAGTCCTCAACAATGCTATAGTGCTGAGCAGCACGAGCATTAGGGTTGTAAGAAGACTTTCGGAGTACACCTTCAGGAGGGGGTCAGATGGTCGTCTCAGTGTTAGGTCTCTCGATATGGAGGGGACTAGAAATGGATGGAGGAGCGCTAGATGGGACCTTAAGCTCTTTCCCGGCAGGTGACAAATACTCTTTTGCCCGAGTACTAATGTGGACGGGAATCGTCCCAGCCATAAATACTTGAGAACCAAAGGGAGAAGAGGATTGGGATGGATCAGCCACCATTTGTGTTTGTTGCGACAGAAAAGTTTCTTTGAGAATGGTAGGAGTCCCAGGGGCACCTTTCAAAAAATGACTAACTTCAAACCACCTCGGGCAGTCTTTGGTATAGTGATCCTCATCACAGATAAGGCAAAGATACTTAGGCTTACGTTTGGTACCTTCCTTGGGTGGAGGTTTAGGCGAATCCTGCTTTGGTTGATCAGCTTTATTCTTTCATTTCCCCTTCTTCTTTCCTTTCGAGGCTCCGCCGTGGTGGACTGGATGGCGTTAACCTCGGAAGTATTACCGGAATTGGATACAGCCTGAGAAGTGTTTTCATTCGAAGCATTCGATTTTTTCTTCCCAGGGTTCACGGAAGATTTCTTAGAGGACGGATTAACAGAACCAATGACGCCATCAACATATGGTGTTGACGGGGCTTTGGAAGTTCTAGGCCTCGGGGCATCAGGCAAATAATCATATAGTGTATCAGACTGGGAGTAAACCAAGTCAAGGTACTGAGCACACGCAATGTCCTGCTCTTCAGTTACACATGCTCCCATAGCAATGTCCTACGCTATCGAACCGAAAAATGAGGTCGTGAACCAGTCAGTCAGAAGCTGATCGGGAATCCAAAACTTAATTAAATGGGACACCATCTCCATTCATGGATATGATCAGAGATATGTGTGGGCGTAGTCTATTTTAAGGATGTCAGGAGATGTGTGCCCATCTCGTATCGAATCGGTAACTGAAAATGAGTTAAAAATGCCATAGCCAACGAGTTAAAGTCCTGAAAAGATCCACGAGCTAACTCAATATACCATTTAGTAGCAGAGCCAGTGAGGGTTCGTTGAAAAAGGTGGAGCCGGATTGAATCATCAAGCCATGAATTTTTTTAACACCATAGATGATAAGTCATGACATGGGCTTGGGGATCCTCTCCATCTTTACCATCAAACTTGGGACAATCAACGGGAATCTTAGTTGGAACCAGTGGCCAATACGGATTATGAAGGATAGGGTCATTTGTTAGTTTGTACACATCTGGTGACTCCAACGTTGCTAAAAAGGGTAATTGAGGGTTAAAGGACATCTGAGGACGTGGGTAGGAGGAAGTACCAGAGTTCCAGCTAGCTGCTTGTTGCCCCCATTGATTCTGTCCAGACGGATTTGGCCTAGAAGGGTTTTGTCCATAGGGGTTATAGCTATAACTAGATGGCTGACCCTGGATCTACCCCCCAACATTCCATTGATTACCAACTTGGCCCGCAAGAGCAACATACAGTTGCTGGTAATTCTGATAAGGACTCACCTGTAGTTGTTGATAATTTTGGTACGGGGAAAATTGGGTTTGTTGGAAACCATAAGGTGGCTGGGCTCCAAACTGAGCCTGGGAGCTAGGCTGTGTTTGATAAGCAGGTTGAGATTGGGATCCAACCTGCATTTGAGGACCAGATTGGGTCTAGAGCCCAGACTGGGACTGAAAACTGGGGGGAGCTTGAGAAGCAACAATCATTTGAGTGCCCGGTTGAGCTGGCCCAGATGGATGTCCTTAAGTGAACTAAGGCTGAGCTGTCTAGCTAGAAGGTTGACCTAGTTGAGATTGAGATTGACCCATTTTCCTAGAAGGTTGAGCTTGCTGGGTATTGGGTTGTCCTTGCACAACTGAGGGCTGTCTTGATTGACTGGATGGCTGAGCAGACTGGACAGTTGGTTGGCCTGGTTGGATTTGAGGCTGACCAATTTGTCCAGATGGTTGACTAGACTGGACAGTGGGTTGGCCTTGCTGAATGTAAGGCTGACCGACTTGCCCAGAAGGGTAGCCTTGCTGGACACCAGGTTGGCCTTGTTGTATGTAAGGTTGTCCCGGATTACCAGAAGGTTGCCCGAAATAAGTAAAAGATGAACCACCAGAGGCCGAAGGTTGTCCCTGGAAGGGTTGTCCTTGTGGACTGCCAGGTTTCCCCGGATAAGGTTGTCCGTAATACTCCTGTCCATTAGAGGGCTGCACGTAAGACGGCTAACCTTGTTAAGGTGGTCCTTGAAAATTTGCAGGGGGTACTTGGCCACCATGATAAGCGGTGATACCCCAAGCAACGGACAACGGAACTGAGACCTCAACCACTAGTTGAGATGGCAAAGGTCCGAGGTAATAAATATGAGCTCCTCGAGAATTGTAATAATGAAACGGATCTTGGGGGTCTGATTCTAAAGAGCTTGTAAATATTGATCGTATGCCCCCCCTGCTGGAATGGAACCAGAAGAAGGTGGGGCATTTAGTGTAGGATCAACAACTCCAGATGTAGATGCCGATGGACCAACATTTGCAGATCCAGATGAAGGTCTAGCAGTAGTGGTCACAACCGAGGAAGTAGTGACAGTACCAACAACAGGGGTTGAGGAAGCCACACAAATAGTTGGAATAGTTGGGACTAAGGTGACAGACACATTGTGAATTTGAGGAGTAAAAGACTCCAAAGTTGGAGTGACGGTATGAGACCACATGGAACTCGTAAGGGGAGTTCTAGAACCCATAACATCCCTCAAAGCCTTATAGCATAAAGGTAGCGTGACACCAAGAGGGGTGACATGGAAGGGTGAAGTTTCTGTCACAATAGGAATTTCACCGCTAGTCACAACGGATTCTTCACTCGTGATGGGGGATGTGTCATCCATGTGAGAAGAAGACATTGGGACCGAAACACTAAGAGGAGTACCAGGGATATATTCTTTGGAAGGCTCCCAAACGAGGTTCCAATGAATATCGTAAGACTCGTCTTTTGGAGCGTGAGAGTTAATCGGTTGGATACTCGGAATAATAGGGAGAGTATCACTGACAACCGGTATCTCAGGAGCAACAGAAGAGGGAGACCCTTGGTCACTTGGAATGAGAGACGGGATCGGTGATTCCGCCAGGATGATTCAATTCAAAAACCCTAGCGAAACTAACGAGAAAGAACCCTACACAAGCTAAAACGAAAACAAGATCTAATAGGGTAAATATGAATGTGGCCGAAAAAATTTTAAGACACAAGAACAGAACTTGACCTTTTCATCTTTAAAGAGTTGAGAAAAGGATGAAAAGATGACTCTAGTCGCCTTCAAATACTTAATGAGCCTAAAGTGACAAGTGCTCAGATGGACCTTTTCTTTTAGGGAGTCCGAAAAGGAACAAAAGTGACTACTCTGGAGAACTAGGCAAAAGGTTTACCAAACAACCCATAAAACTGCATATACACCTTGGCAGTCATATGAAAACCAAGGACTTTCTGTACTGCAGTCAATCTTCCCAAATGCCGTGTTTGGTTCATTACGGTTTGCAAGGCGGTAGACACAGCTTCCTAAGGATAAAGGATGATAACCTAGTGGGGTCACATATACTTGACGGTACATGGGAGCATAATTCCGTACTAGGCTGCTATTGAGTCACAGAAGGAGGAATCACCCAACCTTGAGTGCAAACAATAGTGACTAGGTTTAACGATGCCGAAGCACGTCTCTAGCCTAGACCTCTAAATAGTGTGTGTTATGTTCCAATGCATTGTTAGGTTTATTCAGTTCATTTTAGAGTTGATCTTGAATTATGTTTCAGTTTTCAGGCCTTACCGTATGTATACAACAAATCCTAGGATGCAGCTAGAATGAGCGAAATATCCTTTTACTTCAATGAACACCTACCTATGGGAGGGTAGAGAGATCATTCCCAAACCAATAAAACCAAGATAAACAAAGGCAGTCACTTAATGCATACATAAATCAATTCCTAAAGTGCACGGATACTACTAATGAGAGATTTAATCATTCGCTTTCCAATATGCAAACTTGAAATGCAAATTCACTTTCAATTTCATATACTAAATAAATGCAATCTTTTTTATTTTGACGTCTTTAAATCTAGAAGAAACAAATAAGAAAACACACAAGTGTGGAAAAAGCCCGGTTGATCCAAACAATCGTGATCTGTGTTCGGTAGCAAAAAAAAATTGAATCAATACCAAAGATTGGTTCAATAACAGTCACTAAACAATCAACCAAAAACAAGCAATGGGGAAGGCTTAATCAAACTAACAAAAATCTGCAAACAAAACTTGAACAAACCAACAACCAAGCTAATTGATTCAAGAAACTTGAAATAATGAACTAGGTCACACAGGGAAAAATGCAAGATTCCTTCAACAAAGCCAAAGAAAGATTGCCTTAACCATAAACAACAAAAAACAAGCTACTGAGCAAGAGAAATAAGCAAGGGACCGGAAGGACTGATGGAGTCAGGAGGTAGAATTGAGAAAATCAATTCTACAGGAATCAGCGCAGGTAATACACAAGCAACTAGCATTGATAAAGAACTAACTGCAGCAACAGAGCGATGTCATTGCGGAAGTACACAACTTTTCCGCAATGGATGGATTTACAGAGCCGTCGCGACTGTGAGACGTTATTAAGTGATGCACAAGATCTTATAAAAGGGTGAGCGTGATGACAACGCGACTGTTAAATTTTTATCCATGATGATGTTCAAAACAATGACAGGTGAACAAAACTCCCAAACCAAAACCAATCAATCCTTCAATCAAATAGAGGTATCTCCCAGATCAACCCAGGAAACTCAAAAGATTGATAGTTAATCCCCAAACTTCAAGAGAGACCAAATCAAGATCAAAACAAGAGAAAACAGGAGAAAAACATAGGCCAAACTCCCCAGTGGAGTCTCCACCGGATTACTAGCTGGCGGAGCTAAGGCCAGCATTCCGATGCCCTTTGGATCCCTCCGTGCCTCTGGAGCCAGCCCTACAGGTCTCACTAGTCCCACATTTGCGAATACCATAGAGTACGTCATTAGGACATATACATGAAAAAATCTAAAAAAACATCATAAAAATAAAATGCAAAAATAATGTGATCAAGTGTCTTACCACCATTGTCCCACTGCTCGCCAGTGGGTAGCTGCATGTCAGGGTCTCCGCGAAAGTCCATGCCAGCATATGGCCAATCCTCAATAAAGATCGTCTGGCACTCCAGCCACTCATGGAATAGTGTCCCCCACGACACTGGTCATCCGCCACCTCCTCGTGGCATAACGTGTGCCCACTGTGTGATCCTGGTCTCCTGTGGTCTGGGCAAATCCAAGTCCATGTCCTGCAACTGCAGCATCGACACCCACTCCAGCATGAGCAGGACCAAGATGGACCCATAGCCAAACTGTTTCGTCTCTCCTCGATGGCAGTTGGTAAGTTGTCTCTTCATATTGGCCGTCACTGTTTCCACCCAGTTGAACATGGTTGGATTGAGACATTCGAGAGCCAACCGGAGATGGGTCTTCGATGCCTCGTGTTGGGCTTGGGAGCCCGCTGCCCTCGTCACCATAAATAGCATTGCACAAAGAACCACGTCTTCCACCGTCGGGATTTCCACCTTCCCGCTTCTCGTTTTGCGTGCCCGTGGGCACACTCGTGCCATCAGCATCTCTAGAGGTTCGCCCCCAGGTCGCTGCCCCTCTAGAATTGGCCTCTCACCGCGACGGGACAACTCGGTCAAGAAATATACGTCCGTGGCATCGAACTCAATGTCTCGGCCTCGGATTATGAATTTTCCATCTGTCAGATTCCAGGCACAAATCAGTAGCTCTAGCAAATCGGGTTGGGCCCGAAGGTGCGGAGTAAGGAAGAATTTTAGCAACCCGCACGCACGTAAAGCATTTCGGCACCCAGCATCAGCAAAAGCTTCCACATCGTTATCATCGTGCATTCATTCCTGCCAAACAAATGCCATGATGTCCTACATGATGAGAAAAAATGAATTAGAACTTCGTTTACAAATTTCAATCCATAATTTTCACAAAAAAATAATTTTGTGTCGTCATCGCGACTGTTTTTAAAACAGTCGCGATGGCGCGAAGTTGACAGTTCATTTTTCTCGCGGTCATCGTGAGAATACATCATATTCTCGCGATGATCGGAAAACATTACGTGTAAATCGTGCTCAGTCATCGTGGACCCGAGCAGCATACCCGCGATGACCGAGTGGTGGACTCCGACTAAAAAATCCATCTAAACTTACATGTCTAACGCCAAAATGCATTAAAAAGATACTGAAATGAAGCGCAGGAAGAAGTCTACTTACCTGGTAGAAGTTTCAGGATGAACCATGGACGAATGAGGCCGAAATCAGCTCGCCAACTTTGCTCAGGTTGGTGCTCCAAAATGCTCCAAGGTGAAATGAACAGTGCCAATGGTAAAAATAAATGGATTACCCCCCTTTTTATAGTAATTTTTGAAAATTAAAAAATTATATTTTAAAAATGTGGGTTTTTTCCTCATTTTTATCACATGGTTAGTTAAAGTTTTGGCTTTTTAACTATGTTTCTGCATATATTGTTCATTTTATGTCGAATGGGTTTACGTTTGACGTGTTTTGTGCAGAGCTACAGGTAGTGGAGGTATGTCATGCTTCGTGTACACTTGATCTGTAAAGTCTTCTTTAACGCTCTTTTCCAACTTAAAATATGAAAAGATAGCCGAGTTATTCCTCTTGACTCGTTAAATGAAATAAGAGGCAGTCGGCTTTAAGCTCTTTTCCGACTGTGTAAAAACGAAAAGATTGTCGGGCCTTTGTCATTTCGGGTTTGTTACTGGTTACGAAACGACGTGATTTCGATCACTTTTCTACTTTTTCAGGTCGAGATCACTAATCATGAAAAGTACTCCTCGATCATAATGGTCGAGCGGTTCTTTTTAGTATCGTTTTATACCTTTTCAGGCTCGAGAGACACAAATCTACGAAAAAGGACCCCCTTGGAGTTTTCTTTTCCATGTCTTTTTCAAACTCTCTAAACATGAAAAGGACTCTGAGTTTTACCTATGTCAGACTCGTTAAACCCTGATGACATTGGACTCGTCACCATGACGAGACTCAAGCTTCTCTTCCCTAGGGCTTGTTAAACTATTACTAGGTTGGATTCGACCGACAGTCGAACTTATATTGCAAGCATATGCTATCCCCTTCAAGCTTGTTTTCAAAAATAATTGGGGTACTCGCCAGTAATAGTGGGGGGAAATTTGGAAATCATCATTGGCAACTAGTTACTCTTGAACATCAACACTTTTGCTTCTTGTCGGGTTGGGACATCCATTCATCGTCATTTGGCCTTCCGTGGGTTTGGGTTGCCATTTAGCCTCATTCCATCTGATCCATGCTATCTCCATCGAGCCTCTGGTCCCTTGGTACCTGAATGTTGCCACCCTCCGGAGTCGTGTCACCGACATGTTCAAGAGTATAATCCTTCTGCAGTTTATATCCTTGCCTCCTCCTTTGATACTCTATTTCGCCATCTATCACTTGTTCCTTATCTTGTGTCGTTGATGGGGGAAACATTATGGCCCTCCTGCGACGGGTCGTCTCCTGTCAACATCAGCTCATTATCTAGAAGATTGATCTAGAGATCCCCTTTGGTACCTTAGAGATTGCATGCCTCAATGGCAAGTTCTTCGCACCTGATGGTCGACTTTCAGCATTGGTCATCAATTGGGTTCAACTTCAGCGCCTCCTTCACACTTCATGGATTGTACTAGAAAGTACCTTGAGAACCATTGGCATTATTGATGGTTTCTCTTGTGCTTGTTAATATCTTCCATCATTAACCAGTAATCAAGCAACTTTCTATCATGCTCGACCTCAGCACATCTATTCGCATGTTAGAATTTGTACTACGATCGGTTGGGTTCAAGACCCCGAACTCAGATTACACATGTTCGAGCTGCGTGGATTGGTTCGTGATTACATGACTCATTGATGGATGGCTGCGACCATACCTAAGTCTTCATGGATGGCTGCGACCATACCTTTATCATTATCATGGTCTTATTAGCTAGATGGCTGCGTCCATACCACAGACCTAGTTCATATGTCTTTTGGATGGTTGCGCCCATGCCTAGACTACATGTACTTCATTATCAGAGATATCAGTTGTACTTGCATGTAGGTTCTTCCAGATGGTGTTCCAGCTCAGTCAGTTTCGTAAAGCATTTCACCCCTCCCACTCTCTCGGGCTTCATACTTTAGGGGGCATCTGTTACACAGTAATTTGTCAATGCCTTCACCCAAGTCCTTCTACTGTGTCATGTGTCCAAGTCAAACATGCTCATACTGAACAAATGCTCTCTGATGTTGCCAAATGACCCACTTTTCCTATGTTTTCTGCCTCATTGTGACTATGGACTTAATACACACAATGAACGTCGCTCATAAATAGTCCAGCTGTGCTTTCAGTGCGAAAGTACATCTGATTCCCACGATGGTCTGATTTCATGCTCCAACATGAGGTTACTTATTATCTTTAGCAACGATCTAATTGGCTACATTGGTCACTAGCGATGTCAGCGCTAAGGATCTGTTATACACTCGCGATGATCCAGATTGGGCGAATTCGTTCCAACAGTCGGCCTTCTGGATGTTTCGAGACCTGGTTGTTGGCATAGATTGTGTCGCCCTTCCTCCTCTGGTATGGCAGTTCCATCATTTGTGCTACCTTCCTTGGGGATAAGCTCACTCTTCCACCTTTCGTGGAGACTCCTTCTCCTATTTAACTCTCACCATTGCTATGCTCTGCTAGTTGGATAGTTGGCTAGTTGGTAAATTCTTGGATTGAGTAGTGTTGTTAGTGTTTGTGAGTTTGCTAGATGGCTGGTGTGAGTGTGACAAGTGTGGGATTATTGATATCTTGTGGAAGGTTGTGAAGAGCCCTTAACTTGAACTTTGTGTGTTGGGAGATCCATCTTCAAAGAGTGAATGCTTGAAGAACATGCTGGCTGGATTCCTCTGAGAAGGCTTGTGACGTCAAGACTTTGGTTGTAAGCTTGCTCTTATTTCATTATTAATACAATCAATGATGTTTTCCTATGTCTTGTATGTAATTTACTTGATAGCTCATGACTTCTTGACTTTGTGAGTAAATAGATCATTGTTGTTTTCGGGTTATGTGCTTTGTTGTATTTCCTTTGCATTATTTCAGGTTGATCACTTGTTGAGGAATCGGAAGCTGGAGTAGCGCAACAGAACTCCATCGACCACCGGTTAAGGTAGGCCTCCAACTATGACTGTTTAAGGAAAGCTATTGTTGATATGTCCTTGTTTGTGACTAAACCCACTCTAGGGCTAGAGGGGTTGCCTCTGTCCGCAGAGGGAACACTTTCCTACATCACAACGGTGATAATCAGGAGGACGCAACAATGGAGCAAAAACAATGAGAGCCCTGAGGCGCTCGAAGGACTCTTATGCAGCAGCATCCCAAAGAAAAGGGGTACCTCGCTTCAATAACCGTGTATAACCTTTGGCCACTTCGGCATAATTCGGAATGAATCGTCGTAAAAAATTCGCTTTACCCTACAAACTTTGCAATTGCTGCAAAGAAGCAGGGGGAGGGAGATTCAGGATGGCTTCAACTTTAAGGGGATCCAGACGAATACCCTCTCGGGAGAAGATGAACCCGAGAATTCTGCCTGACTCAACGCAGAAGACACACTTATGAGGATTAAGCTGAATACGATAGTGTTGACAACGGAGGAAAATTTCGTGAAGGTGAGCTAGATGGTCCTAGTGTTTTGCTGAATGAGCTGGCAGATCATCCAGGTAGGGTTACACAATGTGTCAAATATCATGGAACGCATAAGACATTGCGTGCTGGAAGGTGGCACTGACATTTTTTAAACCGAAGGGGAGCTTTTTATAGGCGAAAGTGCCCCACGGATAGATAAAGGCGGTCTTGTGTTGATCTGCAGGTGCAATATTAATTTGGTTATAACTAGAAAAGTTGTCCATGAATAAGTACATTTCACTCCCAGCACACTCATCAATGAGCTAGTTAATGAAGGGTGTAGGGTAGTTATCTTTGGGACAGGCCCGATTAATATCACGATAATCAACACATAACCTAATAGTGCCCTATTTTTTAGTCACAGGGACAATATTAGAGACCCAATCTGTGAGTGGGATGGGGTAAATAAAACCAGCCTTAAGAAGCTTTTCAACTTCCGCTTTAATAGTTGCAGCCTTTCGGGGGTGCACAGGGCGTAAACGCTGTCGAACAGGCTTAGCACCCGGATATGTAGGTATCTCATGCACCACGATGCTAGGATTGATGTCGAGCATCTCTTTGTAAGACCAAGCAAACACATCACGAAATTCACGAAAAAGATCAGTATAAAGCTGAATTTCCTCCGGATTACAAGTTACTCTGACATTGATGTGCTTGACAATCGCTGGTTTAACAGAGATGTCAATTGGCTGAGCTTGCGTGATGTTTCCCATGTTCCCTTCAGAAGACACTTGATGAACTTGAATGGGTGTCTGAAGGGGTTGGGATGGGAGACAAGGAGAAAACCGCTGGAGACAGGTAAGCATTTCCTGGTGGGCAGGGAGAAACGAGGAATGGTGGTGATGATCGGACCAAGGGGGCTCCTTTAGAGACATGGTATCAATAATCGCTTCATCAGTAGGAAAGATTTCCTTTAAAGGGTCTAAAGAAGCACCATCTCCAAGCCAAGGGGATTGAGTGTACGAGTCAAGAGCTCTGCTTGAAGGAGCAGATTCGAAGAGGGGAGCCGATACAAAAATGATTTCGACGTAGTTGAGCTCGGTAGGAATAAATGGCATCTCATTGCCCTAGGATTCGATCTAATCAACCGAGGGAAGAACCCAAGGATCAGAGGGAACAAAAATCATATTAATAAGAGTGATGTTGGGAGGTGGGAGTCAAAAAACACCCATAAGGGCAGGATCTTTAAAGAGTCTAGCTCCCACACTCTCACATGGAGCAGAGGTATGCTCCACAAAAGGCATGTTGCCATCGGAAGAGGAGGAGGTGAAGAAGGAAAGCTAGTCTACTGTGACGATCTTCCCCTGTTGAGGAAAACGAATGACACGAAATAGAGATGAAACCACGTCTCGGATGGCATATGTCCAGCTTCGTCCCAAAAGGAGGTTGTAAGTTAAATTGGCATAAATGACTTCAACCTCCACTTCAACCATCTTCCCTTCCAAGGTAATAGGAAAGCGTTGGAGTATACCATAAGGGCGAGACTCTCTCCCATCAAAGGCTTCCAAGGTCGTAGGAGACTGGCTCAGAGTCGGAGAACCAATAGCCTTCCAACAAGCAACAGACATTATGCAAGTAGAAGCACCTTCATCAATGACGGTACGATGAATCATTTTAGAATTGATGATGACCTGGATAAGGAAGGAAATTTGGTGAGGTAGTCTCGGTATATGACTGTCTAGGTCAAAAGTGATCAAATCCAAGTTGGTTGGGTCAATGCCACCGATAGCTAATAGCAAGGACTTCCTCTGAGAGGGGCAGCTCTGGAGAACTTCTAAAGTGGACATAGCTGACAGAGCCTGGGCTAAGTCCTCAACGATGTTATAGTGCTGAGCAGCATGAGCATTAGGGTTGTAAGAAGACTTCTGGAGTACACCTCTAGGAGGGGGTCGGATGACCAGAGATTCTGGGTTCGATCCCCAGCGGAGTCGCCAATTTGTGATGCAGGAAAGTGTTCCCTCTGCAGACAGAGGTAGCCCCTCTAGCCCTAGAGTGGGTCTAGCCACAAACAATGACATATCAACAATAGCTTTCCTTAAATAGTCATAGTTGGAGGCCTACCTCAATCAGTGGTCGATGGAGTTCTGTTGCGCTGCTCCAGATTCCACTTCCTTCTCCTCAACGAGTGATCAACCTAAAACAATGCAAAGGAAATACAACAAAGCACGTAACCGGAAAACAACAATGATATAGTTACTCAAAAAGCCAAGAAGTCATGAGCTATCAAGTAAATTACATACAAGACATAGGAAAACATCATTGATTGTATTAATAATGAAATGATAGCAAGCTTACAACCAAAGTCTTGACATCGCAAGCCTTCTCAGAGGAATCCAGCTAGCATGTTCTCAAGCATTCACTCTTTGAAGATGGATCTCCCAACATACAAAACTCTATCTCACTCATAAGTTTTACACAAATTTAAGGGCACTTCACAATCTTCCACAAGCTATCAACAATCCCACACTTGTCACACTCACACCAGCTATCTAGCAACATCACAAACAGAAACAGCACTACTCAATCCAAGAATTTACCAACTAGCCAACTAGCAGAGCATAGCAATGTTGAGAGTTTAAATAGGAGAAGGAGTCTCCATGAAAGGTGGAAGAGAGAGCTTATCCCCAAGGAAGGTAGCACAATTAATGGAACTTCCATACCAGAGAAGGAAGGGCGACACAACCTATGCCAACAACCAGGTCTGGAGACATCCAGAAGGCCAATTGTTGGAACGAATTCGCCCAATCTGGATCATCGCGAGTGTATAACAGATCCTTAGCGTTGACATCGCTAGTGAGCAATGTAGCCAGTCAGATCATCACTAAAGATAATAAGTCTCCTCGTGCTGGAGCATGAAATCAGTCCGTTGCGGGAATTAGATGTACTTCCATGCTGGAAGCACGGCCAGACTATTTACAAGCACTGTTCATCACATATATTAAGCCCAGAGTCGCGATGAGGCAGAAAACCTTAGGAAAAGTGGGTCACTTGGCAGCACAAGAGAGCATTTGTTCAATATGAGCATGTTTGACTTGGACACATGACACAGTAGAAGGACTGAGGTGAAGGCAGTGACAAATTACTGTGCAACAATGAGTCAAATGTATCATAGTGTGTTTTCTCTCATTAGAGGTCTAACAAGTGAAATACAAGTTAAGTTGTTGGTCTAGACACTCATTGAGTGGAGTCACTCTATGTTTGTCAAAGTAAGCACTTGTTTTATTTTGTTTTCCATTAGTTGACATATTGATGGTGTCAAGCATAAGAAAGGTTGTTCTTGTTGAGGTCATGTGTATATGTCTAGGTAGTCTAGGTTATGAATGTAACCCTACATAAGACTCATACTAGTAGGAATTATTTTTCTCATGCCTCAATTGCAAAAGAATATTTTGTTTTGGAAAGGAGATACCTCTTGACCACTTGAGGCAGAGATTGGGAATAATTACTCCTCTTATTTCAACTCAATATTCTCCAAATGATAGTAAGGAAGTTGCTTGGATCAGATCACAGGTACTTGAGGTTTTCGTCATAGGAAGGAGCATCTAGCAGGTCAAGAGGATCAGAAAGATACAGGGAGATTATTGATAGGGGGAGCAGGCAGTATCTTTTCCATTGATTTCAAAGGGGTAGAAGTACTTTTTTATCAAGCAAAGTATAACCTCATACAAAGGAGGAGAATTACCTCAAGCAAAACATAGAAAGAAGTGCCATATATAAAGAAGATAATTAAACTTGTTTTTGCTTGACCATTGGAGATGTTTTTGTTAGATCATAATGTCACCATCAATGCCAAAGGAGGAGATTTTTGGAAATATGTTTTCATTGATGGAAAAGGAAAAGCATGGAAACCACAAATCAAGTGATGTTGGTGTTGGAAATTGTTCTAAATTGTCAACAGATGGAAAAAGATATCAAATATGGAAAAGGATCAGTCACAAGAAGATCAACATGGATGAGAATGGTGTAGAGACTTTGGAGCCCCTTCTAGAATATAATATCATCTCAGATTCATATGGAACCTACCCATATGGGAAGAGCTCTAAAAGAGATTTCTATTCATATGCAAAAGTTTGATAATGGCTTCCTGGATCAAAATCTTGAACTAGTCAAAGGTGAAGTACCCCCAAGTCAAAGTTAGTAGAGCTATGGAGATTAGAGATCCTTTTGGTGCACAACCAAGTTTGGAAAAAGTTTCAAACAATCCCTAAGTCAAATTTATCAAAGCTAAATAGGTTAGAGACCCTTTTGGTGCACAACAAAGGTTGGAAAAAGTGCTAAACCCAGCGACAAGTATAGCGCAGCTGCCAAATAAGAGTGTCGGGTGTACATGTAAGAAGAATGAGGCCGCAGGGAAAAAATCATTGGATGATTGGTAGTGACCACACCACAACTTGGTCCAGTGGAGGTAGCCCGACAATATTATCCTAGAAAGGCTTATGAAGAGCTCAAACAAGACAATAAGGATGATGTTTGACAAGATGACATGGCACTGACAAGAGTAGGTAGTGGGAGCAGTGTGATTGGCTGCAAGTGGAGCCACCCATTACAATGCATCCTAGTGGATGTTTCCCACTGAATAAGCCCAGTGGAACATTACAGAGCTCAAATGATATTAGTTGGTAGACATGGAGCACATAGAGTGACAGAGGCTTCCTATTGGTTTAGGTGGAGCCCACTTAACACATAAGCCTGCAGCAGCTACCCCAGCGGGGGTATCCCAAAAAATTCAAAGGGATCACTTAAGAGTTTGAGAAGAAAAACATGGACACAACGATAGAGGCTTATCATTAGTAGAAAGACTAAGTGGAGGCCCCCACAATGAAAATGGAGCCCGTTGAAGCTAGTCCGAAAAGAATGTAAGGGAGCGTGTAGAAGAGCCCTGAACTAGAAGAAATTTATGTAGGTTAAAGGAAATAGAAGGGAAGCCTTAAATTTTTAATAAAGAAAATTTGTGATAAAATAGGCTGTGGGACCCCTCTCTTTCCTCTATGACAGTGGGACACATGGCAGCATCTGATCGGCTTAGATGATGGAGGATGATGATGTCAACATATGGCAATGGGATAATGACATGTGGCAGTGATATTTGACATTTTTAGGTAGCTGAATGACCTGCTTCTCAGTGACACACAGACTAATCACTGGATGCCAC
Organism: Pinus tabuliformis; assembly: GCA_031772625.1. Lineage (NCBI taxonomy): Eukaryota > Viridiplantae > Streptophyta > Pinopsida > Pinales > Pinaceae > Pinus > Pinus tabuliformis. The sequence goes on from CM062805.1 coordinate 1,097,116,747, forward strand.
ATGGTGTGGGTGACATCATCATAATGTCATCTCATTGGGTAAAGCCTAAAACATTTAGGATAAGTGCAATAAAAAATAAATGACCTGATTAGGCATTAGATGATGTGGGGAGTGTCATAGCTAACTAGGATCAGGAGTGTTTCTATGGATCTTGGTTATAGGGTGGGCCTCACGATACAACTCAACCTACAAGTATTATCTGAGAGCAATTTTAAAAGAACAGAGAGCATAAGCACTGGGGAAAATGTGTCAGGGTGATTAGGTATTGTGGCAAAGTAGCAACCAATAAGGTTGTAGCATGACAGTCCCACTAACAACGAAGCTTGTCAAAAAGAGCCCATAAGTTTTCAATGGAGGCATAAAGAAAGTATCAGGATAGATATCTCCAAGCTTAGCATCGGCATGACATTACATAGAGCAGCGACCAAGGGCGCAGAGGTTTATAATGAAGAAATTAAGCCCTTATAGGCTTAAAAAGTAATAAGTTACTGAAGGCTTAAACATAGGTCATCGTATGTGGTCCTATGGTAGAAAAAATCTAAAGGTGCCAACAAAAGGAGCTAATGTAATATCCCTAGTCACAGTTTCATGTAATAGAAGTTAACAAAGGCAAAATAAGACCATGGTTAAGGGACACTTATTCCAAGTTGAATGCTGGGAAAATATATCCTAGTGTGCATCACTGGATGTTTGTTATGGCTAAGCTAATTGACAAAGGTTAAGGCAAAGGCATTAAAAGGAAAAAGGTGTTTTTGGCACATTTATTTATGAAAAGAAAGGAAATTATGAGAAAAGTAAGGTGAAAGGTCACAGGTTACATGTGAGGAGGAAATTGAAGGAAAATAATGGAAAATGAAGAAAATAGAGGCCTCATTCATAAAAATTCTTATGAGGGTTAGTTTGTAACCTTTTTTCAGTTCAAGTTTAGAGCTCTCTCATTGTTCTCTCTCTCTCTCACTCACTCTTGGTCACTTAAATTTTTCTTGGAGCACTCTAGTTTGGAGCAAAGGAAAGTGAAAGAAAGGAAAGGAAAGGAAAATAAATAAAGGATCAAGGAAAGGAAAGTAGGACTCAAGCAACTTCAACAGGAATACTTGCAGGTAACCTTTTGCATGCGTGATTTCCTAGCTAGTTTGGACACGCATGGATTTGTATGTTGGTGTATGGTTCTCTTGCTGTCGGTGGCATGGTTTTGTCGGGTTATGACAGTGGATTTTAGCCTAGACTAGCCTTTTTCAGGATGCCATGGTACTTTGGGATGTTATTTCAGTTTTTGAGCTTTGGAATTGGTATATGGATTTCAGAATCTGGGGCAGAGGTGGTATTAATGTTCATTCCAAAAGGCCTAGGAATCCCTTGATTGGTTTTGGCAAGATAGATGTTAAAGCCTCAGGGAGAAGTCTCAGTTTACGACCTAGTGATCCTGGTTTCGATTGTGGTAAAGACTGAGAGACAATGAGACAGGAAATTCCTCAAGGATACTGATGGATTTTGGATGGCATTCCAAGTTCGGTTTGGTTGTGATCAGAGAACCAGTTTTGGTGTGATCATGGTTTGATGAGGGTGGAGGTGGTTTAACCTCTAGATTCTCTTGGTTGTTCTTGGATTGGTTGTTCTATGAGATCCCACATTCATGCTTGGAATATGGCACAGGAGTGACTGGTTGAAAGAGAGATTTGGTTCAGCCATGTCTATGGTCGAGCACTATGTGGAAGTCCCGAACTTGGTCAGATTTTCCTATGATTAATAAAATCTAAGTTATCTCACTTTTGCATTGATTTATATGTGGATTTAATGGTTGTCATATCTCTGATATTTATATGGTTTATTCTAGTTATAAGCATGGTTGAATGACTGGTTTATGTCATGGTTATTTCATATATTTACTTGTAACTATTAAATGGATGGATGCAAGACCTAATCGATGATGTAGTAGTTCATTGGAGAAGGAGGTGATCCTTCTGGTTATGTTTCATAATTTGTTTCAATCGTTTATGCTTTGTCTTGTATTTTAGACCTGTAGGTTGCATTGATGCCAAGTGTTTGACAGAATGTCACTCCCGGTTGTGGATACTCAGGCCTAGTCCCGAGGGTGATTTTTGATTGATCAGAATCGTTATCATGTTTTTAATGAATTCTGGAAGTTACAACAAGTTCTGGATAGAGGCCAGGATTCTGGGCTAGAAAAGTGGCTTAAATCCTGGGGTCGTTGGCAAAAACTATCAATTTTGGTCCACAATCATTGGCAGGTAGGCCTGTTAGAGAGACTTTGGGTTTCTGGTCGCTACCTTGCCCATAGCATGAGAGTGACTATGGCCTAAGAGCTAGAGAATAGTAGTGGGACCCAAGTGTTACACAATACTTTGTCACACCCCCTGCACTTCCCCATGACATACCTTGAAGTGCCCAAAACATGATCATTATATAGTATGCTCATCCATTTATATAGTTCAGATCCCTCCTTTAACTTTGCTTGGAAATTATCTAGATATTTCCATAAAAAATAGATCTTAAAACCCTAAAATGAGGGTCATCGCTCTTATGAAGCTAAAAACTGTGATGATCCCCTATTGCACCGTGTTAAGATAGCAATGGCATCGCTCTGTTCTTTTTCATACTCACGATGGTCTCAAAATGGAAGTTTTCCCAAAGAGGATGAGAAGCTTCATCATCTAGAAGCTTCCAGAGCGGCGAGTTGGAGGTGGTTTCACATAGATGAGGTTGAATCCTCCTAGTGTGACCTCTTGGTCTCATCCCTATGAGCTACCTCCTTGAGATGTGGGCTTAATCCTATCTTTGGCGAAGTCCTAACTCCCTCTCCCAGCCTATAAATTTCTCTCCTCCCATTCCCAAATGGTTGGTCTATGTTCATTTGCACCCCTATGCTCAGCTTGTGCTTAGAGGCTATTCATTAGACTTGGAGAAGGAGTGTTTGGAGAGTTTCTTGGCTTGGGCTTGGATTACCACTCCAAGGAGAGCCTTTCAACATCAAGGCTATGGTTGTAAGCTTCCCTTTATTCTTTAAATAATATACAAATGTTGGTTCATATTCCCAAAATATATATGTCCATGTATGTATTAGCTTGGCATTCCTTGATCAGTTAGGTAGGTTATTATTTGGTTTTCTATTGGTTTTGGCATGCTTTCTTGTCTCTTGATCACTTGTGTAGGTACATAAGTGCTTAAATAAGTAGGAACAAGTCTGTGACACAAACGGTTCAAGGATATCAACAAAGGAAATCAGAATAGCATCAAAGTGAGGTAGGTCATCTCTCTCATTCTACATTTCAATTATAATATAGGAAGATGTCTAGTTGATTGTCACTTAATTTGCTAGACCCACTCATTGGGCTAGATGGATCATCTCTGTTTGCAAAGAGGATTAACCTTGTCAACAAAATGCCATGAATGCTAGGTTTTCAAGTGCAAGTAGCATGCCCCACCCACACCCCTACACCCAGTAATTACCATTGGCCCATTTCCCAAATGGGGCATTGATTTCATGACATGTAACCCTCTCTCGGTTGGGGGGCATGGTTATATCATCGTCTCCATCGACTATTTTACTAAATGGGCCAAGGCAATGCCTACATATAATGCTAACAGTATTACTGCTACTCATTTCCTTTTTAACCACGTCATAGCACATTTTGGTGTCCCTCAAGATATTGTGACTAACCATGGATCAGATTTTCATCATCACATGACGGTAGAGATAACTACTCAGTTAGGCCTTCAACATGATATCTCAACTCCTTATTATCCACAGACCAATGGCCAGGTTGAAGTAGTCCACAAAGTTTTGATTACTATGATTCAGCATAACATTGGGAAGCACAAAAAGGATTGGCATTTAATGATATTCTCAGCTCTTTGGGCTTACAGTGCTTCTACTAAGACAACCACTAGATTCACTCCATTCCAACTGGTGTACGGTTTAGAGGAAACTCTTCCCATTGAATGCGAAATCCCTTCTCTTAAGATATCTAGTGAACTTCTTCTAAATACCTCGCCTGAAGAGGAGCGGCTACTCTATCTTGAGAGACTTGACGAGACTCATCGCATTGCTGTGATGGTCATTGAAGCTAAAAAGAAGTGAGTCAAGGCTCATTTTGACCAAACTGTTTCTCCTCGCACTTTTGCTAAAGGCAACTTTGTCCTTCTTTACAATCAATCAAATGATAAATTGGGGGCAAGCAAGTTCGAACCCATGTGGCATGGGCCCTACATCGTCAAGTGTGTCTTACAGAAAGGTTCCTATGAGCTATGTGATTATGAGGGAAATGCATTGTCACAACCCCATAATGAGTTGTATCTCAAGAAGTATTATACGTGAAATTTGTGTAATAACTTTTGTACATTGTGTGTTAATTAATTAGTGTGTATTTTTTATTTTTGGTGTGTTTGTTTGCTATGTGTTTTTATGCTTACCCTGTGTTCAACTTGGTTTGCAAATGTCATTAGGCCATTACGTTTGTTTTGTTAATGGTGCTTGTTGTAGCACACGAAACCTCTCTTCCCCAGCATGGATACTCTATGACCCTAATGGCGAGCTGTTAGGCATGGGATCCCTCGCAGTAGGTTTCAGGGCTCAAAGCCCAAGTTTGGTCAAGTATATTGCAAGACTCTACGAATTGCGGGTGTGGAGTGTGAAGTCTAGGATGAGTCATAGGGCTGTCCACCCTAAAATATTGTAATTTAATGTAAAGTAGTGTCAGCCTACCCATGTTTTGCGGACCATGGGATTGTATAAATAGAGTGAGGCTCTAAGTGTAAAGAAAAGGTAATGATAGATAGAATAGCGAAGGCATGGTTCAAGGTTAGAGCTGAATCTAAAGTGTACTGGGTCATAGTAGTAGGAAGAGGCTCTGCATCTGAGTGTGCAGAGGCCTAGTAGAGTCTGTAGCTGAGTGTGTGGACCCCTGCAGTTGAGTGTGCAGGGCAGAGTCCGGTTTGTACTTGGGATTGAAAATTAATAAAGAGAAGTTTACTCTATGCATCTGTCCTTGAATCTGTATTTTGATGTTAGTCATTACTTTATTGTGTTTACTTACTGTGTGCAATTGGTAAATACTTGTATGAATGCTTATATATGAAAATAATCTGAGTAATCAGCTAACAGAGCCTAATTAAGGAAGACTTGGGAAAATAACACGAGTCGCGCTACGGCTAGAACTACATGAAGACAGTATCGCAAGGCGCGGGGTGCCCACTGATGCGCGTAGCACAATAAGTGCAAAGGTTGGACCACGTACCAATCACCTCCTATCAGACATCCCCAGGGTGTGGAAACATGGTTCTAGCACCCTCCCATACTACTTCGGGTGAGACCTTAGCCCGCACTCTGTGGACTGTTGCCGAAAGGGCTAGTAGTACCAGGATTTTCTTGGCTAAATCACTTCTGAACTTGGGTCAGTCCCCACTAAGCCAAAAAATGGTTCCGTTGCTGGGACCGAGATCTGCATAAGGGATGTTTGATGTCGTTCCACTGGAACCCAAAAAAGAAGGAAATTGAAGAGTGGTTGGACAAGAAGATTCACGAGTTCATGACACAGGAAAACAAAACTCTGCAAGTATCTAAGGAAAAGTGGTTGGAGCGCTACGTGTATATGGAAATCCACGAGATTTTCTTTGCATCCTTTCCTTCTGAGATGTATGAGTGGATCGCGAAGTTAGCTAATAGCCAGGGAAGGTGTAGGCTCGACAAACCAATAGTGTGGACTCCGGAATTAGTGCGCAGACTAGAAGCATCAGAAGATAAGATCACATGAGTTGTGGACCATTGGTTCGACCGGATAATAGGGGGATTTATCACTAAGTTTGCGGTAGACATGATTGTGAGCTATAGCAAAGAAAAATGACGCTTTCTCAAAGGACCGTGAGGTAAGTATATTAAATCTTTGAATACTTGGATTAAGATGCTATTGTGTGAAAAAAGGGTCATGCGAATACATTAATGTTTAGGACTACGCGGAGCGGAAAGATCTACAAGAGTAGTGAAGAATTAGAAAACAGTCCCTTAATTTCACCCTCGTGAGAGAGTGAGGAAGAGTTCGCTAAGGTCTCTCTGAGAAGCGCAGTTAGTTTGATAAGGCAGCGCATTCCGCGATTACCACCTCCACCCACACCGCCACCCGCTTCACCTCCCTCACCTCCATCTCCACCCACTCCACCTCCACCACCTCCACAGTTCAGTATGGCGAGCGCGATCAAACTACTAGTATTTAGAGGAGTAGGGAATGAAGATCCGAACCAATTCTGGTTTGTGGTAAGAGTAGTATAGGAAGTACAAGGTGTCACGGTGACAATATTAAGAAGGCTACATTAGTGAGCACGCTGTAGGATCGCACATTAACATGGTATATCAAGCACTCTAACGACCACCCAAACGCAGGGGTAGTGGAGATCTAGAATGTACTGAACAGTGAATTTAGCAGGCCAAAGTTAGAAACACAGTGAATCATCAAATTTAAAGAAATTACGATGCTCCCGGCCAAGACTCCGTGGGATCTGGATCAACAGCTGAAGAGTACAATCCACAAAGCCACTATGACATTGATAGATGGATAGCATCACAAATGGTTTGTAGCATCTCTGACACTACACTTGAGGAGAACGCTGTCACAACAGAAACTTTCCACCCAGGTCGGAGCACTGGAAATGGCAATGAGATTACATGAGACCTCGATACAAGACCCTGGGTTAGGAGTTCAACAAATCCATGTGCAACTACAGAATTTGTGTTTGGAAATGTGAAGTTTGAAGCAGCATAGGGCACCGTTGCTAGAGGCATGCGAAGAAGTATGGTGCATAAAGTACAAAGGCCAGGGCCATGACAAGGATCACTATCTAGTGTTCGCGAACTACTTGGCAGGAGGAGGGCCAATGCTGTTGAGACCAGAGGCACAGGCAAGGTCAAGTGCGGCACCTGCTTTATGGTGTGTGATTTGTTAGATAGGAGGGAAACACATGACGGATAATTGTCATTTGTTGCAAAAATATACACAGACACCCTAGTAATTGTTTTGTAATTTCTGTAGGTCGGTAGGCCATGATGAGTGCACTTGCCATAGTTACTAGCTAATGATGGATTGGACCCCTGACTATAGGATGCAGACTGAAATGCGAGTCCTCAACCTAGATGAGGGGATGGCACATGCTAGATTTCAAGGGTGAGGTCGAGGATGAGGTGGAATGGGACTAGGAAGGGGCCACAGATAATTAATTTGTTACAATTGTGGAGGACCAGGGCACTATGCCCATGATTGTACCAACCCGGCTAGGATATCCTGTTCATATTGTGCTCAGTTTGATCATGAAACAATAGACTATCCTATGTTGATCACAAGGATGCATTAAAAAGGGGTATTCCAATCTCCCCCGAATCAAAATATACAAATGATGAGGTCTGAGCCACACGAAGAGGACCCGAATGTAAACATGATGCTCAGAAGTAGTACGACCATGGGAGAGGATACGGGGAAGCAGCCAGAGGAAAGTATGTGGGTTCGCAAGGCTCCTGCAAAGGAACCCGAGTTTGACTTAGAATGCATAAAGGAGACATTCATGGAAGCTAAGAAGAGCTTCACGGAGGCCTCCGCTTCAGGTAGTACTGATCAACAAGAGCCAGGAATAGATCCTTCAATGCTCACTACCTTTCTAGAGACATGCATGAAACTGTTGTGTGACAGCAAGGCATTTAAAGGAATACAAGAGCTGATCACCAAGTGCGCGGGGTCGGAGAACTGCGCGTAGTCTAAAAATTAGGGAAGCATGCATTGCGCACTAGAAGAGAAATGAGGTTGACTGCACAGATTGGTGAGTACGAAATGGATCAGGTAATCCTAGATCTGGGTTCGGACGCGAATGTATTACCAAAGAAAACATGGGAACGCATGGGTATGCCTGCATTACAATGGTCCCTTATTCAATTATGAATGGCGAACCAACAGAATATTTTTACCATGGGGAGGTTGCAAGAGGTAACAGTTGATATTGAAGGTGCAAGCGCTAAGGTGGATTTTGAAGTAAGAGAGATTGTCGATGATAGCAATCCCTATCCCGCACTGCTAGGAATAGACTAGGCCACTAATATGAACAGAGTCATCAACCTGAAGAAGTGCAAAATAATCTTCGAGAAAAATTCATTACGCGTAGTAGTCCCACTGGACCTAGCCAAAGGAACGCGCAACACTGAACTAGTGTGTGATGATGATAGCGACGATGATCTTGATTGTATTTACAAGATATCTATGCAAGAGCAGGATTGGATGAATCTAACTGCAGATGGGAGGATCTCGTGGGAGCGCGAAAGCTCCTGCACTTCGGATTCAAACGAAGAAGTAGAGCGATGGCAGAATCGGTTACATGAAGTGATGATGCTGAATTGCAACATGATGGTTAGATCACTACATTGCCTGACAACAGAGGCAAGAGAGCTACAGACATATGATGGATTGACAGCGGTGGATGTATTCTTGAGCAAATTTGAAAATGCAGTACTAGAATGGTAGTGGTTCAATGTGTTGAAGCGGGCACTGCACACAACACCTGCATGATGGTGGGGTACACATCAAGGAAATTTTGAGGACTGGCGTGGATGCAGAAGGATGATGCACCTACAGTTTGGGAAATCACAACTACGGTTAGAAGACAAATATGATGGATGAGATGACCCACGCACGCACCTTGCGAAATGGACCAAGGTCTATGGGGAAGAACCACAACCTAAATGGGTACACTTATTCTACCATACCCTGGATGTCATACCCATGAATTGGTATAGCGAGACATAACTTTGACATGGTACAGGTGAATGGGATGTCTTGCGTGAGGTATTTTTGTTAACATTCACATTTGAAGACCAACGGTCAGATACTATTGACGATGCACTGCAAGCAGTAAAAGACGCCATATTCAAAATACCCCAGGAGCCACTGGAAATGCTTCAACCAGTATGGGCAACCCAGTTAAGTAGCTGTTACATAGTATTTTGTCACCAGCCCCGCATCCCCTGATCCTGGATAGAGTCAGTCCCTGAATGACATCTGCTCTTTGTCATATACCAAAATATGTGTCCAAATCTTCCATATTACTCAAGAAGATTGCCTAAGCTCATTAATCCTGATGTTGAACCCTTTTTACCCATGTTTCAAAATCATCTCAGCTCATCATTATCCTGCCTGCGACGATAGCTCAGAATAAACTAACGCCTTGCGACGTCATCTGTGAGTCTCAGTGTTTGACTTGCAACGACCCAGATATGGCGAATTGGTTCAAACATAATACTTCTAGGTGGTTCTGGAGCTGGTTTTTGGGTCAAAGAAGTTTGCCTCTCCTCATTTGAGATGGTGGTTTCACCTTTTGAGTAACCTTCCTTGAAGATAAGCTTCCTCTCCCATCATTTATGGAGGCTCCTCCTCTTATAAAAACATCGTCCATGACTATGATCAGCTAGTGCTAGTTGAGTTTTTGGAGTGCTAGTTCTTAGTTAGCTATTTCTTGGTTTGTTGGATTGATAGCTTATAGTTTGGATTGCTGATAGCATAGCAATAGCTCATGAGGTATGAGAATAGCCTTTCATGTTGTGGATTGATAGTGTGAAATGGTTTTGTAAGAGGGAAGCCTTCTTGTGAGTGCCTTAGTTCATACCTGTGCTTTTGGATGAGAGAGAGTCATCAACCTTTCTGGGAGACATACTGATTGGACCCTTCAAGGAAGCTTGCGACGTCAAGGCGTGGTTGTAAGCTTTACTGTTGTTTATATTAATACAATCAATGGTTATTTCCTATATCATGTATGAAATGTATGTTGATAGCTTATGGTTCCTTGATTCTATAAGTAGATAGTTTGTTATTATGCTCTATTATGTGTTTTGTCGTTTTCATATGTTGTTTCAGGTGAATCATTCATTAAGGAGAAGAAAGCGAGTTGAAGCGACATTATGAAAACTTCATCAAACACTGGTATAAGGTAGGCCTCTTTAACGATAACTATTTAAGGAATTAGCAATTGTCTTTGTCTTGTTGTGACTAGACCCACTCTAGGGCTAGAGGGGTTGTCTCTGTCTGCAGAGGGAACTTACCTGCATCACAAGTTGGCGACTCCACTCGGGAGTTCTCTTGTGTGTTGTCCCTTGAGCTTTCTCCTATTGTTTTCAATTGAATTACATCATGTCTCTTTGTTTTGGGACTGAACCATCAGTGATTTGGATCACTTGAGTAGATCTGGTAGTCCACCTCACTGTCTGAGTGATAAGCCTAGTGTCTTTCAGCTGTCTTTGCCTTGTTTTGCCTCTTAATTAAGATCGTCGTTGTTTAGCTCTTAACAGCTGCGACGAATCGCTCCTATCCTCTTTACCCAAGTTGTACGTCACAGATATCCCATCATACAGCTGCGACGATTCCTAAAATTGAACCATCGCCGAGAACAGGTGTACCTTTGCAACAACATCACTCAGTTGCTAGTGTAGTGCCTGCGACGATTTGGCGATCATCTCATGTTGTCAGTCTTACCCCTATGACGATTCCTGTAGGGTTGCTTTTTACAGCCCTGCCTCCTGAATAGGCCAGTGTAGCTTGTCCTTTGTTGTCTCTTACATCTTATTAAGCTTGTTTTGACTATGTTTGCTAAGGCATATCCTTCTTGGTTCTGTTTGTATGAGTTTTGGTTTTTTGGGCTGTGTGACCTAAGTCTTTTAGGGTTTCATCAAGAATTCACTTGTTTTGGGTTGCTTGTCCTTCCAAGATTTTGAACTACATCCACAACATTCTTATTGATTTGTTTGAAGTTGTTCTCTTGCTACTTGCCCATATTCCTAGTTGATTCGTAGTGATTGGTCATCAAACTAGCTTGTTGTATTGATTTGATTTCCATTCGTTATTGAAGGATAGATTACATTTTCCTTTTGATCAGTCACGTTGTGCATTAGCTTGTTTGTTATTTATTCCAAAAATAAAAACAATTTCACTCATATAGTATACGAAAATGAAAGCTTGTTTGCATTAGTAGATTCTTTATGATTAGGAATTGAAAAGCGAAATTCAAATCTTTCATTTTTCGTCATAGTAGTTGCAAGATAAGCGGACATTGATGCATTGTGTTTCTTATTGATTAGATTACTTGCTTGCACTATTGTTCTTGCATTTGCTTGTTATTGTCTTTGTTTGCTTGGAAATGAACTCCTTACCCTCCTTTAGGTAGTGGTTCGTCAAAAGGAATGGTTTTTTACTCATTGTAGTTGTGTACTAGAGATTGTTAAAGATACATTCGATAAGGCCTTGAAATCTAAACTTACTTCAATATTAACTGTTAAAATCTATTTAATGAGCTTAAAAATATATTGGAACCTAACGCTCACATATCTAGAGCTCTAGGCTAGAGACGTGTTCTGGCGTCATTAAACCTAGTTCCTATTGTTCTCACTAAGGTTGGGTGATTTCTCCTTTTGTGGTGCAATAGATGCTAGTATGGATTTGTGCTCCCCGTACCATCACGTATATGGTGGGAGACCCAATTAGGTTGAAATCATTCTATCCCTAGGAAGCCAAGTCTGTCGCCTTATAGATCGTAACACACCGAACACAGCATTCGGGAAGATTGACTGTCGTACGGAAAGTCCTTGGTCATGTCTCTTTCATTTATCACCAAGGTGTATATTGAAGTTTTATGATTTGTCTGGTAAACCATCTTGTCTAGAGTTTCCAGAGCAGTCACTTTCATTCCTTTTTGACTCTTTCAAAGAAAAAATATCATCTGAGCACTTGTCCTTTTAGGCTCATTAAACCTCGAAAGAGATAGAGTCACCCTTTTTCCTTTTCTCGACTCGTAAAATTAACTATCCGTGAAATATTCCTGGTTAAAGTTAGCGTTCCTTTCAAGGTCGATTCCAACAGAAAAATTTCCAGAGTCTACCAGTGAAGGTCTCTCCTCAGATGGGAATCCTGGTCCTTTTCCTTCTTTTGGAAATGCTGGTGCTCCTTATATGGCAACGTTGTCCCTACCTGGGTTGACCATTGGCTTACCTGTTTGGTTGTTTTCAACCTCGGTGGTCTCAAGCATCCTGACTCCTGTTCCGCTATCTCCTTCATTTGAATCACGACAAGATGATTATAGGGTTGACCCTTCGCCTTCTTCCCCTATTTCTTCACCCTCCCCTTCTACTTTGGCTGGTGAAAGTTCTAAATCCAGTAACTAGGAGGCTAAGAAGAAGAAGGGAAAGACGAAGAAGAAGAAGTTAGATAAGTAAGAGGCCACCTGTGCAACTATTGCTCTGAGCACACCTCCGGTAGAAAAACCTTCTTATCCTCCATCGAAGGTTAAATTTCGTTGTAAGCTATGCAAGGGTGACCATTTTCTTCATGATTGTCCTGGTATTCCTAGGATATTAGAAGTATGGTGTCAAGATCTGACTCGTTAATTCTCATCACCCTCTGAAGATCATGTTGATGTTACACCCTCAACTAGCAATGGTAAGAATAAAGGGAAGATTAGATTCCCCTGTAGGTTATGTGAAGGTGAACATCTTCTTCACCTTTGTTCGCTCATGGATAAATCTTCCACCATTTTGGAAAATCATACAGCTCCTCAACCCCAACTTTCGGTTGGTTATCACAGGCTTTATTCTGACCCTCTTTCGGTTGACAAGGAGATTGACTTGGATTCATCTCTTTCTTGTCCTACTCTCTTTGAGCGAGACTCTCTCATGACTATTCCCGACCAACCATTGGTCGAAAAGAGTGTTGAATTGGCTCCGCCTTCAGTTCCTTGCTCTTTTGCAGAAGAGAGTCGTGATCATACTACCCATATTCTTCTCGTTTCCTCAGATTCTCATGAACCAAAGAGTGACCCTCCCATTGTTTAGGAGAGTCCTCCTATTCCTGTACAGCATGGGGGCAATAATATGATACCCCCACCAAGTAGTTCCGTTGTCTCTTTCGATTAGGGTCCATTGACTGCTTTCTGCCTCCCGTCTCATGTGCCTTTCCAAATCACAGTACACACCTATAATATGGTGGTACCCGGCACTATACTCAATGAAGGAGCATCCATTAGCATCATGTCTTCAACTACTTGGCAAGCTTTGGGTTCCCCACAGCTTGTGCCTGTCACCCAGAATCTTATGGCCTTCAATGGAGGAATCAGTCAATCTTTAGGGATCCTTCCGAAGTTCCTTATTACTTTGGGAGGTAAAACCATCTATATAGACGTGATGGTCATCCAAGGTGCGTTGGATTTCAATCTTCTCCCTGGTTGCGACTATATTTATGTCATGGGAGCTCTTGTTTCTTCACTTTTTCATGTGGTTTTTTTTCCACGTGACAGAAGAATTGTGACTATAGATCAATTGTCATTCTTTGGTCACTAGGTACCTCCTTTGCAACCATCATCCCCTATCAGCTCTTGTTTGCCAGCAGTACCTTCTGTGCCACAGGTCAATTATGTGGCTACCTGTTCAGTCTCCGCATCTATTGATGATCATGCAAATGGTCTTGTACATCATGTACTGGGGGCATTGGAACCTAATCTATCATTGGTTCCCCATGACATGTATTCCTCCTAGAGCATGGTTCTTCCATCTGGTGAAGACCTCTTGGGGGTCATGTTCTTGTATGGTCCATGAACAATTTGGCTAAGGAGAGTTCCTTGTTCTTGTCTCGACCTCGTTTAAAGATGAAACAAGAGCTCGAGGATAGTTCTTTTATTGTGTCAACCTCGTTCAAAAATGAAACAAGGAGTCATGAGGATAGTTCTTGCTCTTGTGTCGAACTCATTAAAAAATGAAACAAGCACCATGGAGCATAGTTCCTTGTCTTGCATCAATCTCATTAAAAAATGAATCAAGGAGTCTTGAGGAGAGTTCTCGATCTTGTGTCAACCTCATTTAAAAATGAAACAAGAGGTCTGAGGAGAATTCCTAGTCTTGTGTCGACCTCGCTAAAAAATGAAACAAATATCTTGAGGATAGTTCTTTCACTATGTCAGCATCGTTAAAAAATGAAACAAATCCCTTTTCCAAATCGAGTCTTTGATTAAGATCTCGTAAAATCCCAGTCGAGTCTTTCCTGAATCTCAAGAGTGAACCTTCATTCCATCCACCCAGTTGAATGCAATGAAGCTTGGGGGGCATGTACCTTGATTGGATCATTATGTTGGGGGCATGCGAACCTTATTCAAGCATAGTTTTTCATTTCAAGCTTGTGTAAACATGAAACCGAATCCAAGCATAGTTCTCCATGGTTCGAGCTTGTGTAAAAATGAACCCATGTGCCGATGTACCTTTTTTGGTTTGGTGTGTAAAGCGATTTCTCGCTTATTGTGTCTTTTGTCTTTTATGCAGATGTTAAATATATTGACTGATGCATTAGTGAATTATGTATTAGATAGACATTTGCGCAAATTATAAATCATAAACAAGCATTCAAACATAATAAGTAGATACAGTAAAACATAGATAGATCTATATCATGTGTTGCGCACCGTGGCGCTCAAAAAATATAGATATATGTCCAAAAAATAGGTGTGTTTAGTTACATCGTAAGACACATGTCTCTCAAAAATCTATGAAAAAGAATCCTAGAAGTCTACTATCAATTATGCTCTCTATAGCAGACTACTACTTGGACCACGGGTCGAAGCATTCGTAGTATCCTCTTCGACACACCCATAGTGTGTCACTAGTACTACCTGGGAATCTCCTCAAATCCTCTGTAGACTAGGATCCCCTCAGTCAAGCCCTCTAAGTTACGGGCTATCTCCTCCTCAGCATCTCCACCCGGAGGTGGTAATTCAATCTCTCTGATAGCCCTCTGGGAAGTAGGAGTGAGACCTACTGGTCTCTCAGGTCCAACATCTGCAAATAATTGAACATAATAATTAGGGAATGTATATTTAAAATCCAAAAAAAAAAAAAAATTACAAAAAGTTTGTCGGTCAAACTAAGTATTTTACCCATCTCATCCCACTGTTCACCAAGAGGAAGTAGCATGTCTGGATCGCCTCTGAAGTCCATCCCAATGTACGGCCAATCCTTGACTATGACTTGTTGACGGTTCATCCATTCAACAAATTTTGGTCCCCATGATGCAGGTTGGCCATCGCCTCCTCACAACATCACAAGAGCCCAACGATTAATCCATGTCTATCATGGTCCTGGCCATCCCACCATCATGTCCTGTCTCTGGAGGATTGGTACTCGTTCCAGCATGAGTGGTATCAAGATTGAACCGTAGCTGAACTATTTCATCTCACCCCGATGGCACTTGGTCAGTTGTCTCTTTATATTGAGAGACACGGCCTCAGCCCAATTAAACATGGTAGGATTCAAGCAGTCTTGGGCTCACTGTAGTTGAGTCTTGGTCACCTCATTCTAGGCTTGGGAGCCAACTGCTCTGGTAATGTTAAACAACAACACCCGTAGTGACAAATCATTAACAGTGACAATTTGTAGCTTTCCACTTGTTGATGATTTCCATGCTCCTAGGGGGCACAGTCTTGTGATAAGGGTGTCCATAGAGTCTCCAGTAACCCTAGTTCCCACCATGCGGGGCATATCTCCTCTCCTTGACAACCCAGTCAAAAAGTAGATATTTGTGGCATCAAACTCAATTTCTTGCCAACGGATTATGAATTTTCCTTCATTTGGATTCCATGCTCAGATCAAATACTCTAAGAGATCCATTTGTGCTCTCAAAAGTGGTGTCAGGAAGAATTTTAACAACCCACAGTTTCACAGGATGTTCAGACACTGAGGATCTTCCATGCCCATCACATCATCATTGTCATGGGTACGTTCTTGCCATACGAACACCATTTTTTATCCCTGCATGCACAAACATCCCTTTGTTAAATGCCATCCAACCATTTTCACCTTTTAAAACTGATTATAAATGAAGATTTTTGGGTTCCGGCACTCCCCGTAGCTGTTTTTAAAACAACTGCGATGGGCTAATTTCCATAGTTCACAAACTTTCGAGTCATTGCAGGTGTACATCACTTTCCTATTTTTTCCCTGTGTAAATTTCTCGGTCATCGCAACCCCGAGGGGGAGACTTGCAACGACTGAGGAGGAATTTTTTTTCCAAAAAATTCCTCTAAACCCCGGTTTAAAACATGAAATTGCATCTAATTTTGGCATAAAAAAAAAGGTAAGGATAGGGCATTTACCTAGAAGAAGCACGAAAGGAAATGGACCACTGAGCCTCCTTGAATCGATTGCCAAGTTTCACGAGGTACACAATGTTTGAAGTTTTTACCACAGTAAAAAACACAAGTAAATTGGTTTTTACCATAGTGTCTCTTTTATAACCTTTTTTTTTTAAATTAGGGTTTTCCTTAGGGTTTGAAATTAGGGTTTTGGCCTATATGCATGTTTTTGTGAGACAAATCTTATGCTTGCATTTTCTTGTGTAGCGACAGGTGTTTCGAGCACTGGCGATGATCGATGCATGAATTATATACTCAGTCAATACCGAAAAAATATTTTCCGAGTCAACTTTAAGCTCTTTTATGACTCTTGAAATGTGAAAAGATTGCCGAGCCCTTGTCGTTTCGAGCTCGTTAATGGTTATGAAACGTCATGTCCCTAGTAAGTTTTTTACTTTTTTGGGCTGGAGGCACTATTTACGAAAAGTACTCCTTGACTGAAATGGTCAAGCGATTCTCTCGAGTATCGTTTTCTACCTTTTCGGGCTTGAGAGACACAAACATACGAAAAGGGACCATTTGGAGTTTTCTTTTCCATGTCTTTTTCAATCTCTCCAAATATAAAAGAGACTCCGAGTTTTACCTATGTCAAACTCGTTAAACCTTGATGACATTGGACTCGTCGCCATGATGAGACCCGAGCTTCTCCTCCTTAGGGCTCGTTAAAATTTCACTGGCTTGGATTTATCCAAAGGACAAACTTTCATTGCAAGCATATGATATCCCCTTCAAGCTTGTGTTTCAAAACTAATTGGGGTACTCAGCAACAATGGTGGGGGAAAAATTTGGAAATATTCTGTTGATTACCTACGACAGCTTGTCGCTCTTAAACATCAACACTTTGTTGCTTCTCGCCGGGTTTGGGATATCCTCACTTTGTCATTGGCCTTCTGGGATTTAGGTTCTTCATTTTGCCTCATTCCATTTGATCCCTACTATCTCCGTGTGACCTTCGATCCCTTGGTACCAAAATTCTACCGCATTCCAGAATCGTGTCGTTGATATGTTTAAGAGCTTAATCCTTCTGCAGTTTGCACCCTTACATTGTCCTTTGATTCTCTGTCTCATCCATCTTCATCTTGTTCCTTTGTCTCACGTCATTGATGTGGGAAATATTATGGCCCTCCTACGATGGATTGCTTCCTGTCGACATCAACTCATTATCCAGGAAGTTGATCTAGAGACTCTTTTTGGTACCTTGGAGCTTTCATGCCTCGATGGCAAGTTCTTCGCACTCGATGACAGGCTTGCATCATTGGTCTTCGATAGGGTGATTTCACAAGTGTTCGAATCCAGATCATTCTTCACACTTTGTGGATTGTACTAGCAATACCTTGAGAACCATTGACATTATTGGTGGTTTCTCTCGTGCTTGTTAATGGTTCACATCATTGGCTGGTAATCAAGTGATTTTCTAGTATGCTCGACTTCAACACATTTATTCGCATATTAGAAATTGTACAATGGACAGGTCGAGATTTAAGACCTTGGGCTCAGATTACACAAGTCCAATTTGCGTGGATTATTTATACATGACTCTTTTGATTGGATGGCTGCGACCATACCTGAGTCTTTCTAGATGGCTGTGACCATACCTGTGTTTTCATATGGTCTTTTCGACTGGATGGATACATCCATACCACAAGCCAGTTCTATTTGTCTTTTGGATGGCTGCGCCCATACCTCATGTGCTTCTTTCACTATTAGAGATATCAGTTGTACTTGCATCTGCAGGTTCTCCACGATGGTGTTCCGATTTAGTTATGGTTTCGTAAAGCATTTCACCCCTCCCACTCTCTCAACCTTCATGCTTTAAGCAACATCTGTTACATAGTATTTTGTCACTGGCCCCGCATCCCCTGATCCTAGATAGAGTCGATCCCTGAATGACATCTGCTCTTTTTCATATACCAAAATATGTGTCCAAATCTTCCATATTACTCAAGAAGATTACATAATCTCATTAATCCTGAAGTTGACCCCTTTTTACCCATGTTTCAAAATTGTCTCAGGTCATCAGTATCCTACCTGCGATGATAGCCCAAAATGAACTAACGCCTTGTGACATCATCTCTTAGTCTCAGTGTTTGACCTGCGACGACATAGATATGGTGAGTTGGTTCAAACAGAATACTTCTCAGTGGTTTTGGAGCTGGTTGTTGGGTCAAAGAAGTTCACCTCTCCTCATTTGAGATGGTGGTTCCACCTTTTGAGTAACCTCCCTTGAAGATAAGCTTCCTCTCCCCCCATTTATGGAGGCTCCTCCCCTTATGAAAACATCCTCCATGACTATGATCAGCTAGTGCTAGTTGAGTTTTTTGAGTGATAGTCCTTAGTTAGCTATTTCTTGGTTTGTTGGATTGATAGCTTACAGTTTGGATTGTTGATAACATAGCAATAGCTTGCGAGGTATGAGAATAGCCTTTCATGTTGTGGATTGATAGTGTAAAATGGTTTTGTAAGAGGGAAGCCTTCTTGTGAGTGCCTTAGTTTCATATTTGTGCTTTTGGGTGAGAGAGAGTCGTCAACCTTTCTGGGAGACCTTTGAGTGTGAATGCTTATGGAGACATACTGATCGGACCCTTCAAGGAAGCTTGCGACATCAAGGTGTGGTTGTAAGCTTTACTGTTGTTTATCTTAATACAATCAATGGTTATTTCCTATATCATGTATGAAATGTAGGTTGATAGCTTATGGTTCCTTGATTCTATAAGTAGATAGTTCGTTATTGTGCTCTATTATGTGTTTTGTCATTTTCGTATGTTGTTTTAGGTGAATCATTCATTAAGGAGAAGAAAGCGATAGTTGAAGCGATGTGACAAAAACTTCATCAAACACCGGTATAAGGTAGGCCTCTTTAACGATAAATATTTAAGGAATTAGCTATTGTCTTTGTCTCGTTGTGACTAGACCCACTCTAGGGCTAGAGGGGTTGTCTCTGTCTGCAGAGGGAACTTACCTACATCACAGTAGCACTCTAGAATGTTATAACATGGAGGTGGAGGAGGATGATGACGACCCCTGAAATATTAATATTCCAAAAGCCAAAGGCTATCGCGAGGTTCGTGGACCATCAATTGAGAATCCCGACATCACTGTGCCACTAAAAACAAAGCAGGTAAACATTGGCACAGAAGTGGAGCCAAAGTATGTGACGCTTAGGGACTATTGGGATGATGCTACGGTAGATAAGGTTGGTGAGTTACTCTGCGAATACCAAGACTTGTTCCTGACAGAAATCACGGACTTAAAAGGGATCATTGGTGACTTAGGGATGATGAAGATCACTCTGAAACCAGACACGAAGCTAGTTAAGTAGTGGCCTTACTGCTTGAACCCAAAGTATAAAGAAAATGTTCGCAATGAATTAGACAAAATGCTCGTAGCTAGAATTATTGAACCGGTGGAAGAATATGATTGGGTGAGTCCTATGGTAGTGCAGGAGAAAAATCAGAAAGGAAAAATAAGAATATGCGTGGACCTCAAGAAGCTTAACGATGCGTGTGTTCATGATCCATTCTCGACACCATTCACAGATGAAATATTGGAGAATTTTGGTGGTCAGGAAGCTTACTCATTCAGGGATGGCTTCTCAAGGTACCATCAAATCAAGATCATGCCAGAATATACGAGCAAAACAACCTTCGCAACAAAATGGGGCTGCTTTCAGTACACCGTTATGCCCTTTGGATTGAAGAATGCGCTAGCAATATTTTCACGCATAGTGGTGGTGGCTTTCAAAGAATACATCCACAATTTCTTGGAGGTCTATCTAGATGATTGGACTGTCTTTGGATTCGTTAAACACCATGTAGTGAGATTACGGTTGATGTTGGATACTTGCCGCCGACACCAAATTGCGTTGAACCTTAAGAAGTGCACATTCCTCATTCCCTTTGGAAACCTGCTAGGCCATGTGGTCTGCAAACAAGGCCTGATGGTTGACCCTATGAAGATTGTTGTTATTCTGAATCTGGAAGCACCACGCAGTGTCAAATAATTACGTGCTACTTTGGGGCACACTAGCTACTATAGGAAGTTTATCAAGAGCTATGCCCAAATAACAGCACTGATGGAAAAAATATTGAAGAAGGATGCTACATATTGTTGGAATGATGATTGCATGAAAATTTTGGATGTCCTCAAGGAGAAACTGGCATCCACTCCCATCTTGGTCTTCCCGAAATGGGACGTGGAGTTTCATGTACATGTTGATGCATCGTGTATTGCGTTGGGAGCCGTACTCATGCAGGAAGGTGTGGAAGGTGTGGATCACCTGATCGCTTTCGCAAGTCGGAGATTATCCAAAGCCAAAAAGAACTACTCTACTATTGAGCGCGAAGGGCTAGTAATGGTGTACGCGCTCCAAAAATACCAACACTATTTACTTGGCAGACATTTCAAGATGTATACCGATCATTCCGCGTTAAAATACCTGGTGAGTGAGCTTGTGTTGGGGGGCGCATTTGCAGATGGTTGTTACTATTTCAAGAATATGAATTTGAGGTCATTGTCAAGCCGAGACTCCTAAATACAAGACCAGATCACTTGTCACAAATTAAGACAGGTGAAGAGCCAACAAATTTGTAGGAGGGACTACCTGATGCATAGCTCTTCGTAGTGCGCATCACAAACGACCATTTCAAAGATATAATCCATTTTTTAACCATAGGGACTGCGTCGAAGGAATAATCAGTCCAATAGAAGAAGGAATTGGTGGTGCACACGGTGGACTTTTCTGTCATTGCGAGGCACCTCTACAAAATGGAAAATGATGAGATATTATGACGATATGTACCTGAATTTGAATGAGGTCAAATCCTCGCAGAAGCACATGGAGGTGCTCCAGGAGGACACTATGCAAGCCGCGTGACTACACAGAAGATTATTTGCACTAGGTTATGGTGGCCAACCCTGCACCAAGATTCGAAAGCACACTGTCGGGCCTACGACATATGTCAAAGGACTGGAAAACCATCACGAAGGGACGAGATGCCACTAAATCCACAAATGACACTGCAGCCATTTGAAAAATGGGCAATCGACTTCGTGGGACCTTTCAAACCTCTGGGAAAGACGAGTGCACGCTACATCATCACTGTGATGGGGTACTTGACATGATGGGCAGAAGCGCAGCCAGTAAAGGACTACACAGCCACTACGGTTGCGAAGTTTTTGTTCGAAAATGTGTTGACATGATTTGGTTGCCCCATAATCTTAATGAGTGACTGCGAAATACACTTCCTGAATGAAACCATCAGTGCACTCACAGAGGAGTTCTAGGTGTATCATCAACAAAGTACATTATACCACCTGCAAGCTAATGGGATAGTAGAGGCATTCAACAAAATATTGGAGACTGCGCTGACCAAAGTATGTAACGTGCAACGAAATGACTGGGACCTGTGCATACCTACCATATTGTGGGCGTACAGAACCACGTGCAAAAAATTGACGGGTCAGACACCTTTTCGGCTAGTCTATGGCGTGGAAGCTATCATGCCGATGGAATACATCGTACCTAGTCTGTGAATAGTAGCACTCACAGGCATGTCAAACCATGAAGCCTTGGAAGAGAGGCTCGTGCAATTAGAAGAACTCGAGGAAGAATGATTTCTGGCAGGATTTCATCAGCAGGTACAAAAACAGCGTGAAAAGGCCTGGCACGATCATCATATCAAGTTGCGCACCTTTAAGGTCAACGACTTAGTACTGTTGTACGACAGTAAATTCGACAAATTCCCAAGAAAATTTAGAATGCACTAGCTGGGACCTTACGTGGTTAAGGAGGTTACCGATGGAGGCGTCATCTAGTTAGGTAAACTAAATGGTGAACCCTTCCCTGGAAAAGTAAACGGTAGTCGCTTGAAGCTCTATATGGGTGGGCCAGCTACCTGACTAACCAACCGTGACACAGTCTTCGCGACCCGAAGGGCCAGACTAAGGCACGAGACTATAAACTTACATAGCATATGTCGGTACAGTTGTAAGGGAATAATTTAGACATAGTGAGCTCAGAAGATCAGATGCCATAGTATCAGCCAACAGTAGCTCCATGCGCTACGGACCTTCGCATAGCACAAGCATAGTTGGAGGGGCTCTGTGCCAAGATCATCGCACTAGTAGAGTGATTCAGGATGAGTCACGATGATTGTGTTGGGGGCCTGTTGGGCATGGGATCCCCCGTAGTAGGTTTCGGGGCTCAAAGCCCAAGTTTGGTCAAGTATATTGTAATACTCCGCGAATTGCGGGTGCAGAGTGCGAAGTCTAGGATGAGTCATAAGGTTGTCCGCCCTAAAATATTGTAATTTAATGTAAAGTAGTGTCTGCCTACCCATGGTCCATTGACCATGGGATTGTATAAATAGAGCGAGGCTCTAAGTGTAAAGAAAAGGTAATGATAGATAGAATAGCGAAGGCATGGTTCAAGGTTAGAGCTGAATTTGAAGTGTACTGGGTCATAGTAGTAGGAAGAGGATTTGTAGCTGAGTGCACATAGGCCTAGTAGAGTCTACAACTGAGTGCATGGACCCCTGCAGCTGTGTGTGTAGGGTGAAGTCAGGTTTGTACTTGCGATTGAAAGTTAATAAAGAGAAGTTTACTCTGTGCATCTATTCTTGAATCCATATTTTGATGTTATGCATTACTTTACTCTATTTACTTACTGTACACAATTGGTAAATACTTGTATGAATGCTGATATATGAAAATAATCTAAGTAATCAGCTAACAGAGCCTAATTAAGGAAGACTTGGGAAAATAACATGGGTCGCCCTGTAGCTATTACTGCGCGAAGACAGTATTGTAGGGCGCGGGGTGCCCGCTGATGCGTGTAGCACAGTAAGTATGAAGGTTGGACCGTGTACCCATCACCTCCTATCAGACATCCCCAGGGTGTGAAAACTTGGTTCTAGCACTCTCCCATACTACTTCGGGTGAGACCTCAGCCCATGCTCCGCGGACTATTGCCGAAAGGGCTAGTAGTACCAGGATTTGCTTGGCTAAATCACTTCTAAACCTGGGTCAGGCCGCACTAAGCCAACACGAGCTGATTAACTTACAAGGTATTTACCTTCGTTGAACAACTAATAATATTGTTGAATATAGTGCAGTTATTGAACTCTTGTCAGAAGCACTTGCTCTTGGCATCAAGGATTTAGTTGTCAAGTTGGATTCACAACTCATTGTGTTACAATTAAACAATCATTACTCAGTGAGAAATCCAAAAATATTGTGTATGTATCTACGTGTTAGATTGATGGAAAGAAATTTTGATTACATTACATATCAACATATTCCACGTAATTTAAATACATTAACTGATGCATTAACAAATTTTGTTCTTGATAGGCATTTGCATCATTTATAAAACTGAATCATGTTATGAACACATAAGTAGAAATAAAACATGCATATGTGTGTGTGTGTGTATCACGTTTACCAGAGTGTTTACATCAAAATGCCAAAACATAGAGTGTTCTGAGACACTTGGCTTTCAAAGCCTACAAAATGTGTAAAAGACCTAGATAAACTATCAAACTGCATAGTGTTCATGATAGCACGAGACCGTTGTGATCCCTCAACCTTGAAGCCAACACAGTCTCGTAGAAACTCCCATAGTGTGTCTCTACCAACACAGTGGAACATCATCGATAGTGGCATAATCTGGAACTTCTCGAGTTATTCCCACTAGATTGCACTCCATCTCAGCTAAGTGGTCAGCCCCTTCTTCATAGTCTGCATGCATCTCATTGTGCTATTGGCGACATGCCCGGTGGTCTCTCTGGTCTCACATTTGCACATTTTTCATAAGTTGAGTCTTAGTTTACATTTTTATAAAAAATCATAAAACTTGAAAAAATCCAAAAAACAACTTTTTACCTGCATCGGTCCACTGTTCGCCTGGTGGTAGAGGTATATTTGGATCCCACCTGAAATTTGTTCCAGCATAAGTGTAGTCATCTACCATGAGTAGTTGGAATTCTATCCAAGTGAAGAACTGTGGTGGATAATGCATATGTTGACCTGTGCCTCCTCAAGGCATGAGCTGGCTCCATCTCATGAGTCTCGGATCTCGGGGGGTAGGATCTGGTACCTCTGCCCACTGATACCAGAATAGGGGCACTCGCTCCAAAAAGAAGGTCACCAGTATAGAACTGAACCCGAATTGCTTCAGGTGTCCATGTCTCCCCTTGGTCAGTTGACATTTCATGTTTGCTAAAAGACTTCCACACCAGATGAATATGGTGGGGGTCGAGCATGCAATAGCATATTTGGAACTGGGATTTTGAATCCTCATGCAAGGCCTGTGTGCCGGATACACGTTCCATAGTGAACAAAATCGTTCTCAGAACAAGGTTGTTGGTGATTGTCACAATCTTCACCTTACCTCCATTGGTTATTTCAGCACCAAGACAATACCTCTGGACTAAACCCCTGGTACTCTCACCTCCTTGGTGAGATCCAAAGAGTTGAACTGCTTCCCCTAGTGGTAACAATCCCATGATGAAGTAGATATTAATCTCCTCCAATTCTAGTTCTTGTCCTTTTACGATGAAGATATCTAAATCTACATCCCAAAGACTAATCAGATAAGGCAACAAATCCATCTTAGCCCTTAACCTTGTGGTCCTAAAGAATTTTAGCAGCTTGCAATCCCTCAGAGTGTTTATGCATGCAGGATCTTGAGCTGCTTGATGATATTTGGCCTCATGGCCTCTTTCTTTCCACTCCAATACCATATTATCCTGCAAAACAACATTAAAGACTTATTAATGCCTTTTCAGGGATCAAAATCATCATTTTTTTCTTAAAAGCGAGTTTTATTTCTTTAAAAGCTTCCCTCAGCGCCATCACACCTATTTTTACAAACAATGTGATGGCATTGCATGAGCCTTTAGGCTCAAGCGCGACCATCGCGGGTCCGATAACCATACCCACGATGGTTACCGACACCCTAAATTTTTAAAAAATCCTCCTTTCTAACATACAATCACCGTTTAAAATGCATAAAAGAGTAATAAAATATAGGAGCAGGGATGAGGCTCTCACTCGTCATAGACGGTTCGTGAAACAGTACCCTGGATCTCCCGCAGCAGCCACTGGAAAATCAAGAGAAATAGGGCACAAAAGCACTTTCAGAGCTCAGTTTGGTAAAATGGTAAAAAATGAAATTACTTTTACCTATTTATAATTTTTGAAAGTCATTTTGTCAATATTTTTCATAGTATCTTAATATTTTCTCTCGATATCGGTGATGGGTGTGTTTCTTGTGCAGTTACAGGTGCCTTCAATGTGAACAGTGATCATTATTGACCGATTCTGGGAGTTTTATTTTATCTCTTTTTTGGACTCATTAAACAAAATAAAAAGGAACCCCCTTGGAGTCATCTTTTAACTCTTTTCTAACTCTCGAAAACTGAAAATATTGTCGAGTACTTGACGTTTTAAACTTGTTAAATTAAATGAATCGACGTCACCTCATTATACGTTTACCCATTTTTCAAGCTGAGAATGACTATTTATGAAAAAGGTACACCTTGGTCAACATGGTCAAGAGGTTCCCTCAGATATTGTTTTCTACCTTTTCAGGTTTGAGGGACAAATTACGAAAAGGGAAATGATGGAGTTTTCTTTTTTGTTTCTTTTTCAAACTCTATAAACATGAAAAAGGTACCAAGTTATTCTTACATCGAACTCGTTAAAACTTTATGACGAAAGATTCGTCACCATGATGAGACTGAGATTCTCCTTCCAAGGGCTCGCAAAACTTACTAGGATGGATTCATTCCAAGAATGAACTTACATGGAAAGCATATGCTATCCCCTTCAATCTTGTGATAAAAATAATTGGGGTACTCGCTTGAAATAGCGGGGAAAAATGAAGATGAGACATCCTTTGTATAGGCAACATGTCACTCTTGAACATGACACTCTTCTTATCTCATGTAGGGTTTAGGATATCCTCACTCAGTTACTTGTCCTCCCGGGTTTGGGTGACCCATTTTTCCTCTCATTTGACTATTCCACACTGTCATCATGACATTTAGTCCTATATCGAGTCAAATGTTGCCACACTCCAAATTTGTGTCGCCAATATGTTCAAGAGAAGTCCAATTTGCAGTTAGTTACCTATACATTGTTTAATTCATTTCTACAGTCCTGAATATTAATACACTTCATTCCTTATTTCATTTTGATGATGAGGGATTCATTATTTCCCTCCTTCGATGGGTCACTTCCTGTCGACTTCAACTCGTTATCCAGGAAGATGACTTAGGAACTCCATTTCAGTACCTTAGAGTTGGTATGCCCTAATGGCCAGTTCTTCGCATCTGATGACATGTCTTCATTATTGGCTTTCGATTGGGTGATTTCACGAGTGTTCGACCTTAGCTTCATTATCACATTCATGGATTTTACTGTTGTACCTTGAGGGCCATTATCATTATTGGTGGTTTCTCTCGTACCTATTAACGGTCCACCTCATTGGCCAGTAATTAGGTGATTTTTTAGCATGTTCGACTTCCACAAGTTTATTCGCATGTTACTATTCGTACATTGATCGGTCGGGATGGAGCACAAGACCCTAAGGCTTGTCTATTATGGTTGAGGTTGCATGGAGTTATATGTCATTCATGATTGTAAACATGTTTCTACTATACAGATGGTTGTGACCATCCCGCGAGAATTTATATTTATGATGATCCTTCTTATATGGATGGTTGTGCCCATACCATGGATCTTTTCATATAGTCTTCATCATCCGAATGGCTACATACATGCCATGGATTCATGTCTTGATCTTAGATATGTATATGTATATGCATCCTTGATTGGCAGGTCTCCTGAAAGTTCGTGTCCTTGTCCCTTCCAAATGCTCGTAAAGCATCTCATCCATCACTCCTCATTCTTCCTTCATGCTTTAGGGGGCATCTGTTACATAGTATTTTGTCACGCCTCCTACAATACCCTACGACATACCCTGAAGTGCCTAAAACATGATCATTATATAGTATACTCATCCATGTATACAATTCAGATCCCTCCTTTAACTTTTCTTGGAAATTATCTGGAGATTTCCCTAAAGAAATAGCTCTTAAAACCCTAAAATGAGGGTCATCACTCTTATGAAGCTCAAAACTGTGATGATTTCCTATTGCACCGTGTTAATCCAGCGATGGCATCGCTCTGTTCTCTTTCATACCCATTATTCTCTCAAAAAGGAAGTTTTCCCAAAGAGGATGAGAATCTTAGTGAGCTAGAAGCTTCTAGAGCGGCGAGCTGGAGGTCGTTTCGCATATATGAGGTCGAATCCTCCTAATTTGACCACTTGGTCTCATCCCTATGAGCTACATCCTTGAGATGTGGGCCTAATCCTATCTTTGGAGAAGTCATAACTCCCTCTCCCAGCCTATAAATTCCTCCTCTCACATTCCCAAATGGCTGGTCTGTGTCTATTTGCACCCCTATGCTGAGCTTATGCTTAGAGGCTATTCATTAGACTTGGAGGAGTTTTTGGATATTTTCTTGGCTTCGACTTGGATTACCACTCAAGGAGAGCCTTTCGACATCAAGTCTATTGTTGTAAGCTTCCCTTTATTCTTTAAATAATATACAACTGCTGGTTCATCTTCCCAAAATATATATGTTCATGTATGTATTAGCTTGGCATTCCTAGATCAGACAAGTCAGTTATTATTTGATTTGCTATTGGTTTTGGCATGATTTGTTGTCTCTTGATCACTTGTGCAGGTACATAAGCACTGAAAGAAATAGGAACAAGTCCACAAGTGGTTCGAGGATCTCAACAAAGGAAATCATAATAGCATCAAAGCGAGGTAGGTCATATCTCTCATTCTACTTTTCAATTATAATCTAGGAAGATGTCAAGTTGATTGTCACTTCAGTTGCTAGACCCACTCATTGGGATAGAGGGATCGTCTTTGTCCGTAGAGGGGCTTAACCTTGTCAACACCAGGGACATGATGTCTGAGTGGCTCAATTGTCTCCTGAGGGTTCGTTTGATGATTTTGGATGACTGTGTGTGATGTTCCATTGATTCCACTTCCTTAAGGTGACATAGGTGGTTGAATCTGATCATAGTAGCGTCTCTCCTCATGTTTACCCCAGTTAGCATGGTTACTTTGGGTAGACCTGGGAGGGGGTGTTACAAATTGGTATCAAAGCATGGTTGTGCTCTCTTTGGGTCATATATGGTGCTACAGATATGGGTGAATGTGTTTCTCATGCATGCATGTCATTTGCATGTGTGGCCCTTACACTTGTGTTCTATGTGCTTGTTGCACTGCATCATATTGATCATGGTAGTAGTAAGGTTAGCATGAGGAAGTTGATGTCAGTTTTATGGAATGAATCATTATGAGTATATGACTCATTATACAATTATATGCAACTTGATTACATCCTTGTATGTTGGGTTGCATTCTTGGTACATGCATCAGTCTTGTAGGCTGATTACAAGAATTGATTGCTTATGCTTGACTACATTCGGTTATTTGTATGTTTAGTTGATTAGGCATTGTTGATGCAAGTGGATAGTTGCAAGAGGAAATGTGTATACTGGAGTAATGGTTGTTGTCATGCATGAGGTCATAACATGTATTGTTGATATGGCCTTGCATTGATGACTGGACCCTGGTTAGTATGATGGTTATGCGTTGATGTACTTATTGATATATGTATATATGCTATTATGGTTATGTTGTACATGCATCAAAATGACTTCATGATCTTGCAGACAAGGTATCCTCCCTGAGTTATGCTAAGGTACATTGATTTATGGTGATTTGGTTTAGCTGACTAATATGCCTTGCAAGAAAGAGATCAGATGGCCAGCAAGGTGGTAGACTACATTGAATCTCCCTATGAATCAGATGAGCAGTGTAGTGTGCGGCACTCTTCTGACTTGGAAGACGCATTGAGAAGCCTGAGGAAAGAAGTGAGTTACAAATCAAACAATGACAAAATCATGTAGACACAAGAGAAACAAGAAGAGGTGAATGCGATATTACTTCAAAGTTTGTCAAATTTGCAATGACAAGGATCTCTTTGGATCAGCCATGGACATGAGGATAGAAGTAATGGGGCATATGGAACTAGGTATCATAGTAGACCTAGGTTAGATAGATCTGAAAATATCAGATATGGCAGGATGTTCGACACTCTGGATAGGAGGGGTCATAGAAACAAGTATTACTCTAGTTCTGGTTCTAATAGACGTCATGATCATCATCATTATCATCTGTATAGGAGGAATGATAGGGGATACTTGATGAATGAGTTTAAGAAGGAAAACCCACCTATGTTTGATGGAGAGATGAAGAAATCACAAGATGCGTAGGCTTGGTTGTTTGGCATGAGGAAATTCTTTAGATTGCATGATCACTTAGAAAACATGAAAGGAAGGATAACCCTTTTCAGTCTCAAAGGTGAAGTGGATATTTGGTGGGAAGATATGAAGAATGTCAAGGATATACATGAGGGTGATTTGACTTGGCATGCATTTGAAAGGCTCTTCAAGAAGAATTACTTTTCTAAGAGGTATTATGATGACAAAGCTAAGGATATTTATGAGTTCCGGATGGGTTCTATTATAGATGAGGACTATACTAATAGATTTTCGGAGTTGTTGAGATATGTGCCTTACCTTAGAGAGGAGAAGGCCAAGGCTCAAAGATTCATCAGTAGATTTCCAAGTGCATACAAAGACTAGATTGAGTTCGATGAGCCTAGATTGTTGGAGGAGGCCATCCAAAAGTTGAAGCATTGTTATGCGCAGTTGAAGTGAAAAGTGGAGCCAAAAATGGCCACCAAAGTGAGGAAGACCTCAAGATGCACTCAGAAAGATAATTCAATTCCTTACAAGAGATTCAATACAACTGAGAAGGGACATGGAGAAAAGAAGGCTAGAGGCGGTGGTAGGGAACCATTGCAGTGTTGGATATGTGGTAAGGATGATTGTAAGAGGGATTTTCTGTAGCATTAGAGTGGTGGTAGACCCCATATCTACAGTGCTCATGAGGCGCATGCAGTTGGTGATGTTGTCCATAACATTCCATGGATTTATGTAGTTCAGGAAAACATGAGGTGGATCATCACGCATCAATCATTGAGATGGACGATAAGCTTTGTGATCAAGTTGTTTCTATTTTGATTGATACTGGATATAACTATAGCTATATTAATCCTAACCTGGTGGATAAGTGTGGTTTGAGAAAATAAGTACATGCAGAATCTTGGTTGGTACAGTTGGCTACAGGTACAAATAAGCGAGTTCACCATTGGGTACGAGCTTTTGCATTTAAGTTAAATGGTATGCCTATAGCAACACATTTGAATGTATTTCCATTGGGATCATATAGTAATATTTTGGGTATAGATTGGTTATACCTTCACACAACCAATGTGGATTGCTTCGACAAGGCTATTGAGTGTGTGGATGATAGCGGGGAAAAGAGAACCTTGCAAGGAAAGAAGACGAATACATTAGTGAGGATGGTTACCTCTATGCAGACTAAGCGTAGTTGTAGAAAAGGTTGTGTGATTCTTGTAATAGACATTTTGAGTGACAAGGGTAAGGAGGTTGAGGATGTAGAGGTGTTAAGAATGTACCCAGTTTTGTAGCAGTTTCAGGATGTATTCCCTTAGGACACTATAGAATTTCCACCTCACAAGGAGGTAGACTTTTCTATTGAGTTAGTTCCAGGGGTAGCTCCAGCATCAAAATTTCCTTACAGGATGAGCACACCTGAGCTGGTAGAGTTGAAGTTTCATCTAAAGGAAATGTTGTACAAAGGATACTTCAGACGTAGTGTATCACCTTGGGGCGCACTAGTGTTGTTCATAGAGAAGAAATATGGTACTCTTAGATTGTGCATTGATTACAAGAAGTTGAATAAGGTAATGATCAAGAAGAGGTACCCTTTGTCAAGGATTGATGATTTGTTTGATCATCTAGAGGGAGCAACAATGTTTTCTAAGATTGACTTGAGATTGGGATACCATCAGGTACACATCAATGAAGACGATATATTCAAGACTCCATTCAGGACTAGGTATGGGAATTATGATTTTTTTGTTGTTCCATTTGGTTTGACTAATGCTCCAGCTACATTCATGTGTTTGATGAATAATGTGCTGCATCCTTATTTGGACAAGTTTTTTATTGTATTCATTGATGACATATTGGTATATCCTAGAATGAGGAAGATCATGTCGAACGTTTAGTAGTAGTGTTGAGATTTCTAAGAGAGCATCAGTTGTATGCTAAGCCTAGCAAGTGTAGCTTCTTTTAGACTGAGGTACACTACTTGGGACATGTTGTCTCCAAAGAAAGCATAGTAGTAGATCCATAAAAGATAAGGGCCATCATGGAATGGGAAGCTCCTAAGAATGTAGTTGAGGTGAGATCATTCATGGGATTGGTAGGATACTATAGGAGGTTCATCAGGAACTTCTCACGCATTGCATATCTTATCACATCATTACAGCAGAAAGGTAAGAAGTTTGAGTGGACCACGGAATGTGAGGATAGTTTTGAGCAGCTTAAGAGGTTGTTGATGCATGCACCAGTGCTAAAAATTGTGGATCCAGACAACGAGTTTATAGTGTGTATAGATGCTTGCAAGGGGGGATTTGGTGGATTTTTCATGCAAGAAGGATAGGTAGTGTGCTATGAGTCACTGAAATTGAATAATAACAAGTAGAACTATGCAACGCATGATCTTGAGCTAGCAACAATTATACATGCGTTGAATATGTGGAGACATTATCTTCTGGGTAGGAGGTTTACATTGATGAGAAATCATAGTGGGTTGAAGTATTTGTTTGATGAGCTGAATCTAAATGCTAGGAAAGCTAGATGGTTGGCTACCCTTAGTGAGTTTGACTTTGAGATCAGATACATCAAAGGGAAGGAGAATCGAGTTGGAGATAAATCATATAGCAGCTATAAGATCCTATAGGATAGACATACTATTACAAGGAAAAGTGTCGACACAGAACTGCTCATCCCACTAAGGTGTGTTAGCTACCTTAGAAACAAACAAAGTAAAGCTACTTTCATTTTTCCTTTATGAAATATAGATGAGAGAAGAACAAAGAAGACCAACCTCTGTCTTGCACTTATCTCCTAGTTCGATTCCTCTCTCTCTTGATAGTCCTTCGCTACTTACTCCTTTGTACGCCCAGCTTCACAGAGTACCTGTAGGATCAAAGTAGCATAACACTATACAAGAACATGGATCTATAATCATAAACAATCTAGGATCAGATGTAAATTGACCATACAAATGCATAAAACATAAATGACACAAGAGTATGGAGGAAAACTTGAATAGCTTTTATTGATAATCAAGAAAGAGCCAAGGGAGTTACAACCAGTTGTTCTGACCCAACATCATCCTCTCAGCAAATAAGCCCTTCTTCACCTCATACAAAGCTTAGATCACCCAAAACTATGATGTTGTCTCAAGAAACCAACAGAAATTCCTTACAATATGCAAAATTAGAGCCTCCCACCTCCTGGATCTCTAGGGTGAGAGATCTATATATAGATATTTTCAGAGGTGTGAGTCAGCTCTGGGTTTTTGATTAGTGTCTTCTCTCTGATATTTCTTGATTCCACTTGGAGATATCATTCATCTCTTACTCATCCTTGGGCGATTCTGAGAGGCAAGTGTCACAAGAGAAGTTTCTGGAAGATTCCATGATCATCCACCTCGCAAACTATCTCTGCCACTTGTCTTTTCTCATCCATCGCACCCCATAGAAGGGATTTTTGAAATGCAACACACTTCCCGTGTGTACAAGTGAGATGCATCGCACCCTGGCCATGGAGCAAGTGAAATGATCCAGTTTTGACCAGTTCTGAGTAGTTTTTCATGGAGAACTTCTGGGAGAAGCTGTAATCAGTTGACCTTGTTCTTTTAGGGGTTGGAACAACACTTTTAGGGACTTAGGAGCCCTTAGTTTATGGAAATTTATGCTTGGGGTTTCAATGCCCAAAAATGCCTATAACACATACATGATAGTATCTTACAAGTAGGACAACAAGATAAAAAATACATGGAGATCATGCACAGGTTACAACAGAGTACATGCATAGGTACATGTTTAGGTGTAGGTACAGGTGCATGTACAGGTACAATGGATCAGAATTCAGACTATTGTCTAACAACAGATGGCTTGGTGAGGTTTCAAGATAGGATCTATGTGTCAAATTGAAATGGGATCAAGAATATTATCTTGAGAGAGTTTCATGTGAAACTGTGTTTGGGTCATCCATGATATTAGAAGACATTGACGATGGTGAAGAAGTTTTACTATTGGGCGAATCTGAAGAAGGAAGTGGCAGAGTTCATGGCTATATGTTTAGACTGTCAGCAGGTAAAGGAGGAATGCAAGCATCCATGACGTATACTATAAACTATTGCAATTCTGGAATGGAAATGGGAGGTCATTTCCATGGATTTCATCATAGGTCTTTTGAGGACAATGCAACAACATGATTCTATTATGGTCATGGTTGACAGGTTGAGCAAGGTAGCTCATTTGATTCTAGTGAAGACTACATATTCAGCCAGTGAGGTAGCACAGGTGTTCATCAGAGAGATAGTGATACTACATGGTGTTCCAAAGAAGATTGTGTCAGATAGGGATTCAAATTTCACTTCCAAGATTTGGAAGGAGCTATTTGCAAGCTTGGGTACAAAATTGGCCTTCAATACATCTTATCATCCAAAGACTGATGGATAGACAGAGAGGGTCAATAAGATCTTGGAAGATATTCTCAGGATGTACGTGATGCTACAACAGAGGAAATGGGAGGAGTCTTTTCCATTGTGTTGGGTACGGGATCCCCCAAAGGCAGTTTTGGGGCTTATAGCCCAGATTTTGGTCCAAGTTTGTACTTCTAATGTAAAGACTTCACATTTTGTGGGCACGGAGCGCGTAGTTGTTAAAGAGTCATAGGGTTGTCTGACCTCAATTTTGATAATGTAATGTCGGTTGTAGAAGATCTACACATGGTCCACGGCCCATGGGATTGTATAAATAGAGTGAAGCTCTAAGTAGCTAAGAAATCATAGTATGTCTAAGGAATAATGATGTATGCGAGATAGGTTTGACATGTAAAGTCTAGTTTTGGGTCGTAGCGTAGGAAGAGGCTCTGCAGCTGAGTGCGCAGAGGCTTAGTAGTTCGCAGCTGAGTGCACAGACCCCCGCAGCTGATTGCACAGGGCGAGTCGAGTCTATACTTATCTGGAAGTATTAATAAAGAGAAGTTTATATCAATTCTGCATCTTTATTTCTTGTTTTATGCATCTCTTACATTGGGTATGAATTTCACTTCTAATGCTTATATGATGCGTGAATGTGTATAATTGTATTGGTTAAGTGAACGTAAGCTAGAACATCTATTTACACGAAGATAATTAAGATCTGTCAATAAGATAAGTAAGATACTTAGCGCAGTTGGGAAAATATCATAGTTTGCTACCCTAGCAGCGTGAAAGGACTTCAGCCCCTAATTAGGGTTGCACAAAAGCCAAGTGTGACATTTTGCAAGGGTACTGAAGGGCGGAACAGGGTGCGAAGCAACCTATGGAAAGGTAGGTATAGTTGGAATAAATCAACATCACATCCATCTCAAGGGTGTGGAAACTTGGTTCCAGCATCCCCCCATACTGCTTTGGGTAAGACTTCAGTCCGCGTTCCGCGGGCTAATGCTGAAAGGGTCAGCAGTGTAGGGATTTGTTTGGCTAAATAACTCTGAACCTCGGTTAGGCCCCCATAAGCCAATAAATGGTTCTTTTTCCAAGACTAGAATCTGCATGAGAGATGTGTGATGTCGTATCATTGGAATCCAACTAAGAAGGAAATTCAAGGTTGGTTGGACAAAAGAATTCACGAGTTCACAGCGCAGGAGAATAGAAACCCACGACTATCAAAAGAAGAGTGGTTAGACAGCTACCTATACATGGAGATCCACAAAATATTTTTCGTGTCCTTCCCTACTAAGCTATACGAGTGGATCACGAAGCTAGCAGATAGCCAAGGAAGGTGGAAGCTTGACGGTCCTATTGTGTGGACCCGAAAGCTAGTATGAAGGTTGGAAGCATTAGAGGATAAGATCGCGCATGCCACCGATCATTGGGTTGATCAGATTATAGGAGGATTTGTTACTGATTCGTGATTGACACCTCAATCAGCTACAGTGAGGCAGAATGACGCTTTCTCAAAGGACTGTGAGGTAAGCAAGTAAAGTATTTGAATACTTGGATTAAAAAGTTGTGCAAAAAGCGGGTTATGCAGTTACCTTGATGTTCAAAGCTACGCGAAGCAGAAAGGTTTATAGGAATGAAGGCAACAAGGGTCTAGAAAATAACCCCTTGATTTCATCTCCATGACGAGAGGAGGAAGAGCTTGCGAAGGTCTCTCCACGAAGTGCTATTCATCTGATAAGACAAAGAATTTCATGAACACCACCTCCACCCACACCACCACTAGCTTCATCGCCATCACCTCCATCTTCACCCATACCAACTCCACCACCACCGTGATTCAGTATGGCAAACACAGTGAAGTTGCCTGTGTTCAAAGGTTTGGGAAATGAGGATCCAGACCAATTCTGGTTCATTGTAAGGGTTGTATGGGAAGTGCAAGGTGTTATAGATGACCATATAAAGAAAGAAATGTTGGTTAGCGCCCTGCAGGATCGCGCGCTGACCTGGTATATTAAGTACTCCAACGATAACCCAAATGCGAGAGTCACGCATATCCAAACAACGCTAAATAGGGAATTTAGCAGGTTTAAATCTAAAGTGCAGTCGATTGTGGGATTCAAGGAGATCACGATGCTACTAGGCGAGGCTCCTTGGGAACTAGATCAAAGGCTGAAATGTATGATTCATGAAGCCAATATGAATCTGACAGATGGACAACATCGTGAGTGGTTTGTAGCTTCACTACTACCACATTTAAGGAGTGTGTTGTCGCAACATAAGATAACAACTCAAGCAAAGGCCTTAGAAATCATTATGAGTCTTCATGAGACCTCGATGTAGGATCCTTACCTAAGAGTTCAGTAGATCCACGCGCAGGTGAAGAATTTGTGCCTTGAGATGCAGAGTCTGAAATAGGATAGGATGGTTCGACCAGAAGTGCGGGAAGAAGTGTGGTGCGTAAAATGCAAGAGTTAGGGTCATGAAAAAGACCACTGCCTGATCTTTACAAATTACCTCGCAGGAGGAGGACCAATGCCTTTAAGGCCAAAATCTCAAGCAAGACCTATCATAGCACCTGCTTTATGGTGCGCTATTTGTCAAGTAGTAGGAAAACATGCCACAGACAACTTCCACTTGTTACAGAAGTATACACAAAATTCACAACAGTTGTTCTGCAACTTTTGTAGGTTGATGGGACATGATGAACCTACTGGTAGAAGTTATGAGTTGATGATGGATAGAAACCCCACCTACAGAGTTCAGGTCGAAACGCAACTCCTTGACCAGAATGCAAGGATGGAACAGACAAGATTTCAGGGGCGTGGACAAGGCCGAGGCAGAGGAGGACCTGGTAGAGGTTGCAGACAGTTGATTTGCTACAATTGTAGAGGGCCAGGACACTATCCCTGCGATTGCAGGAATCCAATGCGCCCGTCATGCAAGTATTGCATGCTGTTTGATCATGAGATAGAAGATTGTCCTACACTGATAGCTAGGATACGCGACAAAGGAGCACTACCGCCTCCCCCAACTCAGAACTTTCAGATGATGAGGTCTAAGCCACGCAAGGAAGACCTGAATGTAAACAATGTGCTCCAAAGTGGAATCGCGACAGGAGATGTGTTACATAGCATTTTGTCACTATCCTTGTGATCCCCATTCCTTGATCCTAGAGGACCTCTACAGTGAACCCTGCATGCTTTGCCTTCATGGAGAAACTCCCATTATGTCCCTCTTCATGAGCAGATCATTTCCCTTTTGCACCATCTCCCCTTAAGCTTCTGTTTTTCCCAGTTTACAAGACCAGCGCTAATGGCCTTTATCTCCCCCGCACTGATGTGTAGAGATTAGCATTACTCCTCGCACCGATGGAGCAAATGAGCTGTGTTCCAGTTGCGTCAGTCTTCTTATAGAAAGTTACTTAAATTAGAGCCGAAGCTTCTAGCTCTAGAAGCTCTATAATGGAATTCTGGTAAATGGTTTGGCCAGATGGGGTCAAGGATGATAGCTTGGGCTCCTTTCCCCTATAATGATGGAACTACCTCAAGGGATAAGTCCTTCTCCCATTAGAAGAGGATCCATCTGCCATCCATATTTCCTATATAAACCTCCCTTTTTCTCAAGCACAAACTAGTGTGAAAGTTGCAGTTAGAGTTTTGGCTGAGTGTGAGTATACTATTTTGATTAAACAAGCAAGCTATTACTAGTTGTAGCCATCTAGTTGTGTGAGGGAGAAGTGTGTTTGGTTTGGAGTGAAGTCTAAAGGGAAGAGCCTTTAAACTATTATTGTTTGAATCCATCATGGAATGTTAGCATAAGTGTGTGGGAACCCGGTCTTGTCAGAGGAAGACTACGACGTCAAGACGAATGATTGTAATCTCTCTTTGATATTAATATATGCAACTATCGATTGATTTCCTACATGTTTTGTAATATTACATATTCGTGTCTTAATGCTTCCTGACTCATTAAGTAGGTTGAATTGCAATTTGTCTATTATTATGTTTGTGTGCTGTTGTTGTTTACTTGTTTCAAGAGTTTGAAGAAGGAAGCGAGAGATTGCTGGAGCGAGCAAGCGAGGACATCATCAAGTAGGATAAGCGACCAAGAGGTAGGCCCTCTTGATTGATTCTAACCTAAGGAAATCTTCCATAGAATGTATCTGTTGTGGCTAGACCCATTATTAGGCTAGAGGAATTCGTTCGTGTCCGCACTTATAATTTTACTTCACCACAAATTGGCGACTCTGCTGGGGAACCCAATCCTTTTGTCTATTTTGGATTTCATGATTTCATGAGAACTTTTTTAGTTTCACGTTTTCCCTTTGGTTTTGTTTCTTTTCTCCTGCTTACTGGCCTAAGTCTAAAATTCATAGGAGCATATCTAGTCCCTGTTTTGAATTTTTTTTTTTTTGTTCCTTATTTACCTCAGCCAGTGCACCTAATCCACTGAAAATCACACCGACCAGCACGAATTGTTGAGGAAAAATCGTGCCAACCAACCTCTGGCGCTTGTTGTCAGTTAGGCAGTCCCGCCAATGCCTATAAGTGAATATTAGGGCTTGACCACAATCTTGGCCAGTGTTTTCTGCTCTTGTATTTTTGACCCTGTAAGCTTTTTAGACTATCTTCTCCCTGACTAGAGAGCTTCATTTAGCTTGGTTTGTATGCTTGTTTGGTTTATCCCACCCTCTGATGTGTTAAGTCTACCCCTGTGTGAAGTTCTTTTTTATTTTTTCTTTGAATCCCTCAATTGGCACAGTTGTTAGTTAGATAGTCGCACTGATCAACCATCAATGCTAGTTGTAGTACTGGTCAATCATGCCGATCAATGCTACCTTTGGCCCAAAAGTTGCTCCGGTCTCAGGGGTAAGAAAAAAAATCAGAATTTCTCCCATTCCAGTGCCAGTTTGTCTTGACCCTCAGATTCTCTTCTTCCTCCCAGAAGTGACTAGGATGCTTTGTTTTCAATTGATGAGTGAAAGAGTCTCGTTTGTTCTCTTATTTCGAGTGTCTCTTTTCTCTTTCCAAGCATAGATTACATTGCTTAGTTTGTCGATTGAAGCATTTATGTGTTTGGTTTGTTTGGCTCAGGGAAGAAGTTGCTTTTAGTTTCATTTATCATGCTTTGGATTTGATTGATGCCTGTTTGTTCAAAATTGTGAAAATTTTCATTAAATTTCTTTATGTGAAAGACTGATTTTGCATTTTATGAAAAGAAGAACATCATTCTAGTTTACTTAAGAGAAAATATTGCATTAGTAGCATTATTGAGAAGCTAGAATTGCATCATCATCAACATTGGAAATGAAATGAAACTTCTTATGTTGTTATAGGAATATTAAGTGAATTTAGGAGATTTAATAGAGAAATATTTCATTCTTCGATTGTTGCATTAATTTGGTGTTCTCTGTCTCTAAATTAGTGATAACTTTTATCGAAGACAAAGATCTCTTTTCTCATATAGCTGCATGTAGGAGTTTTTCTAGATGATAGCGGTAGGACCTTATAATTGAAACCTAATTCAAGATCAACTATTAAAATTTATTGAATTAACCTAAGGAGGCATTGAAACTTAACGCTCATATTTAGAGGTCTAGGTTAGATACATGTTCCGACATCTTAAAACCTAGCAGCTATCGTTCGCTTTGGCACTAAACAACGCTACTACGGATTTGTGCTCCACGTACCATCGAGTATATAATGCGAGACCCCACTAGGATGCAATCCTTTAGCCGTAGGAAGCCGAGTATGGCACCTTGTACACGTGATACACCGAACACAACATTCGGGGAGATTGCCTGCCCGTACTTCTCGGTTCGCTGGGAAGTATTATGTATTTCACGGTTACCTGGTAATCCTTTTTCCTAGAATACCCTGAGTAGTCATTTTTTATCTTTCCTGATTCTTTAAATTTGAAAAGATCATAAAGCACTTGTCCTTTCAAGCTCACTAATTCCGAAAGCGACTATAGTCACCTTTCATCCTTTTCTCGACTCTTAAAATATGAAAAGGAAAAGTTTTGTTTCAGTGTTCTAAAATTAACTGCCCATAAAATATTCCAGGTTAAAATTTATCTTCCTTAGTGATTCTTTAGGGTCGATTCCAATGGAAACATTTCCAAAGTCCACTAGTCAAGAGTTCCCCTCGGATGGGAATCCTGATCCTTTTCCTTCTTTGGAATTTTCTGGTGCTCCTTATATGGCATCGTTGTCCCTTCTTGGGTTAACCATTGGTCTACCTGTCTGGTTGTTTTCAACCTTGGTGGTCCCAAGTGTCCCAACCCTTGTCCAAACATCTCCTTCATTTGAATCACGTCACGATGATTCTAAGGTTGACCTCTCGTCTTCTTCCCCCATTTCTTCACCTTCCTCTTCTACTTCGCTTGGTGAAAGTTTCAAATCTAGTAACCAGGAGGCTAAGAAGAAGAAGTCAGATAAGCAAGAGGCCAACCATGCAGCTATTGCTCTAAATGCACTTCTGTTGAAGCCTTGAAATTTGATGTGACAACATGTGGGATGACCACCCGGTCCGGACCTTAAAGCAACTCCTTTTCCATTTGGAATGGTGGTTCCGACTGGTTCAACTAGGTCTAGTTACCTTCTTTCAATCCCTAATGGCTTTAAAATATGACTTTCATTCACCAATGGAGAAGAGACATCAGATCAATCCTCTTGCTGATTAGGCAAGAAAGTAATCCTTAAGCTGATTTGGGGCTCAGCCAAGCCACTACTAAAGTTTTCCTCTTTGGGAAGAGGACTTAAAAGAATGTAGTAATTAATCTATATGAAAACTTATTCTAAGATGAAAGAAAAAGGAACTATCTTAATCCTATCTCAATTAGGTAGATATAGATCTAACCCAATTAAGAGAAAGATAATTTTGAATAATTGGGACTGGTTTATAATGAATATCAAGTTAATGAAGTAGTTTAATTAATTGACATTATGAATACCAAAACACATCCTATTGGGACCTCTTAACATAAATAATCAATCAACAACACTCAAGAAGAATTTCGCAAAATGATATTGATCATTTAATCAGTAACTTGAATAATAAAATAATAATATGTGGAAAAAGTTCACAACATATCACTATTTATTGAACTAGTATTAAAAGATAGATTTCTGAGTAAATAGTTACTCAGAAATCAAAATTCAGCCCATAAGAGCAGAGATAAATAATAACAAAAAATAGAGACAAATCACCCATACCGACAAAAGTGCACAAATATGAAAGTAAATTGACACATTCCTATCATCATAAAATGAAACCAGCGTTTAAAATAATAGTATTAAAAATACCAATTTATTGCATCCATTCTCTAGCTCTGGTCTCCAACAGTCTTTTACAGTGTCTGAGCTTCTGCTTTCAAAAGCAAAGCTACAATAGTGCAAACTATATTCATTATACATAACTCATAATGTAAAATAAAAACCTCAATAATCTACAGATATGAGATTTTTACTCCTCCCACCTACAACTCTAAATCCCTATTACAGAAGTGCTTTTAAAATTCCAGAATTGCAGAGGAGAGAAGCCCTTATTACATTTTGCAATGTGGTATTTATAATATTTGCAAGGGAATTCTTAACAAGAAACTTTGTTGAAGAAGAGATTTGCTCAATCAGTTTTCATTTGTTCAAAATGTTATTCTTTAATTGTTGGAGCATTCTCATTGATTGAAATCATTTTTTCATCATCTTTTCAACTATTTTCCTATAAAAACAAATCAAAACAAAATTAAAATGTAAAAATAAAATCACAATGCCAAATTTGGAATTAAAACAAATCTAATCAAATTCGATTAAATAAACATTGAAAAGGGAAATCCAAGCTTTCTATTAATGCTTGTGATGATTTAATTGACCAAGGATATCATTTACGAATGGATTTGCATTGAGAATAGGCTTGGGCAAATGAAAATGCAGAAAATAAAACTCAGGAAAATTAGTTTGTTTGTTTGTTTGTTTGCTCTTTTTTCTTCTTTTTTTTCTTTAATTCGGAGCTTGACCTTTTGCTAGACTTTAAACCCAATGAATAATAAAAATCTGTTAATGAAACCTCATCAAAAATGTTCTCCATGATTTTATCTTTCCAATGAGCCGTCTTGGGCCTCATTCGGCTAAGTAAAACTCCATCTATGAATCTCCAAAGTTGATGAGTCAAATCTGGCAGAATTCTGGAAATTCTGTTGCGTGAGCTAAAAAATAGGATTTTTAAGTAAATTCTAATCCTAAATTAGATTATAGTTATTTATCTAATTAATTATAATTTATTTTAATAATGATAATCTAAATTATTTTACAGATTTAATTAAAAAACATAATTAAAATCTAATTCTAATTTAACTCTTAATTGATTATTTTATTAATTAAATATAAAATTTAATTAAAATGAAAAATTAAACTAAATTAATTATTAATTATTTACAAAAATTAATTGGTATATAAAAATATAATTTAATAATCTATTAAAATACTATTATATTAATATTATAATTGTATTATATAAAAATTATAATTATAATTATAATTAATATATATATTATAATAATAATATAATATTATATTTAAAACAAATTCTCAATTACGAATTTTTATAAGTCACGTGAAGGTGTGAGGGTGGAAGGTGAGGAAGATATATGAGCTTGGGTATGGAGTAATAAGGGAGAGTTTGGAGGAGTTAAGAATGATTAGATAGAGAGGATTTTCAGCCGGAGATACGCAGTGACCAGGGCGACCATAGCGAGAAGGGTTCGATTCTAATGGAGGGTGGCAGGGGAGGGAGCTTGGCTCCCTCCTACAAAGATGCAGTGGCCAGCAGAAGTAAATCACCAGCTGAAACTAGTAAAGGCGATATGAACAATAGTAACAGGGGCATTGAAAAAGACACAGATGGGACCAGAGCAAAAGAAAACAGCAACACAAAGGACAAAGAGGAAGAAGACAAAAGTCTGGGCTCAAGAGACAAAACTCAGAAAGGACCTTGCAAACCAAAAGCAGAAATCACTCCTCGAGTAATATTAAATGATCCTGCTCTGCAGGAGCACAGGGAACACATGGGAACCTACGCCATTATCTGTAAATTTATGGGACTATGGCCCATAGAAAAGGCTTTACAGACATGGATCAAGTATCATTGGAAGCCCAAAGGAAGCATTGACTTACATCTAGGGTCAAAAGGATTCTTCACAGTAGTGTTCTCAAACATCGAAGATAAAGACAAAATATTCGAAGGAGGTCCCTATTTTTTTGCTGCAATAGGTCTCTATATGAGACCTTGGAGGATGAACTTTGTCCCAGAGAGGGAGACTTTCTCTTTGGTTCCTGTGTGGGTAAGGCTCTACTCTCTACCTCTTGACTACTGGCAAACTGAATCGTTGGTTTCCATTGGAAATAAACTAGGATGCTTTGTCAAAGCTTCTGAAGCCACAAGAAGAGGAAAATACACCTCCTTTGCTAGGATATGTGTGGAAATGGATCTATCAGGAGCACTTCCGGATGAAGTCATCCTGGAAGTTCACGATGAGGAGTGGGTGCAGACGATAGACTACGAACATATCCCCTTCAGATGCTGAAGATGCCATGAACATGGGCATTTATTAAGAGACTACCCTCTTAGCAAAGAAGATAACAAAGAAAAACCTAATACAATGAAGGACACTGAAAGCTTCCAGAAAGTGGCTAGCAGAGGAAGGGGAGGAAAAAAGGGGCCAAAGAAACAACACACTGAGGGGCGAAAGGGTAGTCAGAATAAGTTTCAAGTGCTAGAAGAGCCTGAAGAAAGCACAAGAGAGATTCAACATCAGGAGGAAGATGCTAAGGAAAAAGAAAAAAAAGAGGACACAAATCTTTCTCTAGATATTGACTCTCAAAAAGAAGCCATGAGAAGTGAAACAGAAATGGAAATGGACCAGGAAATGACCCAAAGTGAAACAGATCTGGAAGATCATGAACTACAAGAAATCCTTGACAAGGAAAACTTGGATCTGGAAGGATTCCTGAGGCAAGGAACCAAAGGAGGAATAGAATCTCTACCTCAAGAAGAATGCAATAGGATTCATCAGCTGTTTTTATGGAAGACTCAGGAATGAGGACTGGAGAAAGGTACAAACATCCACAAATAGGAGCACAGAGGGGTGAAAACAATGAAATTAAATCCAGGATTAGCCACCAGAAATCCAAGCAAGAAGAGAGGCAAAAAAAAGCAACATGAGCTCCTAATGGAGTGTGGAAAGCTAATGATAGATTCGGGTAAGATGAAAGATCTAACCAGTTACTCCTTTACAAATCTTTAATTATGAAGTTCATATCATGGAATATCAGAGGTCTAGGTAGTAAAAGAAAATAGAGAATGCTAAGTAATAGAATGAAACTAGCAATGCCAGACATAATCTTCATTCAAGAAACAAAATGCTCCATTCAGAAAATAAAACAAATCCATAACAAATGGCT
Source organism: Pinus tabuliformis (assembly GCA_031772625.1). NCBI lineage: Eukaryota > Viridiplantae > Streptophyta > Pinopsida > Pinales > Pinaceae > Pinus > Pinus tabuliformis. The sequence continues at coordinate 1,097,161,156 of CM062805.1, forward strand.
CAGCAAATTTGAGTTTCTAGAAGTCAAAGCAGAGAACACAACGGGAGGTATTCTCACTCTTTGGAACCCCCAAAAAGTCAGCATTGTAGATGTGGAGGTGACAAGAAACTACTTATCAGCTATCATTCAACCTATGGGAATGTCTGAAACCTTCCTGGTTACGAATGTATACAGTCCTCAGAAAATTGATGAGAAGCTTAGATTTTTGAACTCCCTCACAGATCTCAGAAGTAGACATGAAGAAATCCCTTGGGTCATTGGAGGAGACTTTAATATGATTAAATCTCTTTCGGAAAAAAAAGGAGGCACTAGAATCCTCAGTAGAGACTCAGTAGGATTCCATTCTTTCACAGAAGACATGAAAATGGTTGACTCTGAAATGCATAACGGTCTTTTTACTTGGAACAACAAAAGAGGAGGCAATGCTCAGGTTGCCTCCAAATTAGATAGATTTTTGATCTCCGAGAAGCTGATGCTCACAAATACAGAAATATCTACAAGTATTCTCCCATTTGGAGGCTCTGATCACTGGCTGATTCAATTAGAAATCAAGGGAATTGATGCTCCCAGAAACAGACCCTTCAAATTTGAGAATATTTGGCTCTCTCACCCAGACTTCATCAGCAACATTGAAAAATGGTGGTCCGAAGATCTTCAGGTTCAGGGCTCCAAAATGTTCCTCCTCCATAAAAGACTAAAGCACATAAAAATCAAACTCAAAGAATGGAACAAGAAGGATTTTGGTAACATTTTTGTAAACAAAAAATCAGTAGAGATCAAACTGCAGGAACTACACCAAGCAATGATCACAGATGGTTTTGATAAAACCAAAAGTGAGCAAGCTGAAAAACTCAACCTAGATTGGGAGAATTTATGCAAACAGGAGGAAATCTTTTGGAGACAAAAGTCAAGAGTGCAATGGCTCAAAGAAGGCGAGCGAAACACTAGTTTTTTCCACCGTTCCACCATTTCCAATAGAACGCACAATAGAATCTCCTCAATATTGAATGTAGATGGGGAGCTTCAGACCTCTCACAAGAATATTGAAGGTGTGTTGGTTCAATATTTCAGAGGCATCACAAATGAAAATAATCCAGACAGAGACCAACACATCAAGGAAATTATAAAGAATATTCCTAGGATGGTGTCAAAAGAAGATAACTTTAACCTGAACAAACCAGTTACCGAAGCAGAGGTCAGTATGGTAATCAAAGACATGCAGAATGGCAAAGCTCTAGGTCCAGATGGTTTCAATGTTGATTTTTTCAAAGCTTGTTGGAATGTGGTCAAACAGGACATCTTGGAAGTGGTAGAGGACTCCAGAAGAAGTAAATCCATTCTGAAAGCCCTCAACAACTCCTTCATCTCCCTGATCCCCAAACAGGACTCTGCCCTAACTCCTAATAAGTTCAGACCCATTGCTTTATGTAATGTTGTTTACAAAATTATTTCCAAAAGTTTGGCCAACAGACTCAAACCTCTTCTTCCTTCTTTGATTTCTGGGGAACAGTCTGGTTATGTTGAAGGTAGGAAAATCCTGGATAATATTATTCAGGCCCACGAGGTTGTTCACTCTCTCACTAGCAAAAGGCAGGTCGGTATGATCATACAACTAGACATTGCAAAAGCGTATGACAAGGTGAACTGGACTTACATCAAAAAGGTCCTTTCTGCTTTTGGATTTGATCATGACTGGATCAGATGGGTTATGGCTTTGGTTACTTCACCCAGCTTTTCAATTCTGGTGAATGGCTCACCCTCAGAGATCTTCACACCTTCCAAAGGCCTCAGGTAGGGTGACCCACTCTCTCCCTTCCTCTTTATACTCATGATGGAAGGACTGGGTCGAACCATTAAAAAGGCCAAAGTCTTAGGGAAGATCAAGGGTCTCCATTTAATGGAGAATGGCCAAGCCTTGACTCATCAACAATTTGTGGATGACACCATGCTGCAGGGCATCCCCACAGTCAAGGAAGCTACATCATACAAGAAAATATTAAATGACTTTGCCTCGGCTTCAGGTATGGAAGTCAATCTCTCCAAATCAATTTTTTTTTCTTACACACTAACATTGCTATTCAAAGGAACATATCTAGAATTCTGGGCTTTTAAAGGGAGGTCCTCCCTTCAAAATATCTGGGTATCCCCCTGACGGATAAACCAATGCACAAAAGCATCTGGGAACCGGTGCTCAACAAGATGCAAGACAAGATCAAAAAATGGACTTATAGAGTGTTGAACCTTGCTGGCAGATTGATTTTAACAAAGGCAGTTCTTCAATCTATCCCTGTTTTCTTCTTATCAGCCCTGCCAGCTCCCAAAGGGGTCTTATAGAAATTCAGGAACATTCAGAGAGACTTTCTCTGGGGCAAGGAGGAAACTAGAAAGAAATGGGCCCTTGTGTCTTGGGATAAAATTTGCAAACCCAAAAGTCATGGAGGCCTAGGCTTAGATGATCAGGAGATTCTAAGTAATGTTTTAGGAGCTAAACTATGGTGGAGATGGGTTAAAGAACTAGGGGCGCAATGGGCTAATACCTGGAAAGAGAAATATGCAAGCTCCTAGCAAACGAGTGAGCTCATCAGAATGTCAGGGAACATAAAAGGCTCTCACATCTGGAATAAAGCTTGGGAAAACAGAGGCCTGGTACAAAACAATAGCTTCTGGGAAATCAAAGCAGGAGATCAGGCTCTCTTCTGGGAAGATAAATGGCAACAAGAACTGATGTTGTTAAGGGAGGACTTTCTGGGCATCAAGCAAGAAACTGATCTCCAAGGGCTAATAAAAGTCAGGGATTTCTGGAATCTTCCTCAGGACACTGAGAAATGGAGAAGCTGGAGGAAAATAGAATGCAGAGTGGACAGCCCCATAAAAGCAAAAACAGAAGAACTCATGAACATATTGGAACAGAGGAAGATCCTGGTTACAGATGGGCAGGATCAGTTAAGATGGGGCCAAAACAAAGAAGGAATCTTTAATATTAAGGAAGCTAAAAGAATTTCTCTTAACCTAGAGCCCTGTGTTTTGGCTAGGTCCTGGCAAAAGCTTTGGAGTCACCAAGGATGGATGAAGATCAAACTATTTATGTGGTTAGTTCATCACAAGAAAATACTAACTTGGGATAACATTCAGAAGAGGGGGGTGATGGGGCCTTCTAGATGCCAATTATGTGAGGCTCAAGAGGAGACTATGGAGCATATTCTCAATAGCTGCACCTATACCTCCTGGTTGTGGGATTCTTTCAAAAGCATTTTTCAGCAGACAAACAGAGACAAAGGTAGCATTATTAACACCCTGAACGAGTGGAGAAAAGACTTTGCAAAGAATGAGATCCTTAATTTGGCCTGGACCTTTACACCAAGCTTCATTATCTGGAATGCTTGGAAAGAAAGGAATAAAATAATTTTCAAGGATGAAAAAACTACCCCTCTTTGCCTGATGGAATTGATCTTAAAGCAGATAAAGGAGACTGTTTCCACCACTCTACACAGTTATCCCTCAAACCCTCCCACAGCACTTGAATTGAGAACTCTCAAGCAGCTGGGAATGCATGAGATCATCCTCAATGGTCTGAGGAAAAAAGAAAGAATGTTGGAAAGGGAAAAGGAGTTCTGGCATCCTCCACCTAAAGGTTATCTAAAATGCAACATTGATGGGGCTTCAAAAAGCAACCCGGGGACTGCTGGTTATGGAGGTGTGTTAAGAGATGAAGATGGAAAAATAATTTTTACTTTCCACTGTCATTTAGGCCAAGCTACCAATAACATGGCTGAATTAATGGCTTTGGAACAATGTCTAGAGCTTCTTAAACTCAATCACAGCTCAAATGTTCTCATCGAAGCAGACTCTGAGATTTCTATAAATGCAGTCAAGAAACTCAGCTATGGTACAACACCTGAAAGAGTCTCAAAACAATGGAGACTAATACAAGTGTACCAGAGAATCCAAAAACATCTCCAAAGTCTACGAACGGTTAGCTTCAATCATGTTCGGCGGAAGGCCAACAAACTTGCAGATCTTCTGGCCAACCTAGGAGTGACTAATCCAGATTGCAGAATAGAAATGAAATGGCAGGAGATGCCTACAAGCAGGCTAAAAGCTCTCTGTGAGGCTCAAGCCACAGAGGACAAAGAAATTTTTGATTGTTGGGCACGAGGGGCAGGCCAAGATTAAAGCTCTTTTTGCCTGTTATTTCTCAATTCGGCGGTCAGCTCCTTGAAATAGGGCTTTCTCTGCATAGGTGATAACTTCCTTAGGGGTATGGGACCTTATCTCCTTCGTTCCTTGAGAGGCGACACAAGGTTTCCTCTGCAGTTTCAGAATGTTTCGGCAGCTAGCTTTATTGTCGGGTTCAGCAGGTTGAAAGGCTGGTCGGCTCCCTCTATGATTTTCCCACGCTTTTTTTCTTTTGGCGTGGAAAACCAGGCTAGCAGTGGTTTTCTTTTGATCGCAAGGCTCCTAAATGGTAAGTGGTTTTGGCTCGTTGAGAGCGATTCCACTCAGCTCTGTCACACGGAATAAGTCGATCTTGCGGACAAGATAGACCTTCCTATAATCTAAAGAAGACCTAATGACAAGCAAACCAACCAGACACTATCTTTCTCTAAATATGCTTTTATAATCAAAGGAAAACAAGTGTTTTAGGGCCTACCTTAGGTCCAACGCAAATTTGTGGATGCCCTCGCTCCTTCAATCCAAATGAGCTCCTTTGTCGCGAATCTGCAAACACAAACAAGCAAACAAATTAAATAGCACCTGAAAAGCCAATGTCATAAAACATATTTAACATGAAATTCAAGGAGTCCATGAAACAAATAACATGAGATACTTGTTGAGAAAAATGAGTTTGATTGTATTAATTCAAAAGAAGAAGAACTTTACAACCTGTGCCTTGACGCTGTACAAGCTCCTCCTAGGGTCCAACAAGAAGTCTCCTCTACTTTGACAAGTTTCACTCACTTCCCAGTGAAGCCAAAAAGGTATGTGATCTATCCTCTTAAGCTCAACTAGGAAGTCTTAATTTCACCAGCATTTACCCTCAAAAATCTTCAGCTTCTAACCTCCTTAGCAACCAGCCCAATGCCTGAATTTATAGTGCAATGGAGGGAAGTTACTAGGTCCTCCTTCAAAGGGATAAAGCCCTCCTTCAAAGGGATAACTCCTCTCATCAAGGGATTATCTCCTTTTCTTTTGGGATGCATGAACCACCTAAGAGCGGCAAATCCACGTCAAAATTCCTTCTAGAATCATCTAGAATTAACCCAAAGTGAGTTTTTTAGAATAAACTTGCGCCTTTTTGAATTTCACAGGGGTCCGCACCCACACCTTTAGGGACAGAGCGGGCAGGTCCGCAGGTAACAATGAGAGAAAGTGCGAAACTAGAGTTTCATTGATTTTTAATGTCTTTCTCTTATTTTCAAAGCTTGACTTGAAGAGCTGAGGTCTGAGACTTGCTTAGGAGGACAGTACAAGTGATGATAGACCCATACTGACTGCAAATAATCATGGTGACGATATTTTTGTGTAACAGATTGCCCCCTAAAGTGCGAAGTCTGTAGTAGATGAGGATTTCATTTATCATTTAGGAAGAGTGAAGTACTTTATCATTTCGAGGATCATCTTGTGGAGAGCTCGGTTGGAACCTGTAAAAGCATTCAATGCAAGATATATATATGAGATCATATCATCACTGAGGTAGGCATTCCCATACTCAGATCAAAACTGACTTAGAAAACTAACTACTGCTCTGATACACGAATGATCTTGTAAAAAATCACAATTATAGACTCATGTGGATACAGTATGGACACAGCCATCTGTTTATGAATAGTCCATTATATAATGAATACAAAATTCCTCGCAGCCTGGATTGTGGAAACTAGATCCAGGGTCTTCATTTCTACTTCCCAAAACAGTACGATTCTATCCATGCGAATGAATGTGTTGATGTCGAACATGGTAGAAACCACTTGATTACCAGTCAATGATGTAAACTGTTAACAAGTGTGAGAGAAACCACCAGTGATGTCAATGGCTCTCAAAGTACCCAGTACAATCCATGAGATGTGAATAAATGTGTTCATGTCGAACATGTCACGGAATCGTTTGATCGAAGGTCAATGATGCAACCTGTCGTCAAAGGCGAGAAACCTGCCATTGAGGCATGCAGATCCCAAGGTACTGATGATTTCTAGATCATCTTTCTAGATAATGAGCTAAAGTCGATAGAAATCGATCCGTCGCAGGAAAGCCCACAACACGAAACCATAGATCAAGTTGAAGAAATTCAGTTGCAAGGACTGACTCAGGGATGGTCAAGATGGATGACAGATATTTTGCAGATGAATGGCTTATTGGCAGTGACCTCTTGAATACATAATGACACGACAGATGGCTTGGTGACAATTGACCCAAAGTTAATGCCCAGAAATCGGCTAAAGACTTTCAATGTGGTTTGATCAACTGTTAGGCAAAGGATTTCCCAACCCAGGTGAATAAAAGTGTCGTGTTCAAGAGTGGTTACAAAGTATGAAAAACATGCTCATTTTTCTCTCTTTTCCCCCACCATTTCTGGCAAGTACCTCTTTATTTTTGACAAGCTTGAGGAGGATAACATTTGCTTGATTATAAGCTCATCCTTCGGATGAGTCCAACTTAGTTTAAATTCGAACCCTAAGAAGGAGTGGTTCGTTCCTGTTTGTAATTGAACAAGTCCTTTACTGTGAAATTTTAACGAGTCCAGTATAGGAGAACTCAGTGTTTTTCAATTTTAGAGAGTCTGAAAAAACTTAAGAAAACTCCAGGGTTGACCTTTTTCGTAAATATGTGTCTCCCAAGCCCGAAAAAGTATAAAATAATACTTGAGAGAACCGCTTGATCTTTTACGACCAAGCAGTACTTTTCATCATTAGTGCCCTTGACCCGAAAAAGTAAAAAAGCTATCAACGACACGTCATTTTATAACCAATATCGAATTTGAAACAACAAAAATCCGGCAATCTTTTCATGTTTTTACGGTCAGAAAAGAGCTGTAAGTGGACCGTCTTTTAATTCCGTTTTAACGAGTTTAAAAGAAAAACTCGGCGATCTTTTCATGTTTTAGGAGTTAGAAAAGAGCTTAAAGGTGACTCTAAATGTTTTTCGTCGAAAATGATAGATTTCGCCTAAATAATCCATTATCCTGAACAAAACGCAAACATTACTCATACTTGTTTGAAATGGATAAAAATGTCGCAAAAATACCTTTCCAAAGTGAAACATAAGCAAATTTGCAATTTATTTACTCAAAAAACTTATAAAAAGGGCCTTTGTCAATTCATTTTTACCGTTTGAGTTTGGGTGAGAAAATAGTGCTTTTGTTCAGAAAACTTCCCGTGAAGATTGCGGAAAATCCAACCGTCGGAATCAAACGCCGTCTTCTCCAGGTAATCCACATCATCCTACTCTTCATTTTTAATCATTTCATTTCTTGTTTTAGTCTTTCATTTTATTTTTTGGAGGGTTTTTAGGCTTAAAACCCGCGCGCGGGGACTCGCAGGTGTACCATTGCTGGCCTGCAGACCCCGACTTTTTCTCCATCGGGAAAAAGTCAGGGGTCCGCACCTTCCATGTAGACAAGGTGCGGTCCCCGCACTGTGTCTAACCCAGAGGGTGCGGTCCCTGCCCCAAGGGTTTTTAACCCAAAAATTCTCAAAATTGGACCAAACAAAATAATTTCTAGCATTTTAATTTATCTTTTACTTGATGCAGAGAGTACAACATGCTAGATTGGCGTGAACGAGAGCATGAGGACGTGGATGTTACCGCATGGAACCATCAACCTTCACTTGATGCTTTGAGGGCGTGCGGCTTGTACAAATTCTGGGCCATTCCTGGCATGAGGGCTCAGGTGGATTTCTTACAGTGGCTGGTTGACAGATGGAGCATACAGGACCAGTGCTTCTTCATTGGTGGCCACCAGCTCGAAATCGAGCCGGTGGACATATATTTCTTGAGTGGTTTTCCTAAGAGAGGCGAAGACTTGACTCTGTTTGGGGCTAGGCCAGGTGGCCAGTCTGTCGATAGCCTCCGGCTAGAGTTCTGCAACAGCTAGGCTAGAGACAAAGGGATAGACATAAAAACCATATCCCATCCTGAACTCATGGTGATTGCGTTTACTGTCACCAGACTTTGCGGGAGTGCCGCATTACATATTGCCACCAGATCCCAGATGCGTATGGCAGTTGATTGCTTTCGAGGCACCATCTTCAACTAGTGCGATGCTGTGTTGGCCAATGTGAAAGGCCAACTGACCAGGGCCAAGAACGAACAACTAAATACCTTTGGTTATGGGGCTTTGGTTATGAGTTTTGGTCTGGAGAGGGTTCCCATGTTGATCCCACAGCACCTTACTGTTGGAGCTGGGCTTCCTCGAGAGCCCAAACTGATGCGATGGGTCGCAATTATGGCCCGTCACCCGGACGAGAGGACAGAGGTTGCTCGATTCAAACCTGAGTATTTCCAATGGTTGAAAAACTAGGTCTTTTCTATTCAGGACTTCCCTTACACTGGCGTAGATTTCCTTGGCGACCCAGACATGGCTCTTCCACCAGGAGAGCAGTGGGATGACTCAGGTAAAATCATTTTCAGCATTTTCCTTATTTAAAATTTTTTTATTATTTTTCCATCGTCCCAAAACTGATAGCAAAAGTTTCAAATGCAGATGTGGGTCCACAGTGACCGGCCGCTCTCCGGCCTTACGAGAGGAAACAACCAGTTGCAGTCGTGCCAGCCCCACAGGACGAATCAGCAGAGGTTTTGGCCGAGTTGGAGGGTCATCTCGAGCGCTTGACAGGAGATATTCCGGAGACCACTATAGATGGCATTCCTCATCGACTTCAGTGCTATGTGATTGGGGTCCCAGGACCTTTTAGGAGGTTCCTTTGCAAGGTGGCTCGTGCAATGGTTTCTTATCGAGATCATCACCAGTGATAGGATGATCGCCTATTGTGGGCACACATGACATTTTTTTTTTTTGTACTTATCATTTTTGCCGATCATAAAGTGTTTTTCAACCTATGATCGAGGACGATGTATTTTTTGACACACTCCTATATATATATATATATATATATCACTATTACCGGCTCATCTTGTAAATCATGTTATGGAATGGTTTTAAATTTACTTGTATGATTATTGCAAATGTCTACTTAACATTCGAGAAGCAATTGCATCTGCTAATGTATTTAAAGATCTTGGAATATGCTGATATTCAATATAATCAAATTCACGTTCCAAGAGACACACTCTCAAAAATAATCTCAATAATACTGGATTTCTAATGGCATACACTCTATTAAGTTGTAATACAACGAGTTCAGAATCTAACCTCACTATCAAACTCTGAATCCCAAATGAAATAGATTCAGATAATAACTCAATCACTGCACTATACTCGGTAATGTTGTTTGTTGTTTGACCGAGGCTTACCCCATGCATAGATACTAACTCGTCAGAGGGTGAATAGATAACCCAAGCTGCGGAATAAATTTTTTCGTGTATTACGACAAGCACCATCAGCGAAACCAATGTATGTTTGGAGAGGCATCGACATCTGCAATATCAAGAGTAAAACCAAGATAAGCAGGAATAATGATGAAAAAACACTCTCTAAGCTAAGCACACTGTTTAAACTAAAACACACCAGCTAGAAAGAAAAGCTATCCTAACTAAAAATCTCCATACCCATTCTTTAAGCATAATACCTCTTCAAGTAAAGACCATTTCTAGGTTTACCCAAAGAGTACCCGTCAAATTCTACCAATTCATACGCCCCTTTTGCTAGCTTTCGCTTGACAACATAGGTACCATGCCACATAGGAATGAATTTTCCAGCGCCTAATTTATCATTAGCTTGATCGTAAACTAAGACTAGATCTCCTTCCGAAAAAATTCGAGGGGTCACATTTCGATCATACTAAGCTTTCATACGTTTTGCGTGAGCCTCGATCGCCAATGCAGCATCACGTCGATTCTCATCTAATTGAGCCAAGTATAACAAATGCTTTTCTTCTTCGGAAGTGGCTGGAAGTAATTTGATGGCCATTTGCAGTGACGGAATTTCGCATTCAATGGGTAACACAGCTTCCAGACCTTAGACTAGCTGAAAAGGAGTGAACCCTGTTGATGTTTTTACTGAGGTACGATATGCCCAAAGCACTGAAAATAGCATGTTATGCCAATTCGACCGATGAATCCCAATGATTCATTAGATCATGATGCCTAAAACTTTGTTGATGGATTCAACCAGATCATTAGCTTGTGGATAATAAGGGGTTGAACTATCATGACGCAAACCAAGCTGGCCTGTAAGTTCGGTCATCATAACATTTTGAAAATGATGCCCATGATCAGTGATTATCGCTTGCGGGACACCAAACCTAGCAATTATATGATTGAACACGAAAATTGTAGCTGTCTTGCCATTTGCCTCAAATGTAGGCATCGCCTTGGCCCACTTGGTAAAGTAATCTACCGCAAGGATGATATGCGCATTCCCCCTGGCCAAGTGAGGGTTACATGTAATAAAATTGATACCCCATTTGGCAAAAGGACCAATGGAAATTATAGGGTGGAGAGGAGCAGGTGGAGCGTGCATCTTTCGATCAAATATTTGGCAGTTGTGGCATTTTCGGACCGCAGTAATACAATCTTTAAATAAAGACGGCCAGAAGTAGCCAGCGCGCAATATCTTTTGGGCTGTGGCATACCCAGACATATGACCACCACACACTCTAGAGTGACAGTCATTTAGAACCCTTTCAGCTTCCTCGTGAGTTAAGAAACGTCGAAAAATAGAGTTCGCCCCACGGCGATAAAGAGTATCTCCAATAATCTTGTATTGTTGGGACTAGAATCGAATTTTCCGACGTTCTGACCGTGAAATTTCTGGCTGAAAGGATTGGGTCTGGAGATAAATGATGATATCCCCATACCATGGATCTAAAGTACTGATTAGAAACAAGGATTCGTCCGCAATGGGTTCCTCTGCCACAGTTTCCGTATCAGTACGCGGGAAATCACACATTAACTCCGCAAAGACTAAAGATTTCTTAGACTTTGATTTCTCAAATTCCAAGTCAAACTCCTGCAGGATAACAATCCATTTAGAGTACTTGCCCCCTAGCAATTGCTTGGTCAAAATGTAGATCATAGGGTTGCAATCCGAAATCACTGTAGTTTTACGTAGTAAAATGTAGTGACGAAAACGTTGGACAGCTTGAACAGTTGCCAATGCCAATTTCTCCACATGTGAGTATTTTAGCTCAGTTGGATTTAAAGTTCGACTAAGGTAATATATCACATGCTCAGTACTGAATTCATCTTCCTGAACTAAGACCATTCCAATGGTGGAATGAGAGGCGGCGAGATACAAGAAATAATCCTGGTTGTAGTTGGGAGGATGCAATAACGGTGCATGGGTCAACGCGTGTTTGAGTGCATCAAAAGATTTCTGAGCTATCTCATCCCAATAGAATGGAGTATTCTATTTCAACAACTGGGTAAAACCCTTTGTAACCTCAGCGTAGTTAGGAATGAATCGTCGTAAAAAGTTTGCTTTCCCTTGCAAACTTTGGAGTTGGCGAAGACTCGAAAGAGGAGGCAATTTGACAATAGCTTCGACCTTCGAGGGATCGACGTGAATGGCGGCTTTCGAAACTACAAACCCTAGCAATCGACCCGTTTCTATATAGAAGACACATTTGTGTGGGTTCAATCGAATCTGATAATGCCTACAGCTCATAAAGATTGCTTGTAAATGGACGAGGTGATCAGCTCAATGTAATGAATGAGCAGGCAAGTCATCGAGATAGGGTTGCACAATGTGCTTGATGTCATGAAATGCATAAGACATGGCCCTTTGAAAAGTTGCTCCGGAATTCTTGAGCCCAAAAGGTAACTTGCAATAAGAAAATGTCCCCCATGGACAAATGAAAGCCATTTTTGGTTGATCGACAGGTAGAATATTGATTTGATTGTATCCGGAAAAACCGTCCATGAAGGAGAATATTTCGCTGCCGGCACAATCATCAATGATTTGATCGATATAGGGAGTTGGGTAATTGTCCTTTGGACAGGATCGATTAATGTCCCTATAATCGATGCATATTCTTATTGTTCCCTACTTTTTGTTAACCAGAACAATATTCGATACCCAATCCATTAACGAGATCAGATAAATGAAACTTGCTTTGAGTAATTTTTCAACTTCTGCTTTAATTGCAGCAGCTTTTCTTGGGTGAATCTGACACAAATGTTGCTGGACAGGTTTAGCGTCCGGGTAAGTCTTGATCTCATGAAAAACAATCACGGGATCAATTCCTGGCATTTCCTCATAGGACCAGGCAAACACGTCGCGGAATTCTTGAAATAGGGCCTTATATATTTGAATTTCGTCATCTGTACACAAGGCACCTATATGAATGTTCTCAACAATTCTAGGCTTAACCGAAATGTCAATAGGAATAGTTCGAGAGATGTTTCCCAAATTTAACTCTGAATTGGGATGTTTCATTGGATTCTGAGGTTCCTTGACATATTCAGTCGTAAAAATTGATAAAAAATCATTTTCAAAACGATCATTCTCGGGTAAAAATGAAGATCTCTGATGGAGATCTTCCCATGGTAAATCATCTACACATAGGATTTCACGAATTTGCTCATCAGAGGGAACAAGTTCAGAAAACGTGATTAAATCCGAGCTTGATGTGAAAAGTGATTCCTCACGGACCACATTCATGAAGTCATTTTCGGTTGAAGATGGGTCGGTAAACGATTGCACAGCCTCATACGCAATTTCATATGGACTCAAAGGCATGACATCACCAAATGAGTCCATCTCAGATTCAGAACGAATGATCCAAGGATCATCATAAACAATGGTGTCTAACGTAATCATATGAATGGTTGCAAATGAAGACGATGCGTTGATCAGAGGAAAAGGAAAAGTTCCCAGTAAACCAGCATCTTTAACTAGTCCTACTCCAACATCCTTATACGGGATAGTCATTTTACCGACATGCTGAATACTTTCAGAAGAGGCTGGGTCGAATGAAAAGTAAGCCAGATGGTCTATTGTTATGATCTTTCCATGATGAGGGAATTTTATAACTCGAAAGACCGATGAAACGACCACTATCATAGCATAAGACCAACTTCGACCCAAGAGAAGGTTGTAATCTAGAGGGGCATCAACCACCTCCACATCTAGATTAACGTTCTTTACTTCAACCCCTATAGGCAAATCCTATAGAATGCCAAAAGGATCACGGCCATCAAAGGCCTTTAGAATCGTCGGGGATTGATTTAGCGAAGGAGAACCAAGCGATCTCCAACACTATATCGACATAATACACATTGAGGCTCCCTCATCAATTACAGTCTGATGAATAGGCCTGTTTTTGACTATCACTGGAATTTGGAAATCCATTTGATGAGGTAAGCGTGGTGTACTATTTTCTAGATCAAAAATTATTAGGTTCGAGTCCTGAACGTCAACAGCTCCTATAACCAACAAAAGTAATTTATGCTGTGCTGGGCATGATTGAAGCACCTCCAAAGCCAACATTCCTGAGGTTGAAACAGCTAAATCCTCAACAATGTTATAGTTCTGAGCTGCTCTCGCATGTGGATTGAAAGCTGACTTTCGAAGTATACCCTTGGCAGGCGGTTTGATTACCAAGTCTGGATTAGGTTTCTCGATCTGTAGTGGATCAGAACCGGGAGCTGAGGTTGATGGATTCGAATGAGAAGATTCTGCTTCTTTACCATCAACAGGACTTTTACTACCATAATCTTGCGATCAAGTCGCAATCCTAACATGGGACATCATTAGTATGGGTTCTTCATTGGCACTCGAGGAAGAACCTATCATCTTACTGTCTTGAGCTGGAAAAGGATCCTTCAAAACAGCAGGAGTTTGGGAACCTTTGACAATCTTCGCAACCTCTGCACGATGAGGGCAGTCTCTTGTAAAATGTTCATCGTCACAAATGAGACAAGGATAATGAGGTTTACGCTTTTCATCATTGGATTCTGATTTTTCACGTTTCTCCTTTGAATTTTTGTCCGTTTTATTCTTCTTCTTTCCTTTCTTCTTTCAACTGGATTTTGATTTGGCTGTAGATGACTCTACAACGTGAATATCAACGGAAATCTCTGCAGAAGAATATCCTGTTGGGGAATCAGGCAAGGTTATGATAGGAGAAGAATTCTTGGAAGACTTCTTCTTACTTTTAGTGTTAACCGTACCAATCATACCATCGGCGGCATGAGATCCCGAAGGAGCTGCAGCGATTTGATTTTGCTTGGGAAGATCGGGGATTTTCTCGTGTAACGTACCTGACTGAGTATAGACCAAGTCAAGGTACTGTGCTTGAGCAATTACTTGCTCCTCAGTAACAACTCCGGCTTTAGCAACAAATATTTGACAAACCACTCAGCCAAGATCTGATCTGGAATAAAAACCTTCACTAAACGCCGTCGACGTCTCCACTCATGAATATGATCTGAAATGTAAGTGGATGTCGATTGTTTTAACGAAGTTAACAATTCCGTGCCATTGTCATATCGGACTGGCAGCTGAAAATGAGTTAAAAATGAGGTAGCTAACTGACTAAAATTATAAAAAGTGCCTCGCGGTAACTCAATGTACCATTTGGCTGTGAGACCAATTAGAGTGCGCTGGAAAAGTCTAAGACAGATTGAATCATCTGAAATGGAGTTAGACGCACACCAGAGGTGGTAAGTCATCACATGGTTCGACGGGTCCTCTCCTGATTTACCTTCGAACTTAGGAATGTCACTAGGAAACTTATTCGGCACTGGCGGCCAAAACAGAATATAATTAATGGGATCGTTCGTTAGGCACGACAAGTCAGGTAAGTCCAAAGTTGCGATAAACGGTAACTGACTATTAGGGTCCCTAAAAATCTGGGTCATGAGACCAGCCCCAGGAGGAGGATATCCAGGATAACTTGGAATAGAAATTGCATTTGGGATATTGTATCCTCCCGGAAAACCAGGATTAACCGAACCGTACTGGGATTGCTGAGGTTGTTGATAAGTGTACCCAGGGTACGGTTGATACTGATAGACTGGCTACTGCACAGCAGGACCGAATTGGTACTGTACCTGGTATGGTTGATAAGTGAATTGTGGTTGACTTGTGACAACCGTACTTGAACCAGGTTGTCCTACAGGCATCTGAACCAAAGTTTGAATCATAGATCCAGACGGTGGTAAAGATGTCTGAGGAGTAGATACAGGAACAGTAGAAACCGGAGCTGTCGATACTCCGGAAGTAGGTGGGGTAGATTGAACAGATGTTGCGATAGTTGTAGCAGTTGTTTGAGGCAGAGTACAAGGCGTACTAGGCCCAGGCTAAGAAACTACCGAAGGTACAGAAGTTTGAATGTTAGACTGGACTGGTTGTTGGGGTGTACCAGAAACTAAGGGTTGTCCAGTTTGAGATGACACCTGTACATTTGGCTGCAACACTTGTTGAGTTTGCAATGGATCCCACACTATATTCATTCTGGGGTACGGACCCATAATAGGTTGAGAATATTGAGGACCATAACCGGGTTGAGGGAAGGATTGATAATTTAAAGGTACATTTCCCATTCCTTGAACATACGTTTGACCGGAGCGTGGTTGGAAACCTTGGTTCGAGTACTGACCTTGGGGTTGATGCCCTTGAGGCACGTACTGATACTGGGGTTGACCTTGAGGTATAAATTGATACTGGGGTTGACCTTAGGGTACATATTGAGTCTGGGGTTGACCTTGAGGAACGTGTTGTCTCGTAGGTATGTACTGTCCTTGAGGTTTCCCCCCAGACGCAAATTGGGTACCTTGAGGTTGCCCCCCAGGCGATAATTGAGGCTGCCCCCCAGACGCAAATTGGGTACCTTGAGGTTGCCCCCTAGGCGATAATTGAGGCTGCCCCCCAGGCGGTAACTGGCCACCTTGAGGTTGAGGATTGGGAATAGAACCTGATATCATGAGCATGTCTTCTACGTTCAATGGCTTAGTACCATTTCTTCCAGTTAATAACCCTTGCTCAATGGGTTGAGGAGATGCTCCCGAAAAAGTACCAGAAAGTGACTGATACCCAGAGGGAGCAGAAGGACCGCCGTACAAAAAGGATTCGGGCGATTGAGTAAACACGGACGACTGTCTTGACATATTTAACGGAGGATAATAACCTCTAGGTGTTGGGTGATAAGGTACACGAGGTGGTGAAAAACTTAACCCTGGGTTTTCTAAGAAATTAGTCAAAGAAAGATACCAAGTACTGCTCCTAGGTGGACTGTAAAAAATTGATTCACGCTCCCTTAGTTCAATAACAGGGTGATTTTCAGGGATAGGGATGCTTACTTCTTCTTCCGGAGTAGCAAGTTCTTCAATAGCTATAAGTCTAGAAGGAAGATCTTGGGTGATTACTCTTTCTACCCTAGGTGAACTAGGACCACTAGAAGCTAGAGAAGCAAACCCCGATGTCGGAGTAGCAGCAAATTCACTTTCAGGCTCAGATATTTCAGGTTCCTCACCTATATCACTAGTAGATGAAAAACTACCAGTAACTTCGGAAATAGACACTGACTGTGGATTATAATCTGCTACTAATGCTTGAAAATCAGGATGTACTATCAAAGAAGACTCTCCTTCTTCAGGTGACCCAACTCTACTGTCTCTAGGAGTTACGAGGACTTTCAAGCCTTCAAGCTGGGTCGGTGAAAACTCAGGAGGTTGGCCCCGAAGTCTACGGGACTTCCTCGGTAATTCAGCCACGGTTAAAAACTTTTAACTACTTCACACGCAAACAAAGTAAAATCTCAATGAAAACCACCTAAAGCCTCTAAAGAACCAAACAAATTTGAATCACACACCTAAAGAATCGAGGAGATCAAACACACACAAACAGTAACTTTCCGTACTGAAAACACTAGTTGGTGATGAAATCCAACGTCGCAGAGTTCAATACAGAAATTGCGGTTGGAACAGTTACCCCGGCAACCTGCTTAATGAATAGACTGGCACAAGTTCCTCCACTTAACTGTCTCGAGTGAAGAGAACCCCCCATAAAATCCAAGTGAGTCTAGCCGACATCTGCTCCAGGTAAGTGGGGTCTTCCCACCACTGTCACCTCAGGAAGAATCCTAAAGAATATGGCCACTAAGGTTACCAACTGAAACAAATATACCTGGGGGAACAGTCTACGATCCGATACGCACGCAAGGGCAGAGTAGCAAGCTCAATCCCCTTGAAGGCTCCTTGACATAATCCAAGGTTTACCAACAAGTGACCCTAGGCTCCTCGACAATGGTTAATCCGAGGTTTACCGTTTTTAATACGTGAATATCTGGCGTCATTCCCAATGAGGAAGGATTGATTCCCACATTGGTTCGGACAAGATCTAGTGCTTCTCCTTTAAGAGGAGCTTTCCCAGAGCATAAATGCAACAGTTGGATTTCTTCCCTACCACAAGATACAGCTACTTGTTTGTTTTTACTGTCTTGGAGAGTTAATTACTCTCCTACTCCAAGACACTAGCCTAAGCTAAGTCGGTGTATCAGAGCCCTAGAAATAAAAATGTTTCTAGATGAATTTTACTTTAAGCGTTATTTTTTATTGGTTTTTGTTTAATTCAAAAGGTGCGGAGATGAAACTCGTGGTATGAAGACTCGACTCAAAATCACTAAAAAAGAACCTAAGATGATTTAAACAATCTTTTCTCTTCGATGAACTTCTAAACTAAGAAAGAGTTTGAGAATGCAAATACTTTGTAAACACAAATCTTTCTTAATCAAACAAATTAAAAGAAGAGCTTTTGTCCTTTCCAATGCACTCAAAACGAGACAACTAGTTATTTCACAAAAAATTCCCTTTTTCGTTTCAAAGCACTCAACCACTACGAAAAACAAACATTTTTTTTTTTCAAAAGAGATTTTTTATTTTTTATAAAACACTCAAAACTATGGAAATGACTAACTTTGAGATCTATAAACTATAAAAACCTATTTGAAGTCAAAGCCTACAAGATGTTTTTTTAAGGATGTTTTACTTAGCTAGATGTAAGCTAAGGACCAATTTATGCAGAATCACAAATCAGTCAAGAACAACCAATTTTGTTTTCTTATTAAAAATGAAAATCCAAACTTTTAAACACAAGCTTTTCGAAGTTTTGTAAAGAGAAAACTCAAAGCGGATTGCTCAACAAGGGGAGATTTCATAAATAGTCAGACTCATAAGAAGGCTGGTAGACACCAAGGTGATCTGAGGTCCCAACAGCTTCTAAGCTCAGAGCTACTACAAGACCAAAATGAAAAACAAGCCCAACAAGCAAAACTCCTAGGAATTTCACCTAAAACCCTAACACTAATGAAATCAACCTAAGGAAAGCTTCTGACAAGTTGTATGCAGGTCTGGGCAGTGGATAACAATTTATAAATAAAGACTAAACTGACTAAAAGAGGAAATCTTAGGTTTTTTAAAATTTTGATAGGGTCCGCAGGCCCACAGTTAACACAGGTGTGGTCCCGCTCAGTGCTAAAAGCAAAGGTGCGGATAGGTATGCACTGTGTCAAAAGGCTAGGGTGCGGTCCTCTCCCAAAGCTATGAAAAACGAAAAATAACCTTGGATCTACAAACTCTACCCAACTTTACACACAACAAGCCAAAAACAGAAACAAAAACACAGTTTCTCAGGTCAAAGTAAAAACAAGGAAAAAATCAAGTTCCCCAGTATGGTCGCCATTTTGTCACACGGAATAAGTCGATCTTGCGGACAAGATAGACCTTCCTAGAATCTAAAGAAGACCTAATGACAAGCAAACCAGCCAGACACTATCTTTCTCTAAATATGCTTTTATAATCAAAGGCAAACAAGTGTTTTAGGGCCTACCTTAGGTCCAACGCAAATTTGTGGATGCCCTCGCTCCTTCGATCCAAATGAGCTCCTTTGTCACGAATCTGCAAACACAAACAAGCAAACAAATTAAATAGCACCTAAAAAGCCAATGTCATAAAACATATTTAACATGAAAGTCAAGGAGTCCATGAAACAAATAACATGAGATACTTGTTGAGAAAAATGAGTTTGATTTTATTAATTCAAAAGAAGAAGAACTTTACAACCTGTGCCTTGACGCTGTACAAGCTCCTCCCAAGGTCCAGTAAGAAATCTCCTCTACTTTGACAAGTTTCACTCACTTCCCAATGAAGCCAAAAAGGTATGTGATCTCTCCTCTTAAGCTCAACTAGGAAGTCTTAATTTCACCAGCATTTACCCTCAAAAATCTTCAGCTTCTAACCTCCTTAGCAACCAGCCCAATGCCTGAATTTATAGTGCAATGGAGGGAAGTTACTAGGTCCTCCTTCAAAGGGATAAAGCCCTCCTTCAAAGGGATAGCTCCTCTCATCAAGGGATTAGCTCCTTCTCTTTTGGGATGCATGAACCACCTAAGAGCGGCAAATCCACGTCAAAATTCCTTCTAGAATCATCTAGAATTAACCCAAAGTGAGTTTTTTAGAATAAACTTGTGCCTTTTTGACTTTCACAGGGGTCCACACCCACACCTTTAGGGACAGAGCGGGCAGGTTCGCAGTTTTTGTAAACAGAAGGTGCGGGACCACAGGTAACAATGAGAGAAAGTGCGGAACCAGATTTTCATTGATTTTTAATGTCTTTCTCTTATTTTCAAAGCTTGACTTGAAGAGCTGAGGTCTGAGACTTGATTAGGAGGGCAGTACAAGTGATGATAGACCCATACTGACTGCAAATAATCATGGTGACGATATTTTTGTGTAACAAGCTCTTTACACATGGCAAGGGGGGGGGGGGGGGGGGGGGGGGGGGGGGTCTTAATACCACCCTTGATCGTGCCTTAAAGACCTCGCATCTTAGCTCTCCGATATCTCTCCGCGTCATCCTTTTCTGGCGGGGGCAATCGACGGTCAGATCTCATCGGGCTAGTTGGTGGGGTCGCGCGTTTGTTCATTCTTTGTGAGTTTTGTACGGGAGGTGACGCGGACTTTGACCTTGGGTCTCCTTGTTGACGTGGGGACAGTGTGTTTGTTAGTTTGGCCTTGAGTTGGTTTAGTGGGTCACATCTTTGTTTGTTCGTTCTCGATGGTTTAGTGGGTCACATCTTTGTTTGTTCGTTCTCGATGGTTTGATAGGCCCACAAATCTGCAGGCCTTTTGTACTTATTGTAACTATACTTTTGGGTTTTTGAAATAGAAGGAAAGTCTCTTGCTTCAGCAAAAAAATAAGGGAGTGTTTGGAGGGATAAGGAGTGGAGAGTGAGGTGGAGGGTGGGTGAGGTCATGGTGATGGGAGTCATAAGGTGCTAAAAAAAAATTATATTAAAAAATCATTACCCATCGCATAAAACAAAAAATCGCGTATCAGGATTTTAATACGTTGCATCAAAAACAAAATTTATATTTTGCGATATGCAATTTGCGATGTATCGCAATATCACATGTTCAATGTTAATGTTTAAGTTTTTGCGATAAGATTTTGCGAGAAAGTTTTGCGAGAAATTGTTTTTGTGAGAAATTTTCCGAGATATGATTTTGTTTTATAAGTTTTTTGTCATCTGGGTCTCGGGGCTATTATATTAATGAAGATTAGTGGGGCCTGTGTGAATTATTGATCCTACAAATTGAACTGTAACCATTTTGAAATTTTGAGATTCTGAGTTTGGTAATTTGTTTAAAAATAAAAATTGGTGTAAATTACCAAGATATCGAAATGCGTTTTCATTGGTTGTATGATTTAGCTAGGTCATTTTATAGGACTGTTAGTGAGAAAATGAAAAATTAGTAAAAGTTAATTAAAATTCAATATTTACAAGAAATAACCTGTTGAAAATAGCAACAAGAAATGCTAAAAATAACACCGCTATAAATAGTAGTTTGGGTACCAGTGTTGGATTGGGTAACAGGGAATGAAAAATGGAAGTGCTAAAAATATAATTTCTATTTTTAGCAGTTCAGGATGGATTCCTATTTTAGTTAGTCCCTAGTCTAAAAATAGGAAGTAAAATTCGAATTTGAACTTAATAGTTGTTTGAAAATAAATAAATTAATTATCTATGAGTTAATTAGTTGTGAAAAATCAAACATGAAGTCTATGTGAGGACATGGAATAGTTTCTCTATTAATTGAGGAATTTATCCATCAGTTAAAGAGATAAGGATGAGTTCTAATTTGAGTAGTAATGAGGACATTGCACATCACACTTCACCCATCGCACATCGCAGATTCAGAATTTTGATATGAGCATATATAATAAAAATTACGATGAAGCAATTGTATATCGACATATTGGGACATTGGGAAATAGTCATGTCGGAAATGTCAATATTATTCTGCGACTGCGGGGATGTGATGGATGACATGGAAAATTGGTGGGATCGGCTTTGGATCTCAAAAGAAATCGGCGATCGGCAAATTTAAGTACATAATGTAACATTGTTGATACGCCTATGTGCGATGAAGAACAGACTCGATAAATTTATTATGTGAATTTGATATCGTATCGGATCTGGAACATAGGGACTTTTAATCCTATGCCCCTACCATCATTGTGATCAAATGGATGCGATATTTTTAATGACCTTGATTTAAATTTTATATCGGGTCTGGAATTGTGTGAACATAGCAATATTGGCAAAGTCAACTATTGTATATGCGAAATGACAAATACAATATATGATATGATAAATGTGGAATTTTGCGAGAAAATGAGTGTAAAAGAAAATCAAAGGTCTTGTATCTGCAATTTTTTATCGGTAAATGCTAAGAGGCACTTTGGATGGAATATTGTGATACAAATAGTTGTGATGTGGATGATGTAATATTGAAAGGAAAGAATTGACAAAGATGGGCGGGAAGGGAATATCACAAACGTATATTCATCGTAGCATCATTGATATGAAAGTCAAGTTGAAATATTCTGATATGAATTTTGTGATAGTGTTTTAAAGGCCTATTGGTTTTTTTAATGAATGAAAGCAAAATTAAAGAATGCCCAAATTCTAATGAACACAAATAAAATTTCCCTGAACCTTTTGCCGATTTGAAATGGGTTTGCTACTTCAAGTTTTGAAAATGAATGAAAACCTGCAAATGAAATAGAACAAGAATAAGAAATAAACTAAGGAAAAGGAAAAACCAACAATAGATGAAAATGAATTGATGAATGTGTACCTGGAAGAAAATTGTTTGTAAATTTTATATCATGAATCTTCAATTTCTTCCATGGATTTCTCAAAATTCAGATTTTGTTCAAAATCATCTCATTATTTATTCTAAACTAGAGTGTGCAATCAGCTTAAAGAAAATCAGTTATTCATGTTTAGGAAATCTAAAATTCATAGAATTCACTAGAAATGTAAATGAAAATATGCTCCCCTTTGAATTGCAACAGTAATTATTACCTTTTCTCATTCCGAATTAACTTAACCGAAGTCTATATTGTTAAGGAGGCTCTTCAATAACGTCTTTAGTAAATAAATATGGTGCATATTACAGCATCAAATAACAAACTAAAGATCAGAATAGAATAAAACCACTGATTATGAAAGAATATCAACATAGATTCAAATGTGTGCACACAACAAAATGGACACCCTTAAGGTCATTTTAACAAATGCTGAGGAAGATTACATGAACTTCATGTGTTTACAACAAAAAGAAAGACTGATTAATAATCATTGAATTGGCATTAAGCTTGCGATCTTAGACAGTCATATATTTTACGGGACAATGATATCGGGAAGCATTTGCATCATCCGTATTTTCAACATAAGAATCTAAGAAGAAAATCTTAGAAGGAAATGTCGAAACAGAGAAAAGTTGCTTTGAGGTGATGTGTGCCAAGTGCATACTCAATTAAATTTAGTCAAGACATTATTCGAAATAGGCAGAGATGTAGTCATGGGTAGAGGTATTGCTGCAAGAAATTTTTGATTTAAAGATGGGAAGCAAAAATCAAAAAGTTTCCAATGAGAGGAAAATATTTCTCTAAACATGTATATGATATGAGAAGGGTTGATTTCTTGCTTTATTTTTATCTATAGAATTGTTAAAAATAAATTAACTATATAAGCAAACTAACTACATTAATTCTACTCCTATCCTAACTATATACATGAAAATGGCTAGGTATAGTCATATTTCCAATGTAACCACTCTCTCATTTTAATTCCTACATATATGTATAGTTCACACATTAGTAATAGAAATACAAATCTAATTAAAGTAAGAAAGCTAAATATGAAAGCAGAATGTACAGTTATTGTTAGCAACTTATTTAAAATCTCCTTCTTTTGAAATGCCCTTTCCAACTAGATTTCAATTGGATCATAGAAATCTGAATGGATTTCCATTAATGATTGGAAGATATTTAAAGGAGAAGATAACAGGCCAGATTTTGGATATGAGTTTTTAGATTCACAGGCTTGAAGAAATTGTTACTGTTACGTGTAAGTGATAAACTATCAACAATATTCCATGAAGGAAAACTTTCCAAATATTTTTCAAATGAGTTATTGAAAAATGGATGGAAATCTATTAGATACAATGGAAGATTATTAATTGAATTAGATTGTTGGTCAAATTGTAAAAATACACTCTTTCGTTGATATTGCTTTTGAGAAGATAGAAGCTTTTGATAAAAAATTAGCATCGATTGAAATTGGAATATTGATAGCTTTTGATGTTCATGATTATAATATGAAACTTCAATTTCCCAATAAGGAAATGCATCAATTGAGTGTTTGATAGTGCAATGTTCAATATGCCAGCATAAAATATCAAAAATTTGAAAAATTAAATTAGAAATTAAATCTAATTTTAAACAAAATATGTGAGGAAACAAAAATAAAATAAAATCACTATTAGTTCAACTAATATTACAACACAATTGGGATTGTTTTGAAATAATTTTTTGTTCACGATATTTGGCTAGAATAATGGAATTTGAATAATTGCCAATTCCAACTTGTGAATTAGAAAGAGAATTATGACCATGAATGGGAATGAGAGATTGATCATGATATGAATCATAAATTGGAATGATTTCTTGGATGTCAAAATGATGAAGATAATTTGCTGCTTGAGAATGAGGATTAGTTAGAATAATTTCTTAATTAAAGCATTCTTCATCCTCATATGTGTTTTGAATTTTCTCATGAGGATTGACTTGAGAAGAATACAAATCAAGATCTTCATTGTCAAAGTAATTATCATAAATGACTTCATAATATTTATTAGAATTCCCTTCGATCTCATCCAATGTATCAAAACAAGAAAAAATATAAAGTACATATTTATTAATGCCAAAAGAATGATCAATTATTGTTTCTCTATCTTGATAAAAACTAATTGACATTTCATTCAGATCAACCTCTGCACTTCATGAAATATCATTAATACCAAGAGGGGAAAAATTACCATTAGTAAAAATATCAAGATAAAAGGAAAAATGAGAATCATAAATAATGAACTTAAAAGTTTCTCTGTTTGACAACTTTGGTGCATTCTGTTCATTATAATTTTCAAATTCTAAATCATTCCTTTGTGTACTCATGCTTTCTTGAAGAAGGTTGTTTTTTTGCTCTGAATTTGGCATTTTCCCATCATGAAAGAATTCATAAATTTGTACAGTAGTTTGTGTGTTATTGGTTACTTTGATTGTTGCTTGTACTTGTTGATTTGTGATCTGATTTTCTGAATTCAATGCAGAGTAATTTTCAGATTTCAAGGCATCTCTTTCTCCAAAATTGTTGTTGTTGTCTTCTTTCATTTGGATAGAATTATTTTCCAAGCTTTGTGAGACCACTTCATCATAATTTATTTGCACATTCATATTGGAATTCTCATTTATGTTGGAAGGGGATGGAACAAATACTGAACTAATTTCATATGGACTATGAATGGAAGGAAGAGAAAAAATATGTTCAAACCAATCTAATGATTCTTCTTCTGAAGGTTTATCTTCGACTTTAAATTTTAAACAATTCAAATGAAATCGAATATTAAAATCTCTAACAGACTCATTTTCAAACCTTCGTAGATATTCAATTTCATTGCATACATGTTCATAATCATAGCCGTCAAATTTACAAATGAAAATTGTAACAAATTGATCATATCTGTGAATTGAGGTGACTGGAAGAGTTCTACACCAGTTTCTAGCTTTTGCCACGAATGTGAGATAAACATTTTGCACAAAATGCCTTCATTAATTCACTAAAAATCATAATTTGAATTTTTTTTAATAAATTGAAAGGTATGATTAAAAGTATAAGAATTCCCCTTACCATTAAACTTTACCTGAGACAAGAGTCTTACCACTTTGGGTGGAGTATTGGAAGATGCACGTCCATGGATACAAGTCCAAATTGGAAGTTTAAGAAGAGCCATTGTGATTAAATAAAATGTTAAAATTCAAAAGACTCCAATAGACAATGGAGTTTCAGGCCCTCCTTCTAGCGCCAAAATGTTGAAGCCTCGAAATTCGCTGTGACAACATGGGGGATGACCACCCGGTCCGGCTACAGGGGGAAACAACCAGAAGATAGTACTTGGGTTCACAAATCTCTGGCGAAAGAAGTTGAGTTTGATTTGGAGCACGCTCAGGAAACCTTCATGGAAGCTAAGAAGAGATTCATTGATGCATCCACTTTAGGAAGAAAAGATAAACCGAAGCCGGAAATGGACCCATCTATGCTCATGACTTTCCTTGAAACATGTATGTAGTTACTGCATGACAGTAAGGCTATAAAAGGGTTACAGGAACTCATCAATAGATGCGTTTGGACCACACCAAGAGAACCGTGCATATTCCTAAAGATCGGAAAACATAAGACAAGAACGGGACGAGAAATGAGACTTACCGCACAGATCAGAGAATACGAAATGGACCAAGTCATTCTGGATTTGGGATCAGATGCGAATGTTCTACCGAAACAGACATGGGAGAGAATGGGAAGACCTGTGCTGCAATGGTCTAGAATTCAGCTAAGGATGGAAAATTAGTAGAAAATAATACCCATGGGGCAATTGCAGGGAATAACTGTGGATATTGAGGGAGCAGGCGTGCTGGCAGATTTCGAAGTGATAGAGATTGTTGATGACAACAATCCCTACCCCGTGCTCCTGGGAATTGACTGGGCCACTTATATGAGTGGGGTAATTAATCTAAAGAAGTGAAAAATTATTTTTGAGAAGAAGTCACTGCACATAATTATACCCCTGGACCCTGTTGAAGGATCGCGTTATATGGAGCCGGTCTGCGACTACGAAAGTGATGATGATTTGGACTGCATCTACAAGATAACAGCGTGAGACCAAGTGTTGGATTATGGGGGCCTGACCCAGGTTCAAATTTATTTAGCCAAACAAATCCCTACACTACTGGCCCTTTCAGCATCAGCCCGGGGAGCGCGGACTGAAGTCTCACCTGAAGCGGTATGGGGGGATGTTGGAACCAAGATTCCGCACCCTTGAGATGTATGTGATGTCGGTTTAGTCCAACTAGACCTTCCTTCATGCAGGTCACTTCGCGCACTATTCCAACCTTTGGTAGCCCAGCAAAGTGGCACAATCGTCTTTTGCACAACCCTAATTAGGGGCTGAGATGCTTTCGCGCTGCTATGGCATTGATCTATGCTATTTCCCAACTTAGACTGAATATCTTACTTATCTTCTTAAATGATCTTAGTTAACTTCGTGTAAACATATATTATATCTTGCATTCACTTAATCAACACAATTATACACATTCACACATCATATAAGTATTAGAAGTGAATTTCATACCCAATATAACAAATGCATAAAATAGGAATTAAAGACACAGAAATGATAGAAACTTCTCTTTATTAATACTTCCAACTATTTATAGACTCAAATCACCCTGTGCACTCAGCTACAAGGGTTCATGCACTCAGCTGTGGACTACTAGGCATCTGCACACTCATTTGCAGAGCTTTCTCCTACTCTATGACCCAAAACTAGACTTTTCCCCTCAGATCTATCTTGCATACATCATATTGATTCTTTGACTATGCTATCAAAATACTTAGATCCTCGCTCTATTGATACAATCCCATGGTCCGTGGACCATGGGTAGATCTCTACAACCGGCATTACATTATCAAAATTAAGGGCGGACAACCCTATGACTCTTTAACAAACTACGCGCTCCGTGCCCACAAAATGCTGAGTCTTTACATCATAATTACAAAATTGACCAAAATCTAGGCTCTAAGCCCTAAAAGTTCCCTTAGCCATCCCTGTTATAGACATTTTTGTGCCTTGCATCACTGAGCATGAAATGTCAATAATTAAGGGATCCAAAGTCCCTAAACATGTTGTTCCTACCCCTAGAGGAACAAGGCCAGCAAACCACAGCAGTTTACAAAAGTTCTCCACCTGAAAACACTCAAAACAAGGCAATTATGGATCATGTCAACTGCTCCACTGAGCATCTGCGCTGAATGTCAAGTGCTCCACTGTCTACCTGCACTGAATGTCAACTGCAAAGAAGGCTACTTGCACTGAGCGTAACTGGGCAAGTGGCAGACTCATTTCTCAAGGTGTCAATGCCCAGGAAGCTTCCAAAATGACACTTGGATCAGGGAATTCGACTGGTGATGAGTAAGAGGTTCCAAATATCCAAGTGGAAGCAAGAACCTCCAAGTGGACTCAAGAACTGAAGTGGGAGAGGACACTAGTCAGCTCCATGCAAGACTCAAGCTGACTCATCCTTTCTCCAAAACTCCTATATATAGAGCTCTCTCATGAGGTCTGAAGGGGCTGGAATATTGGAATTGCAAAGAATTGCTGTTGGATTGTGGTTAGATCATTAGGTGCTTATGCTTTGAAAGGGGCTGAAGAAGGAATTCCATTCTGCTGGGAAGGAGATGCTGGGTTGGAACCTTATGGGTTGTATCTCTTCCTGAACCTTGTTTATCAATCAATAAAGCTTCTTGGTTCTTTCCTATATGCTGGTGTTTATTGTATGATTTGCATTAGTGTATTTGATTTACTTCTAATCCTGAATCATTTATGAATATGTATATTTGCCTTTGTATTGTGTCCTTCTCTTGCTGCATGTAGCTGTTCTCTTGTCACAGGTAGCTGTTCTCTTGTGATCTCGTGGGAGCAAAAGCAAAGAGGCAAGTAGCTGTGGACACACAAAGAGGAGAGGATCTAGATCGAGGGACAACCGAAAGATAACGGTAAGTCTACCAATATCCTCTCTTCCATATTTCATAAAGGAAGAAACCGAAGTAGCTGTGTTCGTTTGTTGCTAAGGTACTGTCACACCTTAGGTGGATAGGATCGTCCTGCATAGGCATTTTTCCCCACAACAAATTGGCGACTCTGCTGGGGAAGAACTTTGTTTTAGTCATTTTGTTTGTTTGCATCATTGTTTACCTCATAGACTCAACAACAACAATCGAACTGCTTTGCAAAGTAGAATGTTGCTGCTTTGATCCTTCACTGGGTTTTGGTCTATGATCTCAACAATGGACTCACAAATGACTTGATGATCCTTTGTGATAGTCTTTAGTACCCTCTCAAAGCATCCCTCTATTTATACCTTGCTTGTGTTTCTGATTTGGCCTGAAACAATTGATTTTTGAGCATTTTATGACCCGGAAACCAAGAGAAACGAGAGTTTCTCCTTTCAGCGCAGACACTGTGAAGGCAGTCTACATTTCAACGCAGGTCCCGTGAAGGCTACCTGCGTTGAATGTCAAACTGACAGTGTTCTACCTGCGCTGAACCAGTGTGGCCTTGTGCAGCTGGGGTTCCTTGCTGTCTTTTGCCCTGTTTTGATCTCTGTTTTTGCTGCCTTTAACCAGCATAGGTACCACCTCTGAAACCCCTTTTCTTTGCTTGAATTCCGCCTCATTTTTGTACAAAAAGACTGTAAGTGTTTTTATGTGTTTGTGGCGTCATTTACAGTATTCCTTTGCATGAGCGAAATAGTCATCCTGTAGCCTTGATTCAGATCTGATTGATTGATTGATTGTGATCTTAGGAGAGAGTTCATTGGCTGTTTGCAGTTTGATTATCATTTGCTTTTGCTTATTGGTTTGAATTTGTCACTTTTAAGTGTCGAAACGAGTATTTCTTTCGAAAAATCGCAAAGTGCTTGTAATCTCTTCTACCCTTGCTGATTTTGGAAAAAGTAAACTTGTTTATTTTTACAGTCATTTAAAAGAAAATTCAAAATTGTACAAAAAGCTTTCTTTGTAGGCATTTATACTAAGAAAGTGAAAACAAACACCTGCTTTGTGCATTTTTCATTTTGATAAGATTGCATGTTTGATTTAGGAAGAGTGCATTAGAGTGTGCTGATTGCTCTTTGAGAAAAGATAGTCGCTCTCTTTTCCCTTAGTAGCTAGGATTTTCAAAGTTGAAAGATTATAAAGCTTGCTTATCATCTTAGACTGCATTTAGGAATTTGTACCAATACATCTCGTGGTGATCCTGAAAGACAAACTTTAAAAAGATCAACTTAAAATATATTGAATGAACCTAACAACGCTTTGCAACATAACGCACAACATAGAGGTCTAGGTAGAGACGTGTTCCGGCGTCGTTAAACGTAGTGACTGTCGGTCTCTAAGAAGGTGGGTGATTCCTCCTGAGGGACGATAGCACTAATACGGACTTGTGCTCCCACGTACCGTCGCGTATATATTGGGAGACCCCTATAGGCATATATCCTTTATCCTTAGGAAGCCGTGTCGGCTGCCCTACTGATCGTAATGCAGTGAACACAACATTCACGAAGATCGACCACCCGTACCGTAAAAAGTATTCTGTGGTTTTGCGAAAAGTTTGGCACACCCTCTGCCTAGATCTCCAGAGCAGTTTCTTTTGGCCTTTTTCAGACTCTATAACAGAAAAAGTCCATCCGAGCATTTGTCACTTCGGGCTCGTTAAAACATCGAAGGAGACTAGAGTCATCTTTAGCTTTTTCTCGACTCTTTAAAACTGAAAAAGCAAGTTGTGTCTAAAGCGTCGTTAACAATTTATTTTAAACGGAACAATCACCCTTATTCCCGCATTGATCTTTAGGTTGAAGAGATGGAGCACACCAAACAAGGAGTTCCCCTTGATGGGAATCCTAGTCCTTTCTCCTCTTGGGGAGATGTTGGTGCGCCCCACATGGCCACATCGTCGCTTCCAGGACTGACAATTGGCCTACCAGTATGGCTCTTTTCAACCAATGTCGTTCAGAATACCACCATTCCTGAACAGTCGAGTCAACAGTTAGATCAGACAAAAGTTGCCCACCAGCCTTCCACTTCATCTTCCTCTCCTCCTTCCTCTTCACTTGATGGAACTGGTCATTCAAAGAACCGGGTTCCTAAGGAGAAGAAGGAGAAGAAGAAGAAAGAAAAGAAGCAGAAGGAGCCTAAGGTGACTGGGGGAAAACAAGCGTCATCTAACAAAAATCCACACACAGCACTCGTAAGGCCTAAATCGCCATGCGTCATATGCAGGGGAGACCACTTCCATAGAGATTGTCCATGTATCCCCCGGATACTAAGAGACTGGTCCCCCCGTCTGCACAATCCGGTAGCATCGACCTCTGATAGCCATGTCGATTGTTCACCGTCAACTAGTGGGAGTGAAGCCATAGGACAGAACGGGAAAGCTAAATTTCCCTGTAGACTGTGTGAAGGCGATCACGCCATCCACCGTTGTCCCTTCTTAGACAAGGCGAAAAGAGTTCTGGAAGATCGCCCGATATTACGAGCGAATCTTCCTCCTGGATATCAAAAACTCTTGCCAAGTCCCTCGCTAGTTGAGAATCCGGTTGACCCTCCCAGGTGGTCAGCCGAAGCACCTGTCATTGAAGATGAACCGTCTGAATCCATACCTGATGAAAGCCTAAAGGTTGAAACGGCAATTGACCCGGTTTTGCCTTCAGAGGCTCTATCTTTGAATGACACCATCACAGAGGAGAGTAAAGACGACACCGTCCAAATTCTCTTCATCAGCACTGACTCTGATGATCAAGGGGGAAATGTCGCCATTCCTTTATCGTAGGAAGGAAGTTCATCAGAGTGCTATCCGACCGTTTACTCAGTCCCACCCCCAAGCAACCTGGTTGTGTCCTTTGACTGGAACCAACTAGGCAGACCCCGCTTGCTAGCTAGCATACCATTCAAAATCATTGTACAAATATACAGAATGGTAATGGCTGGTACAGTTATTGATGAAGGGGCATCTGTGAGTATCCTTTCCTCTATTGCTTGGAAAGTGCTTGGTTCGCCTGCGCTTTTGCCTGAAATGAGAAATCTATCAGGCTTTGATAAGGGAACCAGTCGCCCTTTAGGGATCCTCCCCAATGTGCCAATAACATTGAAAGGGAAGACCGTTCAAATGAACATTATGGTCGTTCAAGGACCCTTGGATTATAACCTACTCCTTGGACGAGACTATATATATTGCATGGGAGCAGTAGTCTCCTCACTCTTTAGAGTAATGTGTTTTCCGCATGAAGGAAGAATAGTCAAACTCGTGGACCAACTTTCGTTCCCCGGATCACACATCGCAAATAGTCATATACCATCCCTAAATGGTCTATTCATGCAAGAAGTGTCTCAACCCACGGTCCGTCCTCCTGATGAGCGTGAGTAATCCGGGAGGATATGACTGGAACCCAGGGGGTATGCGTCTTGGTCTGCTTCGGCAGAGAACTTTGGGTATAAGGTAGAATTTCCGCGAGAGAATATGACTAGTCCGTACCCCGTCCAGAGAGGAAAGAGGGTTGTTCTAGAATAAGATTCTTTTGTCAAAGTTATGTGAGTTGAAAGACGGAGTCTCTCACCTTTGTCTATTTCGGTAGGCATTGCCGAGGAAGTGTTTTGTTTAACGAGACAATCTTTAGGTAACCTAAAAAAGGTAGGCCAAGGAAGTGTTTTGTCTAACGAGACAATCTTTGGGTAACCAGAAAGAGGTAAGCCTCCCTCAGTAACACAAATGTTTTGTCTTTGAGTAGTGTTCTTCTCTTGTCGTAAGTAGCTGCTCTCTTATCGCAAGTAGTTGTTCTCTTGCGATCTTGTGAAAAATCTATTGAAAGTTGGGCTGACAAGAAGACAAGTATCGTGTAGACCCGTTAAAACTAACGAGAAGACAAGTATCGTTAAAACTATACTAGCAAGACGACAAGTAGCTGTGAACACCCAAAGAAAAGCAGAGGTGAGAAGGAGGAGGGGCAACCTTGAAATTGTATTTTATACCTGGGGGCATGCAGACCTTTTGGAGTGCAAGCAAAGAGCGGTTATTTACGTTTTTTTTTGGGTTAGCCGTTTCCAAACTTGCATAAAGAAAGGATGCGGAGCAAAGCATAGTGAGATGAAGCTCCATAAAAAATAGCGATCTCACATGAGACAATCTTATCTTATGACTGGTATAATCGAGCAGTTTTACCGCAGAATTTATGCTCGTTAAAAAATAGAAAAGTGAAGATCCGAGCAGTTTTAGCACATAGTTCATGCTCGTTAAAAAATAAACATAAGATTGAGCAGTGTTTTGGCGCATTCAAGCTCGTTAAAAAATGAACCCATCCCGGTAAATAACCATTGAAGTATGTAACCTGATCAACCATAAAAGCCTTGGTCGTGTTTGTGTACCGTCACCTCCACTTTTCATTTGGCCGATCGTTTACCTCCATATGATTGTTTACCCATTTTGAGGAACAGCTGCGAAGAGTGATTTCACCTAGCCGTCCTTGTGACACTGCCGTGATTGGAAAATTCCAACCTGTACCTAGAATCAGCTGCTATCCCTGTTCATCACTCGTTCCTCGAAAGATGAGTCTTCTTTAAGCTCTTTTCAACTGACTCGTAAAATATGAAAAGATTGCCGAGTATTGGCCTTCCAGCTTGTTAAACGACCGGAAGAGCTATCCCTCCTCTAGATTTTAATCTTTTTGGACCTGAGGGATTATTGCACAAAAAGATCAAGTGCTTGTTTTGTTCGGCTCGTTAAAACTATTGAAAACTCATCCCTTCTGTATTGTTTTATACTTTTTCGGACTTAAGGGATTAGATGACGAAAAAGGAATTTTGGAGTTAACTTTATGTACCTTTTCAAACTCTCTAAAAATGAAAAGGGCCGAGTTTTCCTTGTCGTTAGACTCGTTAAAATCACTAAATAGCGACAAACTTGTCTTTAGACGAGAACGAGTTTCCCTATCGCTAGGCTCGTTAAAACATAGTGATAGGCTTGCCCGAAGGGCAGGTTATAGAACAAGCATATGTTATCCTCCTCAAGCTTGACAAAAATAAAGAGGTACTGGTCAGCAATGACTGGGGAAAAATTGGGAAAAATCAAGAAGCCTTTGATGGTAGCAGGTCGCTCTTGAACATGACACTTTTCCTCCGTGCCACATCGGGTTGGGTTGTTTCATTCACTGGTCACATCACCATGGTCTTTGCCACACCATCCATACTTGGGGTAATGCTACCAATCCATCGCATCAGTGTCTCCATATGTTCAAGAGAAGTCGTTAAGAATGAGTCAACCAGGTCCCATCCACTGCCATACATTATCCTTCATCCATTTCATGACCGCCACCCTGAATCATATGTTACAGATTGTTTTCACCTCCATTAAAATCATTAGCTCCGTTCCATGTCACTGATGTGGGATTCATTAAGGCCCTCCTTTGACGGATCACTTCTTGTCGACATCAGCTCATTATCCAAGAAGTTGATCTAGGAACAACCCCTTCAGTACTTTGAAGCTTGCATGCCTCAATGGCAAGTTTCTCACTTCCGGCGACAGGTATACATCAATGACCTTTGACCAGAAGATTTTGCGTGGTGTTCGACGCCAAGTCCTTTATTCACACCACGTGAATTGTACTGCAGTACCTTGAGGGTCATTATCATTATCGGTGATTCCTCTCGCGCTTGTTAACGGTTTACATCATTGACCGGTAATCAAGCGATGCCTTTCCATGTTCAACTTCAGCGCAATTCTCACATGGATCGACTTGTACTTAGAGTGAAGATCGAACGAGTTTGAAGACCCCGGATCTAGTTTCATCCATCCGGGCTGCGATATATATTCAGGAAAATAAAGACATTTGACATGTACATCATTGCAGCGGATGATCATCCTTCTCAAAGGATGATAGTTTCGCCAGAACTATCAGTCTACCATCAGACAATCGTCTGTTCTATGTACTAAAATGTATTTATAAAGCTGAGCATGGGAATGCCCGCCTCAGCTAGATCATGAAAGCAGAATGAATCATAATGTATTGTATTGTATCTTATTACAGGTCTCCTCCCAGCAAATGGATGAACTTCGGACTCCCCTGGATAAAGCATTTCACCCGATAAACGACCTCATACTTTAGGGGGCAACTGTTATAGACATTTTTGTGCCTTGCATCACTGAGCATGAAATGTCAATAATTAAGGGATCCAAAGTCCCTAAACATGTTGTTCCTACCCCTAGAGGAACAAGGCCAGCAAACCACAGCAGTTTACAAAAGTTCTCCACCTGAAAACACTCAAAACAAGGCAATTATGGATCATGTCAACTGCTCCACTGAGCATCTGCACTGAATGTCAAGTGCTCCACTGTCTACCTGCGCTGAATGTCAACTGCAAAGAAGGCTACCTGCACTGAGCGTAATTGGGCAAGTGGCAGACTCATTTCTCAAGGTGTCAATGCCCAGGAAGCTTCCAAAATGACACTTGGATCAGGGAATTCGACTAGTGATGAGTAAGAGGTTCCAAATCTCCAAGTGGAAGCAAGAACCTCCAAGTGGACTCAAGAACTAAAGTGGGAGAGGACACTAGTCAGCTCCATGCAAGACTCAAGCTGACTCATCCTTTCTCCAAAACTCCTATATATAGAGCTCTCTCATGAGGTCTGAAGGGGCTGGAATATTGGAATTGCAAAGAATTGCTGTTGGATTGTGGTTAGATCATTGGGTGCTTATGCTTTGAAAGGGGCTGAAGAAGGAATTCCATTCTACTGGGAAGGAGATGCTGGGTTGGAACCTTATGGGTTGTATCTCTTCCTGAACCTTGTTTATCAATCAATAAAGCTTCTTGGTTCTTTCCTATATGCTGGTGTTTATTGTATGATTTGCATTAGTGTATTTGATTTACTTCTAATCCTGAATCATTTATGAATATGTATATTTGCCTTTGTATTGTGTCCTTCTCTTGTTGCATGTAGCTGTTCTCTTGTCACAGGTAGCTGTTCTCTTGTGATCTCGTGGGAGCAAAAGCAAAGAGGCAAGTAGCTGTGGACACACAAAGAGGAGAGGATCTAGATCGAGGGACAACCGAAAGATAACGGTAAGTCTACCAATCTCCTCTCTTCCATATTTCATAAAGGAAGAAACCGAAGTAGCTGTGTTCGTTTGTTGCTAAGGTACTGTCACACCTTAGGTGGATAGGATCGTCCTGCATAGGCATTTTTCCCCACAACAAATTGGCGACTCCGCTGGGGAAGAACTTTGTTTTAGTCATTTTGTTTGTTTGCATCATTGTTTACCTCATAGACTCAACAACAACAATCGAACTGCTTTGCAAAGTAGAATGTTGCTGCTTTGATCCTTCACTGGGTTTTGGTCTATGATCTCAACAATGGACTCACAAATGACTTGATGATCCTTTGTGATAGTCTTTAGTACCCTCTCAAAGCATCCCTCTGTTTATACCTTGCTTGTGTTTCTGATTTGGCCTGAAACAGTTGATTTTTGAGCATTTTATGACCCGGAAACCAAGAGAAACGAGAGTTTCTCCTTTCAGCGTAGACACTATGAAGGCAGTCTGCATTTCAACGCAGGTCCCGTGAAGGCTACCTGCGTTGAATGTCAAACTGACAGTGTTCTACCTGCGCTGAACCAGTGTGGCCTTGTGCAGCTACCTAGAGGAGCCCATCCCCATCACTGGGGAGCAATGATAATGTGGCACCCAAAGCAGGTTTAGCAATCATTCCTTCTCTACACCTCTCATCCATTTGCGTGGCTCCAACTCTATTATTCTAGCCAGTGCATCTTTCTTCTGGCGCATTAGCTATGCGGTCGCTAGATGCGCGAACTTCTCGTGGTTTGCGAGGTCCCAGTCTTCAAATTTTAACACGGCCAGCCATCCCAAGTGCACTCCTTCAAAAATAAGGTCGTCAGGGAGTAGTCAAGTCTACAAAAAGCTCTTTCTCTCATCTATATCCTTGGGCCCCTTCACTTTACCCTTCCGCAGAGTAACATATGTGGGAAACCTAGTGAGAGGGTCTACACCTTACATTTCAACTTCCATCTCTACATCCTCCTCCTCAACCAGGATTTCTTCAAAATCTTCCTCCTCATCAGCCTCCAAATTTATGGCTTTCCCATTTTCCTCCATGGTGAGCTTAGTCATTAGTGGATTTCTAGGTGAGACGCGCACCAGTACCATGTCCTGCTTGTCTTTCTTGGGTCTTGGCATGCTTGGTTATTTAGGGATTTCATCGACTATCCCAACGCTTTCTGGGGCTTCCACTTCCGTAATTACCTGTGCGACTTCCTTAGTGGTCATTTCTCTGGTATCCATGACTTCCTCGAGTGTTTCCATAGTGCGATTCCACAATTCTCTTAGGGTCTCCGTAATTGATCAAGGAATGAATTCACTTTCAGAAGATTGAAAAAGTCTTGGTTCATGAATATCTGAGCGCACAACAACTCAGTTCTAAAATTGTCAAGTGTTGTTTGTTGGACAACCCTTTGTAATTTATAGCGCCTTTTGAATTTGAATTCGACCATTCCCCCCACATTTGGTCCATTAATGCTCGATTGGCAGCAGATTTTCAAGAATCTAGCCCATAAAGTTTGCCTTAAATTCCTGTTGCCCGCTCCATTTGGTCTCAAACCAAGCATCACATCGTGAATAGTGACTGTAATGGTCACTTTCTAGATGACCCGCACAGAAGTGCAACTACCCTCACGCTATTGCGGACCCTGTGACACTTCACTAATGCACACAGTCTTGACATCGCACAGTCCCCGGGCATAGTAGTTTATAGTCCTGCGCCTCCTTTCAGCTGCATGGAGCGCTAAGACTGTGCTTCTGTGGGCTAGTAAGATGGCCAGCCCACCTATGTATGGCTTCAAACGACTGCCATTCACTTTTCCTGGGAAAGGTTCTCCATTTAACTTTACCAACTGCATCGCACCTCCATCTGTGATCTCCTTGATAACATATGGTCCCATCCAATGCATTCTGAGCTTTCCAGGGAATTTATAAAACTTACTATCATACAACAGCACCAAATCATTCACCTTAAAGGTGTGTAGCTTAATATGTCGATCGTGTGATGCCTTTTCACGCTGCTTTTGGACCTGCTAGTGAAATCCAGCCAAAAATTGTTCTTCTTCGAGCTCCTCCAACTGCGCAAGCCTCTCCTCTAGGGCTCCGTGATCCATCATACCTGTGAGCGCTACTATGCGCAGACTAGGCACGATGTATTCCATAAGAATTACGACTTACTGTTATAGATGTATTTGGGCACATCAGCCCCAAACATATATGTCGATGTATTAGGGCTCATCAAACCCTAAAAGAGTTGTTTCATACCCTAAAGAAACTTAGTCATCTGAATACATCATTCCCCAAAATTTCCATCTCAGAAATCATCCAGAAAGTGTCTAAACTGAACCATATTGACTGCTACACTGGCAAAGTGTGATGCATACTAACTGCTACACTAGCAAAGTGCGATGCATACTAACTACTACACTATCAAAGTGTGACACATACTGTTTGGGCCTTCTATAGGGTGCGATGGGTGAGGATGGACAAATTTCCGAGACAGTTTGTTAGTTGGTTGCTCATGGAATCTTCTAGAAACTTCTCCTGTGCCACTTGCCTCTCTGAATTTGCCCAAGGATGACCAAGGGAATTAGGAAACCATCTCCAATTCCCCTCTCTTGTGGAACCAATTGTAACAAGTGGAATGACACTAATCAATTCCCACAAATGACTCACCTTCTTGCAAACAACTATAAAAGGATCTCCCATTCAAGAGATCAAAAGGCTAAATTGTGGTGAATTGCAAGTAAGTTCTGCTATTTTTAGTATTGAGGAGAGAGCATTGCATTCTTGTTGGTGTGTTCTTGCTAATTCATGAGGTGAAGAAGGATTGATGCTGGGAGGATGGCGCTGGATCAGACAACTAGGTTGTAATTCTCCTTATTATAAATAAATTTCTTCAAAAATTTTCCCAATTGATTGCATAATTGTGAATTCTTTCATTTGTTCATTATATATATGATTCTATAATGTTTATGCTATAATAGATCACGATGCTTTGACAGTTCTTTGTTTCTATACTTGTGTAGGTACTTTCCAAGCGTGTTAAGTACGGGGAGGAGTTACTGGATCTGCCAAAGGAGAGAGAGATCAGGCAAGGGATCAAGCGAAAGTTCCAGGTTGGTTTTCTACTATCTTTCTCTTATCTATTACACATAGGAAAGATCATTGAATTGCTTTAAACTGTTGTTTCTAGGGTAGCTGCCAAACCTAGAGGGTTAGTTGTTCAATAAGACAATAATTTTCCCATAAACAAATTGGCGACTCCACTGGGGAAACAAAATGTTTGTTTGATGTAATTGTTTGTTTTATGTTCAATTTTATAGACTATAGACAAAGTCTAAAGCCAGCCAGGTAGCTTTCAAACTGCTCTTGCTCTGCAATTGCATAGTAGATAAATGCCGCTTCAGTAAATATCTGATTTAGTTTATGAGTTAAACATTTGACTTGAAAACACATCTAGATGCCATTTTGGTAGCCCGGTAACCTCTCAAGACATTCCATCATACTTTGCTTATCATTTTTCATCAAAACCAAGCTTGATTCATTGAAAACTGCTCTACATTTGAGCCAAAACAATTGTCAGTAGCGCTCCCTGGACCATCGCACTGTCTTCCACTATGACTCAGTATGCATCTCACCTCCCGAGTGTGAAAAGTGTGATGCATATAATTGTCAACAAAGGCCAGGTGCGATGATTGACTGAACTCATTTTCCCATCTAGGACTTGAGGGTTTTTGACTTGTTTTCAGTTTTGTTTGGTTGTTTTGCTGAATATGAACAATGTCTCTTCACTGAAGCTTACTTGCATCACTTAGATCAGCCTCAATTTACATTAGGATTAGTGAATGTTTTTGTGTATTTGTTCCTCATTTACAATCCTTTGTCGAAAAGTGTTTTAGTCGATTTGTCGCTTCGATATAAAAAGTGTTGTAAATCGTCGTTTTTGTCAAAAAGAGAAGTGTTGTAAATTCTTCCTTCCCTTGATAGTCGATTAAACTTTTCTTGATGCATTTGATTTGATTTTTTTACATTCAAAGTGTCAAAAGCATATTTCTTCAAACTTGAAAGTGTCGTTTTGAGTCTTCCTTTCTCTTTTTGAAGAAAAAATTGTCGAAAATGTCATTTTGAGTGCAATATTTTAGATCTTTGCTGCATTTAGTTTTCCTTTTTGCATCATTCACATTAAGGAAAGCGAAAAAAAATACATGCATTTGCATTTAGAATTTTGGTTTGTGTGAAAAAAGAGGATTTAGGGAAATTGCATTAGTGAGTGCTCTTTGTTGTTTTCTTTACAAGAACTTCTATGCTCTATTCTTTGTAGTTTGGATTTTCATTGGTCAAATAAACGAAAAGATTGTTTATCATTGTAGATTACATCTTTAGGAATTTCAGATCATACATCATGTGGTGAACCATCAAAGGCAAAATTTTAAGAAAGATCAACTTTAAAATGAACTTCAATGAACTTAACAATGCTTTGGAATCTAACGTAACATATTTAGAGGTCTAGGCTAGAGACATGTTCCAGCGTCATTAAAACTAGTGGCTATCATTTTCATTGAAGGTTGGGTGATTCCTCCTCCTTGATACGACAAGTGCTAGCATGGACTTGTGCTCCCCATACTGTCACGTATATATTGGGAGACCACAATAGGCTTAAATCCTTTATCCATAGGAAACCGAGTCTGCCGCCTTATTGATTGCAATGCACTGAACACAGCATTCGAGAAGATTGACTGCCGTACATAAGTCCTTGGTAATTTCTCTTTAATTTATCACCAAGGTGTATATTGCAATTTTACGATTGGTCTGGTAAACCTTTTTGTCTAGACTCTCCAGAGTAGTCACTTTCGTTCCTTTTCAACTCTCTAAAAGAAAAGGTCCATCTAAGTACTTGTCCTTTTAGGCTCATTAAAGTCAAAGGAGACTAGAGTCATCTTTAGCTTTTTCTCAACTCTTTAAAACTGAAAAAGCAAAGTTGTGTCAAAGTGTCGTTAAAATAAATTGCCATGAAATAACATCATTTTCCCTTAGTTTATTTTTAAGTTGATCAAGTAATCCACAATCATGGAAGAAAGTCAATCAAAACCTCGTTGTTTGCGGAGATTAGCGATTCAACCGTCTTTGCCTCCGAAAGTGAAACCAACTTGAACAAAGCGGTCTCGTTTAACTGAGTCTAGTTCATCATGGTTATTTGGAACTTCTGTTTCAACATCATCAGAGACTCCAGTTACTCCAATTATTTCTGGTACATCCGCCTTTAAAGAGGAAGTTTCGTAGTTACCAGAGGACATTAGAACTGATCCTAGTGTAACGGTAAACACTTCTGAACCTGAAACAACTCCATATAGAGTTGGTCCAAAACCCATTCTAGTTCAAATCGAGATTACATTTGAACCAGGAGTTGTTCAAGAACCTCCCGTTGAGACTGGAGTTCATTTACCTGAACATCTGGACTTTGAATTTCAATATCCAAAAGTTGTCACCCCCCCAGTATCTGTCACTGCAGGAATTATACCTTCTTCTGCTCTAGAAATCTTTTACGAACCTGATGGTCAACCTCTTCCACCTGGCTTGATTGCTATAGAGGAGATAGTAGAGGATCCCCCATCTGACACCTCGTTTCATTTTGGAACTGGGATTCATTTATATCCTACTACTCCCAAGTTTGCTTCCTTTGATCCTGCTTTATCGCAAGTTTTTGTCAAATCATTAAGAGATATTTTGGACAAATTGTCCATGTATAAACAACCATCAACATCTAGGAATGTATCATTTGATGCAGCTACGGCAGAATATTCTGCTGCTACTCCTTTGGTGTTTTCTAGTACACCTGAGTCACACTTATACATTGCACCATCCATTCTGGTTGGTTACCAATCACTAGCTGGAACCCACTCAAGGGTTGCTTCAGCACCATGGTCTCCCATTTATTTGTCCAGATTTCAATTTGGTTTTTCTCACATGGAAACTCAACAATTTGATCCTACATACTAGTATCAATTTGGGCAAACCAGTTATCAAAGACCGATGTATCCTTTAAACACTGGAATGCCACCATATGGAGAACAGTATGCTTACTCACCATTTCCTCCTTTTTCTAGGGGAAAACCATATGAGAGTTTCCAATAGTATTCAGGTCAAACTGGAATTACATCTAGTGGTTGGATACCCATACTGCCAGATCAACCAAGGGTTGTATATCCAACACAACCAATCCAACCTGTGTCGAATATTCCCACTACACCTACTATTACGACTGTGCCGCAATCACAAGCACAACCTGTTGTATCTCAACCTCAACCTGTTCCTTCTTCCTCACAACCTCAGGTTTCAAGGCAAGGGGCTCAAGTTTCTTAGGTTGTTGTACAACAACCACTTGTTTCTGGGGCTCAATCGCAACCTCAAGTTAGTGTTCCATTATCTAGAACGACTCAGGCACAAACGGGTATAGTTAATCTGCAACTTGGTCAATCTTCTAGTACTAGGCAATAGCAAATGGTCCAACAATCATGGCTGGCGCAATATCAACAACCGCAATTCCAGCAGTCCCAACCCCAGTTTGGACTTGGTTCCCAAGCTCAAACTAGTATGGGACAATATCAAACATATCAAGGATCTGGGCAACAAGGCTTTGCCAGTTACATACAACCATATTTCCAAACTGGTTATCAACAACCACCTTATACTGGTTATATCCAATGACCTTATCAAGGTTATCAAAAACAGATGCCTTATGTTGGTATGCAAAGACCTATTGCTCAGGCGATTCCATCTTATCCTGGGTATGCTCCACCCAACCTGAATCAACAGTTGTCGTTTGTAGAAACTTGGCGATTCTACATAAACTCCCATCTAACATTCTAAAATTCAATGGAAATCCAAGAGAGGACCCATCGAATCACGTAATGACTTTTCATTTGTGTTGCTCATCTAACAATCTGAATGATGATTTGATTAGACTTCATCTTTTCCAGAGAATGCTAACTGGTCCAGAAGCAAAATGGTATATTTAATTGCCCAAAGCTTCTTTTGATAACTTCACCATTCTTGCCACTACCTTTTTAACCCACTTTCAATTACCTATCAGGTATGAAACTGAAACTGAACTTATTACCAACTTTAAATAGACTACTTCCACTCACATATCTGATCATATTCATGAGTGGCATCATCGTTGTCGAATGGCAAAGACGTATGTTCCTGATTAGCTTTTAGCTGAGTGGTTTATAAAGTCCTTATTGACATCTATCACTGAGGATGTGGCGAAAGGAGGCGTTGTCACAGAAGAGCAAGTCATTTCTCATGCCCAATATTTGGATTTGATTTATACACAATCAGGCACACTCTATGACAAAATTCCTGACGCTCCTAGACCAGATTTTACCATTCCACCCCCTCCAAAATCAAGTAGGGACTCTCATGCCAGTGACAGCGTGATCGGTTCCTCAAGCACGCAAACGGCGAGAGGACCATCTGGTCACGATATTGCTATTTCTACTGAAAATGCAAATTCATT
Organism: Pinus tabuliformis; assembly: GCA_031772625.1. Lineage (NCBI taxonomy): Eukaryota > Viridiplantae > Streptophyta > Pinopsida > Pinales > Pinaceae > Pinus > Pinus tabuliformis. The sequence goes on from CM062805.1 coordinate 1,097,204,086, forward strand.
TGAAAATATTCCTGCCTCTGAGATTAATGTTGTGTCATCTGACAAGGGAAAAAATCAAAAGCAACCAAGAGGCAAGAAGAAAGGGAAGAATAATAAGAAGAAACAGGAGAATTCCACTCCTGAAAAATCATCTGAAACCCCTACTAGGACAAAGAAACCTCGTTATCTGTGTTTGATATGCAATGACGAGCATTTTACGAGAGATTGTCCACATTGATCTGAAGTTTCGAAACTGTTAAAGGCTTCGAATACCTCAGCGGTGCTGACAGATCCATTTCCGAACCCAGAAACACATTTGGTTGCCACTGATAATGCTTCCACATCCCAAGTGCTAATGTTATCCATCACAAATAAGAAAAATGATGTTTTGGTATCAACAAGGAATAAATATTATGGGAATCCATCATCGTCAAACAACCAGGCTACTGATCAACCTAGTACTTCGACCACAACTTCACCAGAAGTTGTTCCACCCATTATTCCTGAATTAACAATTAAGCCACTGAAGGGAGTTGTACATAAATCGACATTTAATCCTCATGCTCGAGCAGCCCAAAATTATAATATAGTGGAGGATTTGGCTCAATCACCTTCTACTATGTCGACACTTGAGGTATTGTAACATTGTCCCTCCCAAAAGCAGGCTTTGTTATCAGCGATAGGTGGGATCGATCCTATGGATTCCAATCTTGTGGTATTTAATCATACAGGATATACACCACAGTTACCAACACAACTAGCTTTCCTTATACAGGTAAAATCCCTCAACAAAAATGTTCATTGAACCATTATTGATGAGGGGGCATCTACCTGTATTATGTCAATGAGCTGCTGGAAAAATCTTGGTTCACCACCCTTGTCACGATCACCAACAACACTAAAAGCTTTCGATGGAAGAACGTACAATCCATACGGGATTTTAAGTAGCTTACAAGTAGAACTAGGGGGCCAAAATAGTAGATATTGAAGTCGAGGTCATTGATGGACTCCTTGATTACAATATTTTACTAGGAAGGCGTTGGGTTTATGCTATGGCTACAGTTGTGTCCACATACTTTCGAATGATTGCATTTCCCTTCAAAGGTGGAATCACACTCATCAACTAGCTAGCCTTTTTTGCTAATAGTTCACAAGCTACTAGAAGAATTCCATTAATATATGGACATTCACAATCACTTCAAAATGTTGGAGTAGGACCCCTAAAGGATCCTTCCTTGATGGGTACTTTTTCCCTCCTGTCTCCATCTAGTTTTGCGGAAGTGGCCATAGTGGAAACCTACAACATGATCTCCTCTACATCATCTGAGTTTAAGAAGAGTTATGAATATTTTGAAAGTGATGATCATCGTGAGGCATTGCCGCTGAGCCCCATCAAATCTTTGTAGCAATCAATCTATTAGGCTTGTGTGGCAAACCCAAATCCGCACTCAACAAGTGTTTGGGTAGATAGGTCTTTAGAATATGGCACCTCTTCCCATCCTTGGTCTCGTATACATTCTACAAACAAAGGAATCATCCAATCAATGATTATAGGAGAGACACCATGGGAATATTATCATCATCATTCCCACCTTCGAGATGACAATGAAGATTATTCAAAAGAACTCAATCACCCTTCAATTGTTGATTTTTTATTCAATTCTGTAAATACAGTCGATTCTGAGCGAAATATGTCTAACATCGAAGAAACTATTTCCATAAATATTTCAACCAAACCCAATGTTGTAGAAAATATTCACGTCAACAAATCTTGTTCTCCATCAGAACTAGAAAATTACTGTGCTCTTTTTCGCGAATTCAGAGATGTCTTTGCATGGTCTTATGAAGAGATGCCAGGCATTGACTCAAGCATTGTTGAGCATGAAATCAAGATGTATCCTGATGTCAAACCAGTACGTCAACGGCTTCGACCTGTTCATCCAAAGAAAGTTGCTGCCATTAAAGCAGAAGTTGAAAAAATTTTGCATGCTGGCTTCATTTACCCTGTGCCTCTCACTGATTGGGTATTGAATATTGTTCCTGTGATGAAAAAACAAGGGATGATTAGAGTGTGTGTCTATTATAGGGATGTAAATCAAGCATTTCTGAAAGAAAACTATCCTACACCCTTTATCAACCAAATTGTTGATGAATGTGCCAGATGTGAAATCTTTTCATTCATGGATATATTTTCCGGATACAATCAAATCAATATCCGCCCACAGGACCAATCAAAAACTGCATTCATATGTCCGTGGGGCACATTCGCATATCGTAAATTACCTTTTGGTTTGAAGAACGCAGGGGCAACTTTTCAGAAGGGCAATGAATTATGCTTTCCATGACATCAAACACATAGTTCAACCATATCTTGACGATCTGCCTGCTCATTCGCGAAAATGGACTGATCATCTACAGCATTTGAGAGCCATATTTCTACGTTGCCGACACTACAAGATAAGACTCAATCCGCACAAATGTGTGTTTTGTGTCAGCTCTGGTCGATTGCTTGGTTTTGTAGTTTCCAAGGACAGAATTTGACTTGATCCAATAAAGGTTCAAGCAATTCTTGACATGCCTCCACCTTCCAATTTGCTACATATTCAGAGACTTCAAAGGAAGGAAAACTTTCTAAGGAGGTTCATTCCAAATTATGCTGAGCTAGCGAAAGGTTATATACGTCTTTTGAAGAAAGGGGTACCCTTCCATTGGGATCAGGTTGCGCAAGCTTCCTTTTATGCTCTCAAAGATTCCTTGATACAAGCATCATTAACGTATGCCGCCAACTATCAAAAAGACTTTTACCTGTATCTCGCCACTGCAGATACAACCATCGGTATGGTTTTAGCGTAAGAAGATGATGGAATTGAACATCCTATATATTATTTAAGTCGCAATCTTAATGATACAGAAAGCAAGTACTCTTACGTTAAAAAGTTGGCTTTAGTAGCCATCCAAGCAGTACAGTTGGCTCTTCACAATCACATGATGATTGAGTTAACTACCAAATTAGGACTATTCCATGATAGTTCTACTCCATATTATCTGCAGGCTAACAGACAAGTTGAGGCAATCAACAAAGTCCTTAAGCACATGGTGCAAAGAATGATTGTAGTCCATAAACGGAATTGGCATTTAATCCTGTACTCAGCTCTGTGGGCATACCGGACCTCGGTGACAAATGCAACCGGATTTATGCCCTTTCAGGTTGTGTATGGTCTAGAAGCAGGCTTACCAATTCAGTGTGAAATCTCATCCCTCAAGCTCGCAATTGCCCTACTACCTGAAACTTCTGAAGAGGAAGCTCGTTTCTTGGAATTAATCCATCTAGATGAAACCCATCATGATGATGCATTAGCTAACGAAGCACATAAGAAATGCATCAAGGCACAATATGACAAAAATGTTAAGCCTCGTGTCTTCTCAGAAGGTGACCTGGTCTTGCTTTACGATCAGGATTCTAACAAATTAGGAGTAGGGAAATTTGAACCATTATGGATGGGCCCTTACATCGTTAAACGTGTGTTGACAAAAGGGGCCTATGAGTTAGTCGATTATGATGGGATTCCATTGTCGTAGCCCTGGAACAGGTTGCAGCTCAAACATTACTATTCTTGATTGAGTGTAGTAAAACTCACTGTACATATGCTTTCATTACATTTTTTGTGTGTTTTCTTTTAGAGTTGTCATTTTGGTTAGGTAATCCTCTTCACATTTGTTGCAGATGTCAAACTTTTTGGAACCATTTGTTGGGTATGCCGATGGAGCTAGTCGTAGTACACAGAACCTATCTTCTACAGCTTGGGCCATCTTCGCTCCAAGCGGTGAATTAGTGAGTTTCAGGGGGATATGTATTGGTCAATCGACGAACAACATCGCTGGGTATAGCATGTTGATTGAACTCCTCTCTGATGCCATTTCACATGGCATATGCCGAATCATTGTTAGGCTAGATTCGCAACTTGTCATTTTACAACTTACTGGCATTTATTCCGTCCGGAACCTAGCTATTCATCGCATGTTCCTAAGAGTTAGGATTTTGGAAAGACATTTTGATTTCATTCAATATCAACACATTTCTAGAAACTTAAACACATTGACTGATTCATTAGCAAACTATGTGTTAAATAGACATTTGCAGCATATGTAAAGAAAGCATTTCACATCAACATTTGCATAGGATTTCATCACTTAGCCAAAATAAAACTCCAAAAGTCAAAATAGATAGTTGTTAATAGTTTTTCACAAAATGTTTTGTGTCCAAGACAAAATTGGTCATCTGACCCAGAAACCCAAAATGAATGTAGAAAAACATCCTAGACTAGTGATGTTGGTGATAACATGTCACCGCCTATGCTATCATGCGTAGGAGCCTAGTCCAACAACTCATTACACCAATAGTATGGCATTGTAGCCTGATAGGTAACTCATCAGTCCAGACATCTAGAATGCCAAGAGTCAATCCCTCTATCTGATCCTATAGCTGTGCAAGGGTCTCTGCTATGTCCAGGTCCCTAAGGACTGCTCTCCCTACAGCTTCACCCGCTAGAGCATCTTCCTCCCATGGGCGTGCCACTGGTTGAACGGGTCCGATATATGCACACACATATGAGTTTATTTAGTCTTCGTAACACTCAAAAAATACAAAAACAATAGAAAACTAAAACAGAAGATGTGGCCAAATCATTTTACCTATAGCACTCCATTGCTCACTGGCTGGTAAAGCCAAATCTAGATCGCCTCAAAAATCCATCCCGACATATGGATACTCCACAAACACCATCTCATGGTGGTTGAACCACTCAAATAAGGTAGATGAGAAGGATACCTTTGACTGGCCAGCATGCCTAGCCATAAGGTCTACCCATCTCTGCATCCGTGGTTCTCTCGATGCAGGCAATCCCAGTGAAATGTTTTGAGGTTGCATCAGTGGGATTCTTTCCAAAGAAAAAGTAGTCAATATGGATCCATAACCAAAATTCTTGGTTCTTCCACCCTTTACTTTGGACAATTGGTCTTTTATGACAGGAAGTACCACCTCACACCAATTGAACACCTTCGGTTCCAGGCATTCCAAGGCATACTTCATGTAGGATCTGCTCACTAAATTTAAGGCTGCACTACCAGCCAATCTAGCAAAGGTAAATAGAATGGTCCTCAAAGGTTGATTAGTAACATCCCAGATATTAATCTTGCCATCTCTGCTAGGTTGGGATCCATCTCTGCAGAACTGACGAATGTAATCTTTCACCGATTCACCCCCACGAGCAAATCCTGATAGTGAAAGAGGGGTGCCACACCTCGACAAACCCGTCAAAAAATAAATGTCCTCGACCATGAAAGGAATGGAATTACCCTTGATCTAGAATACCTAGTCAATAATATCCCAAGCATGAAGAAGATATTGCAACAAACTAATCTGTTGTCTCATGCTGGATATGCGGAAAAACTTCAGTAAACCATAGTTCCTTAATGAATCCATTGTGCCCTAGTCATGTAAAGCAACCATATCCTCCTCTTCATGTTCTTGTTCTCACCATGTGATGACCATATTGATCCAACAAATATCTGAAATACAAACATTAGGTGAGTTAGGATCCATTTTTGAGAAAAAACAGGTAAAAATTTGATGAAAAAACACTGTACAAACTTGCCCTTCTGCGCCCATCGCACTTTTCCCTTGAGCAAGGTGAGATGCATACTGACTGGCCTATTGGCAGCCCAATATGCATCGCACTTTTCGATATAGGCAAGGTGCGATGATTGGAGAGCGAAATATTCAAACCCCTAAGGCCCAGAAAAGTGAAAAAACTTGCCCATAATTGAAAAAAGATGGAATGAAAATGAAGAGCTTAAGGATAGCTCCTACTTGGTCTTGACAGCACGGGAAATGGTCCATAGAATCTCTCACAATCGATTGGTGAAATTTGAGAGAGAAAATCGCTTCAGAGCTCCAAATCCAAAATTTGAAATGAAATGGTGAAAATGAAATGTTAAAACTACTTTTTATGTTTACTTTCTATGTACTCCAAGTAAATGTTAGTTTTAGTTCATTTTTCATCCATAAATATGTATTTTTAATCAATTTGATGGAGTTTTTAGCAGGTTTAACAACTGTCGACAAAATCTGATGTGCTAAATGGTGAATTGAACATCTTTGACCACCAAGCAATTTTTTTGTCTTCTTTTCGAGCTTTGATTCAAAAATGAAAAGAAAAATATAGAGTCCTCTTTAAACCCTTTTCAAACTCATTAAACATGAAAATAGTGTTGAGCGCTTGTCTTTTCTGCCTCGTTAAAGTACTGGAAACGTCATCCCTCTTGTATTATTTTATCCTTTTTTGGACCTAAGGGATTATTTTACAAAAATGAACTTATGGAGTTTTCTTTTTGTCCCTTTTCAAACTCTCTAAACATGAAAATGACCGAGTTATCCTTGCCGTTAAACTCGTTAAAATAATAGCGACAAACTTGTCTATGGACGAGACCGAGTTTCACTGTCGCTAGACTCGTTAAAACATCAAATAGCGATAGGTTTGCCTGAAGGGCGAATTATAGAACAAGCATATGTTATCCTCCTCAAGCTTGAAAAACATAAAGAGGTACTGGTTAGCAATGACTGGGGAAAAAGGGGAAAAATCTTGAAGAGTTTATGGTAGCATGTCGCTCTTGAACATGACACTTTCAATTCATCTCCATGATTGAGTTGGGTTGGGTTATTCCATTCACTGGTCATCATACCATTCGTCTTTCATACCATCCATATTTTGGGGTTAACGCTACCAATTCATCTTAGTGTCGCTGACATGTTCAAGAGAAGTCATCCAGTTAATGTCTCATACACTGCAATACCTCCAACCTTCATTTTTTCATGAACGCCATTCCTAAACCTTGTGTCGTTAGTTTATTTTCACCTCCAGAAATCATTTGCTTCATTTCGTGTCGTAGATGTGGGATACATCAAGGCCCTCCTACGATGAGTCACTTCTTGTCGACATCAGTTCATTATCCAAGAAGTTGACTTAGAAACACCCTTCTAGTGCTTTGAAGTTTGTTTACATCAATGGCAAGTTTCTCACTTCCGACGACAGGTTGACATCAATGGCCTTCAACCGAAAGATTTTGCATGGTGTTCGACATCGGATCATGTATTCACACCATGTAAATTGTACTGTAGTACCTTGAGGATCATTATCATTATCGGTGATTCCTTTCGTGTCTTTTAACAGCTCACATCATTGGCTGGTAATCAGGAAATGTCTTTCCATGTTCAACCTCAGGACATTTTTTCACATGGTTTGACTTGTACATCGAGCGAATATTGAACGAGTTTGAAGACACCGAATCTAGTTTCATCCATTCAGGCTGCGATATATTCAGGGATACAAAAACATCAAATGTACAAAGGCTCTACACGGATGGTCATCCTAATCATGAATTGCGACTCTATATCTATAGAATCATGAGTCTGTATCTGCAGACGACTATCTGATCTATGTACATGAAATGAAAATTTATAAAGCTGAGCATGGGAATGCCTCCCTCAGCTAGTTCATGAAAAATCATATTATTATGATGTATTGTATTGTAACTTATGCAGGTCACCTTCCAGTTCGAAACTTCGGATCCTCATGATAAAGCATTTCACCCGACATGAATATTTACGACCTCATGCTTTAGGGGGCAACTGTTATAGACATATTTGGGCACATCAACCCCAAACTTATATGTTGATGTATTAGGGCTCATCAACCCCTAAAAGAGTTGTTTCATACCCTAAAGAAAATTTGTCATCTGAATACATCATTCCCCAAAAGCTCCATCTTAGAAATCACCTAGAAAGTGCCTAAACTGAACCATACTGGTTGCTACACTGGAAAAGTGCAATGCATACTGACTGCTACACTGTCAAAGTGCGATGCATACTGTTTAGGCCTTCTATAGGGTGTGATGGGTGAGGATGGACAAATTTCCAGGACAACTTGTTAGTTGGTTGCTCATGGAATCTTCTAGAAACTTCTCCTGTGCCACTTGCCTCTCTAAATTCACCCAAGGATGACCAAGGGAATTAGGAAACCATCTCCACTTCCCCTCTCTTGTGGAACCAATTTTAACAAGTGGAATGACACTAATCAATTCCCATATATGACTAACCTTCTTGCAAACATCTATAAAAGGATCTCCCATTCAAGAGATCAAAAGGTTGAATTGTTGTGAATTGCAAGTAAGTGCTGCTATTTTTAGTATTGAGGAGAGAGCATTGCATTCTTGTTGGTGTGTTGTGGTGCTATTTTTAGTATTGAGGAGAGAGCATTGCATTCTTGTTGGTGTGTTCTTGCTAATTCATGAGGTGAAGAAGGATTGATGCTGGGAGGATGGCACTGGATCAGACAACTGGGTTGTAATTCTCCTTATTATTAATAAAGTTCTTCAGGATTTTTCCCAATTGATTGTGTAATTGTGAATGATTTCATTTGTTCATTATATATCTGATTCTATAATGTTTATGCTGTAATAGATCACGATGCTTTGACAGTTCTTTATTGCTGTACTTGTGTAGGTACTCTCCAAGCGTGTTAAGTATGGGGAGGAGTTACTGGATCTGCCAAAGGAGAGAGAGATCAGGCAAGGGATCAAGCGAAAGTTCCAAGTTAGTTTTCTACTATATTTCTCTTATCTGTTACACATAGGAAAGATCATTGAATTGCTTTAAACTATTGTTTCTAGGGTAGCTGCCAAACCTAGAGGGTTAGTCGTTCAACAAGACACTAATTTTCCCAGAAACACTTACAGTCCATAAACCAGCATAAAGGGTGCTTGTCCCGTTAGTTTCTTGCATGTCATTCGATAAGCCCATAATACTACAGGTAGGCATAGATCCCAATCACTTCATTGTGCATTGCATACCTTGGTCAGTGCATTTTCTAGTACATTGTTGAATGCTTCTACTGTCCCATTAGCCTGTGGGTGATACGGTGTGCTCTTTTGATGATACACCTGAAAATATTCCATCAGCACACTGATCATTTCATTCAGGAAGTGCATACCACGATCACTCATCAAGATCTTCAGACATCCAAATCACGTCAGTACGTGTTCAAACAGAAACTTCACGGCAGTCACGGCCGTGTAATCCTTCACAAGTTGCGCTTCTGCCCAACGATTTAGGTACTCTGTCGTAGTGATAATATATCTCACACCTATTTTTCCTTGAGGTTTGATAGGTCCTACAAAGTCTATTACCCACTTTTCGTAAGGCTGCAACATCATTTTTGGATTCAAAGGCATCGCGTCCCTCCATGATGGCTTACCTGTCCTTTGACATACATCACATGCCTTGCAATGTGATTTTGAATCCTAATGAAGGGTTGGCCACCACAACCCTGTGTGTAGAATCTTCTGTGTGGTTGCTCTCCCTACATAATATCCTTTTGCAGCGTCCCCATGAGCGTCCATGAGTATGTTGCTTCGTTCAAACTTAGGTACATATCTTCGCAGTATCTCATCATTCCCCATCTTATATAGATGCCCCACAATGACAGAGAAAGCTATCGTGAACACCACTAATTCCTTCTTTTGCTAGGAAAAGTATCCTTGCAGAGCAGTTCCAGTTGTTAGAAAGTGAATTATATCTTCAAAATTTCCATCAGCTACGCGCACAACAAAAAGTTGTGCTTCAGGCAATCCTTCCTCCTTACGATTCAAGCTTATCGGAGGATTTATTCCTCCCTATAACCCTCTGATCATGAATCCATTGGAACTACTCTTGGTTTACGTTGCACCTATACCTCCTTTGTCTTTCATTGGAACACCTCCACCCATCCTGTCGACGACTAATGGGTTGTGGAATTTTTTGGACACTTTTGGTCCCCCACCACTTCCCCAGTCGACATTCACTACCACACCTTTGATGGAAAACCCTACTATCCCATTTGTCTCAGCTACAAACCCTCATATGACACCCTCCATGAGTGGAACCCAGCCTATGCTGGGTTCCACCCCTTTAGTGTAAAGCTCTATACCTTCGACAACTGCTACATACAGCGCTCCTTATAACACTCAATAAAGCACAGTTAGCGGGGGTCCCTTCAACCAACAATATGGTTGGCATATATTGTATAGTTCAAACCCTGAGATTCAAATATTTGGGGGCACTCCCAATATGCATATACCGGCCAGGAACATAACAGTTCCCCGTCCATTTTCAGGCATGCATGGTCAATCACTGATTAACATGAACAACCCTTATGCTAGTCAAGGACATATGGTTAGTTCTGTGGTGGCTCGGAATCCTCAAGGAAGTCCCAACCAACCCATGGGAGAACCCTACTCACAACCTCAAATGAGTCAAGGGGGCACTGCGTATCCTGGGGGAAATTCTATACTCCAGCATCACAATCCCCATGGAAATCCACACTACACTGTCATACCCCAAGGCAACTACTATACCATGCAACCTATGTATAATATTGGGAATCAAACAATGGGAGGACCGCAAGGATCCTCAAGTCATATGTCATCGCCTTGGTCCGAGTCGGGGGCATCGCACACTCTGCATTCCTTGGCAACATTGGATATCCCCAACTTGTACAAACTTACAAATGACCCCATCTATCATAACTTACTCTGGTCACCAATCCTACATAAAATACCAACAGACATCCCCAAGTTCGAAGGGAAACAAGGGGAGGATCTAGGTACCCATATCACCACCTATCATCTATGGTGTTTTTCTAACTCCATGGTGGATGATAGTATCCGGTTACACCTTTTTCCTAGCACCCTTACTGGAAACACAGCCAGGTGGTACATCAAGTTACACACGTATCAGTTAATACCTTTGACACTGTAGCGATGGAATTCTTAAAGCACTTCCAGCTACCCATCTGCTATGAGACTGAAACAGAACTCCTCACTTCATTATGTCAGGATACCACCACCCACATCTCTAATCATATACATGATTGGAGACATAGGCGGAGGTTAGTCAAGGCTCCCCTCCCAGACTATCTCTTAGCGGACTGGTTCTGCAAGTCTCTACTCCCCCAAATTGCTAAGGATGTCACCTTAGGTGGTGCAGTCACAGAAGACCAATCCATATGTCGTGCCTAGCACTTAGATTTGATATATTCACAGTCTGGCACTCTTTACGACGTAATCCCCAATGCCCCTCGTAACTCCAATGCTCCCGCTACTCAGCACCCCAGAGTGCACACCGATGGGATTATCAGCACAACCTCTAGGGCTACTGTAAAACAACTCAGCGGTCACATTGCCCAGATGTCAATGGACCCCTCTACCAAATCGATTGCTCTTCCTACCACCACGATAAACTCTATGCAGTCTACGCAAAAAACCGGTGGTAAGAACAAGAAGAATAAGAAAAAGGCCGCTCCTTCTAAGGAGTAGTCAACAAAGTAGTAAAACCCAAAGCAGAAGGCTGTTGTGCCTCCTGACGATGGAAAGGATAAACCCACCAGATTCCCTTGCAAAATCTATGTTGAAGACCACATGACCTATTGCTGCCCACATCTTCAGGAATGCATAGATTTCATTACTAAAAAGGATATTGGTAGGACCCTCGATGTCCTGAATAATCCTTTCCCTGCTCAGCAGTAGCAACACCTTATTGCAAACCAACCCCAACGCCCACAAGGGGGCAACGGTGGTTCACAACATCCTTCAGCTGGTCAAGGACCCTCTACCGTTTACACTTTTGAAACGATAGATCTACAAACAAGAGCCAAATCCTATGGAGCTCCTATTGCTCATGCAAAGGAACCTTCCTCAAGTCAAAATCCACCGCCGCCTAACGATTTGCATATCAAAAGGCCGGTTGCTGACCTTGTGATTCACCCCCCTAAAGGGGCACTTCGACGCACAACGCACAATACATCTTCACGTGCCACCCAAAACTACAGCATTGTAGAAGACTTGGCACAAGCGCCATCGGCTATGTCGGTGCTCGAAGTATTACAAACCTATCTAGCACAAAGGAAAGCTTTGCTTTCAGCTATTGGTGGTATCGACCCACAGGATTCCATGCTTGCAATTTTTGACATGGAAAAGTGTAAACCTCCCCTTTCCCACCAACTTGCATTTCAAGTGCAAATATTTTCGAAAGGTAAAGGTATACATAGAACTATCATCGATGAAGGTGCTTCTACCTACGTCATGTTGACTTCATGTTGGCTCGATTTGGGTTCTTCAACCCTATCCCCACCATTGAATTCACTTAAAGCTTTCGACAACTACACTTTCATCCCAAAAGGTTACCTAGCTAGCTACCTCATCACCTTATATGGGAAAACGGTAACTGTGGACATAGAAGTCGTAGATAAAAAGCTCGACTATAATCTCTTGCTAGGTTGCAGTTAGACATATGCCATGACGGCCATTGTGTCTACTATCTTTTGCATCATCCTATTTCCATTGGATGGAAAGGTAGTCATAGTGGACCAACTTTCCTTTTGCACCCCTGATTATTCCTCGTTATCAAGTGGCTTTGTACCCCTAGTAGGTGGTGTACCTGACTCTTACATCAGTATCGGTACCAGTCTACTAAAGGCTTATTCCCTGGTGGGTTGTTTTCCTCTTCAGCTGCCCAAGGTTTCACAGACGGTCAATATGATTTCATCCATTCCTCATGAACAGACCAATCCATGGATCCTATCGGCTCCTTCAGACATTGACACTTACGGAGAACAAATTCCACTGTTTCCAGTTGAATTGGCCCACCAAGCCATTCAATCTACATCCAAATCTCCGGTCACTTTTTTTACAGCCAACCGTACCACTGCCCCTCCCATAATTGCTCCTTCTTTTGATCCACTAATTCAAGTCCTACCTACAGACGAAGCTATTAGAGAAATAATGAGTTTAGAAGGGCGACCTTGGGAGGACTCGCACCATCATGTTTCGATATCTAATTTGGACATGATGCCTCTTCAAATCCTATCACCTGACATACCAGAAACCGTTTCCTCACCCTATACGACTATCCAAACTTTGGACGCAAAAGGAATGTTACACTAAAAAATGTCACCATGACTATTTACAGTTAGTATGGCTCTATCAACAGTCATGCTATCCTCTTAGGCAAGTCTTATGCCTCTGCTCTCCATGTCAAACTCCAAAAAGAGAGAAAGTCTTTATAAATGTATTTATCTCTAGGTACGCAGGTTCTCTCAACCTTACCTGCGGGTACGCACCCAATGTTCACAAAAGCTGCGTCCTTGGATGCTCTGTATGTAAAGGGGTAGGTGCATCCCCCTGTAAAGGTCAAAATGCGCAAGTTTCATCTTTAAAAAGTTACTTGTGGTCATTTCTAGAGCATTCTAGAAGGTTGTTCGACGTGTATTGAGCGCCTCCAGATGGTTCATGTATCCCTACCAAAGAGGAACTTATCCCATCAAGAGAGGAGCTATCCCATCCAAAGAGGGGATTATCCCATTGATGGTGGACCTGATTAACTTCCTCTTGAGCACTATAAATACAGGCATTGGGCCAGAAGGAGGGGAGGTTGAAAGCTAAACATTTCTAAGGGTAGATGCTGCAGGAATTAGGACTCCCATTTAGAAGCTTGTGAGGAGAGATTGCCATCTTTACTTGTTCTATTTGGAAGTGGGTGAGCTTTGTCAAAGTAAAGGAGAACTCTTGATGGACCCTGGGAGGGACTTGTACAACACCAAGGCTCAGGTTGTAATTGTTCCTTTTGTTTCCTATTAATGCAAATGAGTCCATTCTTCTCAATAACTTGTTATTTATGAGTTGTTTCATGTACTCCTTGGTCTATGTGTTAAATATGTTTTATTCTATGAGATTATCAAGTGCTATTTAATCGTTTGATTGTTAGTGGATGTAGGTTTCAAAGTGAAGGAGGAGCTCATCTGGATCCGCGGAGCTGGACTGCTACAACAGCGTTGGACTATAGGTAGGATCTAAACACTTGATTTCTTATATGGTAAATGCATGTTTAGAGAAGGATTGCTCTTGTTTGTCTTGTTTGTCACTAGAGAGTCTTAGGCTCCTAGGGAGGTTGATTTGTGTCCGCACTATCGACTCTTTCCGCCTGAAAAAATGGCGACTCCACTGGGGAATCCATGAATGAGAATGATTTTTCCTTTGAATGAACTTTGCTCTGAGAAAATTGGTTTATTTTTCTGGTTTTTGGCTGTGTGAATTTGTATTTGGGTGGATTAGCTTAGCATTAAATTAGATTTAGTTTTTCTTGATTTTTACAGTAGGACGCACCCTCTGAGTATTGCACAGTGCGTCCCTGTACGCACTGTCGCTGTGTGCACAGAGCGGGCCCGCACCTGTCCTAACGGGTTGCCTGCGTCCCCTGCTAAAATTTAAGAAAATTCCATTTTTTACATTTTTTCCTCTTAGATTTTGCTTTTCCTTAGTTTTTACTGCCCAGATCCATTAGTCTCCTGTCAAAGATCTTCACCTGAACTTGTTTCATTGGCATCCCTGCTCTAAGCTTTCATCAATTGGGTGTTTTGAGTCTCTTTTTTGAGAAATTCTTGATTTGTTTTCCTTTGGTCATTACTTGGAGGTTTCTCTCAGTCTTTTCACAATTTTGCATCTTTTTGCTTTTGTTTTTGCAAAAAAAAATTCCCCCTCATTCGCCGGGGGGGGGGCTAAATTGTGTATGAGTGTTAATCGCCTTTGAGTGTTTTTTATTTGTTGATCTTTGGAACTCTCACCCAATTTTCTCGATTTGCACTTGATTGGTTCTTAGATTACATTAGAATCGTCTTGTGTTTGATAATTCTCTTGCATAGATCACATTTTCATAATTAGAATTCTCATTTTCAGAAAATTAATGAAAAATGTGCATAGATTACATTTGCATACTTTTCAAGTGAATTGTGCATAGATTACAATTGCATAGTTTACATTCTGAAAAATCAATCGTAGATTTAGATCAGTTTTCTTTGATTTGAATTTACACAAAATAAAAAATAAAAAAATGGTTTGGAATTGATTTGCATTAGTTTTTCTTGATGAAATTAGTGCATTAGAGAATTTGTTATATTTTCTCTTAGTGATCAATTTTTTGCATTGTTGGAAGTGAATGGAAACTCTCTCCTTACTTTAGATAGGATTCATCGAATTGAAAAGATTACATTATCATATTCGATTGCATTCAGTTGAGTCGGGTCATAACACCATTGGTTTCGTATCCATTTATCCATTTGAGTAAAAACAACCTTAATAACGCAGCGCTTAATTAAAATTCATCTAGTAATTTTTACATTTCTAGGGCTCTGAAACACCAACATAGATTAGGTTAGTGTCTTGGAGTAGGAGAGTAATTAACTCTCCAAGATAGCAAAACCAAACAAGTAGCTCATCTTGTGGTAGGATAAATCCAACTGTTTCATTTGTACTCTGGGAAAGCTCCTCTTAAAGGAGAAGCACGAGCTCGTGTCCGAACCAGTGAGGGGATCAATCCTCCCTCGTTGGGAACGATGCCAGACACGCACTTATTACAAACGTTAAACCTCGAATTAACCATTGTCGAGGAGCCAGGGGTCACTTGTCGGTAAACCTTGGATTATTGTCAAGGAGCCGCCAAGGGGATTGAGCTTGATACTCTGCCCTTGCGTGCTGTCGGAGTGTAGACTGTTCCCCCAGGTGCATTTGTTGCTGTTGGTAACCTTAGTGACCATTATCTTTAGGGTTCTACCCAAGGTGACGGTGGAGGGAAGATCCCACTGTACCTGGAGCAGACGTCGGCTAGACTCACTTGGATTTTCTGGGGGGTTCACTTCACTCGAGACGGTTAAAGTGGAGGAACTTGGTCCAGTCTATTCATTAAGAAGGTTGCCGGGGTAACTGTTCCACCCGCCACTTCTGTACTGAATTCTGCGATGTTGGATTTCATCCCCAACTAGTGTTTTCGGTCCGGAAGGTTACTGTTTGTGTATGGTTTGACTCCTAGATTTGATAGCGCGTGTTAATTTGTTTGTTTTTACTTTTAGAGACCATAGGTGTGAATTGTGAATTTTAATTGTTAGGTGTGAATTGTAAATTGTTAATTTTAGTTTTAAATTGTTAATAAAATTCACTGAAGTTGAATATAATGGCAAATGTTTCGGAATTTACCAACCTAGGAACCCCTCCTAACGAGAATCCTAGTACTTTTCCTTACTTTGGAAATGTTGGTCCTCCTTATATGGCTACTTTGTCATTACCTGGATTTACAATAGGATTACCGATATGGTTATTTTCAACTTCGTTGGCCCAAAGTACTCCAATTGTTCCACCTCAACCGGATGCTTCACCTCAACAGAGTTCACCATCTCAACATCACCAACCTTCTGTTGACCCTTTACCTTCTTCGCCTAATTTTTCTTCCTCCATTTCTTCCTCTTCGCCTGGTAAAATCCTTGACGCTAGTAACCAGGTATCTAAGAAGAAGAAGAAAGGGAAGAAGAAGAAGAAGAAGAAGAAGAAAAATAAGAAAGAAGTCAACCAACCAACCACGGCTGTAAGTGTTAGTTGTGTTGAGGAAAATTCCGACATGCATCGTAAACCCAAATACCCTTGCAGGCTTTGTAAGGGTGACCACTTCCTTGTCAATTGTCCTGGTATTCCAAAGGTCTTGGAAGTATGGTCAGAAAAATCTCATCAACTTTCCGTTGATCCATCAACCAGTGATAGTCAGGTTCCTGGGAAAAAGGGTAAAGTTAGGTTTCCTTGTAAGTTATGCAAAGGGAGTCATCAAACTCACATTTGCCCTCACATGGATGAAGCCTCAACATTGTTGGAAAAACTTACTGTTCCACAGCAAGAATTTCCAACTGGTTACCGTAAACTTTCTCCCAACCTGCCGTCAACTGACGGAGTGATTGATCTAAATTCAAGTACAGTCGATCACACTCTCCCATTGGAGAGTAAAACTCATGTCACTCAGGTTGATGATCCGTTAGTTAATCAAGTGGTCGATTTAATTTCACATTCGGTCGATCCCACTTTCCCTTTAGAAAGTGAACTTCATACCGCTCAGGTTCTTCTTGTTACATCAAATTCTTCTATGTCGGGGGGCATTTTACCTGTTTCTACAGAACCCCCTCCAAGTACTGAGGTCTTTTCCTTTGATTGGAATAGACTGACAGAACCTCGTCTTCCTTCCTCCATCCCTTTCCAAATCATTGTCAAGGCTGGTGGTAGGGACATACATCGTACACAGGTAGATGAAGGTGCTTCTGTTAGTATTTTATCCTCAATTGTTTGGAAAGCTCTGGGTTCCCCTCAGCTTGCGCCCATTACGCAGAATCTGAAAGCATTTAATAGAACCATTAGTGAACCTTTAGGGATCCTTCCTAAGTTTTCTATTACCTTGGAAGGTAAAACTATTTGTATTGATCTTATGGTAGTTCGAGGTCCCTTGGATTTCAATTTACTCCTTGGGCGAGACTATGTTTATGCAATGAAAGCTGTTGTATCGACACTCTTTCGCGTGATGTCTTTCCCTCACAATGGCAGTATTGTGACTGTAGACCAGCTTTCGTTCCCTAGTCTTGTTTCAACTACCAATAATATGACCCCCCTAAATGTTCCTGATTCTAAAGTGGTATCTACCCTGCCACAGGTTAATTATGTGGCAACCGGTCCCATGTTTTCAGTTACCGATGTAAGTGAGCCTCTCACTGTTTGCTCATCTTCCTTTGATTTAGATCTGGTAATTGACATGGAAAACTCTATGGGATTATTTGAAAACGATGTTCTTATCCCTTTTGAGTCCCTTGACATGTGTTCCTTCCAGAGAAGTGTTCTTCCTTCTGATGAAGACCTTTTGGAAGCCATGATCAAGGTGTGTCCATTGACATGTCTTTCTTCTAGTTGGAAGCCATGATCAGTGTTTGTGAGGATAGTTTCTTCTAGTCTCAACCTCATTAAAAAATGAAACTGGAAGTTATGAGCATAGTTCCTTGTCTTGTGTCAAGCTCATTAAAAAATGAAACAAGGAGTTGCGAGGATAGTTTTTCCTGTGACAACCTCGTTAAAAAATGAAACAGGCTGCTGTGAGGAAAGTTCCTGTTACTGTGTCAACCTCGTTAAAAAATGAATCAGTGTGCTTGAGGAAGATTCCTGTTACTGTGTCAACCTCGTTAAAAAATGAATCAGTGTGCATGAGGATAGTTCTTTTACTGAGTCAACCTCATTAAAAAAATGAATCAGGTAGATTTTAGGATATGTAGGTAGATTGTAGCAAGTAGGGTTTTTGAGGATAGTTCCTGTTACTGAGTCAACCTCGTTAAAAAATGAATCAGGTTTGAGGATAGTTCCTGTTACTGAGTCAACCTCGTTAAAAAATGAATCAGGTTTGAGGATAGTTCTTGTTACTGAGTCAACCTCGTTAAAAAATGAATCAGGTATGAGGATAGTTCTTTTCTTGTGACAACCTCCTTAAAAATGAAACAACTCCCTTTTCAAGTTAAATATTGAAAGTAAACCTTCATTTCATCCAGCTGGTTGAATGCAATGAAGCCTGGGGGGCATGTACCTCGCTTTGCATCATTATACTGGGGGCATGCGAACTTTTGGAGCATAGTTCTTTGTCTTGTGTCAAGCTCGTTAAAAAATGAAACAAGGAGTCGTGAGCATAGTTCCTTGTCTTGTGTCAAGCTCGTTAAAAAATGAAACAACGGTAGGTTAAGTAGGTATATTGTAGAGAGTAGTCATGAGCATAGTTCCTTGTCTTGTGTCAAGCTCATTAAAAAATGAATCAAGGATTTTAGAGCATAGTTCCTTGTCTTGTGTCAAGCTCGTTAAAAAATGAATCAAGGTTTTTAGAGTAAAGTTTTTTGTTAGGTAGTTTGTAGAGTAGTCATGAGCATAGTTCCTTATCTTGTGTCAAGCTCGTTTAAAAAATGAAACAAGGGTTTTGGGGATAGTTCTTTTCCTGTGTCAACCTCACTAAAAAATGAAACATCTCCCACAAGTCTTTCCAAGATCTTGAAAGTAAAGCTTCATTCCATCCACCTCATTGAATGCAATGAAGCTTGGGGGGCATGTACCTCGATTTGCGTCATTATGCTGGGGGCATGTGAACTTATAACAAGCATAGTTTTTCGTTTCAAGCTTGTGTAAACATGAAACTGAATCCGAGCATAGTTCTTTTCCTGTGTCAAGCTCGTTAAAAAATGAAACAAATCCTCCTCTACTTGAGTCGAGAGTTTGACTAGATCTCATAAATGTTAAGTTGTATATTTAGGTTAGTTATTTCAGTTTTTTACGTAATTTTAGGTCGGGTCTTTCAAATGATCTCGTACTTGAACCTTCATTTCATCCACCGTAGTTGAATGAAATGAAGCTGGGGGGGCATGCACTCTAGCAATTATGCTTAGGGGGCATCAAGCACAGTTTTCTCACTGTTTCAAGCTTGTGTAAAAATGAAACTACTCTGAAGCATAGTTTTTCTCTGTTTCAAGCTTTTGTAAAAATGAAACCTATCTCGAGTCAATTTCAGTTATTTTCAAGACTCGTTAAACTCATGAAAATACCGAGATTATTTTGCTATCTTTCATTCTCGTAAAACAAATGAAAATGCCGAGTTCTTTCCGTCTTTTCCTGCTCGTAAATTAAATTGAAAGTCGGCCATATGAGTACATTTTTATCATTTTTTCGAACTCGTTAAAACTTACGAAAAAGTGAAACCTTGGAGTTCTCTTTTAAGCCCTTTTCAGACTCCTAAAATATGAAAAGATTGCCGAGCGTTTCTTTTACACTCGTTAAAACGGAATTAAAAGACGGTCCCCTTATAGCCTTTTTCTGACCGTAAAAACAGGAAAAGATTGCCGGGTTTTTGTCGTTTCAAACTCGATACTGGAAATAAAACGACGTGTCCTTGATCGCTTTTTACTTTTCAGGTCAGTGGCACTAATTATGAAAGTACTCCTTGGTCGCAAGATCAAGCGGTTCCCCCAGGTATTATTTTATACTTTTTCGGGCTTGAGGGACACAAATCTACGAAAAAGTTCAACTTGGAGTCTTCTTAAGTTTTTCAGACTCTCTAAAATTGAAAAACACCGAGTTTCTCCTATACTGGACTCGTTAAAATTTCACAGTAAAGGACCTGTTCAATTACAAACAGGAACGAACCACTCCTTCCTAGGGTTCGAATCAAAACTAGGTTGGACTCATCCGAAGGATGAGCTTATAACCAAGCATATGTTATCCTCCTCAAGCTTGTTAAAAATAAAGAGGTACTTGCCAGAAATGGTGGGGGAAAAGAGAGAAGAATGAACCTGTTTGTTACCTTTTGTCTCAAAAGAAACTTTATTACCACTCTTGAACACGACACTTTTCATTCACCGGGTTGGGAAATCTTTTACCTCACAGTTGATCAAACCACTTTGAAAGTCTTTAACCGGGTTCCGGGGATTAACTTTGAGTTATTCGTCACCAAGCCATCTGTCGTGTCATTATGTGTTCAAGAGGTCTGCAAGAAAAACTTTCATCTGCAAAATACTTGTCATCCATTTGACCATCCCTGTGTCAGTCCTTACAGCAACATTTCTTCAACTTGAACAATGATTTTGTGTTGCGGGCTTGCCTGCAACGGGTCGCTTTCTATCGACATCAGCACATTATCTAGAGAGATGACTTAGAAATCATCAGTACCTTGAAGTCTGCATGCATCAATGGCAGGTTTCTCGCCTTTGACGTCAGTTTACATCAATGACTTTCGATCGAAGGATTCCGTGAAATGTTCGACATCAACTCATTCATTCACATCTCATGGATTGTACTGGGTACTTTGAGAACCATTGACATTACTGGTGGTCTCTCTCACGCTTGTTAACAGTTTACATCATCGACTGGTAATCAAGTGGTTTCTACCATGTTCGACATCAACTCATTTATTCGCATGGCTAGAATCGTACCAATTCGGGAAGTAGAAATGAAGACCCTGGATCTAGTTTCCACCATCCAGGCTGCGAGGAGTTTTGTATTCATTATCTAAGTAGACTAATCATAAACGGATGGCTACGTCCATACTATGTCTACAAAAGTCTATGATTGTGATGTACTGCAAGATCATTCCTGTATCAGAGTAGTTAGTCTGTTAGTTAAAATTTTGCTCTGAGTATGGGAATGCCTACCTCAGTGATGATATAATCTTATACATGTATTTTGTGTTGAAAATTGCAGGTTCTGACCAGGCTCTCCACGGGATAATCCTTGAAATGATAAAGCACTTCACCCTTCCTAGATATTACAAACCCTAATCTATTACAGGCTTCGCACTTTAGGGGGCAATCTGTTACACTAAAAAATGTCACCATGACTATTTACAGTTAGTATGGCTCTATCAACAGTCATGCTATCCTCTTAGGCAAGTCTTATGCCTCTGCTCTCCATGTCAAACTCCAAAAAGAGAGAAAGTCTTTATAAATGTATTTATCTCTGGGTACGCAGGTTCTCTCAACCTTACCTGCGGGTACGCACCCAATGTTCACAAAAGCTGCATCCTTGGACGCTCTGTATGTAAAGGGGTAGGTGCGTCCCCCTGTAAAGGTCAAAATGCGCAAGTTTCATCTTTAAAAAGTTACTTGTGGTCATTTCTAGAGCATTCTAGAAGGTTGTTCGACGTGTATTGAGCGCCTCCAGATGGTTCATGTATCCCTACCAAAGAGGAACTTATCCCATCAAGAGAGGAGCTATCCCATCCAAAGAGGGGATTATCCCATTGATGGTGGACCTGATTAACTTCCTCTTGAGCACTATAAATATAGGCATTGGGCCAGAAGGAGGGGAGGTTGAAAGCTAAACATTTCTAAGGGTAGATGCTGCAGGAATTAGGACTCCCATTTAGAAGCTTGTGAGGAGAGATTGTCATCTTTACTTGTTCTATTTGGAAGTGGGTGAGCTTTGTCAAAGTAAAGGAGAACTCTTGATGGACCCTAGGAGGGACTTGTACAACACCAAGGCTTAGGTTGTAATTGTTCCTTTTGTTTCCTATTAATGCAAATGAGTCCATTCTTCTCAATAACTTGTTATTTATGAGTTGTTTCATGTACTCCTTGGTCTATGTGTTAAATATGTTTTATTCTATGAGATTATCAAGTGCTATTTAATCGTTTGATTGTTAGTGGATGCAGGTTTCAAAGTGAAGGAGGAGCTCATCCGGATCCGCAGAGCTGGACTGCTACAACAGCGTTGGACTACAGGTAGGATCTAAACACTTGATTTCTTATATGGTAAATGCATGTTTAGAGAAGGATTGCTCTTGTTTGTCTTGTTTGTCACTAGAGAGTCTTAGGCTCCTAGGGAGGTTGATTTGTGTCCGCACTATCGACTCTTTCCGCCTGACAAGGAAACATGGGAAATATTTCAAAGAAATTTCTCATCAATATTTCTGTCATGACAGGCATTGTGGAAAACATCCAGATTGGAGCAAATTGCAATCCTGAGGAAATTGCAAGCGTCACCTACCATTTTAAGGAATTCCACGATGTATTCACCTAGTCTTACGAGGAAATGCGTGGCATATATCGATCTATTATCGAGCATGAGATTAAGCTTTATGACAATGCTAAACCTATCCGTCAAAGGCTTCGACCAGTCCATCCCTGCAAAATGGTAGCCATCAAAAACAAGGTGGAAAAGTAGTTACATGCTCATTTTGTCTATCCTGTTCCTTTAACAGAATGGGTTTCCAATCTGGCTCCTTTCTATAAGAAACAAGGAACCATTCGCATATGTGTCGACTATCAAGACTTGAACTCCGTGTGTCCCAAGGATAATTATCTGACACTATTCATCGATCAAATCATCGATGATTGCGCTGGTTGTGAATCATCTTCATTCGTGGATGGATTCTCAAGTTACAACCAGATTACTATAAAACCCAAAGACTAGCACAAAACTGCCTTCATTTACCCATGGGGCATCTTTGCCTATCGAAAACTCCCATTTAGTTTAAAGAATGCTAGAGAAAATTTTCAAAGATCCATGGACTACGTATTTCACGATATTAGGCATTTCATTCAAGCTTACTTGGATGACCTTCCAGCCCATTCCAAGCAATGAACAGAGCACCTAAACCATTTAAGAGCCATCTTTCTTAGGTGTCGGTTTTATAACATACATATGAATCCACATAAATGCATTTTCTTTGTTGAGTCTGGACACTTACTTGGATTCATTGTCTCCAAGTACAGGATTAGGGTTGATCCCGATAAGGTAAAGCAATTACTCAATTACCCGAACCGAAATCCGTTCTACAGCTCCAATGTTTGCAAGGGCAAGCAAACTTTTTATGACGATTCATCATAAACTATGCTGAGTTGATGAAAGGATTTATGTGCCATCCTCTCTTGGAATGGTCTTGGTTCAAACTCATGATGACTGGAGTGAACATGTGATCTATTATCTGTCGAAAGGCCTGGTTGGACCTGAACTCAGATATTCACATGTGGAAAAGTTTTCATTAGCAGTCATCTTTGCTGTCAACCGATTCCGATACTACATACTGCTGCGAAAAACTACTATCATTGCCTTGGAGAATCCCATGAGACACATTTTGTCTCATCAAGTAATTGGAGGAAAATATTCAAAATGGATCGTGATCCTCCAACAATTTGATTTGGTTTTCACGGCTTCCATAACTCCTTAGTCTTCACCGAACTTTTGTCGAATCTTCCCATTGTTGATCCTAATGAGATAGCCCACGATCCTCTTCCAGATGAAGCTGTCTATATTATCAACACTACCAACCCTTGGTATGGTGACATTCTTGTCTACCTCCAAGCACAATGGTTCCGCCCCGAACTATCATCAGGTGACCATCATCGCATCTACGACCAAGCACGAAACTATCTAGTGATTAATGATACGTTATATCATCATGGTGCGGATACATTTCTTTGATGTTGCCTCGATCATGAAGAGATGGAACATTTTTTAAATGACTGCCATGCTGGGGCATGTGACGGTCATCTTTCTGGAATATCTACTGCACATAAAATCTTGCACGTAGGCTATTACTGGCCGACCTTGTTCAAAGATTGTGTCAAGGCCATCCGGAAATGCCATACCTGTCAAGTATTCACAAAGAACATGCATGCTCCTCTGGACCTACTCTACCTGGTTATCTCTGTCAGCCCCTTTTCCAAATGGGGGATAGACTTCGTAACTTGCAATCTCATTTCCTCTACTGGACACAACTATATCATTGTAGTTGTGGACTATTTCACGAAATGGGTTGAAACCCTTCCCACCTACCAGGCCGATGAGAAAGCCGTGGCTCTATTCCTATTTAATCAAGTCATCTGTCGCTTCGGTGTACCCTGCACAATTGTTACATACCATGGGTCTCATTTTCAGAATCATATGATGTCTGACTTAACATCGCTGCTAGCTTTTCGTCAGGATCAATCATCCTCCTACTACCCCAAGCTAATGGTCAAGTAAAGGCCATCAATGGCATCTTAAACACCATGATCCACAGGTTGGTAGGAAATCATAAAACTAACTGGCATCAAATGTTATATTCGGAGCTATGGGCATACCGGACTTCAGTAAAGACTGCCATAGGCTTTACACCTTTTCAACTAGCTTATGGCCTGGAAGTAGTTTCACCAATCGAGCATCAGATCCCCTCCCTACAAATAGCCATGGAACTCCTACCTAGCACTACTACTAAACAAGAGCACCTTCTATACCTCAATCAACTGGATGAAACTGTCGAGATGCCAAATTGGCACTTGAGGCCCACAAGCGTCGGGTAAAATCCCAGTATGACAAAAAGGTCAAGCCTCATTCTTACCAAGAGGGAGATCTTGTTTTACTCTATGATAAAAAACATGACCTCTTCAGGGTAGGAATGCTTCAACCCTTATGGCTATGTCCCTATGCTATCAAGAAAGCCCTCTCAAAAGGGTCATATGAACTACATGACTTGGAAGGAGTCCCACTCTCAGCCCAGAAATGGGCTCTATCTAAAAAAGTATTATGTCTAGTATTGCACTGGGCATGTGCTTTGTAATTTTATGTATTTATAAGTTTTTCTTCCCTTTTTGGTGTGATTGGATTGTTTTGGTATTTATTGGAGTATTTGTCTCATACATCCTTCTCGCAATGCAGATGTCTTTGTTACCCTTAGCATACGTAGGATATGTAGATGGTGCCAGTCATCACACATGGCACATTGCATCAGCTGCTTGGGTCATCTACACACCTGAGTCGGAACTGTTTTGTTTCGGAGGAGTCTTTCTTGGTACCGCCACCAACAATATTGTTGAGTACATGTCTGTAATTTCACTTCTCACTAAAGCATCATCAAGGGACATCTCCAATCTGGTGGTTAGGTTAGACTCTCAGCTATTTGTTATGCAATTGAATAATCGATATCACATTCGTAATCCAACCTTGTTACGTCATTATTTAAGGGTACTCCTTTTGGAACGTCAATTTGAAGTTATCACATATGAACACATTCCTAGAGAATTTAATACAATTGTTGATTCATTAGAAAATTATGTATTAGATTGGCATCTGTCTCATTCACTATAGAAGCATGCATGAAAAGTAAAAATTTACAGAGTTAAAAATTTTACAAAAACATTTAGAAAACATTTACGTCATCAAAATACCAAAATGTCTGTATATATATATATATATATATATATATATATATATATATAAAATCCAGTCTTTTACATCGAAATATTCCAAAACTTGGATGTTTTAAGTTCAAAATGGCTACTAAACCTATCTACAAACACCCATTGGCTATGACAAAACACCTCCTAAAAATAGCCTACTGCTCCTGAAATTCTAAAACTACTCTAGCTATCCTCCACGAGGAACCAAAAACCACTCAGGTACACCGACTGTGTGCCACTGCATATGAGCGGGAATCTCCCTCATAGGAAGGGGAGGCACACCCATGCTCAAGCCCTCAGGTTCCTCAGAACCTCGCGAAGATTGTCGGCATCACCCCCCCAGCAGGTAGTTGGCCTCCTCATCTCATATGGCGGGGTTTTCCTGCAAGTAGTAACGACGCCACATTTGTGTTAAGCATCCATGTCAGTACTTGTTCACCCATAAAAACATCACATAAACATTCAAAAGCTAAAAAATACTTGAAGTACTCTAAAAAATCATTCTCACCTTGAGGACCCCAGTTGGTCCCGGGCGACAACATCAAGTCAGGGTCGTCAGTGAAGTCCATGCCCTCATAAGCATAGTCATCAATCATCATGATCTGGCCATGAAGCCATTGGAAGAAATATTCCTCGAAGAAATGTCGGATCGATCCTCCTCCTATGCAAGGATCGAGTGATGACCATCGCCCCTGTCTTGGCTCCCTCGGATCAAAGGGACCTAATCTCATCCTTGGGTGCATAACAGGTACCCTCTCAAGAATGAATGAGACTATGAGAGTACCATACCCAAAACTTTGTTGGGTTCAAGTCTTGCATGCAGTTAACTCTGCCTTCAACTGGCGAAGCACTACTTCACACCAGTTGAACATCTGTGGCTGGACATAGTCAACTGCAAGCAACAGTTGGGCC
This sequence comes from Pinus tabuliformis, assembly GCA_031772625.1. Lineage (NCBI taxonomy): Eukaryota > Viridiplantae > Streptophyta > Pinopsida > Pinales > Pinaceae > Pinus > Pinus tabuliformis. The sequence continues at coordinate 1,097,230,605 of CM062805.1, forward strand.
TTTGTTGCAATGTGGGGACTCTTTGACCCCACCAACCACACAATCAACCATAAAATGGCCCTCATAGACCTGGACCTAATCCTCTCTATGGGGACTCTATTGCTGACAAGTCCACTCTCAGGGATGCAGTAGGATTGCACCAGCTCTAGGGTGGATCGTGGATCAGGCCTACCCCTGGTGAGGTTTGCTTGTGCCCCATGGCATGACAAACCAGTTAAAAAGTATATGTCATCACGGTCAATAGCCAACTCATGATCTACAATCCTGAACACCTGCTCATGTTCATCCCAGCGCTGGATAATCCATCTCAATAAATCCTCCTACCCTTTCATCAGCTCCAACTTTGCATACTTCAGTAAACCGCAACGGCGCAAAGAAAGTATGCATGCTAGATTGTTTTACATCAGCAATTTCTGGCTATCATGGGCCCATTCTCTCCATAAGCTAGTCATACTAGTCTGAAACCTGTGCAAAATAACCCAAAAATTAATCAAAATGGGGCAATACAACTTCAGGAATCACTGCATGGGGTTTTAAACTGCGCCATTATGCACTAATGCTCCCCCTAGTGGTACACAGGGAGGATTAATGCCCTCCAATAGATCGTATAGGGTGTTTAACGCTCCCTACAGGATAGCCAGAGGGAATTAGTGCGCAAACACTACTTTAGGGCTCCTGAAATCTACAAGAATACAACTTGTTGGTGTGGGTGGAGGTGGTATTCGCAGAATTCTTTGCCTTACCAGATGAATCGAACTTTGCAGAGAGAACTTCGTCAGCTCTTCCTCGTCTCCTCATGGACATGAAATCAAGGGGCTATTTTCTAGACCCTTATTTCATTTGTTCCTATAAACCTTTCCACTTCGCGTAGCCCTGAACATCAAGGTAACCACATAACCCTATTTTTGCACAACAACATTTTAATCCAAGTATTCAAAGACTTTACATACTTACCTCGCAGTCCTTTGAGAAAGCATCACTCTACCTCACTGTAGCTGACTGAGGTGTCAACCATGAACTCAATAACAAATCCTACTATAATTCAATCAAGCCAATGATCAATGGCGCGCACGATCTTATCGTCCGATGCTTCCAACCTTCGCACTAGTTTTGGGGTCCACACAATAGGACCATCAAGTTTCCACCTACCTTGGCTATCTGCTAGCTTCATGATCCACTCGTATAGCTCAGTAAGGAAGGACATGAGAAATATTTCATGGATTTCCATGTAAGGGTAGCTGTCTAGCCACTCTTCTTTTGACAGTCGCGAGTTTCTGTTCTCCTACGCTACAAACTCGTGAATTCTTCTGTCGAACTAGCCTTCAATTTGTTTCTTAGTTGGATTCCAATGATACGACATCAGACATCTCTATGAAGATTCTGGTCCCAAAAACGAAACCATTTGTTTGCTTATGGGGGCCTGACCAGGTTCAAAGTTATTTAGCCAAACAAATCCCTACACTACTGGCGCTTTCAGCATCAGCCCGCGGAGCGTGAACTGAAGTCTCACCCGAAGCAGTATGGGGGGATGCTGGAACCAAGTTTCTACACCCTTGAGATGTCTGTGATGTCCATTTAGTCCAACTAGACATGCCTTCGTGCAAGTCGCTTCACACAGTGTTCCAACCTTCGGTACCCTCGCGAAGCAGCGTAATCGTCTTTCGCGCAACCCTAAACAGGGGCTGCTTTTGTGCTGCTATGGTAGAGATCTGCGCTATTTCCAAACTTAGACTGAATATCTTACTTATCTTCTTAACTTATCTTAGTTAACTTCGCGTAAATAGATATTCTATCTTGCATTCAATTAATGAACACAATTATACACATTCGCGCATCATATAAGTATTAGAAGTGAATTTCATACCCAATATAATAGATGCATAAAACAGGAATGTTTGCTTAGTGGGGCCTAACCCAGGTTCAGAGGTGATTTAGCCAAGAAAATCCCTATACTAATGGCCCTTTCGGCAACAGTCCGCGAAGTGCAGACTAAGGTCTCACCCAAAGTAGTATGGGAGGGTGCTAGAACCAATTTTTCGTACCCTGGGGATGTTTGATATGAAGTGATCGGTACGCGGTCCAACCTTCGCACTTACTGCGCGACGCGCACCAGTGGGCACCACACACCCCGCGATATAGTCTTCGCGCAGTTCTTAGCCACAGTGCGACCCGTGTTATTTACACAAGTCTTCCTTAATTAGGCTCTGTTAGCTTATTACTTAGATTATTTTCATATATAAGCATTCATGCAAGTATTCACCAATTGCGCGCAGTAAATAAATAGAGTAAAAGTAATGTATAACATTAAAAGATGGATTCAAGAATATATGCACAGAATAAAATTCTCTTTATTAACATTCAATCCCAAGTACAGACCCGACTCCACCCTGCACACTCAGCTGCGGACTCTACTAGGCCTCTGCGCACTCAGCTGCAGAGCCTCTTCCTACTACTATGACCCAATACACTTCAGATCAAACTCTAACCTTGAACCATGCCTTCGCTATTCTATCTATCCTTTTTCCCATTTTACAACTTAGAGCCTCGCTCTATTTATACAATCCCATGGTTCATGGACCATTGGTAGGCTGACACAACTTTACATTAAATTACAATATTTTAGGGTGGACAGCCCTATGACTCATCCTAGGCCTTGCACTCGGTGCCCATAATTCATTGAGTCTTACAATATCATTGACCAAAACTTGGGCTTTGAGCCCCAAAACCATGTTGTGGGGGATCCCATGCCCAACAGGCTCCCAACACAATCATCGTGACTTGTCTCGAGTCACTGTGCTGGTGCGGCGATCTTGGCACGGAGCCCCTCCAAATGTGCCTGTGTTGCACAAAGGTACGCAGTGCACTATTATGTCGTCTGCTATATCTGCTCTACTCTTTCAGCCAAATGCTTGCTGTCAAGGGAAAATCCCTAACTTAAGGCATGCATCACCTTCATCTTTGCAAGCTTTCCTTCGATATTAGTGGTGATGAGGAACGCCTCATCAATCCAAGACTGGACGCGCGCTCTATGTACTACCTCTTTCTATTGCGTGGCATCCACCTATACCTTCAATGCCTTCGCCTACTGTAGCTTCACTAACCATTGGGTCAGGAAAAATGTCTAGACCGTGCCGCACACACTGTCATACTGCTCTTGAAGTTCTCGCACCTCTGTTTCCAGGTGTTGTATGGTGGGGTCCTCCTGTAGGGAAGTGAGGACTGCAAAGGATTCTTCCAACATAGTAGTACAAGTTTGAACTGCCTGTCCTATTTCCTCCAGCCCTTTTTGGATAGCGCTGGAGCACTGTTCCCTAACTTCCAGTGGCGTGGATGATAGTGCCTTTAATCGGAGTTCAACAATATAAAGGTTGAGGTCCATCTGTATCCTCGTTGCTTCCTCCTTCACCTCACGGAATCCACTGGCCAAGATGTGAATTCGCGCTCCTACTGGTAGATATGTTGCAATTTCTAGCTCTAGGATGCGGTGACATGCTTCCTCTAACATTTTCTCCAGTTTTTGATTCTGCACCAGTGCTTCATTGCATTATAGACTAAGCTGCTCGATGTTGATTTTCTGTTCGCTAAGCATCTGTACTGTGCAGCCTTCCCTAGCACGGAGTTCTGATGTCGCTCCGTCATGTAGCTGGTATAATGTATCCTACAGAAGGGAAACCAAGTTTAGGCCAAGTCCCTTGATACGGCCCACCACGACTCGGTCCTCCATGCTTTCCACTGTTAGTGCTCCTTCCGGTAGCACGATGGTGTTAGCCATTTTGGCCCGCAGCAACTGCTCCGTTGCCGATGTACCTACGGCTACCGTTCCCTCCTGTGGGGGCCACACCTAAAGTTCCTGTAGCTGGACCCTGAGGGCCCCCAACACATTCTGCTGCTCCGTCATTGCTTCCTGGAGCGCTTCCCTAGTGACCTCGCGAACTGTGTCGCCGATGTCGTAGAGGTCACCCTCTGTTAGTGTAATAGGTTCACTGTCCAGTTTGGAAGCCTTGGTCTTCTTCCGTGGGCCTGCTCATTCTATACCGCGCGGCCATTTCAGTTGTGTAGATGTCATGCTTGGGTCTGCGCCTTCCGCTGTGTCCTCTATTCCTTGTCCCGTGGTCAAGTCCGGGCCTCCTTCCTCCCATGTCGTGGTGGCCCTTGTTGCCTATGCTGTTGCTACTTTTTCGGTGGCCTTGGCCTGCTCTGCTGTAGCCTTCGCGGCCTCACAGAAGGCCCTTACCTCCCTGGCCAACCACTCATTGCATTTCTGCTAAGCCAGCAGCTTTGTGGCATCCTTCTATTTTTGTACCACTATCTTACCACGTTCTGCCAAATCCAGGGCGCACCACTTGGGAAGCCATGAGTCGAGCACAATAAAAATGGCATCATCAATCACGATGAAAGGAATTTTGGTCTAGTTCTGTGCCGGATCCTTACGCGCCTTAATATACACATTATTCATATCCACCTTGAAGTCTGCAAAGCTTCGTAGATTGTTGTACACAATGGGGGATAGGCACGGCCTTCTATTAATCCACATCCAGATGCTTGCCTCCATGAGAACCCAGAAGATTTTGGTTTCATGGATCCATGTGGCGTCCTTCATGGCCCAAAGCGACACATATTTTGCGGCCTCTAGCAAGTCTTGTTCAAGAGGAGGGAACTGATTGTCCTCATGCAATTCCCCTGATACCAGTAAGATGGATAAGAGCAACCATGCGTAATGGAAGCTCTTGCCCCGCTCCTAGACTTCCTTGCAGTTGGTGAGGAATTCTTCACAGAAGAAGGTGACCTAGTTGAATTGGACCCCCTCCCTGCATTGTTTGGGCAGCGTGACGACCGGCATTGGTACATCGTTGCCGCCGCATTTTCTCATCACCTTCTCAGCTAGCAATTGGGTGGCTACACATGCCCCTTTGTCTGGAATGCTACTGATTACATAGCCTCTCTACTTCTTTTCCAACTTGTATTTCTTCTTCATGGCCTCTGTGAGCGCCAAATCTCTGCTTTTGGAAGCTATTTCTAAGGGATCCCTTCCCTTACAGGGAAGCCAAGAAATCCTATGAATATGCTCCGCCATGATGGGAATAAGCTCCTCCAACCACAAGTACCCATTGTGCACTAGGCAAAGCAGTTGCCTGATGACAAAGATCGTGATCGATGGCCGGTGAAAGTGTGGAATCCATAGTAGGTGGAGTAGCCCGACCTTCTCCACATCGCGCAACCATTTCTATAGCTCTAGTGTTGTAACTGACCCTCCTTGCTCTTTTTCATGAGGTTGCTAGTCTCCAAATGTGGGAACTTTTCGCTATCCACGAGGTCCCAATCTTCAAATTTCATCGTGGGCACGTGGCCTAGGACCGAGCCTTCAAACAGAATTCCATCTGGGAGGAGCAGGGTTTGGAGTGCGCTCTTAGTGGCATCTAAATCATTGGGTACTTTTGATTTCCCTTTTTGCGTAGGGACATACTCGGGCAGTTTTGCTGCAGCGCGCATCGGCTAGATTTCTTCTTCCATTTCTTCATCTAACTCTATCTCCTCTACGAAAGCCAAGAGGTCCTCCTCCTCATCATCTGTCTCAAAGTTAACAGTCTTGCCCTTGTCTTCCATAGAAAGTTTACCAAACCATGGATTTCACGGGGACATGCGGACTGGTCCTGCTGTCTGTGTATCCATCTTGGGCCTCGACGTCCGAGGCAATTTCAAAATTTCTAGTGCATCCCCTACCTGCATCGCAAGGATCTGCGCGGCTTCCTCGGCGGTACTTTCGAAAAAACCCACACCTCCTGTTATAGACATATTAGGGCACATCATCCCCAGACTTATATGTCGATGTATTAGGGCTCATCAACCCCTAAAAGAGTTGTTTCATACCCTAAAGGAACATACTCATCTGAATACATTATTCCCCAAAAGTTCCATCTGAGAAACCATCTAGAAAATGCCTAAATTGAACCATACTGACTGCACCACTGGAAAAGTGCGATGCATACTGAATGGTACACAGCCAGGGTGCAATGCATACTACTTAGGCCTTCTATAGGGTGTGATAGGCAAGGATGGACAAATGTCCAGGACATTTGTCAGTTGATTTCTCATGGAATCTTCCAGAAACTTCTCCTATGCCACTTGCCTCTCTGAATTTGCCCAAGGATGAATAAGGGATCCAAGAAAATCCCCAATCCCTTCTCTTGTGGAACCCATTGTAAGAAGTGGAATGACACTAATCAAACCCCATGGATGACTCACACCCTTGCAAACATCTATAAATGGATCCCTCATCCAAGAGATCCAGAGGCGGGAATATTGTGAATTGCAAGGAAGTGTTGATAGTTTGTGATTGAGGATAGAGCATTATATTGTTGGAGTGATCTTGCTACTTCATGAGGTGAAGAAGGATTGAAGCTGGGAGGATGATGCTGGATCAGACAACTGGGTTGTAATTCTCATTTCTATTAATAAAGCTCTTCAAGTTTTCTTCCATATGATTTTGAAATTGTGAATGTTATCATTTGTGAAAGCTATCATTTGTTCATTATATATCTGATTCTGTAATGTTTATGTTGTAATAGATCATGATGCTTTGACGGTTCTTTGTTGTTGTACTTGTGCAGGTACTCTCCAAGAATGTTAAGTATGGGGAGGAGTTGTAGGATCTATCAAAGGGGAGAGAGATCAAGCAAGGGATTAAGCCGAAGTTCCAGGTTGATCCTATTATCTTTCTCTTATCTATTACACATAGATGAAATCATTGAGTTGCTTTAAACAGTTGTTTCTAGGGTAGCTGCCAAACCTAGAGGGCTAGCATTCTTTAGGAATACTATTTTTCCCAAAAACAAATTGGCAACTCCACTGGGGAGTGAATAGATGTTTTTTTTTGTTATTGTTTGTTCTATGTTCAATTTGATAAACTATAAACAGAGTCTGAAGTCATCCAGGTAGCCTTCGAACTGCTCTTGCTCTACAATTACATAGTAGATGAATGTTGCTTCAGCCGATCTCTGGTCTAGTTTATGAATTTAACATTTGACTTGAAAACACATCTAGATGCCCTTTTGGTAGCTCAGTAACCTCTCAAGACATTCCATCATACTTTGCTCATCATTTTTCTTCAAAACCCACCTTAACTCATTGAAACCAACTCCACATTTGAGCCAAAACCCATTTCAGTTACGCTTCATAGACCATCGCACTGTCTTCTACTGTGACTCAGTATGCATCGCACCTCTTGAGTGTAGTAAGTGTGATGCATCTCAGTTTCTGTGAAGCCCAGGTGCGATGATTGACTGAACTCTTTTTCTATCTAGAAATTGAGGGTTTTTGACCTTGTTTTTAGTTTTGTTTGGTTGTTTTGCTGCATATGAACAGTGCCTCTATACTGAAACTTACTTGCATCACTTAGATCAGCCTCAATTACATTAGGATTAGTGAATGTTTTTGTGTATTTTTTTTTCATTTACAATCCTTTTTTGAAAAGTTGTTTTAGTCGATTTCTCGCTTTGGTACAAAAAGTGTCGTAATTGTCGTTTTTCGTCGAAAAGAGAAGTGTCGTAAATTCTTCCTTCCCTTGATAATCGATTGAATTTTTCTTGATTCATTTGATTTGATTTGTTTACATTCAAAGTGTTGAAAGCATTTTTGTTCAAAATTGAAAGTGTCATTTTTGAGTCTTCCTTTCTCTTTTGAAGAAGAAATTGTCGAAAATGTCATTTTGAGTGAATATTTCAGATCTTTGTCGCATTTAGTTTTCCTTTTGGCAAATTTCACATTAAGGAAAGTGAAAAAAAAATACATGCACTTTCATTTAGCATTTTCTGATTTGTGTGTGAAAATATGATTTAGGGAAATGCACTAGTGTGTGCTCTTTGCTCTTTGCTTAAAAGCATTGTTATCTTCTTTCCCTAGTAGCTAGGATTTTCATTGTTCAAACTAAATCAAAAGTTTGTTTATCATGATAGTTGCATTTTAGGAATTGCGAACATACATCACGTGGTGAACCTTAAAAGGAAAATTTTAAGCGAGATCAACTTAAAATGAACCTCAATTAACTTAACAATGCTTTGTAATTTAACGCAACACATCTAGAAGTCTAGGCTAGAGACATGTTCTGGCGTCATTAAAACTTGTGGCTATCGTTTTCATTGAAGGTTGGGTGATTCCTCCTCTTTGATATGAAAAGTGATAGCACGATCTTGTGCTCCCCATACCGTCGCGTATATATTTGGAGACCACAATAGGCTTGAATCATTTATCCATAGGAAACCAAGTTTGCTGCCTTATTGATCAAAATGCACTGAACACAACATTCGAGAAGATTGACTGCCATACATATGTCCTTGGTAATTTCTCTTTAATGTACCACCAAGGTGTATATTGTAGTTTTGTGATTGGTTTGGTAAAACCTTTGTCTTGATTCTCCAGAGTAGTCACTTTCGTTCCTTTTTGACTCTCTAAAAAAAAGGTCCATCTGAGCACTTATCCTTTCAGGCTCATTAAAAATCGAAGGCGACTAGAGTCATCTTTAGCTTTTTCTCCACTGTTTAAAACTGAAAATGCAAAGTTGTGTCCAAGTGTCATTAAAATTAATTAACCACGAATAACATCCCTATTCCTTAGTTGATCTTAGGTTGAAACATATGGTGACAAATCCGAAGTCCACCGATTAAGGAATCCCTTTTGATGGGAATTCTAGTCCTTTTCCTTCTTTCGGAAATATTGGTTCTCCTTATATGGCTACATTGTCTCTTCTGGGATTTACCATTGGTTTTCCAGTTTCGTTTTTTTCAACCTCCTTGGTTCAAAATGTAGTGATTTCTCCACAATTGAGTACACCTCCAACTGGACAAAATCAACCTCCAGTTGATCCTAAAGTTAACCCTTTGCCTTCTTCCTCATTTGTTTCTCCCTCCCCCTCTTCCTCTTCGCTTGGTGAAAGTATTGATATTAGTAACCAGGTGGCTAAGAAGAAGAAGAAGAAGCCAATTAAGCAAGGGGGCAACCAAGAAACCATTGATTTGAATGCAACATCTGATGAAAATCCATCCGTTAAGCTTCACAAAGTCAAATATCCATGCAAACTTTGTGCGAGAGACCATGTTCTTCGAAATTGTCCTGATATTCGTCAGATATTAGAAGAATGGCCTTCACGTTCACATCATTCCGTGTCATCAACCTATGGAGATCATGTTGGTGACACACCATCAACTAGTGATAGTAAAGTTCATGGAAAGAAGGGAAAAATCAAGTTTCCATGTAGGTTATGTGAAGGGAATCACCCCATTCACCTTTGTCCCTATCTATATGAAGCCAAGAAAGTGTTGGATAACCATCCTGCTTCATCGCAGTGACTTCCATCTGGTTACAGGAAGCTCTCCCTAAATCCTTCACTAGTTGATGAACTGAAAAGTCAACCGTCGGTCGAACCCACTCTCTCTGAAAGTGAATCCTATGAGTCTATACCTGACCCAAATCAACAGGTCAAGGCAAAAGTTAACCCGATCTCACCTTCAGCAATTCGTACCTTTTCCGAAGAGAGTGAAAATGATACCATTCTATTTCTTTTTGTTTCTTCAGATTCAAATGAGCTTGGGGGCAATCCACCAATTCCATCAAGACGGTTGGAAAATCCTCCAGTTCTTGTAACCCAAGGGGTTAATCCTCCCATTTCTATGGTACCCCCTCCAAGTAGTCTAGTCACTTCCTTTGATTGGAATCGACTGGCAGGATCCCGCCTTCCTTCTTATATGCCTTTCCAGATCATAGTAAAAGTTTGTAAAATGATTGTATCTGGCACTATTATAGGCGAAGGTGCATCAATGAGTATCCTTTCCTCAACTGCTTGGCAAGCGCTCGGTTTGCCATCGCTTGTGCCTGTTACACAGAATCTGTTGGGCTTTAACAAAGGAACTAGTCGACAGTTAGGGATCCTTCCTCAGTTACCTATCACTTTGGGAGGAAAAATCATTTATCTGAATGTGATGTTAGTCCCATGACCTCTAGATTACAGTTTACTTCTTGGGCCTGACTATGTTTATCGCATGGGAGCTATTGCTTCAACACTCTTTCGAGTGATTTGTTTCCTGCATGAAGGCAGGATTTTCATTGTTGACCATCTTTCATTTCCTGGTCCAAATATGGCTCCTAGTCAACCATCTTCCCTAAATGGTCCTTTTATATCAACGGTATCATCCCCACCATGGGTTAATTATGTGGCAACCTGTTCCATACCTACATCAGCTGGCGATCAATTCAGTGATGTTGTACACCATGTACTAGGGGCAATGGAACTAGATTTCTCCTTCATGAACTCTTATGAGTTGTGATCGAGGAGTTCCAAGATAGTTCTTTGTCTTGTGTCAACCTTGTTAAAAAATGAAACCAAGGGTTCAAGGATATTTCATTGTCTTGTGTCAACCTCGTTAAAAAATGAAACCAAGGGTTCGAGGATAGTTCGTTGTCTTATGTCAACCTCGTTAAAAAAATGAAACCAAGTTTTCAAGGATAGTTCGTTGTCTTGTGTCAACCTCATTAGAAAATGAAACCAAGTGTTTGAGGAGAGTTCCTTGTCTTGTGTCAACCTCGTTAAAAAAAATGAAACTGAATCCAAGCATAGTTTTTCATTTCAAGCTTGTGTAAACATGAAACTAAATCCAAGCATAGTTCCCTATGGTTCAAGCTTGTCTAAAAATGAACCCATTTTCATTTTAACCCTCGTGATTGCCATTTTATCAACCTATTTTATTAGATGAGCCTTGGTTGTTTCATTCCATCACCACCATCTTCTTGGGCGATCATACACTTTCACTTGGTTGTTTTACCCTTTTTGAGGAACAATTGCAATGAGTGGTCTTATTAGCTAGCCTCTTCACATAAATCAACATGTTTTGAGAAGTTCCAACATCATCAGAACCAATTGCTACCCTAGACACCACTCATTCCTCAAAATAAAGTCCTCTTTAAACCCTTTTCAGACTCATTAAACATGAAAAGATTGTCAAGCGCTTGTCTTTTCCAGCTCGTTAAATTATTGGAAATGTCATCCCTCCTGTATTATTTTATCCTTTTTCGAACCTGAGGGATTACTTTACGAAAAAGAACTTATGGATTTTTCTTTTCATCCCTTTTCAAACTCTCTAAACATGAAAAGGACCGAGTTATCCTTGTCATTAAACTCGTTAAAACAATAGCGACAAACTTGTCCATCTAGACGAGACAGAGTTTCACTATCTATAGACTCGTTAAAACATTAAATAGTGACAGGTTTGCCCGAAGGGAAAATTATAGAACAAGCATATGTTAACCTCCTCAAGCTTGACAAAAATAAATAGGTATTGGTAAGCAATGACTAGGGAAAAAGGGAAAAATCTTGAAGAATTTATGGTAGCAAGTCGCTCTTGAACATGACACTTTCACTTCATCTCCATTATTGAGTTGGGTTGGGTTATTCCGTTCACTGGTCATCACACCATTGGTCTTTCATACCATCCATATTTTGGGGTTAACACTACCAATTCATCTTAGTGTCACCGACATGTTCAAGAGAATTCATTCAGTTGAGAAATCACCATCCAGTTAATGTCTCATACACTACAATACCTCCAACCTTCATTTTTTCATGACCACCATTCCTGAACCTTGTGTCGTCAGTTCATTTTTCACCTCCAAAAATCATTTGCTTCGTTTCATGTCGTAGATGTGGGATACATCAAGGCCCTCCTACGATGAGTCGCTTCTTGTCGATATCATCTCATTATCCAAGAAGTTGACTTAGAAACAACCCTTTTAGTGCTCTGAAGCTTGCATACATCAATGGCAAGTTTCTCACTTCCGGCGACAGGTTGACGTCAATGACCTTCAACCGAAAGATTTTGCATGGTGCTCAACATCGGATCATGTATTCACACCACGTGAATTGTACTGTAGTACCTTAAGGATCATTATCATTATCGGTGATTCCTCTCGTGCCTGTTAACAGCTCACATCATTGGCTAGTAATCAGGCGATGTCTTTCCATGTTCGACTTCAGAACATCTCTTCACATGGATTGACTTGTACCTCGAACGAAGATTGAATGAGTTTGAAGACCCCGGATCTAGTTCCATCCATCCGGGCTACAATATATTCATGGATATAAAAACATCAAATGTACAAAGGCTCTACACAGATGATCATCCTAACCATGGATTGCGACTCTATATCTGTAGAATCACAAGTCTGTATCTACAGATGACTATCTGATCTATGTACATGAAATGGAATTTATAAAGCTGAGCATGGGAATGCCTCCCTTAGCTAGATCAGGTAAAATTATATTATGATGATGTATTGTATTGTAACATTTTTAGGTCACCTTCCAGTTCGAAACTTCAGATCCTCATGATAAAGCATTTCACCCGACATAAATATTTACGACCTCATGCTTTAGGGGGCAACTTTTATAGACATATTTGGGCACATCAACCCTAGACTTATATGTCGATGTATTAGGGCTCATAAACACATAAAATAGTTGTTTCATACCCTAAAGGAACATAGTCATTTGAATACATCATTGCCCAAACATTCCATCTGAGAAACCATCCAGAAAATGCCTAAATTGAACCATACTGATTGCTCCACTGGCAAAGTGCGATGCATACTGAGTGGTACACTGCTAGGGTGCGATGCATACTATTTAGGCCTTCTATAGGGTGCGATGGGCAAGGATGGAGAAATTTCTGGGACATTTGTTAGTTGATTGCTCATGGAATCTTCCAGAAACTTCTCCTATTCCACTTGCCTCTCTGAATTTGCCCAAGGATGAATAAGGGATCTAAGAAAATCCCCAATCCCTTCTCTTGTGGAACCCATTGTAACAAGTGGAATGACACTAATCAAACCCTATGGATGACTCACACCCTTGCAAACATCTATAAATGGATCCCTCATCCAAGAGATCCAGAGGCGGGAATATTGTGAATTGCAAGGAAGTGATGATAGTTTGTAATTGAGGATAGAGCATTGTATTGTTGGAGTGATCTTGCTATTTCATGAGGTGAAGAAGGATTGAAGTTGGGAGGATGATGCTAGATCAGACAACTAGGTTGTAATTCTCCTTTCTATTAATAAAGCTCTTCAAGTTTTATTCCATATGATTGTGCAATTGTGAATGTTATCATTTGTGAATGCTATCATTTTTTCATTATATATATGATTATATAATGTTTATGTTGTAATAGATCATGATGCTTTGACGGTTCTTTGTTGTTGTACTTGTGCAGGTACTCTCCAAGCGTGTTAAGTACGGGGAGGAGTTGCAGGATCTGTCAAAGGGGAGAGAGATCAAGGAAAGGATTAAGCGGAAGTTCCAGGTTGGTCCTATTATCTTTCTCTTATCTATTACACATAGAAGAAATCATTGAGTTGCTTTAAACGGTTGTTTCTAGGGTAGCTGCCAAACCTAGAGGGCTAGCATTCTTTAGGAATACTAGTTTTCCCAGAAACACCTCCCCTAGTAGTTGTCATCTCGTTCGAGTTGTCTGTAGTTGTTCACGACTTTAGGGGATCAAACACCGCTTGGCGCTCAACACTCTGTGCTCTTTGTAATAGCTCAAATCTCAAACAAACAAGTGTTGTCTCGTGGCTAGCCTTGGTAGTTTTATAGCATCTTTCGAATTTGAATTTGACCATTCCCCCCATTTCTGAGTCATTAATGCATTCTTGGTGGCAGATTGTCCCAAATCTAGTTCTGACTTCGTGTCTTAAATGTCCGTTGACCACTCCTCTTTGTCTTAAATTGGACATCTTGTCATGAATAGTGACACCAATGGTCACTTCCCAGCTTACCCGCACGGTCACACTGCCCCCTCTACGTGGGCGTGACCCTTGTGACATACCGATCTTGCGTGCAACCTTCCTATTGCATAACTCCCCCATAGACTCTTTTATAGTCTCACGGTCTCTTTCGACTGCTTGGAGCACTGAGACTGTGCTTCCTACGGCTAGTCAGGTGGTCGCACCACTCGTGCGAAACTTCAATTCACCATCCAACCTAGCCCATGGGCACTCCTCAATTACCCTCGCGACAGTTAGTGCCACGCGTTCTTCCTTTTGCGGTGCACTCCCCTACTTACTTTGTTTGTTAAGGTACGGTCGCATCCATGGTAGTAGAGTCACAAATTCTCGGCAACAATCTTCTAAAGCAATAATATGGTTGTTCGTATGTTGTCTTGTCACTCTTAGTTTATCGATGAGACATGTTTGCGCGATTTCGTTTTCTAGTGTTTTGATCTCCGTATCCATTAACCTACTTTTCTTCCTCAGTCGTACCCGATCTTCTTTGAGCTCACGAAGTTTAAGGTTCCCTCTCCGAATGGCTTCCTGAATCGCGTATGTTTGTCCTCACGTAGCTGCATAATTCCTTCGTCCTCGTCCTCGCATACTGTCCCAATTATGGGAGCTATTGCATGAGGATTCCTTTCCTCCAAGATTATGGTCTCGACTCTATTCCTTAGCTTTGGAATCGTCTCCACACTCAGGTTTTTGCACATGGTCCTATAGGCCCATCGAGCCGCTAGTACGCATAGGTCCTAATCAGTTCTTCTTGCCTGGTGAACCCTGTTCAAGATCCACACACCTTATAGAATTCTTCCACATGGAACGTTTGTGGTGCGTGTTGACTTTCCTGCTGCTGCGTCCTATTCCAATTTTCGATCCTGAGTTTAGGGTGTGCTTGTGCGGGCTGCACAACACATGTTTGTACCCATCAAGACAGGTGGGTGCTCAAGTTGCTCTATCCTTGCTGACTGACTCTTGTTTGAATCTAGGGCCTTCCAAACTGTAGGGGCATCATCCTTCTACATCTGTGCCAGTCCTCAAAATTTCCTTGATGTGTACCCCACCATCATGCAGGTGTTATGCGTAGTGCCCACTTCAACGCATCGAACCACTGCTGTTCTGGTACTACGATTTCAAATTTTCTCAGGAATTCATCCACTGTTGTCAATCCATCATAGGTCGGTAGCTCCCTTGCCTGTTGTCACGAATGCAATGATCTAACCATCATGTTGCAATTCAGCGTCGTCACTTCGTGCAACCAATTCTGCCACCGCTTTACTTCCTCATCTGAATCCAAAGTGCAGGAGCTTTCACGCTCCCACGAGATCTTCCCATCTGCTGTCGAATTCACCCAATCTTGGTCTCTCGCAATTATCTTGTAAATACAATCGAGATCATCATCGCTATCATTGTCACGCACTGGTTCAGTGTAGCGCAGTCCTTTGGTTGGGTCCAGTGGGACTACTAGGCATAATGACTTTTTCTCGAAGATCATTTTGTGCTTCTTCAGGTTGATGACTCCATTCATATCGGTGACCTAGTCTATTCCTAATAGCACGAGATAGGAATTGCTGTCATCGACAATCTCTATTACTTCAAAGTACACTTGTGCGCTCACACCTTCAATATCAACTGTCACCCCTTGCAACCTTCCCATGGGAAAAATCTTCTGTTGGTTCACCATTCGTAATTGAATAGGGGACCATTGTAACATGGGCCTACCCATGCATTCCCATTTTTTCTTCGGTAATACATTCGCATCTGAACCCAGATCTAGGATTACCTGATCCATTTCAGACTCACCAATCTTTGCAGTCAACCACATTTCCCTTCTAGTGTGCAATGCATGCTTCCCCAATTTTCGGACTACGCGCAGTTCTCCTGACCCCACACACCTGGTGATCAACTCCGGTAGTCCTTTAACTGCCTTGCTATCGTGCAGCAATTTCATGCATGTCTCTAGAAAGGTAGTGAGCATTGAAGGATCCATCCCTGGCTCTGGTTGATCCTTACTACCTAAGGTGGAGGCCTCCATGAAGCTCTTCTTAGCTTCCATGAATGTCTCCTTTGTGCATTCTAAGTCAAACTTGGGTTCCTTTGCAGGAGCCTTGTGAACCCATTTATTTTCCTCTAGCTACTTCCCCATATCCTCTCCCATGGCCATACCGCTTATGAGCATAATGTTTACATTCGGGTCCTCTTTGCGCAGTTCAAACCTCATCATTTGTATATTGTGAGTCGAGTGAGGCTGGAATACCCCTTTTTTATGCATCCTTGTGATCAATGTACGGCAGTCTATGTTGGAAATAATACTGAGGGGGGGGGGTGAATCAGTATTATCAGATCAATATAACTTTTCACTTTCCATATTAAGATTCATATGTGATGCAACAAGTATATATCCAGTAAACATATGATTCAGTTAGTTGATCTCTAATGAGTGCATCAGAACATTATTAACCATATAAGTAGTAAACCGGAGCAGTAAAACAGAACAGAAGACAGTCACACACAAGAACACAAGATATAAGGTGGAAACCCAATGTGGGTGAAAACCACCTGCTGCAATTCGTCTTTATATTTATTTAATTAGAAACTTCCATTTACAATGTACTCGTGCAGTCCTTTACCAATACGCAGGCTACAACCTGCAGAGAGCTACAACCCTCTCTCGTTTTCCAGCTTCTCCTGGAAAGGAGCTACAACCCCCTTAGCTCTTGTACTAGCCAAGATGCTAATATGTAGGTGTTGGCCTACTGAAGGCTACAACCTTCTCTTTCTTCCAGGGACCACATTTCATAAATTTTCAGACTGGATCCATGAACATCAATCAATCATCAAGATTTCTGCTTCAACCAATCTCCTTTCCACTGAACAAAACTGATTCACAATAAACACTTCTTTGATAGTTGTACCGAGGACACAGTGACAGTAACCATATACCAAATTCTGAACCCAGAACACTGCAACAACAAACAGAGGTAGCTAGATCACAATAAAACACATAAACGCTACTTAAACAACCTGAAACCTACGTGCATATGCTCCTGTGGGTGGAGCAACCTGCGTATACATAGTTTTCCTTTACTGAAACTGCGTGTATATGCACCTTCGCTTCACTGAACTTGCGTACAGATCTATAAAGGAGAATTTACTCTTTCAAATAGTCAAATGCTAAATAACCCAGATTATCAGATTTATAGATCAAGTGTGCGCCTCACAGAATAGATCAAAATCATACAAAGATACTATCATTCAAGCTTTAAAGATTATGACCCATCAATAGATCTTATCCTTCTTTATGCACTTAGGTTCCTCCTTCATTCAGATCCAGATCTGCACCATAACCCCAATCACAAAAGTTTCAGATCTAGCACATGTTAGATATTCAATTGATTCCAAAGATGCTTTGCCAAATGATCTCCTTCCTCTTTTATAGTCTTAGGCCTTTCTCAATACCACGGTCCAAAACCATAATAACACAATACCACGGGCCCAATACTTGGGATCAACACTTCTGACGAGATACCATGGTCCAAAACCATAGGTTCAAGTACCAAGGACTAACTACCATGGACCAAAGGTAAGTTTTCCAACATATACGCGCTTTTCTTTGCGTGAAAGTGCATGTATATGCATACGCACCTTTGTAACATCTAACCCGCGTGTATACGCATCTTCGTCTAGATGAACCTGCGTATATGTCATTTCCTTCATTCTGAAAGCCTGAACTGAGATCTGTTATCAAAGAGAGTTGCCATCAAGGACAACACCTGTGCCATAGCTCCAAACTTGTGCCATAATGCCAATAGTCTATCATTTCATCATCGAACTGAGTGCAATACGAATAGGATATCCTCATTAGGTTGGTACAATTCCATGCATAGTGCCCTAGTCCTCCGCAATTGTAACAAATTAATTATCCACAGCGCCTTCTTGGTCCCATTCCACCTTGTCCTTGACCTCACCCCTGAAATCCAGCACACGCCATCCCTGCATCTAGTTTGAGGGCTCGCATTTCAGTCTGCATCCTATAGGCATGGGTCCAATCCATCATTAGCTCATAACTATGGCAAGTGCACTCATTGTGGCCTACCGACTTGCAGAAATTACAAAACAATTGCTGGGGTGTCTGTGTATATTTCTATAACAAATGACAGTTATATGTTGTGTGTTTCCCTCCTATCTGATAGATCATGCACCATAAAACGGGTGCAGCACTCATCCTTGCCTGTGCTTCCGGTCTCAACGGCATTAGCCCTCCTCCTGCCAAGTAGTTCACGAACACTGGATAGTGATCCTTGTCATGGCCCTGGCCTTTGCATTTTATGCACCATACTTCCTCACGCGCCTTTGCCAGCGGTGCCCTATGCTACTTTAAACTATGCATTTCCAAACACAGATTTTGTAGTTGTGTGTGGATTTGTTGAACTCCCAACCTAGGGTCTTGTATCGGGGTCTCAAGTAATCTCATTGCCATTTCCAACACTTCGGCCTGGGTAGAAAGTTTTTGTTGTGATAGCATTATCCTCAAGTGCAGTGTCAGAGATGCTACAAACCATGTGCGATGTTGTCCATCTGTCAACGTCATATTGGCTTCACGGATCATACTCTTCAGTCGTTCATCTAGATCCCAGGGAGTCTTGCCTGGGAGCATCACGATTTCTTTAAACCTGATGATTGATTGTGTTTCTGACTTTGGCCTGCTAAATTCCATGTTCAACACATTCTGGATCTTTGTTATCCTTGCATTTAGGTGGTCGTTAGAGTGCTTGATATACCATGTTAAGGCATGATCATGTAGTGCGCTCACCAATGCAACCTTCTTAATATTGTCATCCATGACACCTTGTGCTTCCCATACTACTCTTACCACGAACCAGAATTGGTTCGAGTATTCATTCCCTACTCCTCTAAATATGGGTAGTTTGATCGCGCTTGCCATACTGAACCATGGAGGTGGTGTAGGTGGAGTGGGCGGAGATGGAGGTACAGGAGGTGAAGCGGGTGGCAATGTGGGTGGAAGTGGTAACAGCGGAATGCGCTGCCTTATCAAACTAACCATGCTTCTCGGAGAGACTTTAGCGAACTCTTCCTCGCTCTCTCGCAAGGGTGAAATTAGGGGACTGTTTTCTAATTCTTCGCTACTTTTGTAGATCTTTCCGCTCTGTGTAGTCCCAAACATTAATGTATTCGCATGACCCTTTTTTCACACAATAGCATCTTAATCCAAGTATTCAAAGATTTAATATACTTACCTCGCGGTCCTTTGAGAAAGCGTCGTTCTGCCTCGTTGTAGCTCACGGTTGTGTCTACCACAAACTCAGTGATAAATCCCCCTATTATCTGGTCGAGCCAATGGTCCACAACCTGTGCGATCTTATCTTCTGATGCTTCTAGTCTGCACACTAATTCCGGAGTCCACACTATTGGTTTGTTGAGCCTACACCTTCCCTAGCTGTTGGCTAACTTTGTAATCCACTCATATAGCTCAGAAGGAAAGGATGCAAAGAAAATCTCGTGGATTTTCGTATACACGTAGCGCTCCAACCACTTTTCCTTAGATACTTGCGGAGTTCTGTTTTCCTGTGTTGTGAACTCGTTAATCTTCTTGTCCAACCACTCTTCAATTTCATTCTTTGTTGGGTTCTAGTGGCACGACATCATACATCCCTTATGCAGATCCTAGTCTTGGCAATGGAACCATTTGTTGGTTTAGTGGGGCCTGACCTAGGTTCAGAAGTGATTTAGCCAAGCAAATCCCTATACTACCAGCCCTTTCAGCAATAGTCCATGGAGCACAGACTGAGGTCTGACCCGAAGTAGTATGGGAGGGTGCTAGAACTAGGTTTCCGCACCCTGGGGATGTCTGATATGAAGTGATCGGTACATGGTCCAACCTTCGCACTTACTGCGCTATGCACACCAGTTGGCACCCCACGCTCCGCGATACAGTCTTCGCACAGTTCTTAGCCACAGCGCGACCCGTGTTATTTTCCCAAGTCTTCCTTAATTAGGCTTTATTAGCTGATTACTTAGATTATATTGATATATAAGCATTCATACAAGTATTCACCAACTGCGTGCAGTAAATAAACAGAGTAAAAGTAAAGTATAACATTAAAAGACAGATTCAAGAACAGATGCATAGAATAAACTTCTCTTTATTAACTTTCAATCCCAAGTACAGACCCGACTCTGCCCTGTGCACTCAGCTGCAAGGGTCTGTGCACTCAGCTGCAGACTCTACTAGGCCTCTACACACTCAGTTGTAGAGCCTCTTCCTACTACTATGATCTAGTACACTTCAGATCGAACTCTAACCTTGAACCATGCCTTCACTATTCTATCTATCCGTTTCCCCCTTTACAACTTAGAGCCTCGCAGGCCGACACAACTTTACATTAAATTACAATATTTTAGGGTGGACAACCCTATGACTCATCCTAGACCTTGTGCTCCGCACCCGTAATTCGTGGAGTCTTACAATATCATTGACCAAAACTTGGGCTTTGAGCCCCAAAAACATGCTATGGGGGATCCCATGCCCAACAAGGAATTAAATACACATAAATGATAGAAACTTCTCTTTATTAATACTTCCAACTATTTACAGACTTGAGTTGCCCTACACACTCAGCTGCAGACTACTAGGCCTCTGTGCACTCAGCTGCAAAGCCTTCTCCTACTCTACGACCCAAAACTAAACTTTTCCCCTCATATCTATCTCGCATACATCATATTGATTCTTCGACTATGCTATCAAACTACTTAGAGCCTCGCTCTATTTATACAATCCCATGGTCTGCAAACCATGGGTATATCTCTATAGTTGACATTACATTATCAAAATTAAGGGCAGAAAACCCTATGACTCTTTAACAAACTACATGCTCTGTGCCCACAAAATGCGGAGTCTTTACATCAAAATTACAAAATTGACCAAAATCTGGGCTCTAAGCCCCAAAACTTCCCTTAGGGGATCCTGCGCCCAACACCAAGACTCGGTGAATCCCACCGCAAATGGATGGATTACATGGGAGTGCAAGAGCTCCTGCACTTCAAACTCTGGGAAATATAACGATGGCAGAATCAGTTACATGAGGTAACTACGCTAAATTGTAATATGATGACCAGGTCATTGCACTACTTATCGAAAGAAGTCATATATCAACCTACATATGATGTTCTAAATGAGGTAGATACCTTCTTAGATGCATTTGAAAGGGAGGTTCTAAAAAATCAACGCTTCCAGGCCTTGGAATGGGTATTGCGCGCTACACCCACGAGATGGTGGGGTAAGCAAAAAAAAA
Organism: Pinus tabuliformis; assembly: GCA_031772625.1. Lineage (NCBI taxonomy): Eukaryota > Viridiplantae > Streptophyta > Pinopsida > Pinales > Pinaceae > Pinus > Pinus tabuliformis. The sequence goes on from CM062805.1 coordinate 1,097,251,727, forward strand.
TCTTTGATGATTGCCGCAAAAGTAGGAGAATGATGAGAGTATGATTTGGGAAGCCTAAGGTGTGACTAATAGACAAATATGATGCACAGGATGACCCACGTGTCCATCTGGCCAAATGGATGCAGGCCTATGGAAAAGAGCCCCAACCTGCGCAGAGGTGCATGTACCCCATGCTAAAATACATGGTCAACAAGCATGTGTTGGGGGGGCGAACTTGTAAATGGCTCTTAATGTTAGGAAGACATTATGCAGTAAGAGTAATTGCGTAGAGAGAGGCATTCAACAAAGTATTGGAAAATGCACCAACCAAGGTATGAAATGCACAACGAAGTGATTGGGATATATGGATACCTACAATATTATTGACTTATCGAACGACATGCAAGAAACTGATGGGACAAATAGGCTAGTTTATGGAGTGGAAGCTGTAATTCCAATACATCGTTCCTAGTCTACACATAGCAACGCTCATAGGTATGAGGGATTGCGGAGCCCTGGAGGAGAGGCTCGCGCAGTTGGAGGAGCTCGAAGAAGAATTATTTTTGGCTGGATTTCACCAGCAGGTCCAAAAACGGCGCGAAAAGTCATAGCACAATCGACATATTAAGCTGCACACCTTTAATGTGAATTATTTGGTGTTGTTGTATGATAGTAAGTTTCATAAATTTCCAGGGAAACTCAAAATGCATTGGTTGGGACCATATGTTATTAAGGAAATTACCAATGGTGGCACAGTACAACTGGTTAAGTTAAATGGAGATCCCTTCCCAAGAAAAGTGAATGGCAGTCTTTTGAAGCCATACACAAGTGGCACGTCTATCTGACTAGCCAACAGAAGCACAGTCTTAGCACCCCAGGAAGCTAAAAGGAGGTGCAGGACTATAAACTACTCTGCCCGAGAACTGCATGATGTCAGGACTACGTGTAGTAGTGAAGTGTTAGAGGGTCCATGACAGCATGAGGGTAGCTGCGTTGGTGTGTGGGTCAGCCAGAAAGTGACCGTTACAGTCACTATTCATGATGTGATGCTTGCTTTGAGACCAAATGGAGCAGGCGGCATGCATTTAAGGTGAACTTTATGGGCTATATTCTTGAAAATATGCTACCAATCTAGCATTAAAGGACCGAATGTGGGGGGAATGGCTGAATTCAAATTCAAAAGGCGCTATAAATTACAAATGGTTGTCCAGCAAACAACACTTGGCAATTTGAGAAGTGAGTTGTTGCATGCTCAAATATTCATGAACTGAGACTTATTCGATATTCTAAAAGCGAATTCATTGCTTGAGCAATTACCAGAGACACTGAGAGAACTATGGAATCACACTATGGCAACACCCGAAGAAGCCATGGACACAGACGTAGTGACAGCTGAGGAAGCTACGCAGGAAATTACGAAAGAAGAAGCCCTAGAAAGCACCAAAATAATCACAGAGGTCCCAAAATCACCGCGCACACTGAGACCTAAGCAGGACAAGTAGGCCATGATACCAGTGCACGTCTCGCCTAGAAATCCACTGAGGGCCAAGCTCACAATGGACGAAAAGGGGAAGGCCATCAATTTGGAGGCCGATGAGGAGGAGGATGTAGAGATGGAAATCGAAACCCAAGGTGTGGACCCTCTCACCAGGCTATCTAAATATGTTCCTCTGCAAAAGGGTAAAGCCAACAAGGATATAGATGAGAGCAAGAGCTCTCTACAAACTCTACTAATCCCAGATGATATCGTGTTTGAGGGAGCGCACTTGGGACGGGTTCCCATATTGAAATTTGAAGATTGGGACCTCACAGACAACGAGAATTTCCCACATTTAGCGATCGCGTAGCTAATGCACAAGAAGACAGATGTGTCAGCTGGAATGATAGAGTTAGAGCCGCACAAATGGCTCAGATGTGTTGAGAAAGAAAGGTTGCTAAACCTGCTCTGGGTGCCGCATTACCACCGTGCTCCAGTGACCATTTTTTTCATCAGACAGCTACTTTTCTTGGTGCATGATGGGTGCTTGTAGCTAGAGGAGCTCATCCCCATCACAGATCATCTAATTCACTGGATCACACGGCTAGCTTGCGCAGGGGAGGACCCAGTAAACCTTTCAGAGGGAAAAAGTGATGACTTGGACATCGTAGAGGCCATGAAAAAGAAACTTAATTTGGAGAAGAAGAAGGGAGGGTATGCCATCTCTAGCATCAACAACCCTGCAGTTAAAGTCATGACATAGATATTGGAAGGAAAATTGATGCAGAAGTGCCGTGCAAATGAGGTTCCTATGCCAGTGGTTGCACTGGCAGCATAATGTGTAGAAGGGGTCCAGTTCAACTGGGCAAACTATCTATGCGGTGAGTTCCTTGTAAACTGGTGTGAGGCACAGGAGCAGGGAAAAACATTCCATTACACATGGCTCTTATTGTCGATAGTATAGGTGGCATGGGAGTTGCCTGAAGATAGCTAGTTCCCGTCGATCGTACAGGACCTTCTAGAGGTAGTGAAGTACACTTCGCTGTGGGTAACTAGGGATGCATAGAGGATAACAGAGAGAAAAACATTTTGGGTGCTCATGGAGATGAACATCAGGATGGGGATCAATTGCAAGCCCCAGTTATCACCCACTGTCTACAACATTTTGCAGTGCTTTGCGGAGTTCAAAGCAGATTTCCACCATGTCTTCATTAGGGTGCGGAAGGACCCCATGAAGACGTGGCACGAGTTACCACACTTGGCGACTGACAATGTAATTTTCGCAGTCCTTGAGTCTTGGCTGCTATAGTGGCGCACTCCAGCTAGCTCCACGGTGGAAGCTGAGAAATCTGTCGTGCAGTGAAAGAAGGAAGAGATGAAACTGTGGATGGCGAAGCTAGCGGAAAAGCGTAGGAAGGAAGAAGTAGCGGATAAGGCCAAGGTGGTGCGTGACATTGCGAAGTTGGCCAAGGAGCAAGAGAAGGCAGCAGAAGAAGAGAGCGAAGGACAGAAGTCACCTTCGCCCGAACCAAAAACTGATACAGAACAAGGTGGCGCAGACCTGTTATAGACATTTTTGGGCACTGCAACCCCAAGCATAAATGTCCATAAACTAAGGGATCCTAAGTCCCTAAAGGTGTTGTTCCAACCCGTAAAAGAACAAGGTCAACTGATTACATCATCTCCCAGAAGTTCTCCATGAAAAACTACTCAGAACTGATCAAAACTAGATCATTTCACTTGCTCCATGGCCAGGGTGCGATGCATCTCACCTTGTACACATGGGAAGTGCGTTGCATTTCAAAAATCCCTTCTATGGTGTTCGATGGACGAGAAAATACAAGTGGCGGAGACAGTTTGCGAGGTGGATGATCATGGAATCTTCCAGAAACTTCTCCTGTGAAACTTTCCTCTCAGAATCGCCCAAGGATGAGTAAGAGATCAATGAGATCTCCAACTAGAATCAAGAACCATCAGAGAGAAGACACTAATAAAAAACCCAGAGCTGACTCACACCTCTGCAAATATCTATATATAGATCTCTCATCCCAGAGATCCAGGGGAAAAAAGGCTGGAATTTTTCACCTTGTGAGGAATTGTTGTTGGTTTCTTGAGGCAGCATCATAGTGTTGGGTGATCTAAGCTTTTCATGAGGTGAAGAAGGGCTCACTTGCTGAGAGGATGATGCTGGGTCAGAACAATTGGTTGTAACTCTCTTGGCTCTTTCTTGATTATCAATAAAACTATTCAAGTTTTCCTCCATACTCTTGTGTGATTTATGTTCTATGCATTTGTATGGTCAATTTACATCTGATCCTAAATTGTTTATGATAATAGATCTATGTTCTCGTATAGTGTTATGCTGCTTTGATTCTATAGGTACTCTGTGAAGCTGGGTATACAAGAAAGCAAGTAGCAAAGGACTATCAGAAGAGAGAGGAATCGAACAAAGAACCATGCGCAAGATAGAGGTTGGTCTCTTTTATTATTCTCTCGTCTATCTTTCATAAAGGAAAACGAAAGTAGTTTTACTTTGTTTGTTTCTAAGGTAGCTACCAGCCTTAGTGGGATTAGCAGTTCTGCATAGACACTTCTCCTTGTAACAAAATGGCGACTCCACTGGGGAGCGAGTAGATTGTTTGTTCATCTACATTTGTTTACTTTATAAACTTACAGACGGAGCTTGAAGTCAAGCCAGCTAGCCTTTGAACTGCATTTGCTATGCAAGTGAAAAGTAGATCAACGTTGCTTCAGTCAATCTCCGGGTTTTGTTTATGATTTAAACAACGTATTTACAAATCAATCACAGGGGTAGATCTAAGGAAGTTACTAGAGCCACCACTTGCTCGGCCAAAATCCCTGAACTAAACTGCAAACTGTGACCCGGAACCCAATCAAAGTCTCGTCCCTGGTCCAGCGCACTGTCTGTTCTGTGAACCTCAAATTCAGTGCACTTCCCGAGTGTAGTAAGTGCGTTGCATTTCAGTTTCACTGTGTTACAGGTGCGTTGATCAGACAAGGCCTTGTTCCTATATTTTGGTTTCTGTGTTCACTCTTTTCAGATCTATTCAGAAGTTTTGCTACCTGTAGTCAGTACACCTCTGTTTTAAACCCCTTTCCTTGCTGTTATTTCGCCTCCAATGTGCAAAGAACTGTAAATGTTTTGATGTATTTTTTGAGTCATTTTCAGTTCTCCTTTACAAAGAAGTAGCGTAATTGTACTGTTGTTTATTGATTTGAAAGTGTCGTAAGTGTCGTTTTCAGTCATAGAAGAGAACCTGATTGTTCTTGATAGTCGATTACCCTGTTACTCTTGTATTTGATCTGAATTGGTAGTTTTTCTAGTGTCGAAAGCAAGTTTTCATTTCCAAATCGCAAAGTGTTGTCATTGTCTTCATTTTGATTTTGAAAAGAAACTTGTTAGTAATTGTCGCTTTGAAAAATAATTCAGATTTTCGCATTAGCTTTCTTTTTATCATTCACATATTAAGAAGGCTGAAAAAAAATACATGCATGTGCATTTGCATTTAGACTGTTTGATTGGTTTGATTTAGGACAGTGCATATAGTGTGTGCTCTTTGCTCTTTGTTGAAAGAATATTGTCTCTCTTTCCTTAGTAGCTAGGATTTTCATTTGCAAAAAAGAAGATTAAACGGTTGTTTATCATCTTAGATTGCATTTTAGGAATTGTACATCTACATCATGCGGTGAACCTGAAAGGAAAATTTCTTAAGCAAGATCAACTATAAAATAAATTTAATGAATCTAACAACGCTTTGGAACCTAACGCACAACATCTAGAATTCTAGGCTAGAGACGTATTCCAGCATCGTAAAACTTGGTAACTGTTGTTTTCACTGTTGGTTGGGTGATTCCTCCACTTTGAGACGATAAGTGCCAGTACGGACTTGTGCTCCCACTTACCGTCGAGTATATTTTGGGAGACCACAATGGGCTTTATCCTTTATCCATAGGAAGCCATGTCTGCCACCCTATCGATCGAAATGCACTGAACACAACATTCGGGAAGATTGACTATCATACCGTAAAAAGTATTCTGCAGTTTTGTGATTGGTTTGGTAATCCCTCTGTCTAGATTTCCAGAGAAGTTCCTTTCGTTCCTTTTCAGAATCCTTAATAGAAAAGGTCCATCTGAGCGCTTGTCACTTCAGGCTCATTAAAAATCGAAGGCGACTAGAGTCATATTTTGTTTTTTCTCGACTCTTAAAAATTGAAAAAACAAGTTGTGTCAAAGCGTCTAAAATTCATCTAATTCGGAAACATACTTCCCCTTGATTTTTAGTTGATCGAGTAATCCGCAATCGTGGAATAAAGTCAATTGAAACCCTATCGTTCGCGGAGGCTTACGAGTCAACCATCTTTGTCTCCGGAATCGAAACTGTTACAGACAAAGCGAACTCGTTTAACCGGTTCCAAATCCCCTGGTAAAGTTAGAACAAGTGTTCCAACACCATCAGAGACTCCGGTTACTCCAAACATTTCTGGTATCCCTGCCTTTACAGAAGAAGTTCAGCAGCCACCAAAGGACAGTAGCACTGATCCTAGTGTGAGGGTAAACACTTGTGTTACTGAACCAGTTCCATCTACAACTGATTCAGAGGGTGTTATTCCCCAAGCATCTGTCGCTGCAGATTCCATACCTTCTTCGGCACCAGAAATATTTTACGGACCAGACGGTCTACCTCTTCCACCTGGTCTGATTGCTATAGAAGAGATTGTGGAGGATCCTCCATCTAGTACTCCATCGCAATTTGGAGTCGGGATCACTCTATATCCTTCTTCATCAGAAATTAGTCTACTGCCATCGGAAGCTCCTGTAGAATCGCTAGGCAATCTTTTGGATAGACTAGAAATGTCTGAACAACCATCAACATCTAGGAATATGTCGTCTGACACAGTGACGGCAGAACTTCCTACTACTACTCCAACGATGTTCGCCGGTATACCCTCTGTCCCGACAGGTTATCAACAACAAGCCGGAGTCCAATCAAGGACTGTTTCGACGACATGGTCAGTTCCTATTTCTTCATCTGGGTTATCATCTGGTATTTCTTATGTTGAAACTCAACAAATTGATCCAATGTTTCTTCAAAGGCCAATCCACCCTTTAAGTACTGGATTGTCAGCATATGGAGGGCAGTATGCCATTTCATTTTTCCCTCCCAGAGAACAACCATATGGGAGTTTACAACAAAGTTCAGGTCAAACTGGAATTACATCCAGTGGTTGGGTACCAATACTGCCTCAGCAACCAAGGGTTGTATATTCAATGCAACCAGTCCACCCTGTGTCGAATATTCCCACTATACCTGCTATGGTGACTGCGTCGCAAGTACAAGCGCTACCTGTTGTATGTCAACCCCAAGTTTCTCAAGTTGCAATACAACAACCTCTTGTCTCAACGACTCAATCACAACCTCATGTTAGTGCCTCCTTATCTAGAGCAACTCAGGCTCAAACAAGTACTATGACTCCTCATCTTGGTCAATCATCTAGTATTGGGCAACAACAAATGGTCCAACAACCATGGCTGATTCAATCTCAACAACCGCCATTCCAGCAATCATATCAAGGACCTGAGAAACAAGTCTTTGTAAGTAATGGGCAACCACATTTCCAAAGCGGTTATCAACAACCATATTATAATGGTTATGCCCATCAACCTTATCAAAGTTACCAACATCAAATACATTATGTTGGTATGCAAAGACCCACTGCTCAGGCAATTCCATCTTATCCTGGGTATGCTCCGCCAAACCTGAATCAACAGTTGCCCTTTGTAGCAACTCTAGAATTACCATATCTAAATCGGCTGACGAATGATCCAATTTTTTATGCCCCTTGGTGGCCGGCGATTCTGCATAAACTTCCATCATATATTCCTAAATTTAATGGAAATCCGGGTGAAGACCCGTCAAATAATGTGATGACCTTTCATCTATGGTGTTCATCTAACACTCTAAACGATGATTCGATTAGGCTTCGCCTTTTTCAGCGAACGTTAACTGGTCCGGCAGCAAAATGGTATATCGAATTGCCTAGAGCTTCATTCGATAACTTTAGCACCCTAGCCACAACCTTTTTAACCCATTTTCAGTTACCAATAAGGTACGAAACAAGAACAAATCTTCTTACCAATTTCAAACAGACAATGGCCACTCACATATCTGATCATATTCATGAGTGGCGACGTCGTCGCAGAATGGTAAAAACATATGTTCCTGATCAGCTGCTAGCTGAATGGTTTATTAAGTCATTATTACCTTCTATCACAGAAGATGTGGCAAAGGGAGGAGTCGTCACTGAAGAGCAAGTTATTGCTCGTGCACAATATCTAGACTTGATCTATACTCAGTCTGGCACGCTCTACGATAAAATACCTGATGCTCCTAGACCGGAATTTTCCGTTCCTCCCCCTCCTAAATCAAACAAAGACTCTCATGCCGGTGATGGCGTGATAGGTAGAACAAGCACGAAATCGATGAAGGCTACATCTAAGAAAGCCCGTAAGATTTCTGATCAAAATGCAAATGAAGAACTTCTCGCCTCGGAGGTAAATGTCGTGTCGACCGACAAGGGCAAACAACTGAAGCAACCAGGGGGAAAGAAGAAAAAGAAAGGGAGAAAAAAGAAGCAGGATGAGTCATCTCCTGAAAAACCTTCTGCAAACCCTTCTGGGCAAAGGAAACCCCCTACAGGGTGTCAGATATGCGATGAGGATCATCGGACGAGAGATTGTCCACATAAAGCTAAAGTTAAGAAACTCTTTAAGAGTTCAAAAACCTCATCAGTATTGACTGATCCGTTTCCAAACTCAAGAACCAAACTGGTTGCTAATCAAAATGCTTCCCGATCCCATGTACTTATGTTTTCTATCTCAAAGCAGCAAAATGATGCTTTGACAAGGAATAAAGATTACGGGAATCCACAACTGTCGAATAACAAGGCTAATGAACAACCTAGTAGTTTGACAACAACTTTGACCGAAGTTGTGCCACCCATCATTCCTGAACCAATGATAAAGTCGCCAAAGGGAGTAGTACACAAATCAACATTTAATCCTCATGCAAAAGTAGCACAGAATTATAATATAGTAGAGGACCTGGCCCAATCGCCGTCCGCTATGTCGACACTTGAGGTACCACAAAATTGCCTCTCCCAAAAGCAGGATATATTATCAGTAATAGGTGGGATTGACCCAACGGATTCCAATCTTGTATCCTTTAATCACAAAGGATATGACCCTCAGTTACCAGCTCAACTAGCTTTCCTTATTCAAGTGAAAGCCCTCAACAAAACTGTTCATCGAACAATTATTGATGAGGGGGCATCTACATGTATTATGTCGATGAGTTGCTGGAAAAATTTAGGCTCACCACCCTTGTCGTGATCATCAACAATGTTAAAAGCATTTGATGGACAATCATACACTCCATACGGGATTCTAAGTAACTTGCAAGTTGAACTAGGGGGCAAAACAGTAGAAATTGATGTTGAAGTAATCGACGGAAACCTCGATTACAACATCCTACTGGGAAGGCCCTGGATATATGCCATGGCCGCAGCTGTGTCAACCTACTTCAGGAATATTGCATTTCCCTTCCAAGGAGGAATTACAATCGTCGACCAACAAACATTTCTCCCCAACAGTTCACAAGTTACGGGAAGCATTCCAATGATCCATGGAAGTAATCATTCGCCTCAAAATATTGGAGTAGGCCTCCTAAAAGACCCTGCCTTAATGGGTACTTTTTCCCTACCACCTCTGAATAATTTGGTGGAAGTGGCCACAATGGAAACCTGCAATATGAAATCTTCTATATCTAATGGATTCGAAAGATTCCTAAATATTTTTTCAGCATGGATCATCGCCATTTTAGAAATATTGTAGCAATCAATTTTCTTGGCTTGGGGGGCAAACCCAAATCAACGCTCATCGAGTGTTTGGATAGATAGGTCTAAGGAATACGACACCTCTTCAGATCCTTGGTCGCATGTACATTATACAGACAAAGGAATCATTCAATCAATGATGATAGGAGAGGCACCATGGGAAGATTACCACCATCGCTCCCATCTTCCAGATTACCACGAAGATTATTCCAGCAACCTTAATCATCCATCAGTTTTTGATTTTCTATCAAATACTATAAATACGATGGATTTCGAGGATGGTTCTTATCTCGTGTCGACCTCATTAAAAAATGAAACAAGGAGTCATGAGGATAGTTCTTTTACTGTGTCAACCTCATTAAAAAATGAAACAAATCCCCTTTCCAAATCTCAAAGGTAAACCTTCATTCCAACCACCAAGTTGAATGCAATGAAGCTTGGGGGGCATGCACCTCAATATGCCAGGGGCATGCAAACTTATCATGAGCAGTGTTACTGCAGGGTTCAAGCTCATTAAAAAATAAACCCGCCACGAGCAGTGTTACTGCAGGGTTCAAGCTTGTTAAAAAATAAACCCGCATCGAGCAGTTTTATTGCGGAATTCAAGCTCGTTAAAAAATAAACATATGCATTGATTAAGTGTTTCCCCCCGCGTTTCAACTCATTAAAAATGAACTAATTTCCGGTAAATAACCATCGTGAATGTAGTACTTCAGCCTTTAAAGCCTTGGTCAAGGAAAATTTTAAGGATGGAAAATTTTCTTGAAGTTTAAAACATTGGCGAATCTCACTAATCCCTAATATGCAAATTATAAATGTTTATTGATATATTTGTAAAATTATTCAAATTTATAATTATTTTATATATAGTTTCTATATAATGTTGGCGATTTTTAAGGTAAAATAATTTTATATTCTAAAATTTGGGCGAATCGTCTTTTATAAAATTGGAAATTGGCGAATCTTTTTTGTGGCAAAATCATGGAAAATTAGCCCACTGGGCGAACATTAGCCCCTAAAATTTTCCATGGCCTTGGTCGTGTTCTCATCATCACCTCCACTCTGTATTGGCCGATCATTCACCTCCACTTGATTGTTTACCCCTTTTGAGGAACAGCTACGAAGAGTGATCTTGTTAGCCATCCTTGTGACACTGCCGTGATTGGAAAATTCCAAACCTTACCTAGAATCAGCTGCTACCTGAATCTATCACTCATTCCTCAAAAACGAGTCTCCTTTAAGCTCTTTTCAACTGACTTGTAAAATATGAAAAGATTGTTGAGCTATTGGCCTCTCCAGCTCGTTAAAGCAACCAGAAGTGCTATCCCTCCTTTAGATTTTAATCTTTTTGGAGCTGAGGGATTATTACACAAAAAGATCGAGCGCTTGTTTTGTTCGGCTCGTTAAAAGTACCGAAAATTCATCCCTTCTATATTATTTTATACTTTTTCAGACTTAAGGGATTAGATGACGAAAAAGGATTTTTGGAGTTTCATTTACGTCCCTTTTCAGACTCTCTAAAATTTAAAAGGACCGAGTTATCTTTGTCGTTAAATTCGTTAAAACCTAATAGCGACAAACTTGTCCATAACAGATAAGAACGAGTTTAACTATCGCTAGGCTCATTAAAACATAGCGATGGGTTTGCCCGAAGGGAAAATTATAGAACAAGCATATGTTATCCTCCTAAAGCTTGACAAAAATAAAGAGGTACTGGTCAGCAATGACTGGGGAAAAATGGCGAAGAATACTCGAAGAAACTTTGTTGGTAGCAAGTCACTCTTGAACATGACACTTTCACTCTGCATCCAAGTCGGGTTGGGTTGTTCCATTCACTGGTCACATCACCATGGTTTCGTCACACCATCCACATTTGGGGTAATGCTACCAATCCATCATGTCAGTGTCGCCGATATGTTCAAGAGAAGTCTAGGGGTGATTTTAGGGGCGAATGTTCGCCCTTTGGCGAAATTAAGGGGTTTTAAATTTTTAGTGGATGAATATTTTGTATCATAGTACATTTTTACAAATCACCTCAAATAGCCCACCTTATTTTAAGGGAGAGGGTAAAAAAGGTAAATTTAGCCCTTGAAATTAGGAGTTACAACCTTCCATTCGCCCATTTTCAAGAATAGGTTTTATTTAAGTGAATCCTATGGGCCAAAGGCCCAAATACCATATTTATAAAAGAGGTATGGTAAATTAATAAAAATATAAATAAATGAGAGGTATGGTAAATAAATAAAGCATTTTTTATATTTACTCCATAAGTCACCTTATATACATGCAAGGGTGTAAACAAATAAAAATATAAATAAAGTGGAGGTATGGTAAATAAATAAAACATCTTTTTATACTTACTCAAAAGGTATGGTAAATAAATAAAAATATAAATAAACTAGACGCATGGTAAATAAATAAAACCTCTTTTTATATTTAGTCCATAACCCTCGTTCTATTTTATTTAAGTGAATCCTATGGGCCAAATACCATATTTGTAAAACAGGTATGGTAAATTAATAAAAATATAAATAAGCGAGAGGTATGGTAAACAAATAAAACATTTTTTTATATTTACTCCATAAGTCACCTTGTATTTATGAATGGTATGGTAAATTAATAAAAATATAAATAAACGAGAGATATGGTAAACAAATAAAACATTTTTTTATATTTACTCCATAAGTCACCTTATATTTATACTATGGGACAAATACCATGGACTATATTGTTATTAATACCATGCAAAAAAACATTATTAACCCTAATATTAGTATTAATAAAAATAAAAATGGCACATGGTATTGACCCATGGTATTCACCAAAATGGCACATGGTATTGACCCATGGTATTCACTTGGAATGTAGCCTATTTAAATGGGGGAATTAAACCAGCATAGATCCATCTTTACTCTGGATCTACTAACCCCCGAGAGGTATCAAATATCGTGATATGCAAACTAGCATAGAGTGAAAAAATATTTGATCCGATCAAGAGTAAAAATGGATGTTGTAATTTAATGTATGTTAAACATTTTAGCTTGGTTAAAATAAAAATAAAATAAAAATCAACTATTAATTTTATTAATTTTTATAAATTACTAATAGTAATTTTTAAGCTCCACGTTTATGATAACCCATGGTATTGACCCATGGTATTCATGTGAGCATACACTATTTAAAGGGGAAATTCTATCTCAGATCCATCTTAATTCTCGGTCTACCAAGTGCTCAGAGGGATAAATAGATTTCATCCCCCTAAGAGTGGTAGATGTGGAGTTAAGATGGATATAGGTTGGCTTTTATGATAATGAAGATATTAAATAGACTTAGGAAATTATATTGTAAAAACATCTTAAGGTGAATGGTTAAAGCATAGACATTGGACAAGTATATTTGTATACTTCTGTTTTAAACTGAAACAAATCCAGGGCTAAAAGGAATGGATTGATTCCACTAGTCATCCTTCTATAACTTTCCAACATATGCTGGAGTAAATAGATTGTAACTTGGGTAATTTTTCTAATTGCAAACGAGAACTTACTTGTGTATTGGTAGGGTGGTTACGAGGTCCCTAGAAGTGGAGTAAACAGATTGTAATTTGGGTAATTTTTCTAATTGCAAACAGGAACATACTTGTGTATTGGTAGGGTGGTTACGAGGTCCCTAGAAGTGATGAATTTGAATTTTTCTTGGTTTTATATATAGTATTAGGTTTTTTCTCATGCTTTCTATGAATGGCACAGGTGAATTTTATCCTACACCCACTAGGTTATCGATATGTAATTTCGGTAATTTTGATTTCAAAAATATTTTAAAGAAATGCAATGATTTCATTTGTGTATTCAATAAACACAAGATTTTATAATTGAGTAAAATATTTGCCATGCTTGGTGAGAGATTCGCCAAAAAATTATATATACATATCATATTATTGATAAAATCGCCTTCCATTTTTCCTATATACCATGGAGATTCGCCCATTTATTATACATGTAAATTTAGGGGGGGTTCTTAAAATTTTCCCTGGAGAAGTCGCTCAGAGAATTCACCTGTGTCTCACCCATTGCAATACATTTACGCTCCAATCTTTCATGACCGCCACCCTGAACCTTCTATCATTAGATTGTTTTCACCTCCATTAAAATCATTTGCTCTGTTCCGTGTCATTGATGTGGGATTCACTAAGGCCCTCCTATGACCGATCACTTCTTGTCGACATCAGCTCATTATCCAAGAAGTCGATCTAGGAACAACCCTTTCAGTACTTTGAAGCTTGCATGCCTCAATGGCAAGTTTCTCACTTCCGGCGACAGGTTTACATCAATGGCCTTCGACCGAAAGATTTTGCGTGGTGTTCGACGCCAAGTCCTTTATTCGCACCACGTGAATTGTACTGTAGTACCTTGAGGGTCATAATTATTATGGTGATTCCTCTCGCGCCTGTTAACGGCTTACATCATTGGCTAGTAATCAGGCGATGTCTTTCCATGTTCGACTCCAGAACATCTCTCACATGGATCGACTTGTACTTTGAGTGAAGATCGAACGAGATTGAAGACCCCGGATCTAGTTTCATCCATCCGGGCTGTGATATATATTCAGGAAAATAAAGACATCAAATGTACATCATTGCTGCATAGATAATCATCCAATCTAAGGGATGATGGCTCTACCAGAATCATCAGTCTACACTCAGACGATTGTCTGTCTCATGTACATGAAAAATGAATTTATAAAGCTGAGCATGGGAATGCCCACCTCAGCTAGATCATGAAAATATTATGAAGATAATGTATTGTATTGTATCTTATTACAGGTCTCCTTCCAGCTTGAAAGAACTTCGGATCCTCATGATAAAGCATTTCACCCGACATTAAAAAGATTAACGACCTCATGCTTTACGGGGCAACTGTTGTAGACATTTTTGGGCACTGCAACCCCAAGCATAAATTTCCATAAACCAAGGGCTCCTAAGTACCTAAAGGTGTTGTTCCAACCCCTAAAAGAACAAGATCAAATGATTACATCATCTCCCAGAAGTTCTCCATGAAAAACTACTCAGAACTGGTCAAAACTGGATCATTTCACTTGCTCCATGGCTAGGGTGCGATGCATCTCACCTTGTACACACAGGAAGTGCATTGCATTTGAAAAATCCCTTCTATGGGGTGCGATGGATGAGAAAAGACAAGTGGCAGAGACAGTTTGCGAGGTGGATGATCATGGAATCTTCCAGAAACTTCTCCTATGACACTTGCCTCTCAGAATCGCCCAAGGATGAGTAAGAGATCAATGAGATCTCCAAGTGGAATCAAGAACTATCAGAGGGAAGACACTAATCAAAAACCCAGAGCTGACTCACACCTCTGTAAATATCTATATATAGATCTCTCATCCCAGAGATCCAGGGGAAAAAAGGCTGGAATTTTGCATCTTGTGAGGAATTGTTGTTGGTTTCTTGAGGCAACATCATAGTGTTGGGTGATCTAAGATTTTCATGAGGTGAAGAAGGGCTCACTTGCTGAGAGGATGATGCTGGGTCAGAACAATTAGTTGTAACTCTCTTGGCTCTTTCTTGATTATCAATAAAACTATTCAAGTTTTCCTCCATACTCTTGTGTGATTTATGTTTTATGCATTTGTATGGTCAGTTTACATCTGATCCTAAATTGTTTATGATAATAGATCTATGTTCTCGTATAGTGTTATGCTACTTTGATTCTACAGGTACTCTGTGAAGCTGGGTATACAAGAAAGCAAGTAGCAAAGGACTATCAGAAGAGAGAGGAATCGAACAAAGAACCAAGTACAAGACAGAGGTTGGTCTCTTTTATTCTTCTCTCGTCTATCTTTCATAAAGGAAAATGAAAGTAGTTTTACTTTGTTTGTTTCTAAGGTAGCTACCAGCCTTAGTGGGATTAGCAGTTCTGCATAGACACTTCTCCCTGTAACAAGACCCACAGACAACATCCACCCAGCTAAAGCATCCACGACCACTAGAGTAGGTAGGGCCGTGAAAGAAGACAAAGGCCTCAAAAACGTCTTTCAACCCTATCAGCCTCACTGAGGGGGATCTACATTATATCAGTGAAATAGTGAGGGATGTCACCACGGAGGCACTCCAGCAGTCTGAGGAGAAACACTAGTTGGTGTCGGGGGCTCCCCAGACACAAATACAGGAGTTGCAAGTGCGCACTCCATAGGTTGGCACAGTGTCCACCAGCCTCGCAATCGGCACTTCAGTGGCTAAGGAAATGTTTCTCGCCAAGATGACCAACACAATAGTGCTACCAGATGGAGCACTCATGACAGAGAATGAGGCGACAGGACTATGGTCAGCAGCTTGAAAGGGGTCAGCTTAAACATGGTTGTGCTCCCTTGGGAGACACTATATCTTTTGAAGGATGGAGTCACTGCAGAACTTCGGGCCAGGGAGAGTCGTGTTATATAGATAATGAGCGAGTAGCACATCAACATTGAGTAGTTGAGCCTGCAACACAACGAGGCCATGGAATAGAACAATCAGATCATGTAGGTTGTGGAGGAAGCCTGCCAGATGGTCCTGGAGTTGGTCATACAAGCATAGGAACCAGTGGAGGCACGCATCCAAAAATTAGTGACACAGGTGCACAATGCAAGAGCAGAAATGGCTAGGGTTCAATTGGAGCTAAACCTTGAGATAGTAGAACTGCAGTTGAAGGCCCATCCTTCAACTCCGTCGAAGGTCAGAGAATAGCGCACCACCATGATCACAACAACAGCAATGGCGGCAATTGACAGTGTGGTGATAGACTCTATGAAGTTGTTCAAAGTCGTTCAAGGTCCTAACCACCCTGCAGGAGGACCCGAACATAGAGCACCTTGAGATAGAGGTGTGTGAGCTGCAGCAAAAATACAATGAGGTAAAAGGGACCGTCCAGATGGTTTCCCTTAAACAGAGGCTTGCAAGGATGCAGTAGGAAAAGGCACTCAAGGAGCAGGTGGATGCTGCTCGGCATAAAGAGGCAGTTTTGAAAATGCACCGATAGCCATGGATCGAGGAGGTGTATATAATTACAGCATCCATTAAATCAAAGCTTGCGTAGCTGTAAGCAACTCAGGAGAGGGTTCAGGGCAGCAGTTTAGCAACAATGGTCACTGAATAGCACATAGAGGAAGTTCAACAAGCATCCGCTCAGTGCGCTTTCGAACTTGCAGCGATCCAATCAGAGCTGGAATGTCTTTGCGCTAAGATCTCCGCACCTACAGAGTGACTCGAGGGTGCGTCACGATGTTTGTGTTGGGGGGATGTTGGGCACGGGATCCCCCAAGGGTAATTTTAGGCTTAGAGCCTAGATTTTGGTCCAAGTTTGTACTTCCAATGTATAGACTCCGCATTTTGTGGGCGTGAAACACATAGTTGTTAACGAGTCATAGGGTTGTCTACCCTTAATTTTGATAATGTAATGTTGGTTGTAGAAGATCTACCCATGGTCCGCAGACCATGGGATTGTATAAATAGAGTGAAGCTCTAAGTAGCTAAGAAATCATAGAATGTCTAAGGAATAATGATCTATGAAAGATAGATCTAAAGTGTAAAGTCTAGTTTTGGGTCATAGCGTAGGAAGAGGCTCTGTAGCTAAGTTCGCAGAGGACTAGTAGTCTGCAACTGAGTGCACGGACCCCTGCAGCTGAGTGCATAGGGCGTGTCGAGTCTGTACTTATCTAGAAGTATTAATAAATATAAGTTTCTATCAATTCTACGTCTTTATTTCCTATTTTACACATTTGTTACATTGGGTATGAATTTCACTTCTAATGCTTATATGATGTGCAAATGTGTGTAATTGTATTGTTTAAGTGAGTACAAGCTAGAATATCTATTTATGTGAAGATAATTAAGATCTGTCAATAAGATAAGTAGGATAATTAGCGCAGTTGGGAAAATATAATAGTTCGCTGCCCTAGCAGTGCGAAAGGACTTCAGCCCCTGGTTAGGGATGCGCGAAAGCCGAGTGTGACACATCGCGAGGGTGCTGAAGGGTGGAACAGGGCACGAAGAAACCTGCGCGAAGGCAAGTATGGTTGGAATAAATTGAAATCACATCCATCTCAAGGGTGCGGAAAGTTAGTTCCAGCATCCCCCCATACTGCTTTGGGTGAGACTTCAGTCCACGCTCCTCGGGCTGATACCGAAAGGGCCAGTAGTGTAGGGATTTGTTTGGCTAAATAACTTTGAACCTAGGTTAGGCCCCCATAAGCCAACACATTGGTTGAGTTCTCATACAATAATGGCTATCAGGAGTCCTTAAGGATGAGTCCTTTTGAGGCATTTTATGGACAGAGTTGTAACACTCCCATCAGCTAGAGTGATCCACTGAACAGGGTACTTATTGCACCGAACATGTTGACAGACATGGAGCAAGAAATGTAGGTTATAAACAAGAATATAAAGGAAACATAGGATAGATAGAAGAGTTATCCAA
This sequence comes from Pinus tabuliformis, assembly GCA_031772625.1. Classification (NCBI taxonomy): domain Eukaryota; kingdom Viridiplantae; phylum Streptophyta; class Pinopsida; order Pinales; family Pinaceae; genus Pinus; species Pinus tabuliformis. Next base: position 1,097,269,565 of record CM062805.1, read on the forward strand.
ATCAAGATAGGGTGTTCAAATAGTTTTAGGTTGTGGAGCATGTGTATTTGTGCGTCAAGCACAAGAAGATATCTTTGAGGATTGGTTCATGTGCCAAGTTGGCACCATGGTATTATAGGCCTTTTGAGATCCTTGAGAGGATTGGACTAGTGGAATATTGACTTGCACTACCTCCAACAGTGAAATTCCATGATGTTTTGCATATTTCATTGGTTAAGAAGTACATAAAGGATGTTGATCATGTTATTGATTGGTTTTTATTGCAAGTGGAACAAGAAGGAAAGTTCAATTTGAAGCCTCAGTGCATATTGCAACGAAAGCATCTTATGCTCAGAAACAGAGCCATAGAGAAAGTTAAAGTGCAATGGAATCACTTTGGGCCTGAAGAAGCTACATGGTAGAAGGCGGCTTAGATGTGGGCCCTATATCCTTCATTGTTTGTCGGTTGAGGCAAAGCAGTTTTGGTTTGATGTTGGTTTATGTTTGGCATATGTTTTAGTGATGTTTTGATATCTGTATATGTATATGTATATGGATGTAAATATAGTTATGTGCTAAGTTATAAATATCCAATATGAACATGGTGTTTTGCTTTTGAGCAGGTCGTTCATTGTAAATACTATAATGAGCTAAGTTATAAAGCTCCATAGGTAGTATGTTTTTTTTTCAGTAGTTTTCTTGAGGTCTTGGTGTGGTTTAACACTGAGGATGTGTTCCCTAAGGGGGAGGGTTCTGTAATAGCCCTCGTGAAAAGTTCATGTAATAAAAGTTAATAAACAAAAAATAAGACCACAGTTAAGGGACACTTATTCCAAGCTAAATGTTGGGAAAATATATCCTAATGGGCATCTCTAGATGTGTGTTATGGTTAAGGAAATTTTCAAAGGTTAACGCAAAGAAATAAAAAGGAAAAAAGGCATTTTTGGCACATTTATTTATCAAAATAAAGGAAATTAGGAGAAAAGTAAGGATAAAGGTCACAGGTTGCATTTGAGGAGGACATTGAAGGGAAATAATGGAAAATGAAGAAAATAAATGCCTCATTCATAAAAAGGATTTTGAGGATCAGTTGGTAACCTTTTGTCAGTTCAAGTTTGGAGTTCTCTCACTATTCTCTCTCTCTCTCTCACTCACTCTTGGTCACTTAAATTTTTCTTGGAGAACTCTAGTTTGGAGTAAAGGAAAGGGAAAGCAAGTAAAGGAAAGGAAAAGCAAGCAAGGATCAAGGAAAGGAAAGAAGGACTCAAGCATCTTTAGCAGGAATACTTGCAGCAATCTTTTGCATGTGTGATTTCCTAGCTGGTTTGTTCATGTATGGCTTTGCATGTTGGTGTATGGATCTCTTGTTGTTAGTGGCATGGTTTTGCTAGGTTTTGATAGTGGATTTCAACCTATCCTAGCCTTTTTCTGAATGCCATGGTATGTTGGGATGTTATTTCAGTTTTTGAGCTTTGGAATTAACGGATGAATTTTAGAATCCGGAGTAGAGGTGGTCTTAAGGTTCATTCCCAAAGGCCTAGGAATCCCTTGACTGGTTTTGGCAGAATACACAGTAAATCCTGGTGTAGCAGTCTCGGTTTAGGGCCTAGTGATCTGGGTTTGGATTGCAATAAATCCTAAGAGACAAGGAGATGAAAAATTCCTCAAGGATAGTGATGGATTTCAGATGGCATTTCAATTTTGGTTCGGTTGTGATCGGAGCACTGGTTTTGGTGTGATCATGATTTGATGAAGGTTGAGGTGGTTTAACCTCTGGATTCCCTTGGTTGTTCATGGATTGGTTGTTCTATGAGATCCCACATTCATGCTTGGAATATGGTATGGGGGTGACTAGCTGAAAGATAGATTTGGTTCAACCATGTCTATGGTCGGGTTGTACGTGGAAGTCCCGAACCTAGTCAGATTTTTCTATGATTAATAAAATATAAGTTCTCTTACTTTTGCACTGATTTATATGTGGATTTAATGGTTGTCATATCTCTGATATTTATATGGTTTTATGTTGGTTATAAGCATGTTTTAATGGTTGGTTTATGTCATGGTTATTTCATATATTAACTTGTAATTGTTACATGGATGGATGCAAGACCTAATTGATGATGTAGTAGTTCAATGGAGAAGGAGGTGATCCTTCGGGTTATGTTTCATAAGTTGTTTCAGTCGTTTATGCTCCGTCTTGTATTCTAGACATGTAGGTTGCATTGATGCCAAGTGTTTGACAGAATTTCAATCCCAGTTGGAAATGCTCAGGCCTAGTCCTGAGGGTGATTTTTTATTGATCATAATTGTTATCATGTTTTTAATTAATTTTGGAAGTTACAGCAAGTTCTAGGTATAGGCCAGGATTCTGAGCTTAAAAAGTGGCTTAAATCTTGGGGTCGTTAGCACAGAGCTAGAAATTTTGGTCCACGGTTACTAGCAGGCAAGCCTTTGAGAGCGACTTTCACTTTTTGGTTGCTCCCTTGCCCATAGCATGAGAGCGAATATGGCCTAAGAGCCACAAAATAGCAGTGTGACCCAGGGACAAGTTGTCTGAGTGGCTGACTTGTCTCCTAAGGGTTCTGTTGATGATGTTGGATGACTCTATGTGATGTTCCATTGATTCCACTTCCTTAAGGTGACATGGGAGGTCAAATCTGATCATAGTAGCATCTCTCCTCATGTTTACCCCGGTTGGTATGGTTAATTTGGGTAGACTTGGGAGGGGGTGTTACAGCTAAAGGCCAAAATTGGCAGATTTGGTAACATTTGTAGTTAAAATTAAAAGGAGTCACGAAGATTTTATTTGGAAGCGCAATTTTGTAGTAGTTATTGTTAAAAATATTTGGGCCCTAACCAAAATACTTTAATTAATGTGTGGGCGGTTTGGTTTGGCAGTGTGGAAATGTATTGCATGGATGGTTGAGTCGACAACTATTTTGACAGTGTATTATGATTAATAGTGTTTTTGGGCTAAAAAACAGATGAGTGGACAACATGTGACAGTTTAATGGCATTGTTTGGCAATTAAGCCAAACATAGAAACAAAATGATAAATGCATGAACGAGGTGGAAGTTGTTAAGAGGCAAAGTTAGTAGTCCTGGAAAAACTAGAGATTCGCCAGAAATAGAAAAGGTTAGCTAAGGTTTGTTAATTGAGCACATAACAACATATTGGTGAATGATCACTTGTTGAACACAAAAAATACTAAATTTAACACGACAAAGGAAAAAAGTAATAAATCCATGCAAAGTTAAAGAGCAAGATAACCAAAGCTCAATTCCAAAATATCAGTCCATAATTTTTTATAAGCAGAATTAGAGCAACAGAATGGTGATTGATGACAGTTTGAGAGGTTTTTGATGCAACGAGATACATAGTGGTGGTATGCAACAAGGGTGTGTCAGAGATCAGTTTTAATATCTGATAGGTGAATTATGAATTGGTGATTAGTGCCTTGGTGTGTTTATCAAAGGTGATTTTTGGTGTTAACGTTGTTGGTTCTTATAGTTTCATGTGTTCAACAATAAGAAAGTGTTGAAGGTGACCTTGATGGTGATTTTTTCATTAATCAGATATTTTTGAAGGTGGTTATGGTGGTTTTGGTGAGCAGTTATAGAGAAAAAAAAATTGTTTAGGAGGTAAGAGGTCTATTGATTTTAGTTTGACAATGGATGAAAAATGAATCAAGAAGGCCAACAAGTAGTAGGTTCTTGTAGATCAAGGGTTGTAGCTCCTACTGTGTGTTGGTAAATGTTTAAGGGAAAGAGTACCTTTCAGTAATAGTTAATAAATGAACAAGGGAAGTATTCCCTTTCAGTGAATATTGATAAACGAGTAGGGATAGAAGTTCCTTTTAGTGGAAAATCATAAACCTACAAGTAGTAGCTTGTGGGGCATTGATGTAATCAAGTTGAAACTTGTAATAAAATAATATTGGTGTCTTGTGTATATGTTTTTCAAGTTCTTGATGTTTATGATTTTATATTTTACATGATTGGGTTGTTTTAATGATCCATGAATAATTTCTAAAAGTGATTGAAGAGTACAATTTGTGAAATTGTATAATTTTCCCATGCTACTAATTCACTCCCCCTCTTAGTAGTGTCATGGTTCCCAGTATTTCTAAAAATTGGTATCATATCGAATTTTGCTTCAAAAGAAGTTTAATAGTTGGAAGGAAGATTAGGGATCATGAGGAACCAAGACTAGATTACCTCAGATGGTGTTCCATTTTTGAATGGATCAAATTATATAACTTGGAAGGTAAGGATGAGAATATAATTGCAAGCTCTTGATTTGGATGTATGGCTATCTATGGAGAATGGAGTAATAAATGATAAGTTTGGTAAACAAGATAAGAAGGAAAGCATTAGAGGCTTTTCAGATTTGAAGATGGGTTTGAGTGCATTGATGAAGCGTTGCAAGAGGCCAAAGCAGCGATCTTCATAATACCGCAAGATCCCTTGGATTTAATTCAACCGGATTGGACCATATAGTTGTGCTACATGCTAGAGTGCTACAATATGACTGCTGATGAGGAAGATGAGGATCCAAGGAACATTAACATCCCGAAAACAGAAGGTCACTGCGAAGTTGAGGGGCCGCAGATAGAAAATCCAGATATCACCACGCCGCTTAAAACGAGACAAGTGAACATTGGGATAGAGGCAGAGCCAAAGTTTGCGAAAATAGTGGACTAATAAGATGATGCTATGGTGGATAAGGTCACTGAGTTGCTCTGCAAATACAAGACTTGTTCCCTACAAATTTTTTAGACATGAAAGTGATAATAGGTGATTTAGGAGTAATGAGGACAACATTAAAATCGGATGTGAAGCCTGTGAAATGGAGGCCATATCGCCTCAATCCTAAGTATAAAGAAAGGGTCCACTTACAATTGGATAAAATGTTAGTGGCATGAATCATTGAACCAGTGGACGAGTCCGACTGGGTAAGTCCTATGGTAGTTCAGGACAAGAAGCAGAAGGATGAAATAAGGACATGCGTAGATCTCAAGAAGCTGAATGACACTTGTATGCATGATCCTTTTCTGACTCCGTTCATAAATGAAATGTTGGATAATGTAGGAGGACAGGAAGCATATTCGTTCACTGATGGGTTCTCAGGGTACCATCAGATCAAGATCTTGCTGGAGGATAGAAGTAAGATGACCTTTGCAACCGAGTGGTGATGCTTTCAGTATATTGTAATGCCTTTTGGACTGAAGAACGCACCGATGATCTTTTCGCGCATAGTCATCATGGCATTCAAGGACTTCATTCACAAGTTTATGGAGGTATACTTTGATGATTGAACAGTGTTTGGGGTAGTGAAGTGCTATGTAGCTAGCCTATGCTCGATGCTGGAGGTATCAGATCGTGCTCAATTTGAATAAATGTTTGTTCTTTATTCCTTTCAAAATATTGCTGGGCCATGTGGTATGTAGATAAGGATTAATGGTGGACCTAGCTAAGATAACAATTATAATTAATTTGGAGGTTCCAAGAAGTGTGAAACAGCTGCGCACAACGTTGGGGCATATGGGATACTATAGAAAGTTCATCAAGACTTATGCCCATATTACCGTGCCGATGGAGAAGCTGTTGAATAAGGATTCTACATTCTGTTTGAATAAAGAATGTCAGGGAAGATTAGATGTGTTAAAAGAAAAGATGGTCACCACACCTATCCTATTCTTCCTGGATTGGAAGAAGGAATTTCATGTGCATGTGGATGCGTCATGCATTGCATTGGGAGTAGTACTGACACCCTATAGCGTTTGCAAGTAGGAAGTTGTTTAAGGCTGAGAAGAATTATTCAACGATAGAGCGTGAAGGCTTGGCTATGGTGTACGCACTCCAGAAGTTCAGGCACTACTTGCTAGGTGGACACTTTAAGATGTATACAGACCATTCTGCATTGAAGTACCTGGTTAACAAGCCTGTGTTGGGGGGGAAGATATGCAGATGGTTGTTGCTGTTTCAGGAATATGATTTCGAAGTCATTATGAAGCCAAGACAATTGAATGTACGACCAAATCATCTATCACACATTGAAACAGGAGAGGAGCCTACTAATTTGGAGGAAGGACTACCTGACATGCAACTCTTTGCAGTGCACGTAGCTGACAATCACTTTGCAGATATCATACACTTCCTGACGATGGGAATGGCTCCAGAAGAGTATACTAGTCAACAAAAGAAGGAGCTGGTGGTGCAGGTGATAGACTTTTCTGTCATTGCATGACACTTATAAAATGGGCTCAGAGGAAATTTTGTGACGTTATGTGCCTGTGTTTAAATGGAACAGCATCCTCGCTGAAGCTCATGGAGGAGTTGTGAGAGGACATTATGCAGGCAAAGAAATAACACAGAAGATTTTACGCATTGGGTTGTGGTGGCCGACACTGCATAAGGATTCCAAAGCTTATTGTAAGGCATGCAATGCATGTCAGAGGACGAGCAGGCCATCGCAGAGGGATGAGCTGTGTCTGACTCCGCAAGTATTGCTACAGCGATTTGAGAAATAGGTGATTGATTTTGTAGGCCCAATTCACCCTCTAGGAAAGAAGACGAGTGCGTGGTATATCATTGTCGTGATGGAGTATTTGACCAGATGGGTAGTGACGCAGCCTGTGAAGGACTATACAGGGGCAACAGTAGCAAAGTTCCTCTTCGAATATGTGCTGACTAGGTTTGGTTGCCCGAATATTTTGATGAGCAATCACGGTACACATTTCCTTAATGAAACGATCAAAGTGCTAACAGAGGAATTCCAAGTTTATTATCAAAATAGCACGCCATATCACCCACAGGATAATGGGACGGTTGAAGCATTTAATAAGATATTGGAGAATGCACTGAAAAAAGTTTGCAATACACAGAGGAATGATTGGGACGTGCGTGTATCGTCGGTGCTATGGGCTTACAGAACTACTTGTAAGAAGATGACTAGACAGACACCCTTTATGCTAGTATATGGTGTAGAAGTTGTGATGCCAATGGATTATATTGTACATGAATGGTGAATTGTGGAGCCCTGGAGGAGAGGCTTGCGCAACTGACAGATCTTGAAGAAGATAGATTTTTGGTTGGATTCCATCAGCAAGTTCAGAAGGACCATGAAAAGGCATGGCATGATCGACACATCAAACTGTGCACCTTCAAGGTAAACAATTTGGTTTTATTATATGATAGTAAGTTTGATAAATTTCCAGGAAAATTTCACGTGCATTGGTTGGGGCCATATGTCATCAAAGAGATTATCGATGGTGGACCAGTTCAACAAGTGAAATTGAATGGAGATCCATTTCTCAAAAAGGTAAATGGAAGCCGATTGAAGCCATACACCAGGGATCTAGCCAGATGACTATATGATGGAAGCATAATCTTAGTGCTCCATGTAGTTGAAAGGAGGCATATGACTATAAACTACACTACCTGGGTTCTAGAGCTACACGACTCGGGACTACGTGGGATGGAAGAATGTCACAACATTAGCAGAAGCCCGATGGGAGCTTCACTATAGAGTGAGAGACCATGAAGGGCCACTAGAAAGTGACCGTTACTATCAATGTTCATGGTTTGATAGTGAGAAAATGGCTAAGAGGAGCGGGGGGCAGAATTTAAGGCTGAAATTAATAGCGAGATCTTTGAAAATCTGCCACCAATCTAGCATTTATGAGCAGAATTTGGGGGGAATGGTCAGATTTGAATTAAAATTTCCCTATAAATTACATATGGCCTCCGAATGAAAAACACTTTGTTTTTAGAGAGTTGATGTGTTGTGTTATCGGTTACGCATGAATCTTGTGATTTTTGAGGATTTGGTGGCCAATTTAGTGTTTGACAAGTTACCTAAGGAAACCCAAGAGCTCCTTAATAGCCTCATGTCGGCGGCCATGGAAACTACAAGTGCTGAAGGATCTTTGGCCTCTAAGAGATCTTCCCCTAAGGTCGTAAGTGTCGATGTGTCCGCAACAGTGCCAAAAACACCGAGGTCACCTAGGTCGAAGCCTACGCCGACAGGGGAGGCTTCCAAGACAAAGAAGGATAAACAGAAGGTGACACAGCTTGTGCATGAATGGCCATAGAAGCATCATAGAAAAGAGAAGCCCACCGTGCAAGAGAAAGGCAAGGTGGTAAACCTAGAGGCTGACGAGGGCGCAGAGGAAATTGATATGGGCACAGAGGACATGATATTGAGGGAGTAGACCCTCTCTCAGAGCTGCTAGAATACATCCCTCCGTGCCAGGGTAAGGTAAAGGTCCTGAGGGACACTCATGAAGGAAAATTTCTCCTTAACACACCCCTACTACCAGAAAACATAACATTTGAAGGTCCGCGCTTGGCACACGTCCCAAATCTAAAATTAGAGGACTAGGACTTGGGGGACACTAAGCGGTTCCCCCACCTGGCTACTCATAATCTCATGTAGAGAGTATTCTACAAGGACTCGGGTGTCACCACACTGGAGCAAGTGAAGTGGATTCGTGGGGTGGAAATGGAAAGATTAACATTTAAAGGTCCATGTTTGGCATGCATCCCACATATGAAATTAGAGGACTGGGACTTGGGGGACACTGAGCAGTTCGCCCACCTGACTACTAATAATTTCATGTAGAGAGTATTCTACAAGGACTCAAGTGTCACCGCACTAGTGCTGGTGAAGTGGATTCATGGGGTGGAAAAGGCAAGATTGCCGAATCTGCTGTGGATGTCACATTAGCACCATGCTCCCATACATTTGGTAGTTATCAAACAATTGCTATGCCTGGTGCATGACGAGAGCCTGTGGTTGGGAGAGCCCATCCTTATAACTAATATGTTGATCCATAGGATCACCCTACTACCCCACTCAGGGATGAATCTGGCCAAGGCATTTGACAGAAAGACGGGCAAGCGTGACCTCATTGAAAGGTTGAAGGACAAGTTTAATCTTGTCAATAAGTCACGCGGATATTCAATTCCGAGTATTACGAACCCCGTGGTGAAGGTGGGAACCCAGATCTTGGCTGGGAAGGTAATGAGGAAGTGTCGCGTAGATGAGGTTCCAGCACCAGTTGCTTCATTAGCGGCCTAGTGCGCCGAGGGCGTACAATTCAATAAGGCGCACTACCTATGCAATGAGTTCCTCGCAAACTGCAGGGAGGCACAGGACCATAGCAAAACATTCCACTACTCATGCTTGTTGTTTTCGATTGATTTGGTTGTGTGGGAATTGAAGAAGGATAGCAAGTTTCCTCTAGTTGCAAAATATCTACCAGAAGCAGCAAATTTTGCTTTACTATGGGACACAAAGGACGTTGGGTGGGTCTAGGAGAGTAAAATATTTTGGGTGCTGATGGAGTCAAGTATCCGTGTAGCCATCAACCGCAAGCCACAGATGTCACCAACTATTTTTGAGCAGTTGTCGGGATACATGGAGTTCAAAGAAGGCTTCCACTCTATCTCCATCTGGGTGTGCAAGGACCTAGAACAGAAGTGGTATGATCTACCATAACTCGTGACGAATGATGTTGTTGGGCGTGGGATCCCCCAAGGAAAGTTTTGGGGCTTAGAGCCTAGTTTTTGGTTAAAAGTTGTAAATTTGATGTAAACACTCCACATTTTGTGGGCACAAAGTGCAAAGTTGTAAAAGATGCATAGGATTGTCCACCCTCAATTTTGTAATGTAATGTCGACTTTAGAGATATAACCATGGTCCGCGGACCATGGGATTGTATAAATAGAGTGAGGCTCTAAGTTGTTAAACATTGAAGTGATATAAAAATGAAGAATTGAGTCATGGCTAAAGTGTAAAGTCCAGTTTGGGTTGTAGAGTAGGAGAAGGCTCTGCAGCTGAGTGCACAGAGGCCTAGTAGTCCACAGCTGAGTGCGCAGACCCCTGCAGCTGAATGTGAAGGGTGAGTTGAGTCTGTAACCATTGGAGCATTAATAAAGAGAAGTTTCATATCAATTCTGTGTATCTATTTCCAGTTTTATGCATTGAGTATATGGGGTATGAATTGCATCTTTATTATTTATATGGTACGTGAACATATATGCTTGTGTTGATTAAGTGAATTTGAGATGAAGTATTTGTTTACGTGAAGTCAATTAACATTTGTAAGAAGATAAGTAAGATACGTGGTGTAACTTGGGGAAATAGCGCAGGTCGTTGCCCTAGCAGCGCGAAAGCATCTCAGCCCCTGGTTAGGGCTGCATGAAAGGCAATCCTAATAGATCGCGAAGGTCTCGCAGGTTAGAAAAGTGTGTGAAGTGACCTGCACGAAGGTAGGAACAATTGGACTAAATCGACACCTTAGACATCTCAAGGGTGTAGAAACTTGGTTCCAGCATCCCTCCATACTGATTCAGGTGAGACCTCAGTCTGCACTCCACGGACTGATGCCAAAAGGGCCAGTAGTGTAGGGATTTGTTTGGCTAATTAACTCAGAACCTGGGTCAGGCCCCATCAAGCCAACAAATGGTTCCGTTGTCGGGACTGGAATCTGCAGAGAGATGTCGTATCATTGGAATCCAACTAAGAAGGAAATTGAAGGCTAGTTGAATAGAAGAATCCACAAGTTGGTGGTGCAGGAGAACAGGAATTTGCGACTATCAAAAGAATAGTGGTTAGACCGCTACTTGTACACAGAGATCCATGAAATCTTCTTCATGTCTTTCCCTACTGAGTTGTACGAGTGGTTCGCAAAGCTAGCAGATAGCCAAGGGAGGTGGAAGCTCGAAGTTCCTATTGTGTTGACTCCAGAGTTAGTGTGTAAGTTGGAAGCATCAGAGGATAAGATTATGCGCACCATTGATCACTGGCTCAATCGAATTATAGGAGGATTCATTACGGAGTTCGTGGTTGACACCTCAGTCAGCTATAACGAGGCAGATCGATGCTTTCTCAAAGGACCGCGAGGTAAGTACGTAAAGTCTCTGAACACTTGGATTAAAATGTTATTGTGTGAAAAGAGGGTTATGAAATTACCTTGATGTTCAGGGCTACGCGAAGTGGAAAAACTTACAGGGACTAGAAAATGGCCCCTTGATTTCACCTCCACGAGGGGACAAGGAAGAGCTCGCGAAGGTCTCACCGTGAAGTGCAATCCATTTGATAAGGCAAAGAATTCCACGAATACCACCTCCACCCACACCGCCACCAGCTTCACCACCGTCACCTCCATCTTCACCCGTACCACTCCCACCCTCACCATGATTCAATATGGCAAGCACGATAAAGCTTCCTATGTTCAAGGGATTGGGAAATGACGATCCAGACCAATTTTGGTTCGTTGTAAGAGCCGTATGGGAAGCGCAGGGTGTTACAGATGAAAATATAAAGAAAGTAGCACTGGTTAGTGCCCTACAGGATCACACGCTGACCTTGTATATTAAGCACTCTAATGATAATCTGAATGCGGGAATTGTGGATATCCAAATTGCACTAAATAAGGAATTTAGCAGGACGAAGTCTGAAGAACAATCGATCATTGGATTCAAAGAGATCATGATGCTACCAGGCGAGACTCCTTGGGAGTTGGATTAGAGGATGAAGTGTATGATTCATGAAGCTAACATGAATCTCAAGGATGGACAACACCGCGACTGGTTTGTAGCGCCGTTAATGCCACATTTAAGGAGTGCGCTATCACAAAAGAAGTTGACGACTCAGGTAGAGGCCTTAGAGATTGCGATGAGGCTGCATGAGACCCAAATGTAGGATCCTAACTTAGGAGTTCAGTAGATCCATGCACAGTGAAAGAATTTATGCCTTGAGATGCAGAGTCTGAAATAGGATAGGACAACTCGACCAGAAGTGCACGAAGAGGTCTGGTGCATAAAATGCAAGGGGCAAGGTCATGATAAGGACCACTGCCTGGTGTTTGAAAATTACCTCATGGGAAGAGGGCCGATGCCATTAAGGCTGGAATTGCAGGTAGGACCTAGCATGGTGCCTGCTTTATGGTGCGTGATTTGTCAAATAGGTGGAAAGCATGCTATGGACAACTACCATTTGTTACAGAAGTACACGCAGAATTCACAACAGTTTTTCTGTAACTTTTGTAGATCGATGGGACACGATGAGCGCACTTGAAGAAGCTATGAGTTGATGATGGATAGAACTCCCACCTACAAAGTTTAGGCCGAAATGCGGCCCCTAGACCAGAACGCAGGAGTGGCGCGAATAGGATTTCAGGGGTGTGGATGAGGCCGAGGTGGAGGAGGACCTAGAAGAGGTCACGAATAGTTGATATGCTACAATTGTGGAGGGCCAGGACATTATTCCCGTGATTGTACGAACCCAACGCATCCGTCGTGTTTGTATTGTACCTTGTTTGATCATGAGACGAAAGATTGTCCTACGCTGATAACTAGGATTCGCGACAAAGGAGCGCTACCACCTCCCCCGACTCAAAACCTGTAGATGATGAGGTCTGAGCTGCGTGAGGAAGATCCAAATGTGAACATTGTGCTCCAAAGTGGAATCACAATGGGAGATGACAAAGGCAAATAGCTAGAAGATGGTACTTGGGTTTGCAAAGCTCTAGCGAAAGAAGCAGAGTTTGATATGGAGCGCACTCAAGAAACATTCATGGAAGCTAAGAGGAACTTCGCTGATGCCTCCACTTCAGGAAGCAAAGATAGACCAGAGCTAGAGATGGACCCATCTATGCTTACAACGTTCCTAGAAACATGCATGAAGTTACTACGCGATAGTAAGGCTGTAAAAGGATTACAGAAACTCATTAACAGATGTGCTAGGACCGTGCTAGGAAAACAGTGCATAGTCCATAAGATTGGAAATCATAAGACGAGGATAGGGAGAGAAATGAGGTTAACCATGAAAATTGGAGAATATGAAATGGACCAAGTAATTTTGGATTGAGGATCGGATGCAAACGTTCTGCCGAAGTAGACATGGGAGTGAATGGGGAGACCTACGTTGCAATGGTCTCCTACTTAGCTACGAATGGCAAACCAGCAGAAGATAATATCCATGGGGCGATTGTAGGGAATCACTATGGATATTGACGAAGCAAACGTGCTAGTAGACTTCGAAGTGATATAGATTTTTGATGACAACAATCCCTACCCCGCGCTCTTAGGAATTGATTGGGCCACTAACATGAACGGGGTGATTAATCTAAAGAAGCACAAGATGATTTTTGAGAAGAAGTCTCTACACATAGTTATACCCCTGGACCCTGTTGAAGGATCGCGCTATATAGAGCCGATGCGTGACTATGAAAGTGATGATTATTTGGACTGCATCAATAAGATAACAGTGAGAGAGCAAGACTACATAAACCCAACCATGGATGGGTGGATTTCATGGCAGTGCAAAAGCTCCTGTACTTCAGATTCTGATGAGGAAATAGAGCGATGGCAGAATCGGTTACACGAGGTAACCACACTTAATTTTAATATGATGACAAGGTCACTGCACTGCGTATCGACAGAAGTGAGAGATCTACCTACTTATGATGGGTTAAGTGAGGTAGATGCCTTCTTGGACAAATTTGAAAGGGAGGTGCCAGAAAAGCAACACTTCCAGGCCTTGAACTGGGTACTGCGCGCTACGCCCGCAAGGTGGTGGGGTACGCACAAAGGAAGCTTTGATGATTGCCACAAATGTAGAAGGATGATGTGCACATGGTTTGGGAAGCCTAGAGTGTGTTTTACAGATAAATACAATGGGCAGGTTGATCTGTGCACGCATCCGGCTAGGTGGGTGCAGGCATATGGAAAACAACCTATGCATATGCACATGAACTTCGCGCTAAGAGGTATGGTCGATGAGCATGTGTTGGGGGGCAACTGTCCAAATGGCTCTTAATATTGGGGAAACAACATGTCGGAAGAACAATTGCACAGAAGGTTCTTCGTGCAGAAGCGTTCAACAAGGTATGTGTCACTCTGACGAAAGTATGCAATGCACAATGAGGTGATTGGGACCTGCACGTACCCACAGTATTATGGGCTTATTGGATGACATGCAAGAAACTGATGGGACATATGCCTTTTAGGCTTGTCTATGGAGTAGAGGCCGTAATGTCTATGGAGTATATCGTGCCTAGTCTACACATAGCAGCGCTCACAAGTATGATAGACCGCAGAGCCTTGGAGGAGAGGCTCGCGTAGCTAGAGGAACTCGAAGAAGAATGTGTTTTGGCTGGATTCCATCAGCAGGTACAAAAGCAACGTGAAAAGGCCTGGCACGATCGACATATCAAGTTGCACACCTTTAAGGTGAATGATTTGGTGTTGTTATACGATAGTAAGTTTGATAAATTCTTGGGGAAGATCCAAATGTATTGGATGGGACCATATGTTATTAAGGAGATCACAGATGGTGGTGCGGTGTAGTTTGTGAAACTGAATGGCAAACTCTTCCCAGGAAAAGTAAATCATAGTTGGTTGAAGCCATACACAGGTGGCCTAGCCATCTGACTAGCCGAGGGAAGCATAGTCTTAGAGCTCCAGGTAGCTGAAAGGAGGTGCAGTACTATAAACTACTCTGCCCGGGAGCTACGCGATGTCAGGAATGCACGCAGTAGCGAAGTATCACAAGGTCCGCGACAGTGTGAGGGTAGCTATGCTGCCGTGCGGTTTGGCTGGAAAGTGACCATTATAGTCACTATTCACGATGTGGTGCTTGGTTTGAGATCAAATGGAATGGGAGGCAGGCATTTAAGTCGAACTTTATGGGCTAGATTTGGGAAAATCTTCCACCAAGGAAGCATTAATGGACCGAATGTGGGGGGAATGGTCGAATTCAAATTCAAAAGGCGCTATAAAGTGTAAAGGGCTACCCAGCAGACAACACTTGGCAATTTGAGAATTGAGCTATTGCACGCCCAGAGATTCATGAACCCCGATTTGTTCGATCTTTTGAAATCAAAGGCATTGTTTGAGAACTTACCTAAGCCATTGAGAGAATTGTGGAATAGCAGTATGGTCGCACCAAAGGAAGCCATGGATATTGGAGAGATGACTGTTGAGGAGGCTGCGCAGGCCATAACAGTAGGAGAAGCCCCAGAAAGCATCGAGATAGTCAAAAAAATCCCTAAATTGTCACATACACCGAGACCCAAGAAAGATAAGTAGGCTATGGTATCGGTGCGTGTGTCCCCCAGGAATCTGTTAAGGACGAGGCTCACCATGGAAGAAAAGGGGAAGGAAATCAATTTGGAAGCCGATGAGGAGGAAGAAGACTTTGCAAAAATCTTAGTAGAGGAGGAGGATGAAGAAATGGAGGAAGAAACCCAGGGTGCGGACCCTCTAACCAGCCTACCCACATATGTTCCTCCGCGGAAGGGGAAATCAAGGGTGCCCAAGGACCTAGATGAGAGAGAGAGAGCTATATGCAGACTCCACTACTCCCCAACGACATCATTTTTTACGGAGTGTACTTGGGATGGGTGCTAGTTCTAAAATTTGAAGACTAGGATCTTGCGGACTACAAGAAATTTCCACATTTGGCAACCACGCAGCTAATGCACCAAAAGAAAAACACATCGGTAGGAGTCATAGAGTTGGAGCCGCACAAGTGGTTACGAGGAGTAGAGAAAGCAGGATTGTTAAACCTACTCTGGGTGCCACATTACATGCCCCAGTGACTATTCTTGTTACTAGATAGCTACTTTGCCCGGTGCATGATGGGTGTTTGTGGCTGGAGGAGCCCATCCCCATCACAGTTCATTTGATTCATAGAATTACCTGGCTACCTTGCAAAGGGGAGGATCTAGCAAACATATCCGAGGGTAAAAGTGTTGATTTGGCCATTGTGAAGGCCATGAAGAAGAAGTTCAAGCTGGAGAAGAAAAAGAGAGGGTATGTGATCTCCAGTATAAACAACGATGTGGTCAGAGTTGCGACGCAGATACTGGCTGGGAAGGTTATGCAGAAGTGTCGCGCGGATGAGGTGCTTGCGCCAGTGGTTGCACTTGTCGTGCAGTGCACAAAGGGGGTCTAGTTTAACTAGGCAGATTAATTGTGCAGAGAGTTCCTGGAAAACTACTGCGAGGCACAGGAACAAGGGAAGACTTTCCACTATGCATGGCCTATGTTGTTCGTAGTGCTGGTGGCTTGGGAATTTCCTGAGGGAAAATAGTTCCCAATACTTGCGTAGGATCTTCCGGAGGCAACGAAGTATGCTTCACTGTGGGCAACTAAAGATGCACAGAGGATCAGAGACATCAAAATATTCTGGGTGTTCATCGAGATGAACATTAGAATGGGGATTAACTACAAGCCGTGGTTATTTCCCACTGTCTATAATAGTTTGCAGAGCTTCGCAGAGTTCAAGGTAGACTTTCATCATGTATACATTAGGGTGCGCAAGGACTCCACGAAGACTTGGAATGAGCTCCCTTATCTGGCAATGGATGATGTCATATTCACTATTCTTGAGTTGTGGCCGCCAGAGTGGTGCGCTCCAGCCAACTCCGCGGTGGAAGCAGAGAAGTCCACTACACAAAGAAGAAGGGGGAGGCAAAATTGCGGATGGCGAAGTTGGCAAAGAAGAGAAGGAACGAAGTAGCATCAGCCAAGGCACAGGAGGCACGGGATGCTACGAAGGTAGTAGAAGAGCAGTAGAAGGCAGTTGAGAAGGAGAGTGAGGGCAAAAAGTCACCTTCACCTGAACAAAGACAGAAACAAAGGAAGGTGGCGCGAACCCACAAACAACGTCCACACAGCTAAAGCGACAGCGCCTGAGAGAGCTGGTGGGGCCACTGAAGAAGTTAAAGGTGATGCGCATAGGTCACCTCGCATACTTTCCTAACCTTTGATACCTTCGCGATCTGTTATAATCGCCTTTTGCACAGCCCTAACAAGCGGCCGAGATGCTTTCACACTGATAAGGCAACGTCTTGCACTACTTCCCAAAATTACACTGTATATCTTACTTATCTTATTAAAGATCTTAGTTAACTTCGCGTAAATATATATTCTATCTTGCATTCACTTATTCAACACATTCATACATATTCATGCACCATATAAGCATTAAAACTGCAATGTATATTCAATGTAACAGATGTATAAAATAGGAAATAAGTATGTAGAATGGATATGAAACTTCTCTTTATTAATGCTCCAACTATTACAGACTTGACTCGCACTGTGCACTCAACTGCAGGGGTCCGCGGACTCAGCTGTGGACTACTAGGCCTCTATACACTTAGCTGGAGAGCCTTCTCCTACTAAGTCCACGATTGTAAGTGCTTCTTCAAAATTGTTTCCTTATGTCGAGTAGCATCCAACTGCTCCTTGAGCGCTTTCACCTGTTGCATCTACACGAGCCTCTGTGTAAGGGAAACTATTTGCATGGTTCGGAGGGAGCAAAGCCATGTTTAGCCCAATTCCCTTCAACTTACTGGCCATAGGCTTGTCGGCCTCATTTTCTATCACAAGTGCTCCATCTCGCAGCACTATAGTGTTGGTCATTCTGGCGCACAGCATTTCCTTAGTCACGGACGTGCCTATTATAGGCTCGTTGATAGAGTGCCAGCCTGTGGAGTGCACACCTTCAACTGTTGTATCTCTGCCTAGAGGGCCCCCAACACCATCTATTTTTCCTCTGCAAACTGCTGGAGGGCCTCCGTGGTGATGTCCCTCACCATCTCCCCAATGTCATGTAGATCCCCCTCAGTGAGGATGATCAGGTTGAAAGAAGTTTTCGAAGCCTTCGACTTCTTCCACAGCCCTACCTACCCTCTTAGGCACTGTCATTTTAGTTGTGTGGGTGCTGTCTATGGGTCCGCGCCACCTTGCTCTAGACCTATTTCCTATTTAAGCAAAGGCGACTTCTGGCCTTCGCGCTCCTCCTCTGCTGCCTTCTGCTACTCTTTTGCTGCCTTCGCAACGTTGCACGCCTCTTTGACCTTGGCTGCTGCTGCTTCATTCCTTCGCTTCTCTACCAATTACGCCATCTGCAGTTTTTCCTCATCCTTTTTCCTCTGCGTGACGGACTTCTCTGCTTCCACCATGGAGCTGGCTGGAATGCACCACTCCAGCAGCCATGACTCAAGGATGGTGAATATGACATCGTCCATCGCCAGATAAGGGACCTCATGTCAAGTCTTCATGAGGTCCTTCCTTGCCCTGACGTACACATGGTGGAAATCTGCCTTGAACTCCGTGAAGCTCTATAGACTATTATAGACCGTGGGTGATAACCGTAGCTTGCGATTAATCCCCATTCTGATGTTCATCTCCATGAACACCCAGAATATCTTACTGTCCTTGATTCTCTATGCATCTCTAGTTTCCCACAGTGAAGCGTACTTCGCTGCCTCCGGAAGGTCCTGCGCAATGATCAGGAACTCGCTGTCCTCGAGCAATTCCCATGCCACTAGCATGATGGAAAACAATAGCCACACATAATGAAAAGTCTTCCCTTGCTCCTGTGCCTCGCGGTAATTCTCTAGGAACTCTCTGCACAAGTAGTCTACCCTATTAAATTGGACCTCATCTGCACCTCATCCGCACGGCACTTCCGCATAACCTTTCTAGCAAATATATAAGTCACGACTTTGACCACAACATTGTTGATGTTGGAAATTACGTATCCTCTCTCCTTCTTATCCAACTTGAACTTCTTCTTCATGGCCCCTGCAATGGCCAAATCATCACTTTTACCCTCTGAGATGTTCGTTGGGTCCTACCCTTTACAAGGGAGCCGGATAATTCTATGAATTAAGTTGTCCATGATGGGGATGGGCTCCTCCAACCATAAGCACCCATCATGCACCAGGAAGAGTAGCTACCTGATGATGAAAATAGTCACTGGGGTGCGATGGTAATGTGGCACCCAGAGCACGTTTAACAGTCCTTCCTTTTCTACACCTCTCAGCCACTTACGTAGCTCCAAATCTATAACTCCCATCAGTGCATCTTTCTTCTGGCACATGAGCTACACGATTTCCAGATGTGGGAACTTCTCATGGTCCGCAAGATCCCAGTCTTCAAATTTTAGTACAGGCACTCGCCCCAAGTGCACTCCTTCAAAAATGATGTCGTCAGGGAGCAGCGGAGTCTGTAGAGATCTTTTTCTCTCATCTATGTCTTTGGGCACCTTTGCTTTTCCCTTCTACGGAGGAACATATGCAGGCAGCCTGGTTAGAGGGTCTGCACCGTAGGTTTCTACCTCCATCTCTACATCCTCCTCCTCCTCTACCAGGATTTCTTCAAAGTCTTCCTCCTCATCGGCTTCCAAATTGATTGCCTTCCGCTTTTCTTCCATGGTAAGCCTAGTCATTAACGGATTCCTAGGGGACATGCGCACTGGTAAAAGAGGCTTCTTGTCTTTCTTGGGTCTTGGCGTGCACAGAGATTTAGGGATTTCTGCGACTATCCCAACACTTTCTGGGGCTTCTCCTATCGTCATGGCCTGTGCGGCCTCCTCAATGGTCACCGCTCTAGTATCCATGGCTTCCTCAGGCACGGAAATAGTGCTATTCCACAATTCTCTCAACAGTTTGGGTAAGTTCTGAAACAACGAATTCGCCTTCAACAGATCGAACAAGTCTGGGTTCATGAATGTCTGGGTGCACAATAGCTCAGTTCTCAGATTGGCAAGTGTTGTTTGCTGGACACCCCTTTGTAATTTATAGTTCCTTTTGAATTTGAATTCGACCATTCCCCCCACATTTGGTCCGTTAATGCCCACTTGGCGGCAGATTTTCAAGAATCTATCCCATAAAGTTCGCCTTAAATGCATGTTGCCCACTCCATTTGGTCCCAAACCAAGAATCACGTCATGAATAGTGACTGCAATGGTCAATTTCTAGCTAACCTGCGTGGCAGCGTAGCTACCCTCTCGCTGTCATGGACTCTATGACACTTCGCTACTGTGTGCAATCCTGACATCGCGCAGCTCCTGGGCATAGTAGTTTATAGTCCTGCACCTCCTCTCACCTGACTGGAGCACTAAGACTGTGCTTTCATTGGCTATTCAGGTGGTCGGGCCACCTGTGTACGCCTTCAAATGATTGCCATTGACTTTTCCTGGGAAGAGTTCTCCATTTAACTCTACCAACTACACCGTGCCATGATCTGTGATCTCCTTAATAACATATGGTCCTAGCCAATGAATTATGAGCTTCCCTGGGAATTTACCGAACTTACTATCATATAACAACACCAAATCATTCGCCTTGAAGGTGCACAACTTAATATGTTGATCATGCCAAGCCTTTTCACATTACTTTTGCACCTGATGGTGAAATCGAGCCAAAAATTGTTCTTCCTCGAGCTCCTCCAACTGTGCAAGCCTCTCCTCCAGGGCTCTACAATCCGTCATACCTATGAGCACCGCTATGCGTAGACTAGGCATAATTTATTCCATAGGCATTATAGATTCCACTCCATAGACAAGCCTAAAAGGTGTTTATCCCATCAGCTTCTTGCATGTCATCCTATAACCCCATAATACTGTCGGTACACGCAGGTCCCAATCACTTCGTTGCGCGTTACATACTTTGTTCAGTGCATTGCATACCTTGTTGAATGCTTTCACATGGATAACCTTCTGTGTGATTGTTCTTCCTACATAATGTTCCCCAACATTAAGAGCCATTTTCACATTTGTCCCCCCAACACATGTTTATTGATCATACCTTTGAGTGCAAAGTTCATGTGCATCCACGTAGGTTGTTTTCCATATGCCTGTGTCCACCTAGCCAGACTCATGCGTAGATCATCCAGTCTATTGTATTTATCTGTCAAACACACCCTAGGCTTCTA
This sequence comes from Pinus tabuliformis, assembly GCA_031772625.1. Classification (NCBI taxonomy): domain Eukaryota; kingdom Viridiplantae; phylum Streptophyta; class Pinopsida; order Pinales; family Pinaceae; genus Pinus; species Pinus tabuliformis. The sequence goes on from CM062805.1 coordinate 1,097,290,289, forward strand.
AAATCACATGCACATCATTCTCCTACATTCGCGTTAGTCGTCAATGCTCCCTTTGTGCATACCCCACCACCTCGTGGGCAGAGCACGCAGTACCCAATCCAAGGCCTAGAAGCATTGATTTTCCAGCACCTCCCTTTCAAATTTATTCAAGAAGGTGTCTACCTCACTTAAACCATCCTAGGTAGGCAAGTCTCTTACTTCTGTCGATACGCAATGCAGTGACCTTGTCATCATATTATAATTCAGTTTAGTTACCTCATGTAACTGATTCTGCCATCGCTCCTTCTCCTTGTCTGAATTCGAAGTACAGGAGCTTTCGTGCAACCATGCAGTCTGCCCATCTGCGATGGGATTCACCCAGTCCTGGTTTCACGTTGTTATCTTATAGATGCAGTCCAAATCATCATCACTTTCATAGTTATGCACCGGCTCCGTATATCGCGATGCTTCAGCAGGGTCCAGGGGTATAATTACGCGTAGTGACTTCTTTTCAAAAACCATGTTTCGCTTTTTGAGATTAATCACCCCATTCATGTCAGTGGCCCAATCAATTCCTAAGAGCGCGAGGTAGGGATTGTTGTCATTAACAATCTCTATCACTTCAAAGTCTGCCAGAGCGCTCACTCCCTCAATATCTAGGGTTATTCCCTAAAATCGCCCCATGGGTATTATTTTCTATTGATTCACCATTAGCAGCTGAATAAGAGACCATTGTAGCATAGGTCTCTCCATTCACTCCCATGTCTTCTTTGGTAGAACATTCACATCCGATCTTAAATCCATGATAACTTGATCCATCTCATATTCTCCAATCTACGTGGTTAGTCTCATCTCTCTTCCCATTCTTGTCTTATGTTTTCTGATCTTCCTGACTATGTGTGATTCTCCTAGCGTGGTCCTAGCACATCTATTAATGAGTTCCTCTCACCCTTTTACCGCCTTACCGTCGCGTAGTAGCTTCATACATGTTTCCAGGAATGCCGTGAGCATAGAAGGGTCCATCTCCAACTCTAGTCTATCTTTTCTTCCTAAAGTGGAGGCCTCTACGAAGCTCTTCTTAGCTTCCATGAAAGTTTCTCAAGTGCACTCCAAATAAAACTCCACTTCTTTCGCTAGAGCTTTGCAAACCCAAGTACTATCTTTTGGTTGTTTGTCTTTGTCATCTCCTGTCATGATTCCACTTCGGAACACAATGTTTACATTTGGATCTTCCTCGCGCAGATCAGACCTCATCATCTGTAGGTTCTGAGACGGGGGAGGTGGTAGCGCTCCTTTGTCATGTATCCTAGCTATCACTGTAGGACAATCTTCGGTCTCATGATTAAACAAGTTGCAATACAAACATGATGGGCACATTGGATTTAAACAATCATGGGCATAATGTCCTTCATAATTGTAGCATATCAACTGTCTGCGACCTCTTCCAGGTCCTCCTCTGCCTCAGCCTCGTTTGCGCCCCTGAAATCATGTTCGCGCCATTCCTACATTCTGGTGGAGTTTTGTCCATCATTAACTCATAGCTTCTACAAGTATTCTCCTCATGTCCCACTAACCTACAAAAGTTGTAGAACAACTGTTGCGAGTTTTGTGTATACTTTTGTAACAAGTGGTAGTTGTCCGTGGCATGCTTTCCAGCTATTTGATAGATCGCGCACCACAAAGCAGGTGACGCACTAGGCCTTGCTTGTGCTTTCGGCCTTAATGGCATCGGTCATCCTCCTATGAGGTAATTTGTGAAAACTAGGCAGTGGTTCTTATCATGACCCTGACCTTTGCATTTTACACACCACACCTTTTCGCGCACTTCTGGTCGAGTTGTCCTGTCCTGTTTCAGACTCTACATCTCAAGGCATAAATTCTTCAGCTACGCCCGGATCTATTGAACTCCCAAGTTGGGATCCTACATTGGGGTCTCATGCAACCTCATTATGATTTCTAAGGCCTCTACCTTTGTTGTTAGCTTCTGCTGCGATAACGCACTCCTTAAATGTGGCATTAGCGAAGCTACAAACCACTCGCGATGTTGTCCATCTGTCAGATTCATATTAGCTTCGCAAATTGTACATTTCAGTCTCTGATCTAGCTCCCAAGGAGTCTTGCCTAGTAGCATCATGATCTCCTTGAATCCAATGATCGACTATGCTTCAGACTTTGGCCAGCTAAATACTTTGTCTAGCGCTGCTTGGATATCCACGATTCCCACATTTGGATTATCATTGGAGTGCTTAATATACCAAGTCAATGCATGGTCCTGCAGGGTGCTAACTAGTGTCTCTTTCTTTATATTGTCATCTATAACTCCTTGTGCTTCCCATACAGCCCTTACCATGAACTAGAATTGGTACAGATCCTCATTTCCCAAACCCTTGAACATAGGCAACTTCACTGTTCTTGCCATATTGAATCGCGGTGGTGGAGGAGGTGGTACGGGCGAAGATGGAGGTGATGGTAGTGAAGCTAGTGGCAGTGTGGGTGGGGGTGGTATTCGCGAAATTCTTTGCCTTATTAGATGGATCGCACTTCGCAGTGATAGCTTCGCTATCTCTTCCTCATCCCCTCGCAGAGGTGAAATCAAGGGGCTAGTTTCAGGTCCCTTACTTCCTTCATTCCTGTACGCTTTTCCACTTCACGTAGCCTCGAACATCGAGGTAACTGCATAACCCTCTTTTCGAACAATAGCATTTTAATCCAAGTATTCAAAGACTTTACATACTTACCTCACGGTCCTTTGAGAAAGCGTCTCTCTGCCTCGCTATAGCTAACTGAGGTATCGATCGCGAACTCAGTAATGAATCCTCCTATAATCCGATCGACCCAATGATCAATAGCGCACGTGATCTTATGCTCCGATGCTTCCAACCTTTGCACTAACTCTGAGGTCCACACAATAGGATTGTCAAGTTTGTACCTTCCTTGGCTATCTCCTAGCTTCATGATCCACTCGTACAGCTCAGTAGGGAAAGATGCGAAGAAGATTTCATGGATATCTATGTACAGGTAGTAGTGTAACCACTCTTATTTTGATAGTCGTGGGTTCCTCTTCTCCTGCGCCGCGAACTCGTGAATTCTTCTGTCCAACCAACCTTCAATTTCCTTCTTAGTTGGATTCCAATGATATGACAACAGACATCTCTATACAGATTCCGATCCCTGCAACAGAACCATTTGTTGGCTTGAGGGGGCCTGATCTAGGACCGAATTTTATTATCCAAACAAATCCCTACACTATTGGCCCTTTCATCATCAGCCTACGAAGCGCAGACTGAAGTCTCACCCGAAACAGTATGGGGGGATGTTGGAACCAAGTTTCTGCACCCTTTAGATGTTTGAGGTGTTGATTTAGTCCAACTGTGCCTACCTTCACATAGGTCACTTCACATACTATCCTGACCTTCGATACCTCCACGATCTGTTATAATTGCCTTTCGCGCAGCCCTAACCAGGGGCTGAGATTCTTTCGCGCTGCTATGGCAGCATCCTATGCTATTTCCCCAAATTACACCGTATATCTTACTTATCTTCTTAAATATCTTAGTTAAATTCATGTAAATAGATATTCTATCTTGCATTCACTTATTCAACACATTCATACATATTCGCGTACCATATAAGCATTAAAACTGTAATGTATATTCAATGGAACAGATGCATAAAATAGGAAATAAATACACATAATGGATATGAAACTTCTCTTTATTAATGCTCCAACTATTATAGACTCAACCCGCCCTACGCACTCAGTTGCAGGGGTCCACGCACTAAGTTGTGGACTACTAGGCATCTGCACACTCAGCTGCAGAGCCTTCTCCTACTCTACGACCCAAAACTAGAATCTACACTTTAGATACGACTCAACTCTTCATTCTTATCATTATTATTCGATCATAAGATTCCATAATCTCTTAACTACTTAGAGCCTCACTCTATTTATACAATCCCATGGTCCGTGGACCATGGGTAAATATCTACAGCTGACATTACATTACAAAATTGAGAGTGGACAAACCTATGACGCTTTTACAAACTATGTGCTCTGCGCCCACAAAATGCGAAGTCTTTACAACGAGGTTACAACTTTTGACCAAAATCTAGGCTGCAAGCCCCAAAACTTCCCTTGGGGGATCCCACACCCAACAGCTGCAAGATCGAGAGCTCACTAATTGGCTACCTGTTGTACTTCCTTAATGCACTATTCAAAGACCGTTGTGGCTGAACTGCTGCCCTAAACCTTTTCCTGTGTTGCTTGCAGCTACTTGATCTTTGCTTCAATGGAGGCTGTAATGATATATGCCTCATCAATCCATGGCTATAAGCGCCCCTTCACAACCGCTTCCTTATGTCGAGTAGCATCTACCTGTTCCTTGAGTGCTTTCGCCTACTACATCCTTGCGGGCCTCTATGTAAGGGAATCCGTTTGCATGGTCCCTTTTACTTCGTCATAGTTTTGTTGTATTTCATGTGCCTCTGTCTCTAAGCGCTGTATGTTTGGGTCCTCCTGCAGGGTAGTGAGAACCTCGAACAATTGTTTAAACAACTTTGTGTAGTATGTCACTGCATTATTAACCTCCGCTATTGCTGCTGTAATCGCGATGGCACATTGTTCCTTAACCTCCAGCGGAGTTGAAGGTTTCACCTTCAATTGTAGTTCATCTATCTGAAGGTTCAGCTCTAGCTTAACCACGGTCATTTCTTCCTTTGCCTCTTGCACCCCACCGCTAATTTCTAGATGCGCACCTCCACTGGTTCTTCTGCATGGATGGCCAACTCCGGGACCATCTAGTAGGCTTCCTCTACCACCTGCATGATCTATCTGTTCTATGCCACTACCTCGTCACACTGTAGGCTCAATTGTTCAATGTTGATGCACTTCTCGCACATTACCTGGAACACGCGACCCTCCCTGGCTCGTAGTTCTATAGTGATTCCATCCTGTAGAACATAGAGCGTCTCCCAACAAAGCGCAGCCACATTTAACCCGATTCCCTCCAACCCGCTGACCATAGGCTTGTCGGCCTCATTTGCTATAACGAGTGCTCCATTTGGTAGCACTATGGTTTTGGTCATCTGGGCGTGCAACATTTCCTTGGCTGCAGACGTGCCTACTGCGAGGCTGGTTGACATAGTGCCAGCCTATGGAGTGTGCACCTGCAACTCTTGTATCTGTGCCTGGAGGGCCCCCAACACCATCTGGTGTTCCTCCTCGAACTACTAGAGGGCCTCTGCGGTGACGTCCCTCACCATCTCGCCAATGTCATGTAGATCCCCCTTAGTGAGGGTGATTGGGTCGAAAGAAGTCTTTGAAGCCTTTGACTTCTTTCGCATCCCTACCTGCTCTCTTGGGTGCAGACGTTTCAGTTGGGTGGACACTGTCTGTGGGCCCGCGCCACCTTTCTCTGTATCGGTCTCCAGCTTAGGTGAAGGCAACTTCTGTCCTTCATGCTCTTTCTTTGCTGCATTTTGCTACTCTTTCACCAACTTCATAGCATCGCGTGCTTCCTGGGACTTAGCTGATGTCGCTTCGTTTCTGTGCTTTTTACCAACTACATCATCCATAGTTTCGCCTCTTCCTTTTTCCGCTCCGTGCTGGACATATCTCCTTCCACCACCAAGCTGGCTAGAGCACACCACTCTGGTGGCCATGACTCAAGGACTGCGAAGATGACGTCATCTATCACCAGATAGGGTAGCTCGCATCACGCCTTCACGAGGTCCTTCCGAGCCCTAAAGTAAACGTGGTGGAAATCTGCCTTGAACTCCACGAAGCTCTCTAAACTACTGTAGACTGTGGGCAATAACCATAGCTTGCGATTAATCCCCATTCTGATGTTCATCTCCATGAGCACCCAAAATATTTTGATGTCCCTTATCCTTTGTGCATCCCGGGTTGCCCACAGTTAAGCGTACTTCACTGCCTCTGGAAAGTCCTGCGCGATTGTCGGGAACTAGATATGTTCGAGCAATTCCCATGGAACCAGTACTATGGACAACAGAAGCCACGCATAGGCAGAAGATCCAGGAAGATAGCGGAGCACCAACAATGGAGCAGTTGGTGGAACAGTTCAAGTAGGCGGCTACGCAATGTACAGCTGAAGTTGCAATGGTGCAAGTGGAGTTGGGAGGTCTTCTCAGTAAGATCTCCATGCTAATAGAGTGACTCGAGGGCAAGTCACCATATTTTTTTTGGGGGCTTGTTGGGACAAGGTCCCCTAGGGTCAATTATGGGGCTAAAATCCCAAGTTTTTGTATGTAAAGTGTAAGGTCTCCGCAATTTATGGTCACAGAGCGCGTAGATGTAAAGTTTCATAAAGGGTTTTCGCCCTTCTTGTATGTAAGTTGTGTCAGCTTTAAAAGATCTACCCATGGTCTGCGGACCATGGGATGGTATGAAAAGGATAGTCTTAGAAGAGTCTAAGGGAGAAGTAGTAGTATTGATGATGAAAATTGTTAGTGTCAGTATCTTCATCCCTCCGTCAATGATCAAATTCTCTTGTTTCATTGCATATTAGGTGTCTCGCTCAGACAACTGCATTCCATTAGGAGCATGGATCATCTGACAGTAGTGGCTTGTTGTACATTTTCCCTCATGTCCTTTACCTGCTAGCCCATTTCCATTCATTTAGATCAGCTGCAGTCACTTTTTGTCTTTAAATTTGCAAGAGTCATATTTAGGGTTTCAGTTTCATTAGGTCTAGGGTTTCATCAAAAAGGTCTTCATAATGTTCAATAATGGTCAGCAGGCACATGTAAAGGTTGAATAAAGTTCCAGTACAAATAAATTCCATCATCATATGCCCATAAATGAATTTTTCCTCAAAACTCTTTTTTGAGGAAAAACAGAGTGTTTTATGTTTTCATGTATATAATTTGGTGTAATTCCAATTTTTTCATATGTAACAGTTTCAGTGGTAACCCTGGTCACCTTGCCAAGCTTTAGCATCTTCGTCAGCTACAAGGCAAACAAAAAGTCAAGTCATTTAGTTAATCAGAGGCAAAATAAAGAAAAACTGCCTAAAACAGAGTTTGAAAAGAAACTGTCAAATGTAAACATTACAAAAGTGGGTTTTATGAAGTGAAAAATTAAAGTCTTTTGTGTATAAGCCATTTCTTGTGTTTAAAAGACTCATTTGCATCCAAAAGAGCAAGAGAGACTTAGAGCAAGCTCGTGGTAACAAAATTACAGCAAAGAGTTTTAGTTTCGGGGGCGCGGTGCATTGGGTGAGTGGCACGGTGCATTGGGCTACCCTCCACAGTGTAAAAACTATACTGGCGCGGCGCATACAGGAGGCGCAACACATTGGGTTTGTGGTGCGGCGCATAGAGCTGCAAGCCATTTTCACCACAAATTCATCCAAATTCTCAATTTTCTTGGCTTCCTCCGGTCCAAAGTAAGTCAACAACTCTTCAAATGCCAATGAAAGTGTGTCTTAAGATGTTTATGATGATTTAGTAAAAAAAATTCAAACCCTACCTCGCAATTTTTTCTCAAAACATGATTGCTTAGGGTTTGTAAATTTGTTTTTGTTGCCATCACTCCCTCACCTTTTTATTCCCTCACTTCTTTTCTAGTTTCATTAACCCATTTTACTATCCCCCATATCCCTAAATTCATTCACCCCTATCCCCAATTCCCATTATCCTAAACCCTAGTTACAAAATTCCCAAACCCTAGTTGCTATCCCAAAAGCATAAAAACTATCCTTAAAACCTTTCTATTCCCTAAATTCCAGTCAGCAACATTCCCAAAACCCCTCTTACCCTCTCCCTTCATAGTCCCTCATACATTTTCATACACTTGGTAGCAAAAGATCAAAGACACCTAAAATATCTTCATACTCATCTAAGACAACACAAACATTTGGAAAACATGGAATCTGATCCTTCATATGACCGAGATGAAGAGACACACAGTGACTCTCCTACAGAAATGCATGCACCAAGGAGACCTCACAAGGGTGGTAAACATATAAGAGAGGAGCCTACTTCACTTGCCGAGCTGTAGGCCTGCCCTCTTGCTATCACATGCTTTCAACACCAATCCTGTTATCAATTTTGTGAGATGGTAGAGAGAATACAGTACCATCATGAGTTGGCCAGGTTGTTTGTGCTCTATTTACATAATGGCCAAGTCACTCTAATAGGTGTGACATTCACCTTGACACCGGAGTCTATTTCTCTAGCAACTCGCATTCCAAATGTCGGTGAGCTGTGGAATAAAAGATAACAGATTGACAGGGAACAGTATGAGCCTTACATCAAGGCTGGTTACCAGAGACATCTCAGTAGAGTTTTTCCCTTCCAATATCTGAAAGACTCATATGCTCCCTTGATGAAACTCATAATTAAGTATTTCAGTTGTGAGGGCCGGTTTTATCACCTATATGCTTATCACATCAGATTGTTGATGCACTTTACCAGGGTGAGAATGATGAATCTCCCCTACTTTATTTGCCAGAACATTGAGAAGATGACTACCTTAGTGCAAAGAAAGACTCCTTAGCAGTAGTACAACAGTATATATCATTTTACACTCATCAAGATTGTGGTCATGCATCAGCTTGGTTTGCAGAACATCTCATGGGAGGATTTCATTTCTCATGAGGTATTCACGGCTCTTCAAGTACCTCCAGTAGTTTTTCATGAGGCAGGTGGACCTTCACATCAGCAGGAGAGTCATGAGACACAAACCGCTAGTGTGCCGGTGTTTGTCACCTATCAAAAGGGCACTAGACGGTTGTTTGCAGTAGCAAAGTGAGTATTATCTCCACCCGGGGTGGAAGGGGTCTCGCTTCCTCCATTAGCAGAGCAAGTTCAGGACAAGGGCAAGTTGGCATTACATGACGAGGGGCCTTCAGGAGAGTAGGAGACAGATTTTATTCTCATTCAGGAGGATGACACTAATTTGGGCCCACAAAGCTCAAAGCTCAAGGAGATCATCCAGGAGCAACAGGTGGACATCAATGATTTGTCCCTTAACCTAGAAAGAGCTAAGTAGATAATCAAATACCTAGAGCAAAGAAACAAGCAGCTAGAGGATCAGCAAACGATTATGGAGCTTCAAAACATACGATAAAACCGACAAGCTGCTAAAAGGAGGAAAGTGAAGCTCACAACACTTGAGCAAGAAATCAATGCCGATCGTGAGTCTTGGCTTGATAGAGCTAATATCCACTTAGAAAGGTTGCTATAGAAGGCCAACAAGGAGAAAAAAACGTTGAGGCACATGGCCTATCATTACTTGGCGAGAAACAAAGTGTATAAGGCAAGAATCAGGAACTTGAAGGCCAAGTTGAAGAAGGCATCAAGGAAGCGAAAGGAGTAAGATAGACTTTAGATATTGGCTGAGGCTTCCTTGGCCCAAAACAACACTTGATGGAGAGCACTCAACCCAAATTTCAAAAAAATTGGGACACTTTTTGCATTTTTGGAATTTTTTGGCCAAAACACAGGTTTTTCTGCCCAATGTGTCGCGCCACTTGGCGCTCGCTTTTGATGGGGGACTCCTTTTGATGAAAACTCAGAATTTTTGGATTTTTCATGAAAAAATATGCATTCCTACCAATGGCCAAGAAATTTTGACAGGTTTTGAGCCCCCAAAAAGGTCAAAAACACCCAAAAAATGACCTTTCTGCCCCTTTTTGGACACACAGGAAGCAGTGTTGGGAGAACTCATTTTTGGAGGGGTAAATGGAGGCCAAATTCAAAAATTCATCTTGTTCTAGAACGTAGACTGGCAGATCTTTCCAACAAGAACACTTAGAGCAAATGTGGACATTGGGAAGGCCTTCAAAAGCAGCTACAAACAGGTGTTATGCATAGGGAAATCAGCACAACACATTGAGGAAATTTTGCCCAGTTTGACCAAAAATACTTTGTTTTTCACCTAGTTTCTTGACAGTTTGACTTTTCTTCTTCCAAATTTCAAACTCATGATGTAATTTAATGTAATTTTATGGATCTCGATGTAATTATGTTAAATTTTCACTTATAGAGGTAGATTCATCCATGAAAAGGTAGTTTGCAACTGAATGAATCAGTTCCCTAGTTTTGAGAGGCATGCTATTCCACTACCTACTTTTTAGTTCTCAGTTTAGAATTTGTTGGAACAGCTCCTAAACTCATGAGTTCGACCCCTAGAGGCTAGGATGTGTTCTTGTTTTCCTAGATCTTGTGATTTTTCAGTCATTAACATGTTTGGACTTTGAGAAAGCTTGGAGCTTCATTGTATACTCATATCAGCAGTTTTGGCTAAGGAATAGACCAGGGTTTGCAGCACTTTATGGGATTCATGTGGCATCTTGCTTTGGTATTGTGTTTCCTCCTTTAATTGTAAGTTTACTTGTGTTTTATGTATGCCATCATCTCTCTTTGCTTCATCTTAACTAAAACAAACAAGGATAAAGGTAGAATCCATTGAAATTGCAGTGCTCTACCTAGGGTTTGCTTAGTTATTTATGTTTTCAGCTGTTTGAAGAGGATCCTTGAGATTTTCTTGCCCTCTTCAACTCCTCACTTGTCAAATCTCTCCATTTCATTCAATTTGAAGTGCAAAATCGGTTTCCTACCTTGCCCCATAGAGATCTCTACGAAACTGAGCCTCATTCCCTTGACCTAAATCTACCTTTCCATTTGAGCCAACAAAACATCATCAAATTCAATAAAACTCCTTTTCACACATACCTAGCCTAAAATTAGTCTTTACATCAGTCATCTCAAGCTTTATTGATCATATTTTCCTGAGATTGACAAGGAGAGAGCCCTCTCCTAGCCTGGTAGGGCTAGCTACCAGGTTAAGCATGGTTTGATGTTACCCTAGACTTGCCTTTCTCAGCTTGAGGTAGATTTAGGCACTAAAAAATATAATGGGTCAGTAAGAGCTAAAAGGGAAGAGTCTTAGAGTAGAAGAAAAGCTATGTAGCTATGTGCACAGAGGCCTAGGGTAGAAGTCTGCAGCTAAGTGTGCGGACCCCTGCAGCTGAGTGCGTAGAGTAGTTAGAGTTTGTAAGAAAATCTGAAGTATTAATAAAGAAGATTATTCTGGAAATATCTATGTTTGATCTATTTACTTCTATTATGAATAAATGCGGTTATGTTATGTTGAATAATGGGTTTATGATTTAATACTATATTGATGCGCAAATCTGTATGTTTTACATTGTTATCTGAACACAAGTAATAATATTTGTTTACACGAATAACATATTAATGCATGTTGAAGTTATCAGATACTTAAGTTGATCTAGGTAAATACGAAAGTAAGAGTAATTACATAAGCGCGTAAGTGGTTGATTCATTTGTTTAGGGTCTGTGAAAGACCGTCGTAGACCTTCGTGAAGGTCTAGAGGAAGAATAAGATAAGTATATCGACAAGCCCTAAAAGGCTTATCGATCTGCGTGAGGGAAGAATTAAGGCATAAAACAACATCACTACCATCTCTGGGTGCAGAAAATTGGTTCCATCATTCCCCCATATTGCTTCGGGTGAGACTTTAGTCTGCATTCCACAGATTGATGCCAAAAGGGCTAGTAGTGTAGGGATTTTTTTGGCTAAATTAATGTTGAACCTGGGTCAGAGCCCCCTAAGCCAGCAAGGGATGATCAGATATATCAAGGATGATCTTAATTTGTAATTTTTGATGCTTATTGAAGGAGAAGTCATCTATTTTTTTTCATTGAATGTAATTTTTTTAATATGGCACAACTCTGAACGAAATTGGTCATTTAAATCTCTTCTCTTGATTTGATTTTTCAACACCTCGTAGTCCTTAGGAGGTCCCCATGGATAATTGTGAGAATAGTATAGATGGTTTCCATTTCTTTCATATTCTTATGAATGGTTTGTTTTACATATATTAATTTTTTATGTTTATCATAGATTAAAAACTCATGCTTTCCATAGATTAAATGTTTATGCTTTCTTACATTAAAATGTTCATGATTCCATATATTAAAGTTTGTAAGTTTTAGAAAAAAATCTCCAAGCTTTCATAGGGTAAAATATCTTGTTTTCTTAGATCAATAATCTTTATGTTTTTTTTCTAGTTTAACATTAATTTCCTTTCCAAAAACTTAGTACTTTCATAGTTTATATTAAAGAATCTAATTTCCTTTTTAAGTTTCCAATCCATTTCAGTTATGCATATATATTGAAATCTAATCTCCTATCACATACGGTGTAGTGTACTTTGAAAGCTCACGTACCCAGATTGACATATAAATTCAAGTAATTTAACAGTCAATTAAATTACCCAACATTTTGGTGTCGTTGCCTGGGAATTATACATAGGTGTTAGCTTTCAATGGAATCTCATTCTTAGTTTCATCCATTTAGTTGCATAAGACTAATTTGATTTTAGTGCATACTAGAAGTACATTCATTAAAAAAAAAAAACTTCAATCACCTACCAACTCCACTATATCATGTGGTGCAATAATAGCCACATCATCTTCCACATCATGAATTCCTATTTTTGCAGGTATAATAAGAGGTGAAAAAAAAGGTTGAAGAAAGATGGAGTGTTGAATTTGTGGGCCCTGACCCAAGTTCAGCGTTAGTTATCCAAACAATCCCTACACTACTGGCCATTTCGGCATCAGCCCGCAAAGCATGGACTAAAGTCTCACCTGAAGCAGAATGGGAGGGTGTTGGAACCAAGTTTCCTCACCCTGAGATGGTCGTGATGTCGATTTATATCCCATGCCCTTCCTTTCATGCAGGTCGCTAAGTCTTAGGGCTCTGTCAGTCTACACTTTATTCCACCCTTCAGTACCTCCGCAAAGGTGTACGATTGACCTTCGTGCATCCCTAACCTGGTGGTCGAGGTACTTTCGCACAGCTATGACAATGTATTGTATAGGTTCCCAAGTTATCCCAAGTGTTTTACTTATTTTACTAATCAATCATAGTTAGTGCCACGTAAACTGATATCCTTACTTGCGTTCAATTAACTAATATAATCACATAGATTCGTGCATCAAATAAACATTGTAAATTAAACCCAAACGCAATATAATCAGATGCATTAACAGGAACTAAATACATAGTAATTGTAGAATACTTCTCTTTATTGATATCTTCCATTTTAATATAGATTCTATCCACCCTGCGCACACAGCTACAGGGGTCCGCGCACTCAGCTGCGGACTTCCACCCTAGGCCTCTGCGCACTCAGCTGCAGAGCCTCTACCTATGCTAAAACTCGAGAACTCTTAGACTTCTCTACTCTACTTCGCTACTTTCTTCCTTACTTTCTTAGAGCTTACTTAGCTCCTTTTTATACAATACCACGGTCCACGGACCATGGGTGGAACTTTACAGCTGACTTTACACTTTACAAAATAAGGGTGGACAACTCTTTATGACTCTTGACACCTTCACACTCCGCGACCACAAAATGCAGATAATTTACAACTATATTACAAAATTATCCCAAAATATGGGCTTTTAGCCCCAAAACATCTCTTGGGGGAACCCGTTCCCAATAGGCCCCCAACACAAACATGGTGACTCGCCCTCGAGTCACTCTTCAGGTGTGGAGATCTTAGCGGGAAGACCTCCCAACTCGACGTGTATGATGGAAACCTCGGCAGTGCATTATGCGGCAGCCTACTTCACTTCTTCAACCAACTACTCTATCGGTGGTCTTGAACTGTCAGCCTAAAGCTTCTGCTAAGTCTCTTATAGATTCGCAAGCTTTCCTTCAATGGAATTCATGACCGAATAAGCTTCGTCCAACCAGGGCTTCAAGTGTGCCTTCAATCCTGCCTCTTTGTGTTGCGTTGCATCGACCTGTTCCTTCAATGTTTTGGCCTCCAGCAACTTCGCCAGTCTCTGTGTGAGAGCAACGGTGTGTTCTGTACCTTTCACTTTGTCATAGCGCTGATGCAGTTCTTACGCCTCTGTCTCTAGCCTCTTTACATTAGGATCCTCCTGTAGAATCGTCAGGACCTTGAACGACTGTTCAAAAAACCGTGTGCAGTCTGCTACTACATTATCTAACACCGTTATCACCTCTGTGACATTAGTTGTGTGCTACTCCTTTATTTCCAGCAGAGTTGAAGGTTGGGCCTTCAACTACAAATCTGCAATATGTAGGTTCAGCTCCATCTGAACCTTAGTCAACTCTGTGCGAGCATTGCGCACCCCAATAGCAAGCTTGTAGACCTGTTCATCTGCCTTTTCATCCTAAAGAATGGCCAATTTGGGGACCATTCGGCAGGCTTCTCTCACGGGCTTAATCATGCACATATTTGTGTTAGTAAGTTCTACCATCGAAGTGAGAGTGGTGTCTCGCTGTAGGGCCATCTGTACATTATTAATCTTCTTCTCACTTATTACTTGCAAAGCGCATTGTTCGCAGACATTCAGCTCCATGATCACTCCATCCTGTAGTAGGTGGAGCACTTCACCAGGGAGCGCTGCCAAGTTCAACCCCACTCCCTTGAGGGCACTAACAGTGGGCCTGTCAGCTTCATTTTTTGTGGTCAGTGCTCCGTCTGGCAAAACTATCACTCGAGAGTCCTTCGCACACAGCATCTCGGCAGTTTCTGAAGTACTGATAGTGAGGCTAGTGGGCACTGTGCCAGCCTGTGATGCACCGATCTGCAGCTCATGCAGAACCATCTGGATGGCCCCCAATAGTTTTTGTTGTTGTTGCTCAAACTGCTACAGTACCGCTATGGTGACATCTCGCACCATGTCTCCAATGTCATTCAAATCTCCCTCTGTTAGGGTGATTGGGTCCAACAATGTCTTACTGGCCTTGGATTTCTTCTGCAGCCCCACTTTTTCTTGTTCTCTTGGACGTTTCATGTGATACAACCCCATTTGTGGGTCCGCACTATGCTACTCTGTTTTCTCATCTGTTTCTTCCTCTGTTTCAGGCAAAAGCGACCTCGCACCTTTGTCAGAGCCATGCTCTGTTTCATCTGTCTACTTTTCTACCTGTTGGGTAGCATCACGCTCTACCTAGGCCTTAGCAATGGCCTCCTTCTTCCTCTTCTTAGCCAATTGCGCCATCTTGAGCTTGGCCTCCTCCTTTTTTTGTTGCATGGTGTACTTGCTCGACCCCACCACCATGTTTGAGGCAGTGCGCCACTTTGTCGACCAGTGATTAAGAACTGCATCAATCACGTCATCCGTTGCCAAGTAAGGCAAGTCATGCCACTTCTACTCAGGGTCCTTCCATGCCCTGATCATGACGTGCTGAAAGTCTTCCTTGAATTCCACATACTCCTGCAGTTTGGAAAACACAGTAGGCGACAATTATGGTTTGTGATTGATATCCATGCGTATATTCATTTCCATCAAGATCCAGAAGATCTTGCTATCCTTGATGCACTGAGCATCCTTGGTCACCCACAATGAAGTGTACTTCACTGCTTCTGGTAGGCCCAGTGTGACTGAGGGGAATTAACTATCTTCTGGTAGCTCCCAGGCTACCAGTACAATTGACAGCAAGAGCCATGCATAGTCGAAGTTCTTGCTGAGCTCCTATGGCTCGTAGCAGTTCGCAAAGAACTCACCATAGAGATAGCACACCCAATTAAACTGGACTCCTTTAGCGCATTGGGCCGCTAGAGTGATGACTGGTGCTGGCAAGTCATCTGCGCGATACTTCCTCATAAATTTTCTTGCCAAAATATGTATAGCCAACTTGACGACAGGATCATAGATAGTCGAGTTGGCATAGCCTCGCAGCTTCTTCACGAGCTTGAATTCCTCCTTCATGGCCTCCACGAGGGCCTATTTGCCACCTTTTCTACCAAACATCATGGCCAGATTTTCCCCTATATAGGGCAGCCATGTGATCCTATGGATCAACCTGTCTATGATGGGTATCGACTCCTCTAGCCACAGACACCCATCGTACACCAAGCATAGTAGCTGCATGATGACTAATACTGTAATGGGTGTGCGATTGTAGTGTGGTACCCATAGCAGGTTGAGCAGACCTGCCTTGTCTACTCCTTTGAGCCACTTTCGCGGTTCCAATGTAGTCATCCTGATGGTTGTGTGAACAACGCAGTACATTAGCTGTTCTATCGCAAAGTGTGGGAACTGCTCAGTGTCATCTAAGTCCCAATCTTCCAGTTTCAACAGCATAACCCACCCTAAGTGCGGTCCTTCAAAGACAATTTCATTTGGTAGCAGAGGTATGTGCGAGGCGACCTTGCTTTCTTCAATGTCCTTTGGCACCTTGGTCTTTCCCTTGTGTGAAGGGACATACTCAGGAAACTTAGTGATAGGGTCAGAACCCTCGACTTCAACTTCCTCCACTTCCACCCCCAAATCCTCATCATCCATCAGGATGTCCTCAATTTCTTCCTCCTCTGGCTCCAAGTTAATGGTTTTTCCCTTTTCCTATGCAGTGGGCTTGTCCTTCTGTGGGTTTCTTCTAGGCGATGCGCACACTGGTATTGCAACCTGCTAGCCCTTCTTATCCTGTGCACTCTCCTTGGTCAGGGTAGGCGTCGGTCTAGGCATCCATGGTGACTTGGGGACTTCATCTAGTACCTCTACAACCTCTAGATCAGCTCCCTCTGCCTCCATAACAACCTTCGGCATAGCCCCCTCGGCTATCACTACTTCAGCGTCCATAGCATTGGATCCTGAGATAAAATCACAGTTGAAATTGCGGTTGGACTTTGGAAACCGATCACATACTGGGCAGTCAAGAAATTCTTGGAAGAATGTGTGGTTCATGCATGTTTGAGAGCTCACCAACTCAATGTTGAAAATTCCAAGTGTTTTTTGTTGGCCCTCCACCTGTAATTTATAGGCCATTTTGAATTCAAATCCGACCGTTCCCCCCACATTAGGTTCATCAATTCCATATTAGTGGAAGATTTCCAAGGCGCTTACCCATAAATTTTGTCTTAAATGCTAGCTACCCACTCCATTTGGCCACATTCTTATCGTCAAATCGTGAACAGTGACTTTAACCATCATTTTCTGGCTGACCTGCATGATTTTTCCCTAGGTAGTGTACCTCTCTTCGTGTTGTCGCGAACCCTGTGACATTTCCTCATTCCGCACAATCCTCCAATCACGTAGTTCCCCAACTCGGCCAGTGTATTTTATAGTCCCGCACCTCCTTTCAACTGCCTGGAGGGCTAAGACTATGCCACGTTCATTTAGTCACCTAGACGGATCACCGGTGTATGGCTTCAATCGGCTGCCATTCACCTTTCCTTGGACAGGATCTCTGTTCAATTTAACCAACTGAACTTCTCCACCATCGGTAATCTCCTTAATAACATAGGGCCCTAGCCAATGCATTCTAAATTTCCCTGGAAATTTATCAAACTTGTTGTCATATAACAAAACCAGATCATTTACCTTAAAGATGTGTAGCTTAATGTGTCGATCATGCCATGTTTTTTCGCGTTGCCTTTGGACCTATTGGTGAAATCCAGCCAGAAATCTTTCTTCCTCAAGCTCAGCAAGCTACACGAGTCTCTCTTCCAGGGCTCTGTGATCCATCATACCTATGAGTGCCGCTATGTGCAGACTAGACATAATGTATTCCATGGGTATCACTGCTTCAATGCCATATACAAGCCTAAAGGGTGTCTGTCCGGTCAACATTTTTCATGTCGTTCGATAGGCCCATAGTATGACAGGTATGCGCAGGTACCAATTACTTTGCTAAGCATTGCAAACCTTGGTCAACACTTTCTCCAGTACCTTATTGAATGCTTCAACCGTCCCATTAGCCTGTGGGTGATAAGGCGTGCTTTTCTGGTGATATACCTGAAATTCCTCTGTCAGCACGCTGATTGTTTCATTCAGAAAGTGCATACCACGATCACTCATCAAAATCCTTGGACACCCAAATCACGTCAATACATACTCAAAGAGAAGCTTCACAACGGTCACGCCTGTGCAGTCCTTCATATGTTTTGCCTCGGCTCATCGAGTCAAATACTCAGTCGCGATGATAATGTACCGTGCTCCCGTCTTCTTCCCTTGGGGCTGAATGGGTCCCACAAAATCTATCACCCATTTTTCAAAAGGTTGTAATGTCATCTATGGGTTCAGAGGTAGCTCATCTCTATGCGATGGCCTACTAGTCCTTTGACATACATCACATGCTTTTCATTAATCTTTTGAATCCTCATGGAGGGTTTGCCACCACAACCCTGTGCATAGAATCTTCTATGCAATCGCCCTTTCTACGTAATGCCCTCCCGCGACGCCCCCATGAGCATCCATGAGGATACTAATCCTTTCAAACTCTAGTACATATCATTTTAATACTTCATCAGACCCCATTTTGTACAGATGTCCAGAAATGATAGAAAAGTCTACCACGTGGACGACTAACTCCTTTTTTTGTTGGGTGGTGTAGCCTTCCGGGAAAGTTCCTGTCGTTAGGAAGTGTATGATGTCTTCAAAGTGAACATCCGCGTCGTGCACTGCAAATAGTTGCACATCAAGAAATCCCTCCTCCAAATTAGTGGGCTCTTCCCTCATTTCAATGTGCGACAAATGGTCTGGTCCCGTGTTCAGTCATCTAGGTTTCACAATAACTTTAAAATCATACTCCTAAAACAATAACAACCACCTACAAATTCTCCCCCCCAACACAAGCTTATTGACCAGGTATTTCAACACAGAATGATTCGTATACATCTTAAAATCTCCACCTAGAAAATAGTGTCTAAACTTCTGGAGTGCGTATACCATGGCTAATCCTTTGCGCTCAGTGGCAGAATAGTTCTTCTCAGCCTTGGATAACCTCCTACGTTGAAATGCTATAGGATGGTCCAATTCTCCTCCGTTGGCCTGTGTCAATACTTCTTCCAGTGTTATACATGATGTGTCTACATGTACATGAAACTCCTTCTTCCAATTTGGGAAGACTAAAATCGGAACGACGACCATTTTTCCTTTCAATACATCCAAGCTTTTCTGACAGTCCTCATTCCAACAGAACGTGACATCCCTTTTCAACAACTTCTCCATAGGCGCGGTGATCTGGGCATAGCCCTTGATAAACTTCCTATAGTACCCAGTATGTCCCAAGGTTGTGCGCAGCTGTTTGACACTTCTCGACACCTCCAAGTTAAGTATCATTGTGATCTTCACAAGATCTACCATCAATCCATGTCTACAAACCACATGACCCAGTAGGGTCCCAAAAGGAACACAAAATAGACATTTCTTCAGATTGAGTGCAATCTGGTACCTTCGAAAAGTATCTAGCATTAAGCGCAAACTTTCCACATGGTGTTTTACCAACCCAAACACAGTCCAGTCATCAAAGTACACCTCTAGAAACTTATGAATGAATTCTTTGAATGCAGCAATGACTACACGTGAAAAAATCGCAGCCGCATTCTTTAATCTGAAAGGCATTATAGTGTACTAAAAACATCCCCATTCAGTTGTGAAGGTCATCTTGGTTCTATCTTCAGGTGCGATTTTGATCTGATGGTACCCAAAAAACCCATCAATGAAGGAGTACGCTTCCTAGCCACCTACATTATCCAATACCTCATCAGTGAACGGAGTTGGGAAAGGATCATGCACACAAGCATCATTCAACTTCTTGAGATCTATGCATATCCTTATTTCATCCTTCTGTTTCTTTTCTTGTACCACCATTAGGGTTACCCAAGCAAATTCTTCTACGGCCTCAATGATTCCTGCTGTGAGCATCTTATCTAACTCTAAGTGGACCTTCTCCTTATACTTCAGGTTGAGACGGTAAGGTCTTTTCTTAACCAGCTTCGCGTCGGGTTTTAACATGATCTTCATAATGCCCAGGTATCCTATTATCCCCTTTAACTCCGTAAACTTGGTAGGGAACAACTCCTGGTATTCACGAAGAAATTTGGCAACCTTATCTACCATGGGCTCCGCCTCCATACCAATATTTATCTGTTTAGTCTTCAGTGACGCGGTTATATCAGGATTCTCGATCTACAGTCCCTCGACCTGGCAGTGACCCTAGGTTTCAAGAATATTAATCTTTCATGGGTCCTCATCGTCTTCTTCAGCAGTCATGCTATAGCATTCCAGCATGTGGCTTAGCTGAGTACTCCACTTGGGTTGAATCAGATCCAAAGGATCCAGCGGTATCCTAAAGATCATTGCTTTAACTTCTTGGCACTTCGTCTATACAGTCAAACTCATCTTCGAAGCTGAACGTCATTACGAACCCTTCACGTAGAATATCCCATTCGACTGTACCAGGGCAGAGCTCTGTCTCCAAGTACCAGTTCATCAGGATGACATCCAAAGTGTGATAGAACAAGTGCACCCATTCAGGTTGGGGCTTCACACCATAGGTCTTAGCCCATTTAGCCAAGTGTGCACCTGGATCATCCTTTCTGTCATACTTGTTTGTCACTCATACCTTCGGCTTCCCAACGCGTGTTCTCATCATCCTCGTGCACTCGCACCAGTCACCAAAACAACCCTTGTGCATACCCCACCATCTTGCAAGCGTAGAGCGCAATGCCTAATCCAAAGCCTGGAAGCGCTGCTTCTCTGGTACTTCCCTCTCAAATACATCCAAAAACACACCCACATCATTCAAGATATCATAAGTGGGCAGATTTCTTACCTCTGATGACACACAGCGCAACGACCGGGTCATCATGTTACAACTCAGCGTGGTTACTTCATGTAGCTGATTCTGCCAGCGCTCTAATTCTTCGTCCGAGTCTGAGTTGCAAGAACTCTCACGATCCCATGTAATTCATCCATCTGCTGTCAGATTCACCCAATCTTGGTGTTGCGTTGTTATCTTATATATGTAGTCCAAATCATCATCGCTTTCATAATCGCGGATTGGTTCTGTATAGCACGATCCTTCAGCAAGATCTAGGGGTACTATTATGCGAAGTGATTTCTTTTCAAATATCATCTTTCGCTTCTTTAGGTTTATTACCCCATTCATGTTAGTAGAACAATCAATTACAAGGAGTGCAGGGTAGGGGTTGCTATCATCCACAACTTATATTACATCAAAATCAGCCAATGCGCTCGTGCCTTCAATATCTACAGTTACTCCTTGCATCCATCCCATGGGGATGATCTTCTGCTGATTTTCCAACTCTTAACTGAATTGGAGACCATTGCAGTGCGGGTCTCCCCATCCGCTCCCAAGTCTGCTTCGGAAAAATGTTCGCGTCTGACCCTAGATCCAGAATAACTTGATCCATTTTGTATTCTCCTATCTGCGTGGTCAGTCTCATCTCACTTCTTGTCCTTTCTTTATTCTTACCAATCTACCATACCACGTGCCATTCACCTGGAGTGTTTCTGATGCATCTATTTATAAGTTCCTGTAACCCCTTCATAGCCTTGATATTGCGCAACAACTTTATGAAGGTCTCTAGAAAGGTCGTAAGCATAGAAGGGTCCATTTCCTAAACAAGCTTATCTCAACTCCCTGAGGTAGAGGCCTCACGAAGTGCTTTTTTCCTTCCATGAATGTTTCACGTGCGCACTCCAAATCAAATTCAGCCTCCTTCTCTGGAGCTTTGTGAATCCATGCATTTTCTTTGGGTTGTTTCCCCTTATCATCGCCCGTTGCAATTCCACCTCAGAGCACTATACTCACATTTGTATCCTCTTCGCAAGTGTCGGCCCTCATCATCTGCAGGTTCTAAGTCAGTTATGGTGGTAGCACCCCTTTGTCGTGTATCCTCGCTATCAGTGTAGGACAGTCGTCCATCTCATGATCAAACTAAGTACAATATTTTCACGATGGATGCATTGGGTTAGTGCATTCATGGGTATAGTGTCCTGGTCCTCCACAATTGTAACATATCAGTTGTCGTAGACCTTTGCTAGGTCCTCCTCCACCTCGGCCTCATCCGCACCCCTAAAAGCCTATTCGCGCCATCCCAGCGCTTTGGTCAAGAGGCTGCATTTATGCTTGAACTCTATATGTGGGTGTTTTTTCCATCACTAATTCATAACTTTTACAGAATAATTTGTCACTGTCTTCACTCCAGTCTTCTTACTGTGTCATGTGTCCAAAGTCATTCATGCTCATGTTAGACAAGTGTTCTCTGATGTTGCCAACTGACCCACTTTTCCAAAGGTTTTTTCCTCATCGCATCAATTGGCTAAATAAATGCACTGAAGGGCGCTCCAAAACAGCCCATAAGCACTGCCATTGCGGAAGTACACCTGATTCTCGCGATGGTCGGATTTGATGTGCCAGCGCGACTTTCACTTGTAATCCTGAGTGATGACTTGACTAGCTATGTTATTCAATAGCGATGTCAGCGCGGAAGACCAGTTATGTGCCCGCGATGATCCAGATTGGGAGAATTTGTTCCAACAGTCGGCCTTCCAGATGACTCCAGACCTGGTTGTTGGCCTTGTTTATGTCGCCCTCCTTTCTCTGGCGTGGTTGTTTCACCATTTGTGCTACCTTCCTTGGGGATAAGCTCACTCTCCCACCTTTCATGGAGACTCCTTCTCCTATTTAAACTCTCACCATTGCTATGTGCTGCTAGTTTGGAGTTCTTAGTCTTTGGAGTGGTTACTGATAGTGTTGTTAGTATTTGTGAGTTTGCTAGATAGCTGGTGTGAGTGTGACAAGTGTGGGATTGTTGATAGCTTGAGGAAGGTTGTGAAGTGCCTTTAATCTTGTGTAAAACTTGTGAGTGAGAGAGACTTGTATGTTGGGAGATCCATCTTCAAGAGTGAATGCTTGAGGAACATGCTGGTTGGATCCCTCTGAGAAGGCTTGTGACATCAAGACTTTGGTTGTAAGCTTACTCTTATTTCATAATTAATGCAAACTTGATAGCTCATGACTTCTTGACTTTGTGAGTAAATAGATCATTGTTGTTCTGGTTACGTGCTTTGTTGTATTTCCTTTGCATTGTTTCAGGTTGATTACTCATTAGGAGAAGGAAGCGGAAGCTGGAGTAGTGCAATGGAACTCCATTGACCACCAGTTGAGGTAGGCCTGAAACTATGACTGTTTAAGGAAAGCTATTGTTGATCTGTCCTTGTTTGTGACTAGACCCACTCTAGGGCTAGAGGGGTTGCCTCTGTCTGCAAAGGGAACACTTTCCTGCATCACAAATTGGTGACTCCACTGGGGATCTTTGACCTTTGTTCTTTTCTTGTTTACTCTTGCCTTGATTTTTTTTTTTGGTCTCTTTTGAAGTTTTGGGGATTAGTTACCTGTTTTCTGAGTTTCCTGGCCTGATCTGGGAAATGCCATTATTTGATTAAAGATTGATTGTCCTTGATTTGGGAGTTTGTGGTTCGCCTGTTGATGTATTGAACATCATCGCGACTTTTAATCTAATAGTCGCACTGTCATGGCGTCACCCCTTTTGTATTATCCTGTTCATCGCGTAATTACACTTAACAGTCGCAACGGTTTTGTAATCGGACCATTGCGGAAAATTCATGTACTTCCGCGTTGACATCGCTTTGTTGCTGGGGTGTGCTCTCTATCAGCGCTTGTTGCTTGTGTATCACCCGCGCTGATTGCTGTAGAATTTATTTTGTCAATTCTGCCTCCTGAATCCATCAGTCTTGCTAGTCCCTTACTATTCTCACTTGTTTGACAACTTTTTTTTCACTGTTTATAGGTTGAGGCACTGTCTCGTGAGCTTTGTTGAATGAATCTTGTTTTTCCTGCTTTGTGACCTAGTTTCATTGTTTCAAGTCTTTTGGATCAATTTCACTTGGTTGCTTGGTTGCTCAGAGATTCGTTTGTAGCTTGTTGTTTGTTTGATTGAGCCTTCCCCTTTGCTTACTTTTGGTTGATTGTTTAGTGATTGTTATTGGACCAATCTTGGCATTGATTCAATTTCTCTTCACTACCTGGACATAGATTACAATTGTTTGGATCAACCATTTTTCCACATTTGTTTATTGCTTATTAGTTTCTTGTAGATTTAAGAGACATCAAAATCCAAAGAATTGCATTTCATTTAGCATGTGAAAGTGAAAGTGAATTTGCATTTCAAATTGCATATTGAAAAGCGAATGATTAAATCTCTCATTAGTAGTATCTGTGCACTTTAGGAATTGATGTCTGTTTGCATTGAGTGACTGCTTTGTTGTCTTGGTTTTCTTGGTTTGGGAATGGTCTCTCTACCCTCCCATAGGTAGGTGTTCATTGAAAAAAAAGATATTTCTTTCATTCTAGTTGCATCCTAGGATTTGTTATATACGCACGATAAGGCCTGAAAACAGAAACATAATCCAAGATCAACTCTAAAATGAACTGAATAAATCTAACAATGCATTGGAACATAACGCACACATTTAGAGGTCTAGGCTAGAGACGTGCTCCGGCGTCGTTAAACCCAGTCACTTTTGTTTCCAATCAAGGTTGGGTGATTCCTCCTTCTATGACTCAATAGTGGTCTAGCACGGAATTGTGCTCCCATGTACCGTCGAGTATATTTTGGGAGACCCCACTAGGTTATCATCCTTTATCCATAGGAAGCCATGTCTACCACCTTACAAGCCGTAATGCACTGAACACAACATTCGGGAAGATTGACTGCCGTATGGAAAGTCCTTGGTTTTCATATGATTGCCAAGGTGTATATGCATTTTTACGGATTTGTCTGGTAAACCTTTTGCCTAGTTCTCCAGAGTAGTCACTTTCATTCCTTTTCGGACTCCCTAAAAGAAAAGGTCCATCTGAGCACTTGTCACTTCAGGCTCATTAAATATTTGAAGCGACTAGAGTCATCTTTTGTCCTTTTCTCGACTCTTTAAAGATGAAAAGTCAAGTTTTGTTCCTGTGTCTTAAAATTTATTCGGCCATGATTCACATTTACCCTGTTAGATATTGTTTGCGTTAGCTTGAGTAGGGTCCTTCCTCATTAGTTTGCCTAGGATTTTTTGAAGTCATCATCCTGGCAGAATCACCGATCCCGTCTCCCATTCCAAGTGATGAAGGGTCTCCTTCTTCTATTGCTCCCGAGGTACCGGTTGTGAGTGATACTCTCCCTGTTATTCCGAGTATCCAACCGATTAACTCTCGCGCTCCAGAGGACGAGACTTATGAAATTCACTGGAACCCCATTTGGGAACCTTCCGAAGAAGATATTCTCGGTACTCCTCCTAGTGTTTCAGTCCCAATGTCTTCTTCCAATATGGAAGACACATCCCCCGTCACAAGTGAAGAATCTGTTGCGACGAGCGGTGAAATTCCCACCTCAACAGAAACTCCACCTTTTTGTATCACCCCTCTTGGTGTTACGTTGCCTTTACGCTATAAGGCTTTGAGGGATGTTATGTCTTCTAGGTCCCCTCTTACGAGTTCTATGTGGTCGAACACCATCACTCCGACCTCGGAGTTCTTTATTCCTCAAATTCACAATGTGCTTGTCACTTTCGTCCCGACTATTCCAACTGTCTGTGTGACTTCTTCAACCTCCATTTTCGGTGCCGTTACTTCATCCTCAGTTGTGACCACTGCTGTTGGACCTTCTTTAGGGTCAGCTTATAGTGGCTCGTCGGCATCCGTACCCAGAGTTGTTGACCCTACACTAAGTGCCCCACCTTCTTCTGGTTCTATTCCAGCAGGGGGGCATACGATCAATATTTGCATGCTCTTCAGAATGCTGATCTTCAAAATCCGTTTCATTATTATGATTCTAAAGGGGCTCATATCTATTACCGCGAACCTCTACCACCTCAGCCTACGGTTGAGGTCACGATCCCGTTATCCATTGCTTGGACCACCAATAGTTACGACGGTGGCCAAGTATCGCTTGCACAACTTCAAGGGCCACCTTATCAAGGCCAACCATCTTACATGCAACCCCCTTCTGGGCAGTAGTATTACGGGCAGTCCTATCCAAGGCAACCTGGAGGCCCATAAGGACAACCCTTCCAGGGACAGCCTTCAGCCTCTACTGGTCCGTCTTTTACCTTTTTCGCACAACCTTCTGGTAATCCAAGACAACCTTACATGCAACAAGGTCAACCTAGTGTCTAGCAAGGCCAAACCACTGTCCAGTATGGTCAACCATCTAGACAAGTCGGTCAACCTCAAATCCAATCAGGTCAACCAATTGTCTAGTCTGCTCAGTCATCCGGTCTATCAAGACAACCCTTAGTTGTGCAAGGATAGCCCAACACCCAGCAAGCTCAACCTTCTGGGCAAATGGGTCAATCTCAATCTCAACTGGGTCAACCTTCTGGCCAGATGGCTCAGCCTCAATTCTCTCAAGGACATCCTTTTGGGCCTACTCAACCAGGCACTCAAATGATTGTTGCTTCTCAACCCCAGTTTTCAGCCCCAGGCTAGGCTCCAGACCCAATCCGGTCTTCAAATACAAGTTGGATCTCAATCCCAACCATCCTATCAAACGCAGCCTGCCTCTCAGGCTCAGTTTGGAGCCCAACCGCCTTATGGTTTCCAGCAATCCCAAGGGCAAACTCAGTTTGCCCCGTATCAAAATTATCAACAACTGCAGGTGAGTCCTTATCAGAATTACCAGCAACCTTATGTTGCTCCTGCAAGCCAAGTTGGTAATCAATGGAATGCTGGGGGACAAATCCAGGGTCAGCCATCCTATAACCCCTATGGACAAAATCCCTACGGACAAAACCCTCCTGGGCCAAATCCGTCTGGACAAAATCAATGGGGGCAACTGGCAGCTGGCTGGAACTCTGGTACTACCTCCTACCCGCAGCCTTAGATGTCCTTTAACCCTCAATTACCCTTTTTAGCAACATTGGAATTACCGGATGTGTCCAAACTGACAAATGATCCTATTCTTCATAATCCGTATTGGCCCCCAGTTCCAACTAAGATTCCCGGTGATTGTCCCAAATTCGATGGTAAAGCTGGAGAAGATCCCCAAGCTCACGTCATGACTTATCATCTATGGTGTTCATCAAATTCATGGCTTGATGATTCAATCTGGCTCTGCCTTTTTCAAAGGACTCTCACTGGCTCTGCTGCTAAATGGTATATTGAGTTATCTCGCGGATCTTTTCAGGATTTTAACTCATTGGCTATGGCATTTTTAACTCATTTTTAGTTGCCGATTTGATATGAAATGGGCACACACCTCCTGACATTCTTAAAATAGACAATGGCTACACATATCTCTGATCATATCCATGAATGGAGATGGCGTCATCATTTGATTAAGTTTTGGATTCTTGATCAATTTCTCACCGACTGGTTCACGACCTCATTCGTTGGTCCAATAGCACGGGACATTGCTATGGGGGCATGTGTAACTGAAGAGCAGGCTATTACGCACGCTCAGTACCTTGACTTGGTTTACTCCCAGTCCAGTACGCTATATGACTATTTGCCTAATGCCCCGAGACTCAGAACTTCCAAAGCCCCGACAACACCATCTGTTGACGGTATGATCGGTTCCGTTAATCTGCCTTCAAAGAAAACTTCTGTGAATCCTGGGAAGCACAAGTCGGATGCTCCGAACAAAAATAATTCTCAGGTTGTATCCAATTCTGGTAGTACTTCCGAGGTTAACGTCGTTCAGTCCACCACGGCAGACAAAGCCTCGAAAAGAAAGAAGAAGGGGAAAGGAAAGAATAAAGCGGATCAACCTAAGCAGGATTCCCCTAAACCTCCACCCGAGGATGGTGCCAAATGCAAACCCAAGTATCCTTTCCTTGTCTGTGACGATGACCACTATACCAAAGACTGCCCGAGGCGGTCTGAAGTTAGTCGTTTGTTGAAAGGTGCTCCGGGGACTCCTTCTGTGCTCAAAGAGCCTTTTCCCTCACAGAAAATGTAAATGGTGGCTGATCCATCCCAATCCTCTTCTCCCTTTGGTTCTCAAGTATTTATGGCTGGGACGATTCCCGTCCACATCAGTACTCGGGCAAAAGAGTATCTGTCGCCTGTTGGGAAAGAGCCTGAGGTCCCCTCTAGCACTCCTCCGTCCAGTTCTGGTCCGCTCCATATCGAGAGACCTAGCACTGAGACGCCCATCCGACCCCCTCCTAAAGGTGTACTCCAGAAATCTTCTTACAACCCTAATGCTCGTGTTGCCCAACACTATAGCATCGTTGAGGACTTGGCCCAGGCTCCGTCAGCTATGTCTGCCTTAGAAGTACTC
Organism: Pinus tabuliformis; assembly: GCA_031772625.1. Taxonomy (NCBI): domain Eukaryota; kingdom Viridiplantae; phylum Streptophyta; class Pinopsida; order Pinales; family Pinaceae; genus Pinus; species Pinus tabuliformis. Next base: position 1,097,318,345 of record CM062805.1, read on the forward strand.
CAGATCTGCCCCTCTCAGAGGAAGTCCTTGCTATCGGCCATCGGTGGTATAGACCCAGCTAACTCAGATCTGATTACTTTTGACCTCGAAAGCCATATACTGAGACTGCCTCACCAAATTGCCTTCCTCATTCAGGTCATCATCAATTCCAAAATGATTCATCGTATAGTCATTGATGAAGGCACTTCAACTTGCATCATGTCTGTTGCCTGTTGGAAGGCTATTGGTTCTCCGACTCTGAGCCAGTCTCCTACGACCTTGGAAGCCTTTGATGGGAGAGAGTCTCGCCCTTATGGTATACTCCAATGTTTGCCCATTACTTTGGAAGGGAAGACGGTCGAAGTGGAAGTTGAAGTTGTTGATGCTAATCTTACCTACAACCTCCTTCTGGGACGTAGCTGGACATATGCCATGCAAGCTGTGGCTTCATCTCTATTTCGTGTTACTCGTTTCCCTCATAAGGGGAAGATCGTCACCGTAGACCATCTATCCTTCTTCACTTCCTCTTCCAAAAGCAACGTGCCCTTTGTGGAGCATACCTCCATCCCATATGAGAGTGTGGGAGCTAGACTTCTTAAAGATCCTGCCCTGATGGGTGTTTTTTCACTCCCACCCCCTAACATCACTCCTATTAACATGATTTTCATTCGCTCTGATCCATGGGTTCTTCCCCCCGCTGATCAGGTAGAATCTTGGGGCGATGAGATGTCGTTGTGTCCTGCCGATCTCAACTACGTCGAAATTGTTTCTGCATCGGCTCCACCTTCCGAACCTGCTCCCTTGAGCAGGGCTCTCGACTCGTACGCCTTTTCCCCTTGGCTTGGAGATGATGCTTCTTTGGACCCCTTAAAGGAAATATTTCCTTCTGATGAAGCCATTATCAAGACCATGTCTCTCGAGGAATCCCCTTGGTCTGATCATCACCATCGTTCCTCGTTTCTCCCTGCCCACCAGGAAATGCTTACCTGTCTTGAGAGGTTTGCTCCTTGTCTCCCATCCCAATCCCTTCAGACACCCATTCAAGTTTATCAAGTGTCTTCTGAAGGAAATATGGGAAACATCACGCAGACCCAACCCATCGACATCTCTATGAAACCAGGGATTGTCGAGCATATCCATGTCGGAGTCACTTGCACTCCGGAGGAAATTCGGCTCTAGACTGATCTTTTTCACGAATTTCATGATGTCTTTACTTGGTCCTACGACAAAATTCCTGGCATTGATCCTAGCATAGTGGTACATGAGATACCTACATATCCGGGTGCTAAGCCTATTCACCAGCGTCTACGCCCCGTGCACCCCCGAAAGGCTGCGACTATTAAAGTGGAAGTTGAAAAGCTTCTTAAGGCTGGTTTTATTTACCCCATCCCACTCACAGATTGGGTTTCCAATATCGTCCCTGTGACTAAAAAACAGGGTACTATTCGAGTCTATGTTGATTATCGTGATATTAATCGGGCTTGTCCCAAAGATAACTTCCCCACACCCTTCATTGACCAGCTCATTGATGAGTGTGCTGGGAGCGAAATGTATTCATTTATGGACGGTTTTTTTGGGTATACCCAGATCAACATTGCACCCGCAAATCAACATAAGACTGCCTTTATCTATCCGTGGGGCACTTTCACCTTCAAAAAGCTCCCTTTCAGTTTGAAGAATGCCAGTGCTACCTTCCAACATGCAATGTCTTATGCATTCCATGACATTCGTCACATTGTACAACCATACCTGGATGATCTACCAGCTCATTCAGCAAAACGCCAGGACCATCCTGCTCATCTTTGCAAAATATTTCTCCGCTGTCAACACTACCACATCAGGCTTAATCCTCATAAGTGTGTCTTTTATGTCGAGTCATGTAGACTGCTCGGGTTTATTGTCTCCCGAGAGGGCATCCGTTTGGATCCCCTTAAAGTCAAGGTTGTTATGAATCTTCCTCCCCCTGCTTCTTTGGAGCAATTGTAGAGCTTGCAGGGCAAAGTGAATTTTTTAAGACAATTCCTTCCGAACAATGCTGAAGTAGCTAAAGGTTTCACGCGGTTATTAAAGTGAGATAGCCCTTTTCATTGGGATGCCACTGCTCAGGAGTCCTTCGAGCATCTCAAGGGTCTCCTTGTTTTTGCTCCATTGTTACGTCCTCCGAATTATCATCGTGACTACACTCTGTATTTAGCCATTGCCGATACCACTATTGGCAAGGTTCTTGTTCAAGATGATGCTGATGACACTGTGCATGTCATATATTATCTTAGCCACAATCTTCTAGATACGGAAACTCGATACACTTACGTCGAGAAGTTGGCATTGGCCGTCGTTTGTGCCATCCAACGTTTCTGCCATTATATCTTGTTGCGCACTATGACCGTGGTTTCTGATTGCAACCCGATGATGTACATTTTGTCACATCAGCTGCTGGGGGCAAGGACTCATAGTGGATCGTTATCCTCCAAGAGTTCGACTTGGAATTCACCACCGCCAAGTCTAAGAAATCCCTTGTCTTTTCTGAGTTACTTTGCTCTTTGCCATCTCCTACCGTGCCCTCTCGGTCAGAGGACCATATCCCAGATGAAACTCTGTTCCTAATTAGCACCCTTGATCCCTGGTACGAGGATATCATTGTATATCTGCAGATGTCCTCTTTTCATATCGATGTATCTAAGGATGCTCGATGATGGATTTGTCATCAGTCTCAACCTTATTGTATCATTGGGGACACCCTGTACTATCTCGGCGCTGACTCTATTCTCCGCCGATGCCCAATATTTGAGGAAGTTGACCAAGTTTTGAATGACTGCCATTCTGGCACCTATGGTGGTCACATGTCCAGATATGATACTGCTCAAAAGATCCTCCGCGCCGGTTATTTCTGGCCCTCCATTTTTAAGGATTGCATTCTTGCCGTCCGCTCCTGTCACGAGTGCCAGATCTACTAGCGGAAGATGCGTGCACCTCCCGCTCCATTGCACCCTATTGTTACCATCGGCCCTTTTGCAAAATGGGGCATTGATTATATGACCTGTAACCCTCGCTCGGCCAGGGGGCATGGGTATATCATTGTTGTCGTCGATTACTTCACAAAATGGGCCAAGGCTATGCCCACATTATCTGAAGACGGTCACACAACGATGCAATTTTTGTTTAATCATGTTATTTCACGGTTTCGAGTCCCTTAGGCTATCGTCACTAATCACGGGAAGCATTTATGTAATCACATGATGACTGAGTTAACAACCCAGCTAGGCTTGCGGCATGATAGTTCGACTCCGTACTATCCTCAGGCCAATGGCCAAGTAGAAGCCATCAACAAGGTTCTAGTTACGATGCTTCAACGTACTGTTGGCATGCACAAGTCTAACTAGCACTTGATGTTGTTCTCCACCTTGTGGGCCTACCAAAATTCTATGAAGGATGCCACCGGTTTCACTCCATTTCAATTAGTTTATGGACTGGAGGCTACCCTTCCCATCGAATGCGAGATCCCTTCTTTGAAATTAGCCGTCGAATTACTCCCCAACACTACTCCAGTAGAAGAATGCCTTCTTTACCTAGAACAGCTGGATGAGACCCGTCGACTAGCCTCTCTAGCTATCGAAGCACAGAAGAAGAGAGTGAAAACTCACTTCGATCATAATGTCCATCCTCATTCTTTTGTTGAGGGAGATTTAGTCTTGCTCTACGATCAAGTGAATGATAAGCCGGGGGCAGGCAAATTTGATCCCATGTGGCACGGGCCTTATATTGTGTTATCACTCAGGTTGTTCCCTACCTCCAGAAGGGAATACGGCCGAGGTAACCACTAACCAGTCTTTTAGCTGCAAGTTCTAGCCTACCTGCAACCAGAGAGGGCTCTCTCTTTGTAATTTAGCTTTGTTTTTGAAGTTTTTTAGGCTAGTTATGATGCACAAAGTTTTGTTTTTAAGTTTGTTGGATGCTGATTTCAGGTAGAGATGGGATGCAAGTCTAAAATAGTCTGTTCCATTGGGCAGATGGAGTTAATGATGAAGAAATGTTGAGAGTGTTTTCTTTGATAAAGGGAAATACTACAGAGCAAGATAATCAGTCTTGGAACAATTTTTAAATCTGGGAATTGGTGGAATGAAATTCAGGGAATGAAAGGCAATCAAGAATCTTTCATTATGCTGGCAGAGGGAAAGTAAATGGATATTATCAAGGAGCAATAAAGAATTCCTAGGTAATATTCAAAGCGAAAGAATTAGTGCAAACAAGAGCAGCTAAGAATTCCTATTTATGACTAATTTTGAAGAAAACATAATTAATACCAGAGATTGAACACAGAGTGTATTTAAACAAATTCTGGGCTATTCTTTTTCTCTGTTACCAAGATTATGGAACATATATGAAATTTGCAAACACAGAAAACATAAAACACAGTTAGAATAACTTATTGATCCATAGAATGACACAGGAATTCTGTAGCAAGTCCCAGAACATCAAATCCACATTCAGATGGTGCAGCAACAGTGAACTTCAAACAGCCTTTGTATTAGAGAGTCTGAGAATTTACAGCACAGTCCAGAGAGAAAATTACCAACAATAATACATATCAATTAGGAGTATATATAAGAGAGTTTTTTACAAAAATATCCCGTAGGAAAATATCTAGTAATAAATTTATCTATCTACTCTGGCAAACAGCAATAACTGATATGAAAGTCCACGCAACATGTGGAAGTAATTAGGTTGTACTTGGCCGCCTTAGGTGCTTTGCTTTTGTTGACTTTTAGGCTCCCTTTTTCGGCTGATAGTTGTAGCTTTGGTTGATGTCCCTGATGTGCTGTCTTTTGCCACCTGTGTTTGATTTTCTTTCAATGAGTTGCCATTACATCTAACCTTCTTTTCTGTTATTTTGACACTTTGGCAAGTGGCCCATGTATGTGGAGTTGCTGACCTGTAGCTGACTCAAAAAGGAACAGAAATCAAATCACGTGGGTAAAGTTTCCAACATTACCTGCCACCAATCCTCTGTAGGCAGCTGATGTCTTTGTATTTTAATAAGTGTTTCATCAGCTTCAGTATATCTATAGAAGTTTGGCTGGACTTCGAAAAGGTGATTTATCCCATGTTCGATGTAGAACAAGTTTTCCAGTTTGTCATAAAGATTTTGTCCAGAGGGAGGCCCTGTTTCTTCTGAGGTGCTTGAGGATGCTGTAATTTGATTAGAAACATAGTTATTTATCCTGGTAGTATACTGTTCACGGGTTAGCAGTCTCCCACTACTGGTTAATAAGCTAGGTAACCCTCTACTCTGCAATGCTGCAACCTTTAGTTTGAAGTCATTTATTTCTGCTTGCATTTCTCGGCACTTTCTCTCTAGAGTCTATACAAAATTTCTCAGGGTCAGCACTTTTTTCACTGTCAGAATAGTATTTGTCCTGCTACTGATATCCAGCGCTGCCAGCTGCTCTTTGGTATGAGTGTACAGGAACTGAATCATTTTATTGGCCTGCTCAGGCATATTTCCCAATGATGCTTTGGCCCTTTGAGTCTCAAATTGAGCTAAGCCTATCAATTCTATTTGTTCATGTATGGTCTGAATTGAATGCCATTGGTTAGTGACTGACTGGCCAATTTTGGCCCAAAAAATTTTCTTGATTTCAGCTAGAGTTTTATCTAGAGTAAGCTCCTTCTCTAAGGCTTTTATTTTGTTGTCCAAGGCTTTTATTTTTCTTGTTTTTTCAGCCACTGTCATCTTGGACTTGTCATAGCTTACCTCCAGCTTGGCCAACTTTTCTTTGGCCTCTTTCACCTCTGTCACCTGAACTTCTAGCTCTTTGACTGCTTTCATCATTTCTTCCATACTCATGCTAGATTCTGGTGCTGTTGTTGCTGCTGCTGCTGAAGCATCTGTAGTCGATGTAGTTGTTGTGGATGCTGGAATGACAGGAGGAATTGTTGTTGCTTGTGTGGGAGGAACAGTGGCAACTGTTGGAGCTGTTTCAGGTGGCTGGGAGGTCGACTCTCCCTGCTTGCCTTGCAATGCTTTCTCCAATTCTTGCTCCATTTGAATTATCCTTTGGTTCATCTTCATTAACAGATCCATCATATCTTCACCTTCCTTTTCTTGTACAAGTTCAGTAGTTTGAGGGTGCATGGTTGCAGGTAACATCAATTGTTTTCTGAGTGCAGCAATATCTTCTTCTTTTTTCTTTATGAGGGCCTGGATGCCTTTGGCATCCTTCTTAGGATCATGCCCTGGTTCCACAATGATTTCCTCCAATTTCTTTATTCTGTTATCTTTGGCCGAGGAATACATTCTCTCCAAATCCAATTGAGTGTTTGTATTTTTCAATGATTCCTTCAGTTGATGGGCCAGCATAGCCTTGTCTTCTAGTGTAGCATAGACCATTTCACCTGTTTTCTTGTGTTGCTCAATTTGGTCCATCGTGTGTATGTCCTTGGTGAGGACCTTTAAGTTTGTCTTTATGTAATCTGCAGCTCTCTGTGGCTGTGCTATCTTAGGCTTGAAATGACTTAGAATCATTTTCTCCTCCTTAAAGTTATAAGCTACCATTAATCTCTGCTATTTGGAGGGTGTTGTCTTGAGGAATTGATCATACAACTGTACTCTTAACAACTCATTTTGGGCCTTGATTTCCATGAAAGTTCCTTTAATACCAGGCGGTTGCTTGCTTTGCTGCCTTGAGGAGGACACCTCCATACCATGCTGCCTCTCTTGCTCTTGCTGGAATGAGCTAGTAGGTGTTTGCTGGCTAGTTTCTCTCTCCCTCCTTGGACTCTGTATGACTTCTTCACTAATTTCCTCCTCGACTTGGGGATCAACTCTCTGTCTTTTGGCTTCTGGTTGCTGTGTTGACCCACTAGCAGGTGTAGTTTCTTCCCTATCCCACTTCTTGCCTCTTTCCTCATTAAGAGGAGTTTGCAATGCTGGAATCTATGGTGCCTCAGTCTGCTGTGGAGGGGCATGCCCTTGACTCTACTCCTTTGAGGTGGTTGGTTGTTCTATCATTGTTTCCTATTCTGCATCCATTAGCTCCTTGCCCTTTTCTGTTCCTGTGGCTGGTGTAGTCCTTTCTTGGGTAGCTTGTGGAGCTACAGCAGTTGATGTGCCCTCTTCGACTTGTTGTGGCAGTTTGAATGTTACCTACTCAAAAGAATCCAAGTCAAGAGTATTTTCTAAATCATTGACATTTTGCTCCATTATTTCTTCCTGAGTGAACTCTTCAACTAGTGTGCCTTGCACCCACTCATCTTGGTTAGCAAATTGTTCAATCTGTGGGATTTTGAAATGTTCATAGGCTGACAGCCTATATTTTTTTTTCCTAGCATTGATGAAACCATCTGGCTCATAAGGTACCCACCAAAAACTTCTTTTTAACTTGAGTTTCTCCCCCAATATTTGACCAGCATCTTGCCACCCTTCTTTTTTGTTCATGACAAAGGGGCCTAGTTGGTCTTTGAATTTCAAGCGAGCCTTTTTCTTGGCACTATGAAAATGAGTTAAATCTGAATTGATGAGTTGCCTGTAATATTCCAAGGCAAATAGTCTCATTGGCACATATCTGGGCAGCCTGTAGGGACAAAGCTCACAGCCATATATCCTAATGATAGTGTGATTCTGGTAAAAGTACCAGTCACCTATTTTGTAGTTCTTTGAAAGCTGCAATATATTCTGCATGTCATAGGATAGCCTAGCAGGAGGAGTTCTCATCAGGAGACAAGAGACTAGATAGACAAACAAGTCAATGAACTGACAGTAAGAGTAGGGGGAGTTGTGGACTTCATGAAAGACTAAGGTCCAAAAAATCACAGACCTCTTTTCTCCTTTGGAGTCTAATCTTTTGATGGGGCATTGAAAATAGTCTGGCTGATAATACATGAACAGATGATAGATATAGGATGAATATTTGAAGACTCCCTCCCTATCCAGTTTCAATAGTTGGTCATGTATCTTATTGGCAATAAATTTGGCATAGTTGTATTTGATAGTAGGGGGCTGTCCTGGGGTAAATGCAGACAGCAAGACCAATATAGTATGATCAATATGTTCACTTGTTTTGAAACCTAGCACATAAGATATCATATCCACTAGTAATTTTCCCACTTCATTGAAATGCACATAGAGAAAAGGTGGTGGCCCTGTAGGCTGGCGGACTGCTCTCATGAATACTTTAGCAATTTGGGCTATCTCTGAGCTGGAGAGTTTGGGACCTTCATCAAGCAAGAATTTCATAGAAAAAGGCACCAGAAGCTGAGTTTGCTTGAAGTTTAGCATTTAGTTGATTGAGTCAGGAGTTATATGAAAGAGGATGCTCCCAGATGGAGACTTGACTGCCCTTTGTGTTGGGTCATAGTTTTCACAGCAGAGGCAAATTATTTCAGGGAAGACATTGACAGAAGGGAGGAAGTAGATGGGAAAGTTTGATTCCCAAATGCCATAAATGTCACTGTTGTTCAGATAACTGTTCCTCAGCTGACAGAAAGTCTGCAGGTGGTTTCTGTCACCAACCAAGTCTTGAATTAAGTGATCCCTATCGGCCAAAGTTAATGCTTCCAGTTCCTTGTGGGGTGCATTGAGAGGAGTGATGTTCAGGGCTGCTGGAGTGGCAATTTTTAACTTCTCTGTGTTTTTAGTTTGGAATTCAGGTGTGTTCAATAGTAGAAAGAGGATACTGGCCCTGAAGCTTTTGTCAGGGAATTTGCAGATTGAGCTTTGATATAAAAGTGGCATTACTAGACAGAATTCAAAGGAAAAAAAGACAAAGTATGCAGGGTAAATTAGGAAGTTGGATCAAATAGAGAAACAGGTGCTTTTTTGCAATAGATATTGGCAAGTCAACTCACTTGTTTGGATAGTTTTGGAGACTCTACCGGCGGAAATGGGCTCGAAATGTGGTATAATGGCCGATTTACAGAGGAGGGCAAAGTTTGCCGGTTTTCTTAAGAGAAAGGGGTCACCCAGTGAATTAAAATGCAATGGTTCATAGGCAGGAGCACTTTTAAATTTGAATTACAGATCCTCAGGCAACTTTAAAGGAGAATTTCATAAAAGCAGGGTTTTCGGGCGAAAAGTGGGTAAATACCTGTTTTGATGGCACAAAGTATAGTTAGCAGGGGTGACTCAAGCTGTGGAGTTGAGCTACGAAGCACATTTGCAGGTTGATGAACTGTGCAATTTAGGAGGTGGATTGGTCGTAAAATTGTATGCATGTTCTCCGCAGGCGCATAAATAGAAAATGAACAAAAACAGTCGTTTTCACCATTTTTTAATGAATTTTTGACATTTTAGCGCTTTTGGCGCTTTTTGGGATGACGTCATCATGACGTAATTTTGGCGCGTAGCAGGTACAGAGGGTGATGTGGCAGCTGACGTGGCACATGACACGGTGGCCGGGCGGTGATGTCAGCAGATGATGTGGCAATACTGTGGAGGAGTGGGGGGCGACATGGATGCGACATCATGGTGACGTGGGCATGACGTCAAGGGGCAGGTGGCGAGCGGTAAGTAGTTTTCCCCGCACCGCCTTTGGCCTAGGGTGGTTTTGCAGGAGGGGGCTCCGATCACGCTGGGAGATTGACGCATGGCAGGGGTATGGCAGCAATACCGCCCATCCCTCGGACACTAACCTTTGGCAGATCAGGGCTTGCGATATCGCCGCCAGCCATCAGATCTACAACGTGGGATCAGACGGTCATGGGGAGTTTAAAGCTGCGGGATTTGGAATGAGGGGGGGCCCACGCAATATTTAAATGTTTTAATAATGCGCCGGGGTTTAAAACTTTGGGTTATATGAGTTTTCATGCACTTTGTTCAGGCGGGTATGGTTATTAGTTCAACCAAATATCAAACTAATCCCATCATATATATGCGCGGGTGGTTATAGTATGGTTTAGGAGGGAGGGTTAGCACGGTTAATTATTTAACCTGAAGTTTAAATAAACTCCGAAGGTTTTATGAACGTGGAAAGGCTAATATAAAGTCCCAAATGAACCTAATATTCCGCGAACTTGTATTGTATGGCTATAATTGCCAATGGGTAGGGATATTTATATTTTTTGGGTTTTTTATATAGTTTTTTGTAGAATAGGGGTAGGAAAAATGATTGAGGGAGCTAAATAATAAAGTTAAATGTTAATATGACTTTGTGGAATGAAACTGCATGAGTAAATGCTAAGTTTATAGAGTGAAAACTTAGGCATAGGGAAATGAAAGGAGTATGGAATGATGATTTTTACACAAGAAATGTGGCTTCTTTCAACTAAGTAAACCCAGAGTTCAACTTAGCATTCCTCATAAAATGAAGTGAAGTAGGGCTATTGGGCAGATCCCAAGGTCCTTGGGGGAATGTTAGTGAATGATTTCTGGGAGAATGAAAGGGGAAGTTAATCATGCTTCCACTATTTAGAAACCAAACAACTGCCTTGGTACTTGTGTTACTGATGAGATGAGTCTTTCTTGATAAGACAAAAAGTGATCATAAACTTGTTTCTGCAACCTCAAACTGCCTACCCAGCCTACACCTAGCATTTTTTCTTCCTTTGGATAGGGTGCATTTGGACTAGCAAACCTTGATTCTCCTCTTTTCTTTTGACTGCCCTCCTATCTAAATCTACCCTTATCTCTTCCAGGGGCCCAGATTAAACAGTTGGGCTCCTTATTTTCTCTACCTATCTACTCATCTGCCAAGCTTGAACTGTTTGGACACATATTCATTCTCTATTCTACAATAGCCAATTTAAATATAGAGTGGTCTAGATTGAACTGTTGGGCCATCCATCAAGTGTGATAAGCAACAATATTTGCACATTGTGAACTTATTTTGCACAAATAAGATAATAGTGGCATTTTGACTGGCCACTTTCCTGGTCTTTCTTTGGGGTTCATTTTCTTTTTCTTTAACCAATTTACACTTTTTGCCCTTTGATTTTTCTTTTAGGGCACACCCTCTTTTCATTTTTAATTTTCTTCATTGTTTACAAAATATGGAACCTTTGCAGCATGAAAGGATGAACATATTTGGCCCTTCCATAGTCAATCATGAAAAATGAAACCTATTGGTATAGGAACCTAACAGTGGCTCCACTTGGGGATGGCTTTTCCTAGTGAAAAGTCAAGAACAGCAGGTCAGATGGCCTTATTTACAACTCTTGCTGTAATCTGAAATTCCTCCTTTGTTGTAATGGTGTTTCTGCAAAATTTGAGTGTTTCTCATGCATTCATTCACTTAGTTGCAGCTCTGTTTAGGTTACTCTACCTAAATATTTAGTCACCATCTTCACAACTCCCAAGCTTTCTTCTTGATATCTTCTGGTAAATTGAAAATATAAACAAAAAGGTGGTCCAATTCCTTGTCTTTCCCTCAAAATTTGTTGCATCTGATTCCCTATTATGTTGCTATAATAAATTGCAGAAAATAAATAATATTATGTACAAACTAAAGTGCTGATTTCTTTAACAAACAGGATCAAAATAATGTTTCAGCATTCAACCATTTACTGGTCCATCATCCACCTCTGTGCCATCCAAGATTTTCAAAAAATAGGTGTTGTTTCCTTGTACAGTCTGAATAACAAATGGTCCTTTCCAAAGAAAATCAAATTTTCCATGTTTCCCTTTATCCTCTCTTCTAGAATCCCACTTTAAAACTTTATCTCGAATGAAGAAATCCTCTGCTTTGGTTCTTTTATCAAACATCTTTTTCAGTTTCTCTTGTAAAACCTGACTTCTCTGATATACTTCCTCTCTAGTCTGCTGCAAGTGAATAGTTTGATTGATCCTTCTCTGAATATCATTAGGTTTTGCTTGTATTTCTTGCAGCAACTTTATCACTGGTATTCCCAAAGAAGAAGGGAATCTTGCCTCCATTCCATAAACCAATTCATATGGGCTTGTTCCAATGGATCTTTTGGTGGTCAATCTGTCTGCCCATAGTGCATTTACCAGTTTCTTATGCCAATTCTTTTTATTCTCCTCCAAGACCTTTTTTATAATGTTAATTAAGCTTTTGTTGGAAGACTCAGCTAAACCATTACCTTGAGGGTAATAGGTTGTGGAATGGCCCAAGGTAATGTGGTACTTGTGGCAAAAACTGATCATTCTTTTGGATTTGAAGGCTGCTGCATTGTCTGTAATGATCTTTTCTGGACAGCCAAATCTAGAAAGGATATTGGATTCTAAGAATTGCATGATGATTGAGTCATTGGCTTATCTGCAAGGGGTAGCTTCTATCCACTTGGTAGAGTAGTCTATGGCAGTCAGAATCCACTTGTGTTAGCCAGAGGAGGAAGGGTGGATTTCCCCAATGAAGTCTAAACCCCATTGCTGAAATGGCCTTTTAGTTGAAATAGGTTTGAGGGGCAAAGGAAGTAGCTTTTTCTTGCCTTCAAAGATCTGGCATTTGTGGCGAGACATTACAAATTTTTTTACATCAGCAAACAGGGAGGGCCAATAAAATCTAGCCCTTAGGATCTTATCAGCTGTTGATTTCCAATACAAGTGCCCACCATAGTCCCCTCCATGAAATTCCTTAAGCACTTTGTCAGTTTCATCCAGTGTTAGGCAATTAAGTAAAATACCTTCATGATTTTTCCAAAACAGAACATTATCTATGATACAAAACTTTGAAAATTTCATTTTTAAGAATCTCTTTTTAGTCCTGGATAACCTTGGAGGAGCTTGCGGGTTTAACAATACAAAACATATGTCAACATACCAAGGTGATTGTAAAAAGGCTTGATTGATCTGTGGAGTCGCCATCTCCTATTCGTTATCCAGTTCATTGATGTCAAGGGCTTGGAAATTGGTTTCAGTCATCAGTTTGGCTAGCCCTTGTCCTTTTATCAGTTTTGTAGGCTTGATTTCAATGTCATATTCTAAAATTTTCGCTATCCATTTGCCCCTTTTACCCTCAATTCCTTCTTGAGTTAAAATGTCTTTAACCACAGCATTTGGAACATAGGCTATCACATGTGAGTATAAGATATAAACTCTGAAATCCTTGATGGCTTTTACAAGGGCATAGGCTTGTTTTTCCATGATCTGATATTTCAAAGGTGCATCTCTTAGTGCTTTTCTGAAAAAAGCAATGGGTTTCTCACACCCTTGGTCATCTTTTGCAATAGGATAGCAACAATAGTGTGCTCAGATGCAAAGGAAAAGATCATGAAATCTCTGTTAAGTTTGGGGCTTGTGAGGACTGGTGTTTTTGTTAGCGCTGTTTTGATGTCCTCAAAGGCTTATTTAGCTTCTATGGTCCATTTGACTTTAGAATCTTTCTTCAGCATATTATTCAACAGTCTTATTAGCTCGGACAAATTGGGAATAAATCTTCTTAGGAAATTGATCTTTCCTAAAAAAGCTTGCAGTTCTTTGATGTTTCTTGGGTGAGGCACTTGGAGAATAGCTTGAATTCTGTCCGGGTCAATTCTAATGCCATCTTTTGAAATTATGTGACCTAGGAGCTTGCCTTCTTCTAGGCCAAACAGTGATTTCTTTGGGTTTAATGATATGCCATATTTTCTACAAATTAGGAACACTTGCCTTAAATGTTCTAAATGTTCTTGGTCTGACTTTGAAAAAGCAGTGAGATCATCAAGGTATATAACTAAGAAATCATGGATCTCTTTGGCGAAGGCTATATCCATTGCTCTTTGAAATGTGGCCCCTGCATTTTTGAGTCCAAAAGGCATTTTGACATATTTGAAGGTTCCCCAAGGTGTTGTAAAGGCAGTTTTGTCTTGATCATCCGGGTGGACTAAAATCTGATTGAATCCTGAGAATCCATCTAGCAATGAGATCCTAGAGGCTCCCACTACCCTTTGTAGGATATGATCCATTTTTGGTAAGGGGTAGTGGTCTTTCAGAGAGACTTTGTTCAAATTTCTTAAGTCAACACACAGTCTTATCTCTCCCGTTTTCTTCCTAGTAGGCACTAGATTTGAAATCCATTCTGAGAACCTGATAGGTGTAATGATTCCAGCTTCATACATTTGTTTAACTTCCTTTTCAATCAAGGGAAGGAGGATAGGATTCACCCTTCTGAGCTTTTGTTTAAAAGGTTTTTGATTCTCTTTCAAAGGTATAGTGTGTTGGATGACCGAAGTATCATAGGACTTGAGGTCCTCATAACTCCAGGCAAAGACATCTTGGAACTCCTTAAACAACTCAATGTACTTTAGCTTTTGATCAGCAGGCAATGTCTTGGATAGTTTTATCATTTTGGGATTTTCTGTGGTTCCAATGTTGCAGTCCTCAATTTCTGCATTCAGTGGTTGCATCTTTGGCTTTCTAGGAATGTCATTTGAATCAAATATGTCCTCCAAAGGAGTTAAGCCCGTGGGCAGAAAATTATCCTTTAGTTCAATTACTTCAGATTCTGCCTCAGCTATTTCATCAAGGTCTGTTTGTTTCAGTTCTTGTAAATTCTTCTCATCAAAAGTTGTTGGGTGCAAAATCAGATTTGCCATTTCAGCTGATATAGTTTGCTCACTTTTGTCTATTTGTTGTTGTTCATCAATGGTGCTAGTATCAATGTTTATACTTGAGAATTCCTCCTTCAGAGTCAGGAAGTTATTTATCTATGTATCATTCTCAAAGACCTGCCAATTTTTGACATTATCTGGGACAGCAGGTCTGTGTTTGATTTCAGCAGTGAAGTGGTGGTTGGGCTCAAATGGTAGCTTGCAAGTGCTGGCAAAAGTTGCCAAGCTATGTGCATGTAAATTGTGCTTTCTAGGAATTTTGGTGAGCTGAGTTTCTGAGAAGGTGTTAAGTATTTCAATGGCTGCCCCTCTATAAGCTCTCAACCTAAGATCATTTGTAACAAAATTTCCCTTCATCTGTTGGATAATCAAATCTGAATCCCCTAGAATCGAAACCTTAGTTGCCCCAAGACCTCTAATCAGTTTGAGTCCTAACAAAAGGGCTTCATACTCGGCCATATTGTTTGTGCATCTGAAGTTTAACATATATGCATGACCTTCAGCATTGTCATTTTTCATGTTGTGTATCCAAACCCCTACCCCTGCTCCTAATTTGTTTACTGAGCCATCAAACTCTAAGTACCATAAGGTTTCTTGGTTATGACTAGCCTTAAGAGCTTTGGAAGCTTGTTGAATGCGCAGATTTGACTCTTGTAACCCAAATGATATGTCATTTTCCTTTATTGCATCAATCATATCAACAATTTTTTGATCTTGGGCACTAGATTGTTCATTCATGCTTTCTGTTTGTGCTGTTTTTGGGAGTTTGACATCAGTTTTGGGACACATCTCAGCATTATATAAAATGAATGAATCCAAATTAGAGTGCATTGAATAGATGGGAAAGTTTTGGGGTTTCTCTTGACTGCTAACCACATATTTCATTAGTGTTTCCCGGTATAATCTCTTTGGCTAGCCAAAGACTGAAATAGTGGCATATGACATGTCTAGCTGTAAAGATCCTTGGAGTTTTTCACCCCAAGATCTTGACAAAAGCATACCATACTTAGGTGGAATATCAGCTACCACCACATCCATCAAGATTGTTTTAGCTGGATATTGGACTAAAGATACACAAAGGTCTTTGATTAGGCCTAGACACCTAACCTGGCTGGAATCAAATGAGAACAAGTCTTTGTAGGGCCTTGTGATGTCTAGATCCAGTTTTTCCATCACAAATTTAGGCATTAGGTTATGGGAAGCTCCCGAATCAAACATTGCATTGTGCAGTACCTTGTCATGAATGTTTAAGCTCACATAGAATGGAGGAACCCCTCCATCTACTGTTTTACCATTGACTTCAGGACCGAAAATTAACTCTGGTTGATCATCAAGAACATTGACTGCATCCCTATTCTCTGGTATTTGTAGTGACCTATTGATTTGTTGTCTGTAAATTTCATGTTTAGCCAATTCAGAGAGAGGAATAGCTATTTTCAGCTTACCTATTTCTGTTTGTAAGTTAAAAGGTTTTTCTATCTGAATTTTTGTATTGTGGACAACAAACTTTTCCTTTTCAGCTGGATTTTCAGTGATCTTCTCTTCATTGTGAATGTTGTTTTGAGGTAAATCTGTTTTGAAATTATTTTCAGGGGGACAGTTTAGATTTTCTTTAGAGGGGGGGGATGTAGATGACTGGTTTTTTGAAGGCTGTAAGTCTGATATGTCTTCCACAGTGACTTCCTTTGAGTCTGAGTCTGTTTTAGTAGAGGGTTCTATCAGGACAGCTTTATCCTTTGTTTTCTTTGGCTGCTTGGTATCCTTCAGCTTGGTAGGTTCAGGCACATCTATGGTTCTGCTTCTTAATTTGTACTGTTTATGAACCTCATAGACCGCTGCATCATACCCTTCTCTGAAATCAAATGACTCTCCGGATTTGGTTTGAAATTGGTTAAAATTATGAGCTTCTTGATCTTCTTGGGTTAAAAAGATTTGTTTCTCACTATTTAAACCCATTAAGTTGATGTGAGGGTCCTCTGTTGGTTCACTAGATGTTGAGGCTTCAGCATAGTTCTCTTGAAATGGAGGTCTGATGTTCTGGTCAGGGCCAACCCTTCCAACATTTGGATTTTGGTTTTTTCTAAAGTTTGGGTTTCTTGCAGTATTACTTGGTTGACCTTCCCAAGATGATTTCCTTTCAATGGTTTCCACTCTATCTCCAAGTCTGTCCATATCTTTGATGATTACATCTAGTTTTTGTTCAAATGCTGAAGGCTCTTCTTTGAAAGTTGTTCTCCTTTCAACTCTTGCCCGATTTCGTTTAGCAATCAGGTTTGCCTCCACACTAATAGCTATATTTTGCATGTTTACTAAGCTTGGAGGGGCTCTTTCCCTTAGTTGATATGCCATGTCAGAATCAAATCCATCAGGGAATTTGATCAAAGCTAAATCAGGTGGAGGTCTAAGGTTTTGAGGAATAGCATTATAGACATTGTTGAACCTAGCACAATAGTCTTGGACGGTTTCTTGTGGACCTCTTTTCAAATTGTCATATTCCGTTAAAATGTGTAGAGGGTCTTTCTTCTTTTCCCATCTGTTTAAGAAGGATTGATAAAGAGCTTCTGAATCAGCTATAGAGTTTGCAGCAAGTTCTCTAAACCAAACCCTTACATCACCAGTTAGACTTTGGACAAAAATCTTCATTCTCACATCATCATCATCTATTTCATAATTCTCAAAATAATCTTGCATTTTCTTAGTGTGTTGCTGGGATGTATAGGATCCAGTACCATCAAAATATCTGATTTTTCTCTGATAATCCTGAGGCATAGCCCCTAGATTTCCAGGCAACTGTAGAGGAGCATAACGGTTTGCCATATTTACAGGGATAAATGGGACAACAGGAAGAAATAAGATAGCTGGAACAGCAGGGACAATAGTGGAAATTTGTGCAGTGGATGGAGGAGTGGAGAGGATACTTTGAGGTGTGGATGAGGAACTAGGTGAGGCTGTAGAAAGGATTGCTTCTCTCCCAGGCGTAAGCTCAGATTTTGTAGGGTTTTGTTGAAGTATATCAAGGTGTAAATCAACGGATTTTTCTAGTTTTTCTTGGTTCCTAAGGGTCTTAGAGATCAAGTTAGGATTTTCAAAAATAGCTGGAGGATCTGGGTTAGGGTTTGACCTGGTGTAACGAGTTTTCTTCTTTGGAGCCAGGTTCTAAATTTTTTTTTGGTATTTTCTGGAAATGTTCTAAGGATCACAGTTTTGACAATATTCTGCGGGAAATTCTTTGAAATATAGGAGGCTTTAGGCTTTCCTTTGAATATCTTAGAATAGGGAAACTGATCAAATCTTTGGAACGGTTGTTTAAAGCCTAAAACTATACTGGAGATTGACTGAAGCAGCTTTTACTTACTCCTGTAAATGCACAGCAAGAACAGTTTCAGAGGCTACCTGGCTAACTTCAGGCTCCATCTCTAGCTTTAGGAAATAGGTAGTAGTTACAATCAGTCATTCATTCCCCAGTGGAGTCGCCAATGATGTTATCACTCAGGTTGTTCCCTGCCTCCAGAAGGGAATATGGCCGAGGTAACCACTAACCAGTCTTTTAGCTGCAGGTTCTAGCCTACCTGCAACCAGAGAGGGCTCTCTCTTTGTAATTTAGCTTTGTTTTTGATGTTTTTTAGGCTAGTTATGATGCACAAAGTTTTGTTTTTAAGTTTGTTGGATGGTGATTTCAGGTAGAGCTGGGATGCAAGTCTAAAATAGTCTATTCATTTGGGTAGATGGAGTTAATGATGAAGAACTGCTGAGAGTGCTTTCTTTGATAAAGGGCAATACTACAGAGCAAGATAATCAGTCTTGGAACAATTTTTAAATCTAGGAATTGGTGGAATGAAAGTCAGGGAATGAAAGGCAATCAAGAATCTTTCATTATGCTGGCAGAGGAAAAGTGCATGGACATTATCAAGGAGCAATAAAGAATTCCTAGGTAATATTCAAAGCAAAAGAATTAGTGCAAACAGGAGCAGCTAAGAATTCCTATTTATGACTAATTCTGAAGAAAACATAATTAATACCAGAGATTGAACACAGAGTGTATTGAAACAAATTCTGGGATATTCTTTTTCTCTGTTACCAAGATTATGGAACATATATGAAATTTGCAAACACAGAAAACATAAAACACAGTTAGAATAACTTATTGATCCATAGAATGACACAGGAATTCTGTAGCAGGTCCCAGAAACATCAAATCCACATTCAGATGGTGCAGCAACAGTGAACTTCAAATAGCCTTTGTATTAGAGAGTTTGAGAATTTACAGCGAAGTCCAGAGAGAAAATTACCAACAATAATACATATCAATTGGGAGTATATATAAGAGAGTTTTTTACAAAAAAATCCTGTAGGAAAATATCTAGTAATAAGTTTATCTATCTACTTTGGCAAACAGCAATAACTGATGTGGAAGTCCACGCAACATGTGGAAGTAATTAGGCTGTACTTGGCCGCCTTAGGTGCTTTTCTTTTTTTTACTTTTAGGCTCCTTTTTTCGGCTGATAGTTGTAGCTTTGGTTGATGTCCCTGATGTGCTATCTTTTGCCATCTGTGTTTGATTTTATTTTAATGAGTTGCCATTACATCTAACCTTATTTTTTGTTATTTTGACACTTCGGCAAGTGGCCCATGTATGTGGAGTTGCTGACCTATAGCTGGCTCAAAAAAGGAACAGAAATCAAATCACCTAGGTAAAATTTCCAACATTGCCTGCCACCAATCCTCTGTAGGCAGCTGATGTCTTTGTATTTTAATCAGTGTTTCATCAGCTTCAGTATATCTATAGAAGTTTGGTTGGACTTCAAAAAGGTGATTTATCTCATGTTCGATGTAGAACAAGTTTTCCAGTTTGTCATAAAGACTCTGTCCAGAGGGAGGCCCTGTTTCTTCTGAGGTGTTTGAGGATCTTGTAATTTGATTGGAAACATAGTTATTTATCCTGGTAGTATACTATTCACGGGTTAGCAGTCTCCCACTACTGGTTAATAAGCTGGGTAACCCTCTGCTCTGTAATGTTGTAACCTTTAGTTTGAAGTCATTTATTTCTGCTTGCATTTCTTGGCACTTTCTCTCTAGAGTCTATACAAAATTTCTAAGGGTCAGCACCTTTTTCACTATCAGAATAGTATCTGTCCTGCTACTGATATCCAGCGCTGCTAGCTACTCTTTGGTATGAGTGTTCAGGAACTGAATCATTTTATAGGCCTGCTCAGGCATATTTCCCAATGATGCTCTGGCCCTTAGAGTCTCAAATTGAGCTAAGCCTATCAATTCTATTTGTTCATGTATGGTCTGAATTGATTGCCATTGGTCAGTGACTGACTGGCCAATTTTGGCCCAGAAAATTTTCTTGATTTCAACTAGAGTTTTATCTAGAGTAAGCTCCTTCTCTAAGGCTTTTCTTTTTTTGTCCAAGGCTTTTATTTTTCTTGTTTTTTCAGCCACTGTCATCTTGGACTTGTCATAGCTTGCCTCCAGCTTGGCCAACTTTTCTTTGGCCTCTTTCACCTCTGTCACCTAAACTTCTAGCTCTTTGACTGCTTTCATCATTTCTTCCATACTCATGATAGATTATGGTGCTGTTGTTGCTACTGCTGCTGAAGCATCTGTAGTCGATGTAGTTGTTGTGGATGCTGGAATGACAGGAGGAATTGTTGCTGCTTGTGTGGGAGGAACAGTGGCAACTGTTGGAGCTGCTTCAGGTGGCTGGGAGGTCGACTCTCCCTACTTGCATTGCAATGCTTTCTCCAATTCTTGATCCATTTGAATTATCATTTGGTTCATCTTCATTAATAGATCCATCATATCTTCACCTTCCTTTTCTTGTACAAGTTCAGTAGTTTGAGGGTGCATGGTTGCAGGTAACCTCAATTGTTTTCTGAGTGCAGCAATATCTTCTTCTTTTTTCTTTATGAGGGCCTGGATGCCTTTGGCATCCTTCTTAGGATCATGCCCTAGTTCCACAATGATTTCCTCCAATGTCTTTATTCTGTTATCTTTGGCCGAGGAAGACATTCTCTCCAAATCCAATTGAGTGTTTGTATTTTTCAATGATTCCTTCAGTTGATGGGCCAGCATAGCCTTGTCTGCTAGTGTAGCATAGACCATTTCACCTGTTTTCTTGTGTAGCTCAATTTTTTCCATCGGGTGTATGTCCTTGGCGAGGACCTCTAAGTTTGTCTTTATGTAATCTGCAGCTGTCTGTGGCTACGGTATCTTAGTCTTGAAATGACTTAGAATCATTTTCTCCTCCTTAAAGTCATAAGCTGCAATTAATCTCTGCTGCTTTGAGGGTGTTGTCTTGAGGAATTGATCATACAGCTGTACTCTTAACAACTCATTTTGGGCCTTGATTTCCATGAAAGTTCCTTTAATACCAGGTGGTTGCTTCCTTTGCTGCCTTGAGGAGGACACCTCCATACCATGCTGCCTCTCTTGCTCTTATTGGAATGAGATAGTAGGTGTTTGTTGGCTAGTTTCTCTCTCCCTCCTTGGACTCTGTATGACTTCTTCACTAATTTCCTCCTCAACTTAGGGATCAACTCTCTATCTTTTGGATTCTGGTTGCTGTGTTGACCCACTAGCAGGTGTAGTTTCTTCCCTATCCCGCTTCTTGCCTCTTTCCTCATTGAGAGGAGTTTGCAATGCTGGAATCTGTGGTGCCTCAGTTTGTTGTGGAGGGGCCTGCCCTTGACCCTACTCCTTTGAGGTGGTTGGCTGCTCTGCCATTGTTTCCTGTTCTGCATCCATTAGTTCCTTGCCCTTTGTTGTTCCTGTGGCTGGTGTAGTCCTTTCTTGGGCAGCTTGTGGAGCTGCAGCAGTTGATGTGCCCTCTCCGACTTGTTGTGGCAGTTTGAATGTTACCTGCTCAAAAGAATCCAAGTCAAGAGTCTTTTCCAAATCTTTGACATTTTGCTCCATTATTTCTTCCTGAGTGAACTCTTCAACTAGTGTGCCTTGCACCCACTCATCTTGGTTAGCAAATTGTTCAATCTATGGGATTTTGCAATGTTCATAGGCTGACAGCCTATATTTTATTTTCCTAGCATTGATGAAACCATTTGGGTCATAAGGTACCCACCAAAAACTTCTTTTTAACTTGAGTTTCTCCCCCAATATTTGATCAGCATCTTGCCACCCTTCTTTTTTGTTCATGACAAAGGGGCCTAGTTGGTCTTTGAATTTCAAGCGAGCCTTTTTCTTGGCACTATGAAAATGAGTTAAATCTGAATTGATGAGTTGCCTGTAATATTCCAAGGCAAACAATCTCATTGGCACATATCTTGGCAGCCTGTAGGGACAGAGCTCACAGCCATATATCCTAATGACAGTGTGATTCTGGTAAAAGTACCTATCACCTATTTTGTAGTTCTTTGAAAGCTGCAACATATTCTGCATGTCATAGGATAGCCTAGCAGGAGGAGTTCTCATCGGGAGACAAGAGACTGGATAAACAAACAGGTCAATGAACTCACAGTAAGAGTAGGGGGAGTTGTGGACTTCATGAAAGACTGAGGTCCAAAAAATCACAGACCTCTTTTCTCCTTTGGAGTCTAATCTTTTGATGGGGCATTGAAAACAGTCTAGCTGATAATACATGAACAGATGATAGATATAGGATGAATATTTGAAGACTCCCTCCCTATCCAGTTTCAACAGTTGGTCATGTATCTTATTGGCAATAAATTTGGCATAGTTGTATTTGACAGCAGGGGGTTGTCCTGGGGTAAATGCAGACAGCAAGACCAATATAGTATGATCAATATGTTCACTTGTTTTGAAACCCAGCACATAAGATATCATATCCACTAGTAATTTGCCCACTTCATTGAAATGCACATAGAGAAAAGGAGGTGGCCCTGTAGGCTGGCGGTCTGCTCTCATGAATACTTTAGCAATTCGGGCTATCTCTGAGCTGGAGAGTTTGGGACCTTCATCAAGCAGGAATTTCATAGAAAAAGGGACCAGAAGCTGAGTTTGCTTGAAGTTTAGCATTTGGTTGATTGAGTCAGGAGTTATATGGAAGAGGATGCTCCCAGATGGAGACTTGACTACCCTTTGTGTTGGGTCATAGTTTTCACAGCAGAGGCGAATTATTTCAGGGAAGACATTAACAGAAGGGAGGAAGTAGATGGGCAAGTTTGATTCCCAAATGCCATAAATGTCACTGTTGTTCAGATAACTATTCCTCAGCTGACAGAAAGTCTGCAGGTGGTTTCTGTCACCAACCAAGTCTTGAATTAAGTCATCCGTATCAGCCAAAGGTAATGCTTCCAGTTCCTTGTGGGGTGCATTGAGAGGAGTGATGTTCAGTGCTACTGGAATGGCCATTTTTAACTTCTCTGTGTTTGTAGTTTGGAATTAAGGTGTGTTCAACAGTAGAAAGAGGATACTGGCCCTGAAGCTTTTGTCAGGGAATTTGCAGATTGAGCTTTGATATAAAAGTGGCCTTACTAGACAGAATTCAGAGGAAAAAAGACAAAGTATGCAGGGTAAATTAGGAAGCTGGATCAAACAGAGAAACTGGTGCTTTTTTGCAATAGATATTGGCAAGTCAACTCACTTGTTTGGACAGTTTTGGAGACTCTACCGGTGGAAATGGGCTCGAAATTTGGTATAATGGCCAATTTACAGAGGAGGGAAAAATTTGCCGGTTTTTTTAAGAGAAAGGGGTCACCCAGTGAATTAAAATGCAATGGTTCATAGGCAGGAGCACTTTTAAATTTGAATTACAGATCCTCAGGCGACTTTAAAGGAGAATTTCGGAAAAAACAGGATTTTCGGGCGAAAAGTGGGTAAATACCTATTTTGATGGTGCAGAGAATAGTTAGCAAGGGTGACTCAAGCTGTGGAATCGAGATATGGAGCGCATTTGCAGGTTGATGGACTGTGCAATTCAGGAGGCGGATTGGTCGTAAAATCGCATGCACATTCTCTGCAGGCGCATAAATAGAAAATGAACAAAAACAGTCCTTTTCACCACTTTTTAACGAATTTTGGACATTTTAGCTCTTTTGGCGCGATTTGGGATGACGTCATCATGACGTAATTTTGGCACATAGTGGGTACGGAGGGTGATGTGGCAGCTGACGTGTATGGTGACGTGGCACATGACACGGTGGCCGGGCGGTGATGTCAGCAGATGATGTGGCAGTACTGCAGAGGAGTGGGGGGTGACGTGGATGCGACGTCATGGTGACGTGGGCATGACATCAAGGGGTAGGTGGCGGGCGGTAAGTAGTTTTCCCCACACTGCCTTTGGCCCAGGGTGGTTTTACAGGAGGGGGCTCCGATCACACCAGGAGATTGACGCATGGCAGGGGTACGACAGCAATACCGCCCATCCCCCGGATGCTAACCTTCGGCAGATCAGGGCTTACGATATCGCCGCCAGCCGTCAGATCTACGGCGCAGGATCGGACGGTCGTCGGGAGTTTAAAGCTGCGGGATTTAGAATGAGGGGGGGGCGGCTCAATATTTAAATGTTTTAATAATGCGCGGGGGTTTAAAATTTTGGGTTATATGGGTTTTCATGCGCTTTGTTCCGGCAGGTATGGTTATTAGTTCAACCAAATATCAAACTAATCCCATCATATATATGCACGGGTGGTTATAGTATGGTTTAGGAGGGAGGGTTAGCACGGTTAATTATTTAACCTGAAGTTTAAATAAACTCCAAAGGTTTTATGAATGCGGAAAGGCTAATATAAAGTCCCAAATGAACCTAATATTCCCCAAACTTGTATTGTATGGCTATAATTGCCAATGGGTAGGGATATTTATATTTTTTGGGTTTTTTATATAGTTTTTTGTAGAATAGGGATAGGAAAAATGATTGAGGGAGCTAAATAATAAATTTAAATGTTAATATGACTTTGTGGAATGAAACTGCATGAGTAAATGCTAAGTTTATAGAGTGAAAACTTAGCCATAGGGAAATGAAAGGAGTATGGAATGATGATTTTTACACAAGAAATGTGGCTTCTTTCAACTAAGTAAACCCAGAGTTCAACTTAGCATTCCTCATAAAATGAAGTAAAGTAGGGCTATTGGGTAGATCCCAAGGTCCTTGGGGGAATGTTAGTGAATGATTTCTGGGAGAATGAAAGGGGAAGTTAGTCATTCTTCCACTATTCAGCAACCAAACAACTGCCTTGGTACTTGTGTTACTGATGAGATGAGTCTTTCTTGATAAGACAAAAAGTGATCATAAACTTGTTTCTGCAACCTCAAACTGCATACCCAACCTACACCTAGCATTTTTTCTTCTTTTGGATAGGGTGCATTTGGACTAGCAAACCCTGATTCTCCTCTTTTCTTTTGACTGCCCTCCTATATAAATCTACCCTTATCTCCTCCAGGGGCCCAGATTAAACAGTTGGGCTCCTTATTTTCTCTACCTATCTACTCATCTGCCATGCTTGAACTATTTGGACAGATATTCATTCTCTATTCTACAATAGCCAATTTAAATATAGAGTGGTCCAGATTGAACTGTTGGGCCATCCATCAAGTGTGATAAGCAACAGTATTTGCACATTGTGAACTTATTTTGCACAAATAAGATAATAGTGGCATTTTGACTCACCACTTTCCTGGTCTTTCTTTGGGGTTCATTTTCTTTTTCTTTGACCAATTTACTCTTTTTTCCCTTTGATTTTTCTTTTAGGGCACACCCTCTTTTAATTTTTAATTTTCTTCATTTGTTTACAAAATATGGAACCTTTGCAGCATGAAAGGATGAACATATTTGGCCCTTCCACAATCAATCATGAAAAATGAAACCTATTGGTATAGGAACCTAACATATTGTAAAGAGAGTTTTGCAGAAAGGGGCCTACGAGCTAATTGATTATGAAGGGAATCCTCTCGATAAGCCCCGAAATGGGCTTTACTTGAAAAAGTGTTATGCGTGAATCGCATGCACTTTGGTTTGTACATACGTGTGTTTTTAACAGGTGTGTTGTGTGTGTGTTTTCATTTTTTTTGGCTTGGTGTGAAGGTGTGATTGTCGCTTATTGTGTCTCTTGCTTCTTTTGTAGATGTCTGGTGCACCTTACATTGGTTTTGCCGATGGTGCCGGCCGCAGTACCTGCAACTTGTCCTCTACTGCGTGGGTGATCTACGATCCTCATGGTGAGTTGATAGACCTTCAAGGTGTTTGTTTAGGTTGTACCACAAACAATGTCGCTGAATATAGTGCTGTGATTGAGTTACTGGCCGAGGCGAATAATCACGGTATTCGTACATTGATTGTGAACCTGGACTCTCAGCTTTTCGTCCACTAGCTCAATGGGCGATATTCCGTCAGAGACCATCGGATTTTAAGGTTGTGTTTACGTGTTTAATTGTTGGAGAGGAATTTTGATTTCATTACATATCAGCATATTCCACGACGATTAAACACATTAACTGATGCATTGGCTAATCATGCATTAAACAGACATTTGCGTCCCATGTAATCTGGAATCCCTGCTAACAGGCCCTCAAGGTTCTGGATCACTATCTCCATCATATCATCAACTAGAGGAGCCAAGGCTAGTGCTGCAATGCCCTGCGCATCCCTCTGCGCCTCTGGAACCAGCCCGACGGGTCTCACTGGTCCTACATCTGCATACCATAGCGTTCGTCATTAGGACATATACATGAAAAATAAAAAAACATCATAAAAATAAAAATGAAAAAATGTGTGATCAAGTGTCTTACCACCGTCATCCAACTGCTCTCCATCGGGCAGCTACATGTCAGGATCTCTGCAGAAGTCCATTCCAGCATATGGCCAGTCCTCCACGAAGATCGTCTGGCGCTCCATCCACTCTCGGAATAATTTCCCCCATGCCACCAGTCGTCCGCCACCTCCTCGTGGCATGACATGAGCCCATCATGTGGCCCTTGTCTCACGTGACCTGGGTAAATCCAAATCCATGTCCTGTAACTGCAGTGCCAGCACCCGCTCCAGCATGAGCAAGACTAAGATGGATCCATAACCAAACTGCTTCGTCTCTCCTCGATGGCAATTGGTGAGTTGCCTCTTCATGTTTTCTGTTACCGCGTCTGCCCAGTTAAACATGGTGGGATTGAGAAACTCGAGAGCCAACCGGAGATGGGTCTTTGAAGCCTCATGTTGGGCTTGGGAGCCCATTGCCCGTGTCACCATGAAAAGCATAGCACGAAGGACTACGTCATCCACCGTTGGGATTCCCACCTTCCCAATCCTTGTCTTGCGTTCCCGTGGGCACACTTGAGCCATCAACATATCTAAGGAATCACCCCCAGGTCGCTGCCCCTCCAGAATGGGCCTCTCACCTCGACGAGACAGCTCGGTCAAAAAATATATGTCTGTAGAGTCAAACTCGATATCCTAGCCTCGGATGATGAATTTCCCATCTGTGGGATTCCAAGCCCTAATCAGTAGCTCCAGCAAATCAAGTTGTGATCGGAGATGCGGAGTCAGGAAGAATTTGAGCAATCTGCATGCCCGTAATGCATTTTGGCACCCCACATCGGCAAACGCTTCTATATCGTTGTCATCATGCATCCACTCTTTCCAAACAAATGCCATTATCACCTGAATGACGAGAAAAATCAGATTAGCACTTCGGTTGATCGGATTTCAATGCGTTATTTGCAAAAAACATAAGTTCGCATTGTCATCGCGTTTGTTTTAAAAACAAACGCGATGACACGAGGTCGCTAGTTCAAATTTTTCGCAGTCATCGCGGAAGTACACCACTTTCCCGCGATGATCGGAACATGCCTTGTGTAAATTTTTTCGGCCATCGCGGACCTGATAGGGTATACATGCGATCACCGAGCGGCGAAGCCCGGTTTGAAAACCCGCCCAAACTAACACATGCAACATTCAAATGTGGAAAAAAAAAGGTATGGAATTGAAACGCAGGACAAGGACTACTTACCTGGAACAAGTTTCGGGGGAAATGATGGACGATCAAGGCCGAATTTCACTCACCAACTTCAGTGCTCCAAAGTGCTCCCCGGTGAATTAAATAGTACTATGGTAAAAATGAATGAGTTAATCCCTCTTTATAGTGATTTTTGCAAATTAAAAAATTAAATTTCATAAATGTGGGTTTTCTCTCATAGTTTTGCCACATGGTTAGTCAAAATATGGTTTTAACTATGTTTTTTATGTATATTGTTCATTTTATCTCGAATGGGTTTACGTGTGACGTGTTTTTGTGCAGAGCTTCAAGTAGTGGAATTATGCTAGCTTCGTGAACACTTGATCCTGAAAAGTCGTCTTTAAGCTCTTTTCCGAGTTGAAAAATGAAAAGATAGTCGAGTTTTCCTCTTGACTCGTTAAAAGAAATGAGAGGCGGTCGCCTTTAAGCTCTTTTCCAACTGTTTAAACATGAAAAGATTGTCGGGCCTTTGTCATTTCAAGCTTGTTATTGGTTCCGGAATGATGTGCTTCGGACCACCTTTCTACTTTTTCGGGTCGAAGTCACTAGTTACGAAAAGTACTCCTCGATCGTAATGGTCGGGCGGTTCTTTCGAGTATCATTTTATACCTTTTCGAGATCGAGAGACACAACTCTACGAAAAGGACCCCCCTTGGAGTTTTCTTTTCCGTGTCTTTTTCAAACTCTCTAAATATGAAAAAGACTCCGAGTTTTACCTATGTTGGACTCGTTAAACCCTAACAACATTGGACTCGTCACCATGACGAGACTCGAGCTTCTCCTTCCTAGGGCTCGTTAAACTATTACTAGGTTGGACTCAATAACAGGTTTATCATTGATTGTCTATGGCAGCTAGTCACTCTTGAACATCGACACTTTTGCTTCTTGTCGGGTTGGGACATCCATACATCGTCATTTGGCCTTCCGCAGGTTTGGGTTATCATTCTAGCCTCATTCCATTCGATTCATGTCGTCTCCTTCGAGCCTCTGATCCCTTGATGCCTGAATGCTGCCCCCCCCGGAGTCGTGTCGCCGACATGTTCAAGAGTATAATCCTTCTGTAGTTTACACCCTCGCCTTCTCCTCTGGTACTCTATTTCGCCATCTGCCACTTGTTCCTTATCTCGTGTCATTGGTGGGGGAAACATTATGGCCCTCCTGCGACGGGTCGTCTCCTATCGACATCAACTCATTATCCAGGAGATTGATCTAGAGATCCCCTTTGGTACCTTAGAGCTTGCATGCCTCAATGGCAGGTTCTTCGCACCTGACGGTCGACTTTCATCATTGGTCGTTGATTGGGTGATTCCACGAGTGTTCAACTTCAGCTCCTTTTTCACACTTCGTGGATTGTGTTGGATAGTACCTTGAGAGCCATTGGCATTATTGGTGGTTTCTCTCACACTTTTTAACAGTTTTCATCATTGACCGACAATCAAGCGATGTTCTATCATGCTCGACCTCAGCACATCTATTCGCATGTTAGGATTTGTACTATGATTGGATGGGTTCAAGACCCCGAACTCAGATTACACATGTTTGGGCTGCGTGGATTGGTTTATGATTACATGACTCATTGATGGATGGCTGCGACCATACCTTTATCATCATCATGGTCTCATTAGTTGGATGGCTGCGTCCATACCACAGACCTATTTCGTATGTCTTTTGGATGGCTGTGCCCATGCCTAGACTACATGTATTTCATTATCAGAGATATCAGTTGTACTTTCATGCAGGTTCTTCCAGATGGTGTTACAGCTCAGTCAGTTTCGTAAAGCATTTCACCCCTCCCTCTCTCTCGGGCTTCATACTTTAGGGGGCATCTGTTACACAGTAATTTGTCACTGTCTTCACTCTAGTCTTCCTACTGTGTCATGTGTCCAAAGTCATTCATGCTCATGTTAGACAAGTGCTCTCTTATGTTGCCAAATGACCCACTTTTCCAAAGGTTTCTGCCTCATCACGTCTGTTGGCTAAATAAATGCGTTGAAGGGCACTCCAAAACAACCCATAAGCGCTGCCATCATGGAAGTACACCTGATTCCCTTGATGGTTGAATTTGATGTGCCAGCGTGACTTTCGCTTGTAATCCTGAGCGATGACCTTACTAGCTACGTTATTCAATAGCGATGTCAGCGCGGAAGACCAGTTATGTGCCCGCGATGATTCAGATTGGGAGAATTTGTTCCAACAGTCAGCCTTCCAGATGACTCCAGGCCTGGTTGTTGGCCTTGTTTATGTCGCCCTCCTTTCTCTGGTGTGGTTGTTCCATCATTTGTGATACCTTCCTTGGAGATAAGCTCACTCTCCCACCTTTCATGGAGACTCCTTCTCCTATTTAAATTCTCACCATTGCTATGTGCTGCTAGTTTGGAGTTCTTAGTCTTTGGAGTGGTTGCTGATAGTGCTGTTAGTATTTGTGAGTTTGCTAGATAGCTGGTGTGAGTGTGACAAGTGTGGGATTGTTGATAGCTTGAGGAAGGTTGTGAAGTGCCTTTAATCTTTTGTAAAACTTGTGAGTGAGAGAGACTTGTATGTTGGGAGATCCATCTTCAAGAGTGAATGCTTGAGGAACATGCTGGCTGGATCCCTCTGAGAAGGCTTGTGACGTCAAGACTTTGGTTGTAAGCTTACTCTTATTTCATAATTAATGCAATCAATGATCTTGTCCTATGTCTTGTATGTAATGTACTTGATAGCTCATGACTTCTTGACTTTGTGAGTAAATAGATCATTGTTGTTCCAATTACGTGCTTTGTTGTATTTATTTTGCATTGTTTCAGGTTGATTACTCATTAGGAGAAGGAAGCGGAAGCTGGAGCAGTGCAATGGAACTCCATCAACCACTGGTTGAGGTAGACCTCCAACTATGACTGTTTAAGGAAAGCTATTGTTGATCTGTCCTTGTTTGTGACTAGACCCACTCTAGGGCTAGAGGGGTTGCCTCTGTCTGCAGAGGGAACACTTTCCTACATCACAATAACTTTGACACTTTTGCTTGTCATGCCCTACTGACCTGTAGAAGTTGCATAACAGTTGTTGCAGTGTTTGTACAAACTTCTGTAGCAAATGACAGTTATTAGCTGTATGTTTCCCTACTACCTAACATATAGCACACACAATGCAAGCCCCATGCTCGGTCCTGCTTAGGCTTCTGTGCTCAAAGGCATCGGTCCTCCTCTTGTAATATAGTTCACAAAGACCACACGGTGGTCTTTGTCATGCCCCTGACCTTTACATTTCAGGCACCATATCTCTTCGCGCACCTCTGGTCGAATTGTTCTATCCTGCATCAAACTTTGCATTTCGAGGAAAATATTTTGCAACTGCGCATGGATCTGTTGAATCCCTAGATTTAGATCTTACATTGGTGTTTCATGCAATCTTATTGAAATCTACAAGGCCTCTGCTTGAGTCGTAATCTTCTATTGTGATAGTGCAACCCTTAGGTGAGGCAAGAGCAAAGCCATGAACCACTCGGGGTGTTGTCCATCTATTAAGTTCATATTAGCTTGCGGATTTTACACTTCAATCTCTGATCCAATTCCAACGGTGTCTCACCTAGTTTCATCGCGATTTCCTTGAACCCCATAATCAAATTCACCTTGGATTTAGGCCTACTAAACTCTTTATTTAGCACGGTCTGGATCTCTGCCAACCTAGCGTTTGGGTTATCATTAGAGTACATGATGTACCAAGTTAGCACACGATCTTGTAAAGCACTAACCAATGTTGCCTTCTTCATGTGATCGTCTATGATGCCTTGAGCTTCCCATAAAGCATTTATGACAAACCAGAACTGGTCCGAGTCCTCATTTCCCAAGCCCTTAAACAAAAGCAGCTTCACTGAATTCGCCATGTTAAACTTGGGTGGAGGTGGTGGTGGTGTGGGAAAGTCATAGGGGTCGATGGTGGTGAAGGTGGAGGTGGTGTGGGTGGAGGTGGTAGTTACAGGAACCCTCATTTTATCAACTAAACTGCACTTCGTGGAGAACCCTGCACTACTCCCTCTTCGTCACTCAAAGGAGGTGAAATCAGTCCACTATATTCGGGACCCTTTCTTTCTTCATTCCTGTAATTCTTTCCACTTCGCATAGATCTGAACATCAAGGTAGCTGTATAACCCGTTCTTCGCATAATCACATCTTAATCCAAGTATTTAAAGACTTTAAGTACTTACCTCGCGGACCTTTCAAAAAGCGTCACTCTACCTCACTGTAACTAACTCAGGTATCGACCACGAATTCTGTCACAAACCCCCCTATGATATGATCGAGCCAATGATTGACAATGCAAGTGGTCTTATCCTCAAAGGCTTCTAGTCTTTGTACTAACAAAAGGGTCTAGACAATAGGACTGTCAAGCCTCCACCTTCCTTGGCTATCCACTAGCTTCGCGATCCACTCGTATAACTCAACTAGAAAGGAACAGAAAAATATCTCGTGGATTTTTGTATACATGTACCTGTCTAGCCACTATTCCTTTGTCAGTCGTGGATTTTTGTTCTCCTACACCATGAATTCGTGGATCTTCCTATCCAACCAGTCTTTGACCTCTTTCTTAGTCTGATTCTAGTGATACG
The DNA here is from genome assembly GCA_031772625.1 of Pinus tabuliformis. Lineage (NCBI taxonomy): Eukaryota > Viridiplantae > Streptophyta > Pinopsida > Pinales > Pinaceae > Pinus > Pinus tabuliformis. Next base: position 1,097,350,313 of record CM062805.1, read on the forward strand.
ACATCACACATCTCTCATGCAAATTCCGGTCCCAGCAATGGAACCATTTATTGGCGTTGCAGGCCCTGACCCAAGTTCAGCGTTAGTTAGCCAAACAAATCCCTACACTACTGGCCCTTTCGGCATCATCTCGCAGAGCGCAGACCAAAGTCTCACCCGAAGCAGTATGAGGGGATGCTGGAACCAAGTTTCTGCACCCTGAGATGGTCGTGATGTTGGTTTATAACCCCTACCCCTCCTTTTGCCCAGGTCGCTAAGTCTTAGGGATCTGTCAGTCTACCCTTTATTTCACCCTTCAATACCTCCACGAAGGTGTACGATTGACCTTCGTGCAGCCCTAACCCGTGGTCCAGGTACTTTCGCGCAGCTATGACAATGTATTGTAGAGGTTCCCAAGTTATCCCAAGTGTTTTACTTATCTTACTAATCAATCATAGTTAGCACTGCGTAAACTGATATCCTTACTTGCATTCAATTAACCGATACAATCACATAGATTCGTTTATCAAATAAACATTGTAAATTAAACCCAAACACAACATAATCAGATTCATTAACAAGAACTAAATACACAGTAATTGCATAATACTTCTCTTTATTGATATCTTCTAGTTTAATACAGATTTTATCCTCCCTGGGCACACAACTGCAAGGGTCTGCGCACTCAGCTATAGAGCCTCTACCTACGCTAAGACCCGAGAACACTTAGACTTCTCTACTCTACTTCGCTACTTTCTTTCTTACTTTCTTACTTAGAGATTACTTAGCTCCTTTTTATACAATCCCATGGTCCACGGACCATGGGTGGATCTTTACAGCCGACTTTACACTTTACAAAAATAAGGGCGGACAACCCTTTATGACTCTTGACACCTTCGTGCTCCATGACCACAAAATGCGGATCCTTTACAAATTTATTACAAAATTATCCCAAAACATGGGCTTTTAGCCCTAAAACTGCTCTTGGGGGAACCCGTTCCCAACATGGAGATGATGACAATAAGGAAGATCCTTTGTGATTTTCCATTCAAGAAACTAATGTCAATGTTCATATTAAGAACATCCCTCCATCTGTACTTCCGAACTTCAAAGGTATGAGATCAAAAGACCTAGAAACCTTTCTTTTTGAATTTTAAATAATTTGTAGATATTATGGCTACTCATTACACATTCAAAAATTGAATTATATTCCAGCAACATTGAAGGATAGATATCTTAAATTGTTCATGACTTTAGGAACAAATTCGATAAGGACATGGGATGATATGAAAAGAGTATTTTTGGAAAAATATAAAGATTATTGCATACACCATTACCTTAGAAATCTAGTCTTTAAGATGAACCAAAAAGAGGATGAAAGCCTAGAATATTTAATGGAGATATTTACTTATAATGTCAAAATATCTAAATTGCATAATTTAGGAGTAGACACATTAAAAACTCTCCTACTAAATTCTATAAAGGATGAATGGGTTGATCTTCTTAACCTAGTGGGAAAAGGAGATGTCACTCAATTTTTATTTCAAGAGATTTGTGAACTATGCAAGAACATATCAAGAGGAAAAGAAAAGTATGGAAGATCCCCTCAAGATCCATTTATGGAAAGAGTAAGTAAGTCGACATCAGTATTGATAATTCAAACTGAACTTAACAATTTTTGAGACATTTTTGGTAATTTAAATGATAAAATTGATATGCTAAGAATGAAAAACAAAAGTTGAGAATGTTTCTTCATTTATATTTTTCCCTAAATGTACAAAGAAACATGATTTTCATGAATTTCCACTTGATAACATTAAAATTTGTGAAATCTGTGCAGGATCACATACTACTAAAGATTGTCCATGATTACTAGGGTTAAAGGCAGTTTACCAAGGAGAAAACCAAACACTAGAACAATCCTATTATGTAGCTCCAAGAAGTCCATGGTAGAGTCATCAATCCAGTATGATGTAAGATATTAATTCACTTTATGCACAATAATCACAAAGTAATTGGAAAACACCCTTGCCTTGGCAAACTTGGCCATCTCAATCCCAATCTCAAAACCAATCTTGGCAACAAGGTTGGCAAGGGCCTTATAGAGGAAATCCACCATATCCTCAATATTTCCCTCACTATCCTCAATACCAATATCAATGTTATCCATACCATTCACATCCACCACAACATCAGTTTCACCCTCATTTGACCTCAATTTAACCTTTCCCATTACCACACACACAAACGCCCCAAAGATCCATTCCCACTCCACTACCTGCACAACCATTTCGAATTCCCAACAATAAAACACCTCAATCCACTTACAATTTTGAGGTATTGCAAAATTATTCTCAAGCTGCCATTGAAGAACAACATCCAGAAGAACAAGATTTAGATAAGGTCCAAGAATCATGGATGCCTATTGATAAAGAGTGGTTGTTGGAACATGAGATTGAAAAGTTTCATGCATTCTTATCACTATATTCTATGAATGGAGATCACATCTCTGAAGACTTGCATGGCATGATCGCAAGAAGCCAAGGAAGACAAGTGTTACACAGTAATTTGTCACCATTGGTCACCGTCCCTGTTACCCCTTTCCCGCACTTTGGAGGACTCATTCTGGGACCTGTGAGAAGTGACATGGCTTGAAAACACTTGCATAATGTTCCCCTAAGTATGGAATTCATATGCCTTGAAGACATCTCCTGCAGAATATCCTTAAAAAGTCCCCTTTTTCCATTAGCGCGGATCCACAGTGTATCACCCGCGCCAATGGGGGAAATTCTCCAAAGAGGGCACACCCGTTGGCGCTCTGTCTCAGAGTCTTACCCGCACCAACCAAGTTTGGGAAAGCTTTTTAACAAACGCACGCCCGAAAGTTTTTTCCTTTCGACTCATGAGGCTTTTCAAGGATAATGCCAATCTCATGGATGTCGAGATTCATTGTATCTCTATCCATAATAGCTTTTCGAGGATAATGCTTATCCCATGGATGTCTGGATTCATTGTATCTCTTCCTCCTCCTCCATCTATAAAAGCTTGTTCTGGTGCATTTGACAAGCTAGTTTTGAGCATAGGGAGAATGATACTGTCAGAAGTCTGAGAGATTGTTGTAAGAGTCTTCTTTGCATTCATAATCAAAGAGAGAGAGGCTTGTTCCTAATCCCGGCAAGCTTTGCAAGACATATGCAGCTTATCACCCAGCCAAAGGAGGATTTGACGTCAGAACTATGGTTGTATACTCCTTTGTTGATTATCAATAATAGATGACTATCATTATGGTTCCATTCTTGTTGTTCATTATGATGATGTTTGGATTATATCTTTTCTGACCGATATATAATTGCATCTATTGGATTTTATGCTTGTATTCATATCGTTCTTTGCATGTGCAGGTGTCCATTCACAGAGATTGTGAGGATCGTGACCGGCCGGAGCAAAAGAACGAGAGTGTCAACTCTTCTACAACACTAGCGTTGGAATCCAAGTAAGTTCTCGTAATCCACCTTTAATTTGTAATTAGGAACTTGTGTGATAGCATTGTTTGATTGTGGCTAGGCCCATTTTGGGCTAGTGGGACCGCCTTTGTCCGCAGAGGGGATTTACCTCTCCAACAATTTGGCGACTCCACTGGGGAGTTATCTTGTTGTTTGATTTGTAAACTTTGGACGGAGCCTGAAGTACGACCAGGTAGCCTTCGAAACGCTATTGCTCTGCATTAGCAAAGTAGATCAACGCCACTTCAGTCAATCTCTAGTTTGGTTTACAAACTAAACAACTTGGAGTTTGTCTTGTCTCTTTGGTTTTCTCTTGCTTTGATTGCTTAGATAGCTTTCTGGGTTGGATTCTTTGCTGTCTGGATACTGCTGGCCTAGCCTTGGATTGCTTATTTTTTATTTTAGCATAGAAAACTTGATTGGTGCTCTTTTTTGCATTACAGTCGTGCCAATTGGCGCCACTTGTCAATGTACAGCCCGCGCCAATCCTCAATTGGCGCTACTTTTAGCCTGAAAGTTGCACCAGCCTAGGGAACCTTTTAGAGTTTGCTTGTTTTGAGCCTTCCAAGCTTGGTTTTTGTGTCTGGATACTATCTTTCAATCACTTGAATGTGTTAGAGTCTTGTTTGATTGGTTTTTGGCCTTTACCCTTTGGGTGTTTGCTTTTTTCTACCGATTTCACATTTTAGACCTAAGGCATCTAGTCGCTTTGTGTAATCGAGCCTTCCTTAGGAGTTTTGGTTTTCTGTTGGTCCAGTCAACTTTTTGGTTACTCTCTTGCACTTGTTCAGTGATTGTTAAGCTTTTTATTGCGTTATTCGAGTGATTCACTTCTTTTTCACTTGGATTTTGCTTGGCTTCGTTTAGGCTTAGATCACATAGCTCATTGAGGTTTTTGTGATTTTTCTTGGTTTGAAAGATTGTCTTGGTGTTTCAGACTTGATTCTATTTTCATTGAGTGAAATTTGTCTTTTTACTCTTTGTTATTATCTCTCAAAATTTGTTTAGTGCATTTTTCCATTGAAAAGAAAACAAATAATCTCTTTTGCATTGCATTAGTTAATGGAAATTAGCGTTCTTCATTGTTATTAGCATTTAGTCACTTTTAAAAAAGAAAAGAAAAAAAAGTTTCGCTTATTGCCATTAGCTGCATTAGAGTTATTGTTGATTGTTTTATGATCGTTTTGTTTGATTGAAAGATCTCAACTCTCTCGTAGTTAGTGTTCATCGAATGAAATGATACATTTTGGTATATAGCTTGCATTTAAGAAATTGTGAGAGATTACATACGGTAAGACCTGGAAATTGAAACCTAATCCAAGATCAACTGTAAAATGAACTGAATGAATCTAAAAACGCATTGGAACTTAACGCATACATCTAGAGGTCTAGGCTAGGGACATGTTCCGGCGTCGTTAAACCTAGTCACTGTTGTTTCACATTATGGTTGCGTGATTCCTCCTTTTGTGACTCGATAGTGGTCTAGCACGGATTTGTGCTCCCACATACCGTCGAGTATATGTGAGGTTATCATCCTTTATCCACAGGAAGCCGTGTCTGCCACCTTACAAGCCATAATGCACTGAACACAGCATTCGGGAAGATTGACTGCCGTACAGGAAGTCCTTGGTTTTCATATGATTGCCACGGTGTATATGCAGTTTTACGGATTGTCTGGTAAACCCTTTGCCTAGTTCTCCAGAGTAGTCATTTTTGATCCTTTTCGGACTCCCTAAAAGAAAAGCCTCACCTGAGCATTTGTCACTTCGGGCTCACTAAACATTCGAAGGAGACTAGAGTCATCTTTTTGTCCTTTTCTTGACTCTTAAAACATGAAAAGGTCAAGTTCAGTTCCTTTGTCTTAAAATTTATTCGGCCGCGATTCACATTTACCCAGTTAGATCTTGTTTGCGTTAGCTTGAGTAGGGTTCTTTCTCGTTTTCAATGGCAACCTTCCCCGAGTCTACCGGCCAAGGTGTTCCCCCAGATGGAAACCCTAGTCCATTTCCTTCTTTTGGAAATGTCGGTGCTCCGTATATGGCAACTTTTTCTTTGCCCGGGTTAACCATCGGTTTGCCCATATGGTTGTTTTCAACCTCGGTGGTCCCGAGTGTGATGACTCATGTTCCACCGTCTCCTCCACCCGAACAACATCATGTTGATTCCAAGGTGGACCTCTCCCCTTCTTCGCCTGTTTCTACATCCTCATCTTCTACTTCGCCTGGCGAAAGTCTGGATTCAAGTAACCAGGTGGCTAAGAAGAAGAAGAAGATGATGAAGAAGAAGAAGACTCCTAAGCGAGAGGTTAAAAGTACAACTCAAGTCGATCCACCTTCTGCTCCTCCGCGGAAGGTCAAATTTCCTTGTAGGTTGTGCAAGGAGGACCATCTTCTTCGTGATTGTCCTGGCATTCCCAAGGTCTTAGAAGTATGGTCTCGCGATCCGGCCCGCCCCTCATCGTCCTCTGAAGCTCACGGCGATGCTACTCTATCAGCTAGAAATGGTAAGGGAAAAGGGAAGATTCGAATCCCTTGTAGACTTTGTGAAGGCAATCATCCCCTTCACCTTTGTCCACTCATGGATAAAGCCTCTGTTGTCTTGGAAAGTCTCACAGCTCCTTCACCCCAACTACCCATTGGCTATCAATGTCTCTCTGCAGCCGCAGATCGTTCCCCTGCTGACAAAGAGATCGACCAAGATTCCTCTCTTGTCCAGCCTCCTCTTCCTGAACCTGGCTCTGCCAAGCCTGTTCCAGACCAACCATTGGTCGGAAAGAGTGTCGACTCGAGTTCACCACCCGATCACTCTGTTTCGGAAGAGCATAATTCCCATGTTCTTCTCGTCTCCTCAGATTCTCCTGAGTCCGGAAATGACTCTCCTATCCCAGCTGCTCCCGAGAGTCCTGCTTCGGTCCCTTTAGAGTAGGGGGGCAATCATACGATTCCCCCACCAAGTAGTTCAGTCGTTTCCTTCGACTGGAGTCGTTTGACTACCTCCCGCCTTCCATCCCATGTGCCTTTCTGGGTCATGGTACACGCCTATAATAAGGCGATACCTGGCACTATTTTGGATGAGGGTGCATCTGTCAGTCTTATGCCTGCCACTACTTGGCAAGCTTTGGGTTCCCCACAGCTTGTGCCAGTCGCGCCGAATCTGATGGCTTTTGACGAAGGAACTAGTCAACCATTAGGGATCCTTCCAAAGTTCCCTATTACTTTGGGAGGAAAAACCGTCTATATAGACGTATCGGTTACCCAAGGTGCTTTAGATTTCAGTCTTCTCCTTGGTCGTGACTATGTTTATGCCATGGGGGCCCTTGTCTCTTCACTTTTCCATGTGGTTTGCTTTCCACACGATGGAAGAATCGTGACTATAGATCAATTATCGTTCGTTCGTCCCCGGGTGCCTCCTGCGCAGTTGTCATCCCCTCCTGGCTTTCCTCCACCAGTTGCATCTGCCCCACCACAGATCAACTACGTGGCCACTTATCCCGTGCCTATATCCAGTGATGTCGTCGTCGTGCATAGTGTCCTAGGGGCATTGGGCCCTGACTTCCAAGATGTTGGACTTTCATCGGGAGTGGCACTCTTGTAAGCCCCGACTTCCTGTTCATTATGATGAAGTTTGGTCGGAGCATAGTTCGTTTTCCTGTGTCAAGCTCCTTAAAAAATGAAACTAGGTGTCCGAGCATAGTTCCTGATCTTGTGTCAAGCTCATTAAAAAATGAAATAAGGGTTATGAGGATAGTTCTTTTCCTAGGTCAACCTCATTAAAAAATGAAACATCTCCTCCTTTCCAAATCGAGTCTTTGATTAAGATCTCGTAAAATACAAATCGAGTCTTTCCTAGATTTCGAGAGTGAACCTTCATTCCATCCACTTTGTTGAATGCAATGAAGCTTGGGGGGCATGTACCTCAATTTGTGTTATTATGCTGGGGGCATGTGAACCGATAACAAGCATAGTTCTCCATGGTTCAAGCTTGTGTAAAAATGAACCCATACCTGATTTACATCTCGTGATTGCCTTTTATCTGCTAAATTCTGCTAGATGAGCCTTAGTTGTTTCATTCCATTGCCACCATCTCTTTGGCCGATCATATGCTTTCACTTGGTTGTTTATCCTTTCCTGAGGAACCACAGCAATGAGTGATTTTATTAGCCAGCCTCTTGACCATTATATGTTTTGAGCAGTTCCACCATTACCGGAACCAGTTGCTACCCTTTATACCACTCGTTCCTCCAGGACGAGCCTCCTTTTAAGCTCTTTTCTGACTCGTAAAAGATGAAAAGATAGCCGAGTATTTTTCCTTTTTTGACTCTTTAAACGTAAATAAGAGGCGGTCGTCTTTAAACTCTTTTCCGACCGTGTAAAAAACGAAAAGATCGTTGGACCCTTGTCATTTCAGGTTCGTTAACGGTTATGAAGCGACGTGATTTCGATCGCTTTTTTACTTTTTCAGGTCGAAATCACTACTCATGAAAAGTACTCCTCGATCGTAATGGTCGGGCGGTTCTTTCGAGCATTGTTTTATACTTTTTCGGGCTCGAGAGACACAACTTTACGAAAAAGGACACCCTTGGAGTTTTCTTTTCTGCTGTCTTTTCAAACTCTCTAAACATGAAAAGACGCCGAGTTCTTCCTTTGTCAGACTTGTTAAAACTTGATGACATTGGAGTCCGTCGAGATGATGTTACAAGCATATGCTATCCTCGTCAAGCTTGTTAATAAAAATAGCTGGGGTACTCACCAGAAATGGTGGGGAAAAATGGAACCATAATTATTGTCGAGTCAGCAGTATGTCGCTCTTGAACATGGAACTTGTCTGCTTTCGTGTCTGGGTGGGGACATCTCATCTCATTTTTCACTTGCCTCCATGGATTTGGGTAATCCTGTTTGACCTCTCATCTGCTCATTGCCTCGTCACCATGACCTTTGATCCATTGATGTCAAATACTGCCAATTCCACTGTCGTGCCGCCGATATGTTCAAGAGAAGTTGACCTCTACAGAATAACAACCTCCTTCTGATAGCTCACATAATTCTGATCCACCACAACATTCTTTCTCTGTCTCGTGTCGATGATGTGGGAAACACTATGGCCCACCTTCGATCAAGGTCACTTCCTGTCGACTTCAGCTCATTATCTAGGAAGTTGATCTAGAGACTACTTTCCGGTGCCTTGGAGCCTGCATGCCTCAATGGCAGGTTCTTCGTGTTCGACGTGAGGTTTTCATCATTGACCTCCTATCGAATGATTCTACGGGTGTTCGATGCCAGCTCACTAATTCACACATCGTAGATTGTACCTATAGTAACTTGAGGGCCATTGTCATTATTGGTGGTACCTCTCGCGTCTATTAACAGTTTTCATTATTGACTGGTAATCAGATGATGTTCATGCATGTTCGACTTCAACTCATATATTCACATGCTTGAACTTGTACTTTTGTTTGGGTCAAGATGGAGCGCAAGACCCTGGATTTTGTCTGTTGGAATCTAGGCTGCAATTTTGTGGATTATTGTTACATGACTCATTCACTGGATGGCTGCGACCATGCCTGAGTCCATTCATCGATCCTCACTGGATGGCTGCACCCATACCATGGATCTAGATTATTATGTACTCTGTTATGGATGGCTGCGCCCATACCACATATATCATGTACTTGAGCTATCAGTTGTATCTCTCTATGCAGATTCTCCGGTGGCAGCAGCATGTGTTCTTGTAAAGCATTTCACCCCTCTCTCTCTCTCGGGCCTCATGCTTTAGGGGGCATCTGTTACACAGTAATTTGTCACCATTGGTCACCGTCCCTGTTACCCCTTTCCCACACTTTGGAGGACTCATTCCGGGACCTATGAGAAGTGACATGGCTTGAAAACACTTGCATGATGTTCCCCTAAGTATGGACTTCATATGCCTTGAAGACATCTCCTGCAGAATATCCTTAAAAAGTCCCCTTTTTCCATTAGTGCGGATCCACAGTGTATCACCTGCGCCAATGGGGGAAATTCTCCAAAGAGGGCGCGCCCGTTGGCGCTCTGTCTCAGAGTCTTACCCGCGCCAACCAAGTTTGGGAAAGCTTTTTAACAAACGCACGCCCGAAAGTTTTTTCGTTTCGACTCATGAGGCTTTTCAAGGATAATGCCAATCTCATGGATGTCGAGATTCATCGTATCTCTATCCATAATAGCTTTATGAGGATAATGCTTATCCCATGGATGTCTAGATTCATTGTATCTCTTCCTCCTCCTCCATCTATAAAAGCTTGTTCTGGTGCATTTGACAAGCTAGTTTTGAGCATAGGGAGAATGATACTGTTAGAAGTCTGAGAGATTGTTGTAAGAGTCTTCTTTGCATTCATAATCAAAGAGAGAGAGGCTTGTTCCTAATCCTGGCAAGCTTTGCAAGACATATGTAGCTGATCACCTAGCCAAAGGAGGATTTGACATCAGAACTATGGTTGTATACTCCTTTGTTGATTATCAATAATAGATGACTATCATTATGGTTCCATTCTTGCTATTCATTATGATGATGTTTGGATTATATCTTTTCTGACCGATATATAATTGCATCTATTGGATTTTATGCTTGTATTCGTATCATTCTTTGCATGTGCAGGTGTCCATTCATGGAGATCGTGAGGATCGTGACCGGCCGGAGCAAAAGAACGGGAGTGTCAACTCTTCTACAACACTAGCATTGGAATCCAAGTAGGTTCTCATAATCCACCTTTAATTTGCAATTAAGAACTTGCGTGATAGCATTGTTTGATTATGGCTAGACCCATTTTGGGCTAGTGGGATCGCCTCTGTCTGTAGAGGGGATTTACCTCTCCAACAACAAGATTACATTGAATCTTGGTTCAAGGCAATCATTGGATCCTAGTACTCCATTCTTCAGTATCTTCTGACATTATCTCAATCAAGGCAGTTGGTCTCTCATATACTGGTACATATCAAAGAGTATATTTCAAACCTACATATGAGTTTATCTATCATCTTGTTACGCACATGGTTCCATTTGAAGTATTCATATACTTGAACGAGATTTATTTTTCAAGTAGAGTAGCACATATAAAAAATAAAAAAATAAAAAAAATTAAAGAGAAAAACAAGTCGTATTGTGAGAACTAGCTTGCTGGTGCAATTGGACATGAGCTTTGCTTGAAAACCAAGAAACCGATGAGCAAACTTCACAATAAGTTCTGAAATTTTATGATGGCTTCAATATTTTATTATGGTTCTTCAAATCATTTTTTGTTTTATGCTTGAGTTGGTTGATGTGGGATTCCTTAAGGCCCACCTTCTAACTGATCTTGTCCCATTGACCTCAACACCTTATCTCAGATCAAAATCAGAGATTATTTGGAGTGCCTTGGAACTTGCATACATCAATGGCAAGCCTCCTCGTTGACAACAATGGAAATAAAAAAAAGTCTCTTGATTGTCAGATATTACAAGTGGCTCGACTTCAACACATTCATTGATCCCTGTCAATATGCACTCAGGTACCTTGACACTCATTTACATTATCGGTGAGTTGTCTCACATTGGTTAATGACTTTCATCATTGATCGATAATTCAATGATTTCTTTCCATGCTCGACTTTGGAACATTCATTCGCATGGTAAGAATTGTACCATGAATTTTAATTTTAATGAAGACTATATGGTTTTATGGAATCAACAACTTGTAGCAGTATATTTTATTGGTTCCTTGTAGTAGCATGTTCATCTTTTCATCATTCAACAACAGCATGATGGCACGATTACAACACGTTTTCATTCATTTCATTTTCAACCAAAACAATAAAATTGGGTCTATTTCAATCAATATGCATTATGTTTCATGGTTTCTACTTCAGCATGCAGTACATAATCCAAATCAGCAATTCAAACTCAGAGAAAACAACTTTCTGCAATAATTGATATTTTCTGCAACAGCTACGGAAAGTTGCAATTTCTGCAGTGATTGTTGTAACAGCCTGTTTTTTGCTATAACATCTTGTTCCAAAGGAAGTTTTGGCACAAATATTGTAAGAGATTGGAGCATAAATAAAAAAATAATGATATTTTGGGTTTTCTCATAATATGGTAAATTGAGTAAGATGCGGGCCAAATTCAAAAAAAGTGCAATTTTCCAGGGCTTTTCAACGAGTTTTTAAGGAAGATTTTCAACTTTTATCAATGTGCACAAATTATGACAAAATTTGGTATTTTTGCACAATAGATCTTTTTTATCATCAAAAGTGGATTTTGAAGGAATGTAGCGGTAAAAAAGGTAAAAATACATTGTTTCCCTTTTGAATCACTCAATTTTGCCTTAAAATGAGTCTGTGGCATATGTTTTTTTTTGCAACATTGGGCAATGTGGAGGGTGAAAAAGGGCAGATAAATTATTTGGTGATATCTTGCAAACTGTGCATTTGTTGGTCCTGAAATTTTTATGGTAAATGCATTGAGGTAAGGTAAATAAATACACAAAATTTCAAGAAATTCCAGTGTGTATTTTTCAAGAAGTTGGTCACTTTCACCTACAGCCATTTCTCAATTTTCTCTAGATCCGTGCACCCATTAGCCGAGACCTTTTGTGGAAAGATGAATAATAGTAATGGTAACAATGTCAGAAAATTTTAAGAGAATCTAATTTACCATTTGAGAGAAATTGGAAAAACAAGTCTACTACATGAAAAAGATCCATTTTGTGGAGCAAGGTCAAAGTGGTGGTCAACACATCATGGAGCAGAGTACCTAAGCCAAGCCAACACCAAATCAACCATCGGATTGTGTTCTCTTCTCCAATTCCAAAAGGTAAAATTGAGGTAAAACTAGCCTTAAACTTTTTAATTTGTTAAAAAATCTAGAAATTTTGATGAAAAGCTATTGTAAACATGTAGTTCCAATTTATCTCCCATTATGTTTTGTCATACCCTTTAACAACCAATCCCACAAGCCATGATTTATTCTTTGTCAACAAGGTCCTTCCACCCATGCAATCATCTCATTTTTTTCCATGGTCATAATGATGTTTTTTATATGCTTTCACCACTCTCTTGTTTAAACTTTCTCTTCTTATTAACTCATGCCTTCCTTAATGCTCCATCAACATGATCTTCTTGAGAAAAATAACTATTTTACAAATAGAAAAATTTTACTACGTGGTACATATTTGTAGCACATGATCAAACGATACATGGAGCATTTAAATTATGTGTCATATTGTTCATCTTCAAATTTTTAATAGAAGCCAAGAAATGATGAGTACAAAGCCACAAGAAGAAGAAGGTTGCAACAAGGATTTGTTCACACACTCTTGAAATCACTTGGAAGCATATTTTAGGCTTTGATAAGTTGTATAACCCTCACCAACAACTCTTATTTTGTGTTGTGTGCAACTCATCTTGTCAAAGCTTCACATTGGGAAGTCTTCTTCATTCATTAGTTTGTGAGTTCTTGAAACTATTTGATAACATTGTTGAAATAGGATTGGTTGCTATACATGGATGATAAGAAGATAATCATTATGGGCTACAATATATCATCATTTCTAGCCATACTAATGAGATGAAATTCACAAGGGTGGAAATCACATTCTATAGATGGAGTAAAAATCTTGATGTGTTCTTCAAAATATGGTATTCTACCAAGCCATGAATAATTTGAGAACAATTAAGTAGTGACAAGAAACTTGTAAGTTGTTTCCAAGTTATTGAAAGAGTTATATTTGCAAACTCTTAAAATAGTGAAAATTACTTGGATATGCTACTATGTGCACGTATTTTCCTTTCACACTAGTTGCATATAATAAATCATGAAGGGTTGCTTTTATTAACAAAAGAACAAATCAGCAAGTATCACTTCTACCTCTATATCATCCATGAGCAACCTCATATGTGAAGACTTAAGTTGTTTGAATTTCAAAGTAGGATAGGTAACTCTTCTTTCTTACTCTAATGAAACAACAAGCAAGTGTAGAAACAAAGAGTTATGCTACTAGATTAGTAATTTTGAAAAACAAAGAGAGAAAAGTGCATCTTATTGAGATAGAGGGTCAATATTGCTCTCTTGGAGCTTTGGTCAAGGATTTAGGTGAAATGACAGAATAAAGGAACACAAGGAACCGGTTGGATTATGACACTTTGCAATTATTTGCTTGCATGAGGACATATAAAATCTAAGGTGTGGGGGAATGTTGGGCCTCCAACTTGTCATGATTTTGTTGATGAAACCATCTATTTTCGCATCATTCCATTCACCCATTGTCAACATTTTTAACCACATTTATTCATAAAAGCACCAAATTCCTGCATACATGTTTACATGTTTTATTATTATTATTTCCATTATTTTTAATTAATTAAGAAGAATTTTTCATGGTTTTACTAATGACAGTTTAGTAAGTTCAAGTTGTTGTAGTTTTGTCAATTTTCCATAGCTATATCCATGGTTGAGGTAGTAGCACCACTCTAGAAGGAAATTCGACACTTGGACTTGGTTTCTAGAAGCTCCAATATGGAATTGTATTGGTCAAATTCCACCCAGCTCGCACATGTGGACCTCCCACACTAAATCAAGGGAAAAACACAGCAGTTTTGACCAGCTAACTTCAAACATGTTTTCTAAGCAAATCAAAGAGAATTTCAGAAAACAAAAACATGGGTTTTGTTAAAAACGTGCCCAATTATATTTTTAGTGAGAATTTTTATAAAATTCGCAACCATTTGAGAGATTTTCGAAGTTATTTGGAGCCATATTTTGCATATTATGTGGATATACGATTTTTCAATTTTTCATTTAATGCACAGTCAACAAAAAGGCCTGAACAAGTTGTTCTTTAGAAAAGTAATGGCATTGAGATAAGTTTGATCATATCTGGGTTGATATTTGATCCAAAAATCCATAAAATTTTATTTGATTTGATCGCATGACCAAAACTCAAGCAAGAAAATTCTGAGTTTGTTAATTATCTCAAACTTCTATCAATTGCAGTCTCTTTGATGAGAGGATGGATGATCAAAGATGTCAAGGATGATCTTAATTTGTAATTGTTGCTGCTTATTGAAGTAGAAGAACTCTATTTTTTTTCATTGAATGTATTTTTTTTAATATGGTGCAGCTCTGAATGAAATTGGTGATTTAAATCTCTTCACTTGATCTGAGTTTTCAACACCTTGTAGTCCTCAGGAGGCCCCCCTGGAGATCTATGAGAATAGTATAGATGCTTTCCATTTCTTTCATATTCTCATAAATTTCTTTGTTTTACATAGGCTAATTGTTTATGCTTATCATAGATTAAAAACTCATGCTTTCCATAGATTAAATGTTTATTCTTTCTTATATTAAAATGTTCATGAATCTATAGATTAAAGTTTGTAAGTTTTAGAAAAAAATCTCCATGCTTTCATAGGGTAAAATCTCATGTTTTCTTAGATCAATAATCTTTATGTTTTTTTTCTAGTTTAATATTAATTTCCTTTCCAAAAACTTAGTACTTTAATAGTTTATATTAAAGAATCTAATTTCCTTTTGAAGTTTCCAATTCATTTTAGTTATGCATAATTATTGAAATCTAATCTCCTAGCACATATGATGTAGTGTACTTCACAAGCTCACATACCCAGATGGACATATAAATGCAAGTAATTTAACAATCAATTAAATTACCCAACATAGGGATGGCACCAAAAGGGTATATCATCGCACAAAAGAAGTAGTTGGTAATGAAAGAAATCGATTATCGGCTCATTCTAGGTTGTTTGTACAAGCTAGGCACAAGTGGGATGCTATGGAGATGTGTGTTGGAACATGAGTGAAATATGATACTTACCGAGGCACATGTAGGAGTTACTGGAGTACATTATGTGAGAAAGTCCACGGCGCAGAATATCTTGCACATGGGACTGTGGTGGCCTACCTTACATGGTGATGCAAAATAATTCTGCAAAACCTGTGACCTTTTTCAACGAGTGGGGAAACCATCCAAGAGAGACGATATGCCGTTGGTTCCCCAAACCACTCTGCAACCATTTGATAAAATGGTTATTGAATTTATAGGCCCCATTAACTCACCAACAAGGAGGACTAACGCATGGCACATCATCACCACTACTAATTATTTGATACACTGGGAAGAAGTCGTGCAAGTCAAGGATTGTAGTGCATAGATAGTTGTGTTTTTTCTATTCGATAACATAGTGACTAGATTTGGTTGTCCATGGATTTTGATGACAGATCATGGCAGTCATTTTTTGAACAAGACCATTGTAACACTAACAAAAGTATTTACCATCAAACGAGCACTCCTTAGCATCCCCAAGCCAATGGTAGAGTGGAGGAATTTAATAAGATCTTAGAAACCACACTCATTAAGGTATGTAATGTACAACAAGATGACTGGGATTCAACAATACTAGTGATCTTGTGGGTGTATTGAACCATAAGAAAGAAGTTGACAAGACAAATTCTCTTTCGGTTGGTATATGAGCAGGAAGTAGTGATGCCCATGGAGTTTCTGATACCTAGTCTATACATTGCAGTAGCTATGAAGCTGGTAGAACCCAGTGCAATGGAGTAGAGATTGCAGTAACTACTACAATTAGAGGAAGACCACGAAGTAGTTGAGTTTCATCAGGATGTGCAGAAAGCAAAAGAGAAATCATGGCATGATAGGAGAATTAAATAAAATATGTTTCAATCTAGTGACTTCATATTTTTGTATGAAAGAAAAAAAATTAAGCACCTAGGAAAATTTCAGATGCATTGGTTGGGACCATATGTGATCATGCAAGTGACCAATGCAAGAACCATGTAGCTGGAGAACCTAGACAATACCCTAAATGAAGGAATTGTTGATGAGAGTTAATTAAATTTGTATAGGGATAGTCGAGTTCCTACACGTCATGTATAAAAGGATAGGAAGAGCTTTACATTTGTACATAAATAAAATATTTTTTATATATTTCTGAATTTGAGTTGTAGCTAGTTGTTAAAGTACCTTGTAGCAGTTAAAAAATTGTTACTGGCACTATAAGTTTTTGTTTCACCATAAAACAAACACATTACACGATGTGGAGGACTACTACACACCAGGGAATTTCTATGCAGTATCAGCATAGGGGTGTGTAGCATGCAGTGTTGGGGGAATCCTACTCAAAAGAGAACTATAGTTAGAGACTAAGAAATCGTATCACAGTAGTAGTTAGCAAAACTTTATTTTAATTATTGGTTTTTGATTGGGATCTCATAATATCGAAGGCATGGAGAAGATTAATATAACTGCAAACTCAATCAAAGAAGAATGACAATAGGAAGCATGCTTGGAGCCAGTTTTGGAAGCAGAGGAATGATTATCCCTGGCTTAATAATGGCTACTGAAGTAAGAGAAAGTGTTGAGATCTACCCTAAAAAATATCTTCATATCTAATGAGAGCATGCAGGTTATCATTTCAATCCTTTGGGTACTTGGATGATGGGATTGGAGGAGTTAATGATGAGGTGAGCTGAACAGAACTAGGATGAATTGGATTTGTCCCAAGAATTTGAAAATGCATCCTATCTCATCAAACTGGAGGTGAAAATATCTCAAATAAAGTTATATTAGGGACATAGTGATTCATATCTAAAGACAATGATAGAGGTAGTTACTGGCATGATGGTGTGGGAGAGGGGGAATCTAGCAAGATGGTCATAAAAATTTGACCAAGCAAGAAATGACAGTAGTGAACCAATGGAGTGATCCTGAGGATATGCAAGAATGTAGAGAGCGGTAGAGACTTGAAACTATGAGAGGAAGAGTAGTTGTGTGTATGGCATAAGGGAGAGATGGGGCTATGCTAGTCTAGGAGAGTGAGGATAGGAAGTTATGAATGACTAAGGGGACACAACGAGGAGAATTTTGCATCCCAAGATGATATAGCACCAAGAGTTTCTATAATTTTAGACATTGGTGAGGTATAGATGGATGGAAGGAAGAAGAAAGAGCATTAAATGTATGGATGACACCCCTATCAAACCAGCTGGATTTGAGGAGGGAGAGCCCCAACCACCCAAAATGATGTTTCAAAATGTAGATCATAATTGCACCAGTTGACTTAACCTAACACTATTTATGGGAGGGAACTACACACATATATAGCAGAGTAATGTCAGGGTGGTCCTTGCAGTGGGTGTTGCAACAATGAAATGGGGCTTTCTTCTCGTGCATACAGTGGTGGCATGCAAAGCCCCAAAGGAGGATCCCTACCTTGGAAGCTAAAAATGAAATGACATAGACTGATACTGCTTAGAGGAAGAGTGTACCAAGCGACATGTTCCCAATTGGACTACCACGTACACACCCTTTAGGTATCAATTGGCTACATATAAAGTCATGATATCTTCCAACAGATTGGAAACACTGCAAAGGAAAGAGAAAGAGGAGAATCACGAAAATAACATAGGGGAAAGTTAATAGAACAACACCATATGGAAGTAGCAATGGAAGATCACACTCTCTATCTATCATGAGGAGTTGTAGGAAGAGGAGTGTGGCACCACATTTCATATAAAGATGGAGTTCAAAGACAACTAAAACATATGACCACCCCTACAATCTATTCCAGTAGGAAGATAAAGTTAACCTCTTTGAACGTCGACATTCTCGAACCAATGGAGATAGGAGAAGGACTAAGTGTCTTGGGATGAGCCACAATATTGTGTTGGGGCCATGTTGGAGGCCATATTTTTTGAAATTTTGCAATAGTATGAGAGACCGCGCGCAAAGGAGAATGGAACAGAAGAAGGGAATCTAGCACACAAAAAGGGGATGGTATAGGATAGGAAGGCACAACGCAAAAGAGCATCGTGCATAGTTTAATGTAGTGCCAACTAGGCAAAGAACCCTGTAAGGAAGACCTTGGTAGTTAAGAACTGAAGTCATCTAGCGAAGGTGATAAGGATCATCATGATGAGAGTCATGGAAGATATTTGTAGTAGAAGGTAAAGTGATAGAGTGGAGGAAAAGTTTTTAGAAGATATTATGAGCAAGGACCAATTGTATGTTGGAGAGCATGGGACCATTGGAGGAGATTATCATAGAATATCATGGTTGTTAAGATGACGTATAGATTGGCTAAACTGGATGAGGATTAGAGACATGATGATAGAGGATCGTAGAGTGATAATAAGAAGGCTTGTCTTCTCTAGTTTGGGGTTGGTTAGCTAGTTCGAGAATCAATAGCGTTGAAGTTTGCTAGTGTGTTTATTGTTAATCGATTTATTGTTGTTATGATATTAGGTTATATGTTAATGGTTGTTTATTCATCTCACTATTGGATTGAGTTTGTGTATTGAGTATGTTCTTAAGTAGAAAATCCACATGGAGACGTGACACTTTGTGTTGTGGAAGAATGTAATGTGTTATGATTTACAATGCTATGTTGGTGAGTTGGTTTGAAAAACCCTCTACTATAGTGTATTGTGCACTTTTCTTATATGAAGTAATGGGGAATGAATGAATTCCCTTGTAAGATCCCCTAGTTGATTTTTCATGTAAATAAAATAAGATCAAGGTCATGGGACACATATTCCAAGCTAAATGTTGGGAAAAAATATAGTGATGGGTATCACTGGTGATGGATTAATGGCTATATAAATTGAAAAAGGAATTGGTTAAAAGGAAAAGTGGCATAAATGGCATGTTATTTATGAAAATAATGGAATATAAGAGAAAAGGAAATTGAAGAGACACAAACTTGTATGAGAGGGAAATTGATAGGAAAATGAAGAAAATAGAGGCCTCAATTATAAAAAGTCTTATGAGGATCAATTCACAACTTTTTGTCTGTTTAGTTTTGGAGCTCTCATTTCATTCTCTCATTCTCTCACACTCTTGCACACTTAGAGAAATCTTGGAGCATGCTTGGAGCACTCTAGTATTCACTTGGATTTGGAGAAAGAAGGCAAAGGAAAGCAAGGAAACACAAGGGGATAGTTGGATCAACAACTACAACTGGATTTCTTTGCAGGTAATAGGTTGCATGTGTGATTTCCTTGTTGATTTCTGGATGCATGGTATATGCATGTGATTTTCTGGTTATGTGTTATCATTGGCATGGATATTTTCCTAGATTGACAATGGTTTTAGCCTTGCCTTTCCATTTCCTAGATAGCCATGGTGTTGTGGGTTTTTCCACTTTTTTTATGATTGGTTCTCATATTTCTTATGGTTGTGGGTTGGAACATACACTCTACAAGCCCTAAAAAAACTTGGGTTGATTTACTAGTCCTGGAGCCTAGGTTGGGACAAATTCTCTAGAGCCCTTCTTGGGTTGACTTACTAGTCCCTAGAGTTAGGTTGGACAAATGCTTTGGAGCCTTGGAATTCTATGGTTTGAGTTACTAGCTCCTGAAGCCATTGATAGCTTGGGCAAAGACCATTCTAGTTGGTGTTAGAGATGCCTAACCATAGAGGTGGAATCACTATGGTTGAGGGTTGAGGTGGTTTGGCCTCTAGAAGCCCTAGTTGGTCTTGTCTTGGTTTATTTCATAACATCCCACATTCATGCTCCGAATATGGTGTGGGGGTAATTGGTTGAACAAGAGATTCTGTTCCGCCTAATCTATGGTCAGGGGGTACATGGAAGTCTCTGAATTAGTTGGTAATTTCATATATTAATCAGAACTATTCTTCTATTATAGAGTTTAGGCTTTTGTGATCCATATCAAGTTTGTGAGAGATTTTTCGGTGAAAATCACATGAAATACCATTTGTCGACGCGTTTCGAAACAACCAGTGTGGTTCATCGTCAGGACAAGTTGAAGAAACAGATCCAGCTTAGCATGTTAAATAGTCTGAGCATAGCCTCCAATGGCTAGTTTGACTCTAGGACTAGGGTCAAAATTAT
Organism: Pinus tabuliformis; assembly: GCA_031772625.1. Classification (NCBI taxonomy): domain Eukaryota; kingdom Viridiplantae; phylum Streptophyta; class Pinopsida; order Pinales; family Pinaceae; genus Pinus; species Pinus tabuliformis. The sequence continues at coordinate 1,097,370,686 of CM062805.1, forward strand.
TTTAATAATTTAATTAGTTATATTCAGGACCAATCCCTTTGAAAATATATATAAAAATATATAAAATATTGTTAATGGGTGTTTAATTCAAAAAGTATTATTAAAAATTATAAGTTAATTAGTGTTTAAATGGAAAATTAGTTACATAAAGGACCTTATAATATGAATAAATTATATGCATAAATATAAATATATAAGTTAATAAAAAATATATATATATAAAATAATTTTATTTAAAAGTATTATTAGTATTTAAATGGAAAATTAGTTACATAAAGGACCTTATAATATCTGAATAAATTATATGCATAAATATAAATATATAAAGTAATAGGCTGTTAAGTTAGTTAGAAAATTAGTTAATTAGTTAAAAAATTATAAGTTAATTAGTATTTACATGGAAAATTAGTTAAATAAAGGACCTTATAATATAAGAATAAATTATATGCATAAATATAAATATATAAAGTAATATAAAAATATATAAAATAATTTTAATGGTTGTTTATTTAAAAGTATTATTAAAAATTATAAGTTAATTAGTATTTAAATGGAAAATTAGTTACAAAAAGGACCTTATAATATCTGAATAAATTATATGCATAAATATAAATATATGAAGTAATATAAATAGGTTGTTAGGTTAGTTAGAATTAATAAATATAATGAAATGAGAAAATTAACTCTAAAAAAAAAGATAATAATAATAATAATAATAATAAAATAAAAATAAATAAATAAACCAAAAAAAAAAAAACCTTAAGAGGAGGGCAGAAAAAACGACTAGGAAGAGAGTGTTGGGACCCAACACCTACTAATTTTCCAGCCATCCTCTCTATTGAGATTGCTTGGCCTCTTTTCAATCTCAAGCGCTTCCCTAAATTTTTGATGATGGAAGTGTGAAACCTTAGCAATAACACTAGCCTCCTCAATACAAACATGATGATTGGTTTTCTCAGCATGTTCAGCTAAAGCGGAAGACTTAGCTCTCCTATGCTTAAGGTCCACTGCCTGCTCACTAATCCTTTGATTAATAGAGCGACCAGTCTCCCCAATATAGGGGGTCCCATAGGAACAGGGGATAATATAAACACCTCTCATATCCTTAGGGTCGATAGGATCCTTCACTGATCTGAGGGACATACGAATGGTGTTCAGGGGCCTAAAGGTCATAGGGATACTATGCTTCCTAAGAATCCTTCCAATCTTATCAGTGGTCCCCTGAACATACAGAAGATGGACACCTAGAATTCGTTCCTTCGGTTCCCTTTTAGCCAAAGAATTCTTGGTAGCTTTAAGGAAAGCCTTCTGACCCATGTATCTACTATAACCATTCTCAACAAAGACATCAAGCAGATGGGATTTTTCCTTCTCAAAACTCTTCTTGTCCGAGATCCTTAGGGCCCGAGTAGCAAGGGTATTGAGAACACCCATCTTTTGAGCTGGGAAATGATGGGAACTGGCATGAAGATACTACTCCGTATGCGTTTTCTTCTGAAAAACTTGGTGGGCGAGGGAACCATCCCTATTCTTAGAAATAAGAATATCAAGGAACGGAAGGCATCCATCAACTTCTTGCTCCTTAGTGAACTTAATGGCTGAGGATTGATTGTTGAGATGATCGAAGAAGAGATCCATCTCATCTTGGCCATGAGACCAGATGACATTGGTGTCATCCACATACCTTTTCCAAAGCTTTGGCAAGAGCTGGGAAGAGTTTAGAGCCTTGGACTCAAAATCTTCCATAAAAAGATTAGCAATGACAGGGGAAAGGGGTGAGCCCATCGCAACCCCACAGGTTTGCTCGAAGAACTCTCCCTCAAAACTGAAAAAGGTGGAAGTGAGACAGATCTCAACTAACCTGGCAGTGTCAGGATCTATTAGGCGGTTGATCACCTCCATGGCCTCATTAATAGGGATGCAAGTGAACAGGGAGACAACATCAAAACTAACAAGAATGTCCCCAGGTTCAAGCTTAATGTCCTTGAGTTCCTCAATAAAGGAAGTAGAGTCTTTTACGAAGGACTCCGTACGACCAACTAAGGGCTTAAGCTTTAACGCAAGGAACTTAGCAAGAAGGTAGGTAGGATCTCCAATGGTGTTGACAATGGGCCTTAAGGGGGCTCCTTCCTTGTGAATCTTGGGGAGACCATAGATTCTAGGAGTAATAGGGTTGCTTTCAATGAGTTTATGGTGCAGGGAACTCATTGAGCTAATGGACTAATTGAGAAAAATCCCATCTGCATGATGTCTTTGTTGAGAATGGTTATAGTAGATACAGGCTTTCCTTAAAGCTACCAAGAATTCTCTGACTAAAAGGGAACCGAAGGAATGAATTCCAGGTGTCCATCTTCCATATGTTCAAGGGACCACTGATAAGATTGGAAGGATTCTCAGGAAGCATAGTATCCCTGTGACCTTTAGGCCCTTGAACACCATTCGTATGTCCCTCAGATCAGTGAAGGATCCTATCGACCCTAAGGATATGAAAGGTGTTTATATTATCCCCTGTTCCTGTGGGACCCCCTATATTGGGGAGACTGGTCGCTCTATTAATCAAAGGATTAGTGAGCACACAGCGGACCTTAAGCATAGGAGAGCTAAGTCTTCTGCTTTAGCTGAACATGCTAAGAAAACCAATCATCATGTTTGTATTGAGGAGGCTAGTGTTATTGCTAAGGTTTCGCACTTCCATCATCGAAAATTTAGGGAAGCGCTTGAGATTGAAAAGAGGCCAAGCAATCTCAATAGAGAGGATGGCTGGAAAATCAGTAGGTGTTGGGTCCCAGCACTCTCTTCCTAGTCGTTTTTTCCGCCCTCCTCTTAAGGTGTTTTTTTTTTTTGGTTTATTTATTTATTATTATTATTATTATTTTTTAGAGTTAATTTTCTCATTTCATTATATTTATTAATTCTAACTAACCTAACAACCTATTTATATTACTTCATATATTTATATTTATGCATATAATTTATTCAGATATTATAAGGTCCTTTTTGTAACTGATTTTCCATTTAAATACTAATTAACTTATAATTTTTTTTAACTAATTAACTAATTTTATAACTAACCTAACAGCCTATTACTTTATATATTTATATTTATGCATATAATTTATTCAGATATTATAAGGTCCTTTATGTAACTAATTTTCCATTTAAATACTAATAATACTTTTAAATAAAATTATTCTATATATATATATATATATATATATATATATATATTTATTGCATTATATATTTATATTTATGCATATAATTTATTCATATTATAAGGTCCTTTATGTAACTAATTTTCCATTTAAACACTAATTAACTTATAATTTTTAATAATACTTTTTGAATTAAACACCCATTAAAAATATTTTATATATTTTTATATATATTTTTAAGGGATTGGTCCTGAACATAACTAATTAAATTATTAAAATAATTTTGACCCCAGTCCTAAAGTCAAACTAGCCGTTGGTCAAGTTAGTCGTTGGAGGCTCTGCTCAGACTATTTAACATGCTAAGCTGGATCTGCTTCTTCAACTTGTCCTGATGATGAACCACACTGGTTGGTTCGAAACGCGTTGACAAATGGTATTTCATGTGATTTTCGTCGAAAAATCTCTCACAAGCTATTATTCTACTATGTTTCATGTATACTTGTAGTGATTATGTTGGTGATATTATGGTTGAGTTTCCATGATTCCTATGCTGGTTATTTTCTTGTTATATGTTGGTTATATGATGTGTACCATCTATGGATGCTATCATGAATTGTTTATTTATTGATTGGCTGATGAATGTATGGACTAATAAGTGTTATTACATCTATGTGGAGAGGGCATAGAGTCCTCTTGGTGATTCTTAGATGAATCTAAGACTAATATAATCATATATGCATTCATGACCTATAACTTACATCGTTTCCATGTGTTTGATGAAATGCTTATTATGGACTAGGCATGTCTTGGGTCAGCTCTTATTCAAGTTTTGTATAAAAATATTTGTCATTATGAGAAGTTACATGAAGTTTTAGGAAGTGGTCTATAGGATGGCTTGGAAAAGTGGCTCAGATCTCAGGACCGTACCCTTTGAACTTGAGATTTTGGGTTATAACTACATGGTTGTGCATGTGGTTGGAGGCCTATAACCACACCATGGCCTTGTCATGCATGTAGATTTGGGCTTAGGATAGTGAAAAATAGCCTTAGCTCAGGGTTTGGTCACCTAAGGTGGTCCGTCGGCCCCTAGGTGTCTTGTAGCCTCGAGGGATGTTGTGAGTTATCATTTTTTCGACCCCACTTCGATAGCTAGAGCTCAGAGGTCGGGTCATGTCATAGTAACTCTTCATCTCATGTTTACCCTAGTAGTCCGGTGAAATTGGGTAAATGTGAGAGGTGTTGTTACATTCCCCGTATATTTTCTCATGGATGTGTGCATTATCTTCATTGTTGTTTTCATTTTAGCTAGATAATGTTAGCATATTATTATATAATGACTTGTGTATAATGATATTTTGACATGACTATCGTACTTCTATTCTATTAATAACATGGAAATTGAATAGTAAGTTAGGTTGTTAGAATAGAGTTATGCAATATCTTGTTGGACATAGGAGTTATATATGGCTATTATATTTAAGTTTTGTTAATTATCATGGATTCCACATAGTGAATTAGGTAATTATCACTGCACATGCAAAAAATCCATTTGACTTTGGAAATGTGGTTCCAACAGTCTCCCATAGCACATCAGGTGAGACGTCATCCAATTTTTGGGTGATGCCAAAAGGATCAGTGTTGGATTGGGTTTGTTGGCTAACACTATGCACCAACCCAGGTTTGTTTGAACCCCATGCCAACATGTACCCATTTTAAACCTTCGGATCAATCCACATAATGAACATTTAACAATAACTCCCAGCATCCTGTAGATTTCACTAAATAGAGACTCATTGATTTTGTTGCATTACCTTCTGATGATCGAATCAATCATTATGTGGGGGACCAAGTCAAAACTAATTCATTCACTACGTTTAGAGACTCGATCAACCACTAACACAAGGATCAATGATTAATTATGTTTATGCTTTTGTTGATGACCAAATCCACATGAACATTTAAGGCCAATTCAAACAACTTGATTGCTTCCTTTACCTTAGGAAATTTCCATGGGTTAAGTCCAAGGTTTTTATTTTTTCTACCTATAGGTAGTGCCACAACCATAGGCTAAGTAGACTATAACAAGTGTTGCATGCAAACCATGACAGATTGGCAGTGCCCCACTGTGACAGTGGTAAGACTGTGAAAGTCCAATAAATCTTAGAAAACACAAATCTCTCCAACCTAGATATTTTGCCAACTTTAATCCATACTTAAACACCTTTCCTAGTACATGTACATTTCTAGAACATCAATAGATACCTGTCAAGCATCCAATCATCAAGCAATATCTCCTTCAGTTGCTTGACATTAATTCCTAGCTAGCAAACTCCATGGTTGACATTAGTGCCAACACCATGTTTCCAACAGGTGACAACCCCACATGCCTGAAGTTCCCTTATAAAATGTCGAAGAGGTTCCTCTAGATAGTTATAACATTTTTTCATTCTACAGTTGCATTATCAATGCTTTAAGAGAAGAAAGGTGCATCATATCTAGTCATAAGTGATGTTTATATGCCATATATGGATGGCCTCAAGCTCCCTAATCTTGTTGCACTAGAAATAGACTTACCTGTCACCATGATGTCAATAGATGTCTAGAGTGCTAGTGTAATTTTTTATTATTTTCTTAATGGGATTCCACCTTTTTGGGGTAAGACCAAATTAAAGATTTTTTATGCAATCAGAAGAAGATATAATGCTAAAAGGCTCCTTTTGAAATTGCATGTTTTCTTCTACCACTAATTTGATATTCAGAATGTTATGCATAGATCTAAAGAAGAGGGTTACCTCTATGGAAGTGTTAGAGCATCCTTGGATAACTAGTCAAGTAAAATTATTTGTGCATAACACAAATGGGATTAAAGGGAAACATAGTGTCACTTGTGACTCCTTCAGGTTAGGGGAAGATTCTATATCTCTCTTTGAAAATAAAATGCAACATCAAATTTCTCGAAGAAGATAAAGCTTCAAACTATGAGAGGAAGAGTAGTTGGGTTTATGATCAGGTGCTTAGTATTCAGCTCAAAAATCAAATTTCTCAGAATGGCTTGAAACCTAAATTATTTCTTCTCTCTTGGAAAAACAATCCTAATGCAACTCATTTCATTGAAAATCACATTCGTATGAGAAACTTATTGTGTTCGAATCACTTTGCTAAACAGGAAAAATTTGCAAAAAAAATTCCCAATCACTGCACAGTCAGCAATCTGTACTGCTGACATGCCAAGTGATTAGGTAGGGTCAATGATGGTAAACAGAGAATCATAGATGGATAAGTGGCATCGTTTCATTAGGTTTCAAATTGGTGTGTTGGCACAGTGTGATTGGTTTATTTTTGGACCAATGGAAGAATTCCACATGGCAAGACCAGAGGCCGCCACATGGTACCTCCCAACGGCCTAGGCAGGACTCAACACAGTGGAGAAAAATTTTGGTTGGAGGCCGAGTTGAACCTCTAACCTTTGGCTTACCATTCAAAAGTCTTAACCAACTCTACTACCACCGTGGTTCTTACCCCATATTCTTTCCTCATTTATTTAAATTTTAGTGATGTTGGAGTGGGTGGTTAGGAGGGCCAACCCTCCGCATGTGATCACACAAATCCACAAACTACACTGTTATAGTTAGTGTTAACCCTGGTGGCTACAACACACCAACACCCAAATGGTATATTCCATGTGAACGCGAATGTTATAACCCCAAACAGTTAACAACTCTGACAGCTCCAGATCCAATGGTTAATGTGATGTTAAGCATCACATGTGACAGCCACCACCAAAACCGTCGATTTTAAGGTTACGGTTAGCATTAATCCAGGTTTATAATTAATTAAGTGTGCTTAACCATTAGTTAAATCTGAGTTTAGAATGGCGGAAATTTTGGCAGACCTCCTATTTCGACAGGAACCCCAAAAATGGCAGACTTAACTGGAGTCATTATAGATTTAGGGGAGTTTTTCTAGGGAAAGATTGAATGAGTCATAGTGAAGGAAATTTCAACCAAATTGGACTCAAGAAGAGGTGTTCTTATCTAATTTGGACATTCTGAACACATTGGTGCAGGTATTAGGAGCCATAGAGCTTTGTAAAACAATATTTTTCCATATTGTGCTAACATAGAGGCCCAAGCCATGGAAGCTGAACCAAGGAGATGTAGCCCAGGATGGGTGAACTCCTTCATCAAAACATTGTGTTACAATGTCTCTTTTATGGTTTGTTGTACTTTGAATGTCTGTTGTTCAGTACTTGTTTGTAAAGCTATTTTTCTCATGAATGTCATATTAAAATTAAGGAAATTTACCTGTTTACATATACAAATAGCTAATGAAACCTCAGTACAAGAAACAATAAGAAATTACATGCTTATAAATCTATAATTGATATTATTAGAACATAAAATAACATTAAAAAATAGATCAAGTTGGTATCAGATCAAGGTTGAATTGCTTGATTGCTTGAGTTTGTACAATTAGGGTTTTAATGGTTGCAAAATTTTGATGCTTACAAGGTTAAAGTTGCAGAAAGGAGAAGGGAAGCTATTGTTTTCAACTCCTAAGGCAATGCCTAGAAGAAGGAGAGCCACAAGGCCACAATCTCCACCACCCAAAATTCCAATTCTAGTTGCACTTGAAACTCCTCAAATTTTTCCTTCAATAGAGATTGAAGAGGTACAAGCAGTACCAGTTTCTAAGCCTCAATCCATAACCAGTATGTTTAGAGAAGTAGAGCCTAACAGTCCTTCTTCAGAAGAGGAATAATTCAAGAAATATGTATTCACTTTACCTGAGATGGTTAAATTCCTCTATAAAGAGAGGAACACTAGAATGGTTGGAGAGAAATCTAGACCTCCACATGGAGAAGGAAGCTCAGAGGATAAAAAATATGAGAAGAAGGATTCAAAAGGGAATGGTGGAAATGCACCTCCATCTCCACCATCCTCATCATCTTCCTCATCATCTTCATTATGTCACATAGCATCATCTTCCACTACCACCATTGAAACTGCCCATGCTCATTCAAAAAACCCAAAAGGAAAGACTCCCCTACTTAAATTGGACATTAAATTTGAACTTCCAATTTACAATGGAGAGGTGAATGCAGAAAACTTAGACAATTGGATTTGATAGTTGGAGGTATACTGTAGAATTAAAACCTTCAAGAAGACGACATAAAAATCCAGTTGGCTTCATTGAGGCTAGAAGGAGCTGTATTAGTTTGGTGGGAAGCAAAGACTCAAGAGGAAATGCGAATCCATGGTAAGATATCCATTACTTGGGTTGAATTTGTTTCTGCAATTAAAAGACACTTTTATCGTTTAGCCTATATGCAAAAATCCATTTTGAGTTGGTAGAATTTTAGGCAGCTTAAAGACCAAAAATTCCAAGATTATACACAGGAGTTTAGGAAAAGGGCTTTGTTGTTAGGAGTAAATTTTAATTCCCAAGATACACTACTGAAATATATTGGGTTTTACATTCCTATTTGAAAAATACTTTTTTTATGTTCAATCCAAACAATTTAGATGAGGTATGTGTGTAAGCCACGGACCTTGAATCTAGAGGAAAGAACATTCAGGAATAGGGTAGTAAGAGGAAGCCATTCAAGGTAAGGAGAAAGAGAAGGGTGGAAAATGGAAGGGAAAGAAGAATTCAAGTGTGAAGAAATAAGGGGAGAAAATCACATGCAAACATTGTTCCAAAGAGGGGCATGATGAAGCCCACTGCTGGAAATTGCATCCCGAATTAAGGCCTAAGAAACAAAAAAATAAGGGGAAAAAAAGACGACTGCTACCACACAACATGACCTTGGTTCAGATTCTGGTGATGAGACCAAGATTTCAGCCATGGTTACAAAAGGGAAAGAAACTATTGCAAGCACTAGTTCATCACATTGTCAAGAAAACACTCCAAATGAAGAGTCAAGAATAGAGTTGTTTCATGTAAGAGTGATTTCAAATCATATAAAGATTGATGTATTATTTGATAGTGGGTCACATTCAAACTTTATTTCAGAAGACTTGGTCAAAAACTAAACCTTGAAATTGTATCTCATCATATGCCATATCCATTGGGTTGAATAGTTTACAATGCAAACTTACAGGTTACAAGGAAGTGTTTATTCAAGTTCGCCATTACTGAAAAGTTCATTAATGAAGTTGAGTTAGATGTAGTTCCACTTGACATCTCAGGAATCATTTTGGGTAGTCCTTATTTGTATGATAGGAAAGCAGTATTTTATCGCCATGACAACAAATACATATTTCTCAAGAATGGGGTGGAGTACATTGTGAGAGCCCATCGCAAAAAGTTGAACATTTCTTTGGTTAATGCAGGGAAGATGAAGAGACTAGTAAATGCAAGTAAAAATTTTGTGCTTCTCATGATCAACAAAAGGAATGATATTGATTATAAATATTTTTAAGGTTGTGATGATAAATTGAAATCTGATTTTTTTGATGTGGTAAGCAAGCATGGTGAGATGTTTCAGGAACCAAAGGGGTTACCTCCCAAGAGGGGAATTCAGCATGAGATTCAGTTGCAATAGGATGTTCCACTTCCAAACATAGGCATGTATCGCATGTCTATTATGGAGAGCATGGAAATCAAAAATCAAATTCAATAATTGTTGAACAAAGGTATCACATGCCCATCTACTTTGCCATGTGGTTCGCCCATTATCTTGGTGCCAAAGAAGGATAGAACTTGGCAAATGTGTGTGGATTTTCGTGCACTGAAAAAAATCACGGTAAATAATCATTATCCACTTCCAAGAATTGATTATTTTCTTGATCAGTTGAGGTATTCAAATTATTTCACTAAGTTATACTTGCAAAGTGGTTATCATCAAGTTAGGATAGTTGAAGAAGACATTTGGAAAATCGCATTTAAAACTAAACAAGGATTGTTTGAGTGGCTTGTTATGCCTTTTGGTCTTACAAATGCTCCAGCTACCTTAATGACGGTAATGAATGATGTTTTGAGATCATTTCTAGATGAATTTTTCATTTTCTACTTAGATGATATTCTCATATTCAGCAAGTCAAGAGATGAACATGTCATGCATGTAAATAAAGTACTTGATGTCTTGAGAAAATAACATTTGTTTTTAAATATGTCGAAATGGGAATTTGGCAAGACTTATTTGGTGTATTTGGGACACATTGTTGGAGGAGGTGAGTTGAAGATATACCGCTCTAAGGTTGAGGTCATTCTGAATTGGCCCAAACCTAATATAGTTACAGAGGTAAGAAGCATTTTAGGAGCATCACAATATTGGAGAAAGTTTATTGCTAATTTTTCTTCCATTGCAGCTCCATTACATGCATTGACAAGTGTCAAGAAAGTCTTCCATTGGGGAGATGTACAGAAGAAAGAATTTGATGTTTTGAAGCAAAAGATAACTTCAGCACTAGTATTGGCTCCTCCGAATCTTAGACAACCATTCGAAATTCAAATGGATGCAAGCAATTATGCCAAGGGAGCAGTTCTATTGCAGCATGGTAAGCCCATTTCATTTCATTCTGAAAACTTTAATGGAGTTGTAACTAACTATCCCACCTATGAAAAAGAACTTTACACGTTGGTACAAAGTGTTAAGAAATGGAAGCACTATTTGATGGGGAAGGAGACCATCATCCATATCGACCATCAACCATTGCAGTATTTACAATCACAGTCAAAGATGTAGAAGTCACGACATTTCAGAGGGATGGGTTTTCTACAACAATTTCATTTGGTTATTAGGTATAAAAATGGAATCTACAATAAGGTAGTTGATATGCTTTCAAGTCCTATTGAAAACTTATCTATTATACTCAAGCATAATTTTGTTTTGCATGAAAGTTACATCGAACAATATGCAACTGATAGTGACTTTCAAGAAGTATATGCAAGCTTGAGTTAAGGAAATCAAATTGAAGAGTTGGATTATCATTTACATAATAGTTTGTTGTATCACTTGTGAAAGTTGTGTATTCTACAGGGAGAAAGAAACAGTGTCATAAGGGAGGCGCACACTACATTGATTTCTGGAAACTCTGGTGTAGGCAAGACAATAGCGAATCTTCAAAGGTATTGTTACTGGCCACACATTTTGGATAATGTTTCTTGTTTCATAAGAGGATGTTCTTTATGTTCTAAAAGTAAGCCTAGCAATAGGAAACTTGGTTTATACACTCCACTTCTAGTACCTTCATGTCCATGGGAGAGTATCTCAATGGATTTTGTAGGAGGTCTTCCATTGTCAAGGAAAGGTCATGATTACTTGTATGTAATTATAGATAGGTTCAGCAATATGTGCATACTAACACCATGTAAAAATAAAATTACAGCTGAACAAACAGCTCATCTTTTCTTCCAAAACATTTGGGTTCATTTTTGTCTTCCTACTTCTATTCTAAGTGATCAAGATTCTCGATTTGTTGGGAATGTTTGGTCAAATTTGTGGGACATGATGGACACAAAGTTGAAGAAGAGTACAGCCTTTCATCCACAAACAGATGGACAAACCCAGGTGGTCAACAAAATATTCATTCATCTTCTTAGAGGATATTGCAGCAAACATCCCATGTTGTGGGATGAACAGTTGCATTACATACAACATGCATACAACAGGGAAAAGAATTTTTCTACAAAAACATTGCCTTTTGAGGCATGTTATGGGTACTTGCCAAGATCTCCATTGGACTTCATCTTTGATAAATATGTTTCCATCAATGGTCACAGTGACATCGATAAGGTAAAGAATTTCATAGAGAAAATTTAGTTGATACATCATACAGTGTAGGGACAACTTGAGAAAAGTCAAAGCAGTTACAAGGCAAGGCATGACAAGCACTGAGTTGATCACAAATTTCAAGTTGGCGACGAAATTAGGTTATATATTAGCAAACAGAGACTTCAAGAGGAAGGTAAAAAACTTAAACCAATCCGTTATGGTCCTTTTAAAATTCTGGAAAAGATTGTAACAATGCATTTAAGCTTGATTTGCCTCCTTATATGCAAATATACTATGTTGTTAATGTTGAGAATTTGAGATTGTTTGAGCCTCCTTTGATTGATGATCAAGGAGAGAATGTTCAGCTACCATCAATAGATGATTTCTCGCCATAATATCTAGATGAGCATCAGCAAGATCTCATACTTGACAGAGGAATCAGAACTTTGAAGGGAGGGGATGTTGAAAACCTTAGAGTGGGACTCAAGGGACAAGTCTTCTCAAGCCAAATGGTTGCAGATTGAGAAGGTGAGGGAGTTGTACCCTCACATGCTGAACAATTGATAGTATATTTTGGGTTCCAAAAGGCTTCTAGTTGGGAGGAATGATCAGGTGCTCAGTATTTAGCTCAAATTGCAAAGTTCTCAAAATGACTCGAAACTTGAACGACCACATCTGCCTCAAAAAAACGATCCTAACGCAACTCATTTTGTTGAAACCTGAGTTCATATGATAAATTCATTCTGTTCTTATTGCTTTGATAAATAGGAAAAATTTGCAAAAAAAAATTCCCAATCACTGCATAGTCAGTAGTTTGTACTGTTGACGTGGCAAGTGACTAGGCAGGGCCAACGATTGTTAACAACGAATCACATATGGACAGGTGGCATCATTTCATTGGGTTTCAGATTGGTGTGTTGGCACAGTGTGATTGGTTTATTTTTGGACCAATGGAAGAATGCCACATGGCAAGCCCAGAGGCTATCACGTGGGACCTCCCAACAGCCTGCGCAGGACTCAACACAATGGAGCAAAATTTTGGTTGGAGGTCGGGTCAAACTTGCGACCTCCGGCTTACCATCCAAAAGTCTTAACCAACTCCTCTACCACTGTGGTTCTTACCCCATATTCTTTCTGCATTTATTTAAAGTTTAGTGATGTTGGAGTGCACAGTTAGGAGGGCCAGCACGCAAGCCAGCCCTCCGTATGTGATCGCACCAATCCACAAACAACACGGTTACGGTTAGTGTTAACCACGGTGGCTACAACACACCAACACCACAACGGTATATGCCATGTGAACGCGAATGTTATAACCCCAAATAGTTAACCACTCTGACGACACCAGCTCCAGCAGTTAATGCGATGTTAACCATCACATGTGATAGCCCCCACCAAAATCATCAATGTTAAGGTTATGGTTAGCGCTAATCCAGGTTTATAATTAATTAAGTGCATTTAACCATTAGTTAACTATGAGTTTAGACTGGTAGAAATTTTGGCAAACCTCCTATTTTGGCAGGAACTCCAAAAATTGCGGACATAACTGGAGTCATTCCAGATTTAGAGGAGTTTTTCTAGGGAAAGACTGACTGAGTCATAGAGAAGGTAATTTTCAACCAAATTGAGCTCAGGAATAGGTGTTCTTGGCCAATTTGGACATTCTTAACACATTGGTGCAGGTATCAAGAGCCATAGATCTTTGTAAAACAACATTTTTCCATATTGAGCTAATACAGAGGCTTAAGCCATGGAAGCTGGACCAAGGAGATGTAGCCCAGGAGGGGTGAACTCCTTCATCAAAACACTATGTTAAAATGTCTCTTTAATGGTTTGTTGAAATTTGAATGTATTTTATTCAATACTTGTTTTTGAAGCTATTTTTCTCATGAATTTCATATTAAAATTAATGAAATTTACTTGTTTACATATACAAACAGTGAATGAAACCTCTGTACAAGAAGCAATAAGCAAGCACCTATTTATAAATCTGTAATTGATATTAGCACAACATAAAATAACAATGAATAATAGATTAGTTTATGGTGCAAGGGAGAGATGGGGCTATGCTAGTCTAAGAGAGTGAGGATAAGAAGTTATGGATGACTGAGGTGACACATGAGGAGGAGTCTGCATCCTAGGATGATATAGTGACAAGCATTGATAGAAGTTTAGACAGTTTTGAGGTATAGAGAGATGGAAGGTAGAAGACAAAACATTCAATATATGGATGGAACCCTTATCACACCAGGTGGCTTTGAGGAGGGAGAGCCCCAACCACCCAGAATGGTGTTTCAAAATTTATATCATTACTACGGCAGTTGACTTAACTCGACATTGCTTATGGGAGGGCACTACACACATATATAGTAGAGTAACGTCGAATTGGTCCTTGCAATGGGTGTTGCAACAATGAAATGGGGCTTTCTTCTCATGCATAGAGGGGTGGCATGTAAATCCCAAAAGGAGGACCCCTACCTTAGCAGCTAAACATGTAATGGCATAGAATGAGACTGTCTAGAGGAGAAATGTACCTATTGGGATAAGGTCCCTAGGGTTAGTTTAACCCAATTTTTTAAAAAGTGTTGTAGAGAATGTAAAGTCTCCGCGAAATGTGGATTCGGAGCGCGCAGCTAGATAAGAGTCAAAGGGGTTGTAGCCCCTTTTTTGGGTAAGTAATAGGTCAGTTTTGAGACTCACCCATGGGCCGCGGGACATGATATTGTATTGGAAATGCTATATATTTAAGTCATAGCGATTCTAGAAGAGGTAGTACTAAGGAGTAACAAAGTAAAGATAGAGATTGTCTTGGGCAAGTGCTAAGGCAGGAAGGCTTTTCTTCCTATACTTAGGCGAAAGGGGAAGGCTCCTAATGAGCCTCATCATTAGGTAACTATATGGACCTTGATACACCTCAAATCTTATTCAAATCAACTCTTCTCATAATTCCTTACATATGTTGATTATATTTTGCTTAATGAGATGAGTAAAAGTGAGATGTTATGCCTAGTGGAATAATGTGCATTGATTATAGGTTTTTGAGATAAAATCATGGAAATTTTGGCTAATTAAGGGTAGAAACTTGAATGAGACAAGCAGGAGAGATTGTAGGAGATAGATCCTCCTCATTTAATCCTCACTCATTCCAATATTCCTCCATAAAATCACACTAGCTCGGAGTTGCAAGCAACCGAGTCACGAAGATCAAAAGACAGTCGAGCCAGTTCATCTTGAGTTTGGGAGCCAAGCCTCCCTAGATTTTAGGAAGTCATTCGAGACTTCAGTTGTATAAATAAAGAGGCCTAGAGCCTCATTAGGATTTGGATTTTTTATGTAAGAGCACTAAGCATTTTTCGAGTTCAAGACTTGTGGAAGACATTTTTATGTAATTTGTTGATATCATAACTAGAATGAGCATTTCCTTGATCCAGCACTGAGTTGACCCAAAGGGATGAATCTCTTGGGTTAGATCCCAACCCTAGTAGAAAAGGATCCTCTTCTTGTATTAGTATGTTTAGTTTATTTCATAGATTAATCGTTGAATTGGTCTTAGAATTATTTCATTGCAAGTAGTTGTGGATTTGATTAGTTTACTTTCATTTGTGCATTGCTTTAGAGATAGCTTAGGAAGATAAAGGAATACCAAAAAGTTGATAATAGGAAGGTTTGACCTCACTACTCCCTTCGGGGACCATGGTTTGAGGAAAGAACTCCTATAAAGCCCCAAAAAGACAGAATTCTGATTTCTTATGGAATTTAGGGTTTTCTGCTACTTAGGCCAGCATCTTTTCAGTTTTCAAGAATAGGATTTAATTATCATTTCTGAAGTCATCAGATTTGCATTAGATCTCATAAGGGTTTCACATTATTCTGAAAATTTTTCCATGCATGAAATAGCCAACTAGATAATGAAATTATGTTTTCTTAGTTGATTGAAAATCTTTCTCATTTGATATGATTCATGGATAAATGCTAGTGATTGATGTAGTGCAGGATTTTCAATAGTGTAGGGATATCTCTTGACCATCAACCCCAACCTAACTTCATCCATCCATGATTATCAAAAGCCACTAATTCCCTCACCCAATCCACCATTCCATAAGAACAACTTTCTAGGGTTGTTGAGCAAATCCAACCATCTTACAAACTCTGTTTTGAGCTCTGAAGAAGTCCTAGTCACTCTCTTGCCTTGTTTCTCCCACCATTCACCTTCTCTAAACCCTACACCATCTTCCAAATCACTCTTATTTCTCTTGGCCAGATACTGTAGGAATACAGGGGATCCTGTAGTAGCATTAGGACATCCTAAAGGAGGCATTATGACATCCTGTAGGATGACCTGTAGTGGCTTGTTTTGAGGTTGAATTGTGGAAAAAGCATCTAGGAAGATAGGAGAAGACCCCTAATTTCCCCCTAAGCCATCTAACCTTCCACCACCATATCTAACCCACCTTCCATATCACCAAAAGGATTTAGCATTCACATTTTCACACAAAAAAGACAAAAAGGAAAAAAGAGTTATTGTGTTCATTTACATGCACAGCAGTAAAATGTTTGGTTATTTCAAATTGCATGCCATGGTTAGTTAGATGAATGGTGTGTTTAAGCATTTGATTTAAGTCTTTCCTTACTATAGTAGACAAGATTTCTGTTAGTGCAAAATTCCATTTTTCTCATTGGTAATCAAGCTTCTTCTGAATCAATAGAAGATTGGTTTGAGAAACCATAGTGGTCTGTCACTAGCTTAGCAGTGACAAAGAGTGGACCCAACGCATCTTCTTATGTATACAGCATTGTCACCTCCAAGTTTGTACGAACCTTGGGTTGATAAAGTAAAGTTGGTAGCCCCAGGAGTTGCAACATTATTGCTACAATATTGGTGCTCATCAGCTCCTATAGCTAAGTGTGCAAGAGGCCTTGGTATGTCCACAACTAAGTGCGCGGATCCCTGCACCTGAGTGTGTAGGGTAGAAGAAGTATGTAAACTGAACACTGAGCTTAATAAAGATTGTTTTTGGGACAATTATCTGGCTTATGAGTATTATTCTTAATTATGTTCATGATATGCATTGTTGCTCACTGATATGTTGTTTGTGGAATAATGTGTAATTATTGTGCGAATCTATTGAATCTATAATATTTTTTTGTGACTTCAATAATTATCTGTTTTCATGAAGATAAAGGTTAATTCTACTATGTTTTCTGATGAATTGGATAGATCTGTGTGAAGGAAAATCTAGGGTTATAAAGTGGATAGAGTGTTCCGTTTAGGTCTCTAAAGTTCGATCGCATACCTTCGGGAAGGTCTAGAATCCATTTCCTTAGAGCTACAGTGGCGGGTCATAGAAGGATATTGATCTGCGTGAAGGCAGATCTAGGTAACAAAGGCTTGAAGACCACTTATCACACTGTCTTTGGATGCAGAAACCTGGTTCTAGCATCCCCTAATACTACTATAAGTGAGACTGCAGCCTATGCTATGTAGGTTGTTGCTGAAAGGGCCAACAATTAGGGTTTTGTTGGTTGGCATGAAGAAATTTGAACCTGGGTTAGGCCCCCTTAAGCCAAAAAATGGTTCCATTACCGGGACCAGGATCTATCTAAGAGATGTGTCATAAATGGTTCCCTACAAATAAATAGATTGACAAGTGGAATGATCAAAATGTGCATAAGTTTGCAGCTCAAGAGAACAGGAGCCATAAATTATCGAAGGAACAATGGTTGCAGATAATTTTGTACACAAACGAGACCGACACATTCTTCTGTTTCTTCCCTGAGGAACTACACGAGTGGTTTTCTAAGTTGGCCGATAGTTAAGGGACGTGGAGACTTGACAGTCCTATAGTGTGGACCCCTGAACTGGTGCAATGTCTGGAGACATCAGAAAGAAATATCTCGCAGGTTGTGGATCACTGGATTGATCACCGAAAGGGCCAACAGTTAGGGTTTTGTTGGTTGGTGAACAACTTTGAACCTAGGTCAAGCCCCCTTAAGCTAACAAATGGTTCCATTGTCGGGACCAGGATCTATATAAGAGATGTGTGATAAATGGTTCCCTATGAAGAAAGAGATTAACAAGTGGATTGATCAAAACATGCACGCATTCATAGCTCAAGAGAATAGGAGCCATAAATTATCCAAGGAACAGTGGTTGCAGATATTTTTGTACACAGATGAGACTGACGCGTTCTTTTGTTTCTTCCCTAAGAAACTACATCAGTGGTTGTCTAAGTTGGCCGATAGTTAAGGGACATGGAGGCTTGACAGTCCTATAGTGTAGACCCCTAAACTAGTGTGACGTCTGGAGGCATCAGAAAGCAATATCGTGTGATCTATGGATCACTAGATTGATCGCATATTGGGAATTTTTGTGACTTATTTTGCGATCGATAGAAATATCATCTATAGCGAAGCAGAACGGAGGCTATTTAAAGGACCGTGAGGTAAGTACTTGAAGTCGTTAAAAACTGGGATTAAAATGTTTTTATGTGAAAAGAGGGTTATGCAGTTATCTTGATGTTTGGGGCTACGTGAAGCAGGAGATTCTTTAGAAGAAATGGAGGATCAAGCACGAAATATAGTCCGCTCATTGAACCACCTTCAAGCGATGATGAAGGGATGATGTTGACTACGCCACGAAGTGCAATTTACTTATGCAGGGGATCCCAAGGATACCTCATCCATCCACTCCACCTCCACTTCAAACTCCACCTCATACACCTACACCTTCACCCCCTCCACCTCCATTCCCACCCTTCAACATGGCAACATGATGAAGATGCCAATATTTAAAGGAGTAGGGAGCGAAGATCCCAACCAGTTTTGGTTTGTTGTAGGAGTTGTATTGACAACACAACAAATTACGGATGATAACATCAAGAAGGTGCAGCTGGTTACAGCCTTAGAGGATTGTGCATTAAAATGGTACATCAAGTATTGCACTGATCTCCCCAAAGTGACGTTGGCAAAGACCCAACAAGCTTTGAATAAGGAGTTCAGTAAGCCTAAGTTAGAGGTGGAGTCAATAATTGAGTTCAAGGAAATCTGACAAAAGGTAGATGAGACACCTTGGGATTTTGATAAAAGGTTGAAATGCCTGATTAGGCATGCCAATATGATAATCACATATTCCCATCATTGCAACCGGTATATAGCATTGCTCTTGCCACATTTAAGGGTGCCTTTGTCATATCAAAAGATAGCCACACAAGCCGAATATTTGGAAATAGTGATGAGGTTGGATGCTTCACCCATATAGGATACGAATCTAGGAGTGCAATAGATTCACTCACAGTTGGAAAGCCTACACTTGGAGTTGCAGAGCCTGAAGAAAGGAAAGGAAGCTCAACTGGAGGTGCACACTAAGGTCTAGTGTTTGAACTATAAGAGCCATGGACACAATAAGGACCATTTCCCAGTGTATAAGAACTATATTATAGAGGGCTTATGTTCGCCTGAAGCCAGAGAATAATGTTGGGATGAAGGTGGGATATGCGCTATGGTGCATTATCTGTCAGGTTACAGGGAAAAATTCTATTCATAACTGCCACTTACTGCAGAAGTTTGTACAAACCCCTCCACAGTTGTTTCGCAATTTCTATAAATATGTGGGCCATGATGAATCCCATTGTAGAAGTTATGAGATGATGATGGATAGAACTCCTACCTACCAAATGAAAGCAGAGAACTAGCCTCAGGATCAAGACATGGGAGCTATGTGTGGAGGATTCCAAGGCCGAGGATGAGGAAGAGGTGATGGACCTAGTTGAGGGCATGGGCAAGTCATCTTTTATAACTGTGGCGTAGCAAGGAACTTTGCGCGAGATTATACAAACCCCACACATCCCTTGTGTCACTATTTCCGCTAGTTTTACTATGTCATAAAGGAATGTCTGGTCCTTATGGAAAAGATGCAATAAAAGAAGGTGCATCCCCAGCAGCCTATGCAAAACATTTAGATGAAGAGCGCTAAGCCATGCAAAGAAGATCACATCATAAATATAGTGACCAGAAGTGGT
Source organism: Pinus tabuliformis (assembly GCA_031772625.1). Classification (NCBI taxonomy): domain Eukaryota; kingdom Viridiplantae; phylum Streptophyta; class Pinopsida; order Pinales; family Pinaceae; genus Pinus; species Pinus tabuliformis. The sequence goes on from CM062805.1 coordinate 1,097,390,578, forward strand.
ATGGCAACTGGTGCAGATAAAGTTAAGCATTTTGAGGATGATGGATGGGTGAGCAAGGCTGTTGAGAAGGAAGTTGAATTTGATCTTAATCGCGCTAAAGAAACCTTCATGGAAGAAAAGAATAACTTCGCTGAGGCCTCTACCTCAGGTAGTCAGGAGAAAATGACAGAGACTAGTGCGACGCAAGAAGTAGATCCTTTAGTACTAGCTACTTTTTTGAAGACTTGTATGAATTTACTGCGTGATCAGAAAGTAGTAGTGGGGTTGCAAGAGTTAATCGAAAAGTGTGAAAATAAAGAAAAGACTCCCACTGATCAGTGCACAGTGAGAAAATTTGGTAAGCATGAGAAACGCATGGGGTGCGAGATGAGACTGACGACACAGATAGGTGAATATGAAATGGACTAGGTAATCTTGGATCTAGAGTCTGATGTGAATGTCCTGCCTAAGAAGACGTGGGAAAGGATAGGGAGACTTGCATTGCACTAGTCTCCTATTTAGCTACGGATGTAAAATCAGAAGAATATTATCCCTATGGGGCACTTATAAGGTGTAATGGTGGACATTGAGGGCACAAACGTGCTAGTTGACTTTTAGGTCATTGAAATAGTGGATGATAGTAACCCATACCCCATGCTATGTTGGCTTGTTGGGGCTTGACCTAGGTTCAGAAGTGTTTTAGCCAAACAAATCCCAAAACTACCGGCCCTTTCAGCAATAGTCCGCAGAGCGCGGACTGAGGTCTCACCTGAGGTAGTATGGGAGGGTGCTGGAACCAGGTTTCTACACCCTAGGGATGTCTTGATGAGATCTGGAATGGTCATGAATCGATCCTACACACTAGTGCAGCTCTGCGCAGCCGTCTAACCCTTGGGTAGCTCTATACAGAACGCGAAGGGGCACTACCTAGATCCTCTAACCTTACTGGGTTATTATTATAGATCTGACTTAATTTTGTGGGCCCAATAATCTTTATCAATCATTCAACATTTATAACCAGTGCGCGCAATCATAAACTATAAAAGATGCATAAACATATAATAGAAGCATAAACATACAGATCTGCGAATAGATGCACAATAATTCAGAATCAACTTAGATTCTATTAACTTTTGCTCTGTTACAACCCCAACTCCGCCCTGCACACTCAGCTGCAGGGGTCCGCACACACAGTTGTGGACTCTACCAGGCCTCTGTGAACACAGCTACAGAGCCTCTCTCTACTACTACGACTCAAGACTAGGACTTACAGACTCAGAGTAAATATTGCATTTAACAACCCATATCACTTGGATCACATCTAACCAAAACTTACTTCTTCTTAGATCCTCGCTCTATTTATACATTTCTATGGTCTGCAAACCATGGTTAGGTCGACACATTCTCTATTAAATTACAATATTTTAGGGTAGACAACCCTAGACTCTCGCGCTTCGTGCCCGCATTTCGCGGGGTCTTACATTACTTTTGACCAAAATTTGGGTTACAAGCCCCAAAAATCCACTACACGGGGATCCAATGCCCAACAGGCCCCCAACACAATCAATGTGATTCATCCCGAGTCACTCGGCTAGTGCAGTGATCTTCACGCGAAGTCCATCCAGCAACTACTGCACTTCACTTACGTCCGCAGCACATTCTGCTGCTGTCTGTGTACCCATTGTGTTTGTATCTCTGATCCTTCATTGTCAGGTGAAATTCCTTGTCTGAGTGCATATACGCCCTGCATCTATGCCGGCTTTCCCTCAATCTTGGCGGTGACCGTGAATGCTTCCTCGAGCCAAGGCTGGATTCATTCTTTAAGCACTACTTCTTTATAACTCACGGTGTCCGTCAATGACTTGAGAGCCTGGGCCTCCCTCCTCTTAGCCAGCTACTGAGTAAGGGCAATTGTCTATGCAGTCCCCCAGACATTGTCATAGGCCTGCTGCAACTACCGCGCTTCTATCTCTAACTGTTGTAGCATTGGGTCTTCTTGTAATTAAGTGAGCGTGACAAGTGACTGATCTAAAAATCTGGTGCACTCCTATATGGCGCGCTCTATTGCTTCCAGCCCTGATTGAATGGCATGGTGCCATTGTTATCTGACCTTCGGCGGTGTAGAGGGTTGTACCTTCAGCCTCAGCTCCGTGATCTGCAAGTTGAGGTCCAACTAGATCCTCGTTTCTTCCTCCTTCGCCTCGCGGAATCCACTGGCCAATTTGTGGATTCGTATACCCACTGGTAAGTCTGTTGCAATCTCTAGTTCGGGGACGTGGCGACATGCTTCCTCGATGATTTGCTCCAACTGCTGAGTCTGTGCTACTGCTTCATCGCGTTGGAGGCTCAACTGCTCAATATTGATTCACTATTCACTGAGCATCTGTACTATGCATCCTTCCCTAGCACAGAGCTCTGACATCGCTCCATTCTGCAGTTGGTATAATATCTATCGCAGAAGGGCAGCCAAGTTTAGTCCAAGTCCCTTAAGCTAACCTACCATAGCTCTGTCCTTTGTGTTGTCCGCTGTCAGTGCTCCTTCTAGCAGCACGATGCTATTAGGCATCTTGGCCCGCAGCAACTGTTGAGTTGTTGATGTACCCATAGCCTCGTAGGCAGCTACCATTCCCTCCTGTGGGGGTCCTACCTGAAGTTCCTGGACTTGCATCCTTAGGCCCCCCAACACATTCTGTTGCTCCATCATTGCCTCCTAGAGCGCCTCCCTGGTGACTTCGCAAACTGTGTCGCTAATGTCATATAGGTCACCCTCAGTCAGTGTAATAGGCTCCCCATCCAACTTGGAAGCCTTGGTCTTCTTTCATGGCCTAGTTCGTTCTGTCGCGCATGGCCATTTTAATTGTGTAGAGGTGGTGCTTGGGTCCATGCCTTCCATCGTATCATTTGTCCCCTTACCTATCATAGCAGCCTCGACTGCTGTTGTCTTTGCCACGGCGGCCTTCGGTGCCTCTCAAAACGCCCGTACTTCTTCAACTAGCTGTTCGTTCCGCTTCTGTTGTGCTAGCAGCTTGGAGGCAGCCTTCTGTCGTTGAATCTTCATCCCATTGCACACCCCCAGATCTAATGCACACCATTCTAGTGGCCATGTGTCAAGCACCATGAAAACAGAATCATCTATTACAATGAAGGGGAGTGTGGTCCACTTTTTCTCTGGATCCTTCCGCGCTCTGATATGCACATTATGCATATTGTCTTTAAAGTCTGCAAAGCTCTTCAGACTATCGTATACTGAGGTAGATAGGTGTGGCCATTTGTTGATCCATAGTCGTATGCTCACCTCCATCAGTACCCAAAAGATCTTGATTTCCTGGATTTGCATGACATCCTTCATTTCCCATAGCGATGCATATTTTGTTGCCTCAGGCCAGTCCTGGTCAAGGGGAGGAAACTGACTATCCTCGGGCAATTCACTTGCGACCAACAGGATGGATAAGAGCAACCACGTGTAGTGGAAGGTCTTACCCTGCTTTTGGGCCTCCCTGCAGTTCATCAGCAACTTGTCATAGAGGAACTATGCCCAGTTGAACCGTACCCCTTCTGCGCATTACTCGGCTAGCGCAATGACCATTGCTGGTACCTCATTTCCACGGCATTTTCTCATCACTTTTCTCGCCAACAACTGGGTAGCGACACGGACCCCTTTGTTCTAAATACTAGTGATAACATAACCCCTCTACTTTTTTTCCAACTTATATTTCTTTGTAGCAATGCGGACCCCTTTGTTCTAAATACTAGTGATAATGTAACCCCTCTACTTTTTTTCCAACTTATATTTCTTTTTCACGGCCTCCACAATCGCCAAGTCTCCACTTGTGCCAGTTATTTCTGCAGGGCCCTGTCCATACAGGGATGCCAAGAAATCCTATGAATGAGCTCTGTCGTGATGGGTATGGGCTTGTCAAACAACAAGTACCCATCATGCACCAGGAAAAGCAGTTGCCTAATGACAAATATCATGAGTGGGGCTCGATGAAAGTGTGGAATCGATAGGAGGTGGAGTATCCTGGCCTCCTCCACCCCACGCAGCCATATCCGTGGCTGCAGTGTTGTAACTACGCCCGCCGTGATTTTTTCCATCAATTGGCTAGTTTCCAAATGAGAGAACTTCTCGCTATCCACGAGGTCCCAGTCTTCAAACTTCATAGTGGGTACGCGACCCACAGCCAAACCTTCAAGAAAAAATCCCTTGGGGAGGAATGGGGTGTTGAGTGTGCTTTTAACGGCATCCAAATCTTTAGGTACCGTTACCCTCCCTTTCCGCGGAGGGACATACTTGGGCAGCTTTGTTGTGGCACGTATTGGCTGGATGTCTTCTCCCATTTCTTCCTCTGGTTCCATCTCTTCTACAAAGTTCTGAGGATCCTCCTCCTCATCATCGCTCTCAATATTAACTATTTTGCCCTTTTCTTCCATTGACAATTTGTCGAACCACGGATTTCTTGGAGACATAGGCACTGGTCCTGCTGCCTATGAGTCCTTTTTGGGCCTCGGCGTCCGGGGCGATTTAGGGATTTCTGGTGCATCACCTACCGATGGTGTAGAACTCTACGCAACTCCCTTGGTTGTTGACATTATTCTAATCAGGGACTCCTGTGTATCCTTTGGAAATACTGCAAACCACAGACTTGCTTTTACAACCTCCAAGTTCATCAAGTTCATGCCTGCTTGATAATGCAATAACTTAAAAATTCCAAGGGTTGTTCGGTGGAGGGCCACCTGTAATTTATAGGACTCTTTGAGTTCAAATTTGATAGTTCCCCCCAGATTCGGCTCATTAATGCGAGACTGGTGGCAGATAGTCCCAAATCTCGTTCTGACTTTGTGTCTTAATTTCCCGCCATCCGCTCCTCGTGTTCTTAAATTGGCCATCTTGTCATGAAAAGTGACACCAACGGTCACTTTCCCGCATGTCTGCGGCAGTATAGTACCTGGTGCGTGAACGCGACCTATGCATCAGAATGATCCGATGCGTGACTTCTGTGTCGCACAGCTCCAATACAGACTCGTTTATAGTCCCGTGCTCTCTTTCAACTGCTTGGAGTGTTGAGACTACACTTCCTACAGATAGTCTAGTGGTCGTACTACTGGTGCAAGGCTTCAAGTCACCTTTCAATCCGGTCCGCAAGCCTTCCTTAGTTACCCTCGCGCTTTTCAATGCCTTGTGTTCTTCCTTATGCGGTGTGCTTCCTTGGTGACTTCGTCTGATAAGGTGCAGTCACAGCCCTGGTAGTATAGCCAAACACTCTCGGTGACAATCTTCTAGTGCAGTGGTAGGGTTTCCCATACATGGCCCCGTCCTTCTGTCAACGCATAATGCCTATGAGATTTTGGTTTCCAGCTTTCTGATATCCTCATCCATTAATATGCTTTCCTGCTTCAGTCATACCCAATTTTCTTCGAGTTCGCGAAGCTCAAGGTTCCCTCGCTGAATGGCTTCTTGAATCTGCATATGTTCGTCCTCACGTGGCTGCATAATTTCTTCGCTTTGGTCCCTGTGCACTGTCGCAATTGTAGGAGTGTGAGGATTCTTTTCCAAAGCTATGGCCTTGACTCTTCTCGTCGTCTTTGAAACCATTTCCATGCTCAGGTTCCTGCACATGGCCCCATAGGCCCATCGGACCGCTGGCATGCGCAAGTCCCAATCAGTTCGTCCCATCTGGTAGACTCTGTTCATGATTCCGCATAGCTTTTTGAATGCTCCGTCGCAGACTATTTGTGGAGTGTGTCGCCTTCCCTGTTGCCGCGTCGGGTTCTGACTTCTGATCCTTAGTCTGGGAGATGCTTGCACAGCACACGCCTGCACCCATCGACACAGGTGGGCGCATAGCCTACTCTGTTCTAACTGCTCAGCTCATGTTTGACGTTGGGGACTTCCAAACCGTAAGTGCATCCATTTTCTATATTCGCGCTAGTTCCCCATAGCCTTCTGATGTGTACTCCACCATCATGCAGGTGTCGCGTGTAATGCCCATTCCAGCGCATCGTACCACTGCTATTCTGGTACTGCACTTTTGTCCAAGAATTCATCCACTCCTGTTACCCCATCATAGGTTGGCAGTTCCCTTGCTTCGATTGTCATGTGCTGCAGTGATCTGATCATCATGTTGCAATTCAACGTTGTCACTTCATGCAACCGGTTCTGCCAGCATTCTATTTCTTCATCTGAATCTGAAGTACAGGAACTGTTGTGCTCCCATGAGATTCTCCCATTTGTGGTAGGGTTTACCCAATCCTAGTCTTGCGTCATTATTTGGTAAATGTAATCCAGCTCATCTTCGTTGTCATTTTCACACATAGGTTCGGTGTAGCATGCACCTTCGATCGGATCCAGTGGAACTACTACGCAAAGGAAATTTTTCTCGAATATCATCTTCTGCTTCTTCAGGTTAATGACTCCATTCATATCAATGGCCCAGTCTATTCCTAGAAACACGAGATAAGGATTGTTGTCATCGACAATCTCTATCACTTCAAAGTCCATCTGTGTGCTTGTGCCTTTGATATCCACTATCACCCCTTGCAACCTCCCCATGGGCAAGATGTTTTGTTGGTTCACCATCCGTAATTGAATAGGGGACCACTACAATGCAGGCCTACCCATGTGTTCCCATGTCTACTTTGGTAACACATTTGCATCTGAACCCAGGTCTAGAATTACCTGATCGATTTCATATTCGCCAATTTGCACCATTAATCTCATCTCCCTCCCGGTGTGAAATGTATGCTTTCCTAGTTTCCTGATTATGCGCGGTTCCCCTGACCCTGTGCACCTAGTTATCAACTCCGATAGTCCTTTAACCACCTTATTATCGCACAACAGTTTCATGCATGTCTCTAAAAAGGTAGTAAGCATAGAAGGATCCATTCCCATCTCTGGTTGATCCTTACTACCTGAAGTAGAGGCCTCCATGAAGCTCTTCTTAACTTCCATAAACATCTCCCTTGCACGTTCCAAATCAAACTCAGGTTCCTTTGTAAGGGCCTCACAAACCCATGTATCTTCCTTGGGTTGCTTCCCCTTATCTTCCCCTGTGGTCGCGCCGCTTCTGAGCACCATGTTCACGTTGGGGTCTTCTTTGCGCGGCTCAGACGTCATCATTTGAATATTCTGCATCGAATTAGGTTGAAGTACCCCTTTCTCACACATCTGCGCAATCAACGTAGGACAATCTACCATTTCATGATCAAACTACTCACAGTACGAACAAGATATTCTCGTTGGGTTGGTACAATCACGAGTGTAGTGCCCTGGTCCTCCGCAATTGTAACAGATTAACTGTCCTCGACCCCTTCCTAGCCCCATTCCTCCTCGTCCTCGACCTCGCCCTTGAAATCCACTGCGCCCATCCCCGCGGCTGGGTCAAGGCCTCGCATTTCCGTCTGCATTCTATATGTTGGGGTTCGCTCCATCATTAACTTGTAGCTGCAACAAGTATGCTCGTCGTGGCCTACCGATCTACAAAAATTGTAAAACAGCTACTGGGGAGTCTGCGTATACTTCTACAACAAATGACAGTTGTCCGTCGTGTGCTTTCCTCCCACCTGACAGATCGCACACCAGAGTGCGGGTGCCGCACTTGACCCTACCTGTGCCTCTGGTCTCAACGGCATTGGTCCCCCTCCTGCCAAGTAGTTTGTGAATACTGGAAAGTGGTCTTTGTCATGGCCCTGACCTTTACATTTTATGCACCACACTTCTTCGCGCGCCTCTCACTGGGGTGTCCTATCCTTCTTCAAGCTCTACATTTCCAGGTAGAGGTCTAAAGCCACATGTGGATCTATTGAAATCCCAATCCCGGATCCTATATCGGTGTTTCATGCAACCTTATTGCCATCTCCAATGCTTCTGCCTGGGTTGAAAGCTTCTGTTATGACAGCACTGTCCTCAGGTGTGGTGTCAAAGACGCCACAAACCACGCACGATGTTGCACATCTGTTAGCATTATATCAGCCTCGTAGATCATAACCTTCAATCTCTGATCCAGTTCCCAAGGGGTCTCTCCTAGAAGCATCGCGATATCTTTAAATCCAATGATTGACTGTGTCTCTGACTTTGGCCAGCTAAATTCTTTGTTCAACGCATCCTAGATCTATGTTATGCCTACATTTGGGTGATCATTCGAGTGCTTGATATACCATGTCAGCGCACGATCCTGCAGCGCACTCACTAATGTGGCCCTCTTAATGTTATCATCCCTAACCCCTTGTGCTTCCCACACTTCTCTTACCATGAACTAGAACTGATCCGGGTCCTCATTTCCTACTCCTCTAAATATGGGTAGCTTAATCGCGCTTGCTATATTGAAATGCTGGTTTGGTGGAGTTGGTGTGGGCGAAGATGGAGGTGAAGGAGGTGAAGCGAGTGGTGGCGTAAGTGGAGATGGTAACTACGGAATGCGCTGCCTTATCAAACTGACCGCACTCCTCGATGAGACCTGAATGTGCTCCTCCTCGCTTGCTCGTGGACGTGAAATTAAAGGACTGTTTCCTAGCCCTTCGATACCTTCATAGACCTTTCCACTTTCTGTCGTTCCAATCATTAATGTATTTGCAACACACATTTTTCACATAACAGCATCTTAATCCAGGTATTCAAATATTTGATGTACTTACCTCATGGTCACTTGAGAAAACATCTTTCTGCTTCGCTGTAGCCCACAGTCGTGTCTATCGTAAATTCAGTGATAAACCCTCCTATTATCCAGCCGAGTGAATGGTCTATGACCCACGCAATCTTATCTTCTAATGCCTCTAGCCTGTGCACTAACTCTAGAGTCCACACTATCGGTTGATCTAGCTTATACCTTCCCTAGCTGTCGGCTAACCTCGCGATCCAATCATACAACTCTGAAGAGAAGGATGCGAAGAAGATCTTGTGGATCTCCATATACACGTAGCAGTCCAGCCACCTCTTCTTGGATATCTGTGGAGTTTTGTTTTCCTGTGTCACGAACTCGTGAAGCTTCTGATCCAACCAATATTCAATTTCCTTCTTTGTAGGATTCCAGTGTTCTGACATCAGACATCCCTTAGGCAGATCCCGGTCTCGGCAACGGAACCACTTTTTGGCTTGTTGGGGCCTGACCCAGGTTCAGAAGTGTTTTAGCCAAACAATCTTGAAACTAATGGCCCTTTTGGCAACAATCTGCGGTGTGCGTACTGAGGTCTCACCCGAGGTAGGTTGGGAGGGTGCTGGAACCAGGTTTCTGCACCCTAGGGATGTCTTGATGAGATCTGGAATGGTCGCGAACTGATCCTACACACTAGTGCAGCTCCGTGCAGCTGTCTGACCCTTTGGTAGTTCTGTTCAAAACGTGAAGGGGTGCTACCTAGATCCTCTAACCTTACTGGGTTATTATTATAGATCTGACTTAATTTTGTGGGCCTAGTAATCTTTATCAATCATTCAACATTTATAACCAGTGCGCACAATCATAAACTGTAAAGAGATGCATAAACATACAGATCTGTGAATAGATGCACAATAATTCATAATCAACTTAGCTTTTATTAACTTTTGCTCCATTACAATCCCAACTCCACCCTACGCACTCAACTACAGGGGTCCGCGCACACAGTTGCGGACTCTACCAGGCCTCTGTGCACACAACTACAAAGCCTCTCTCTACTACTATGACCCAAGACTTGGACTTATAGACACAGAGTGAATATTGCATTCAACAACCCATATCACTTAGATCACATCTAACCAAAACTTACTTCTACTCTTAGAGCCTCACTCTATTTATACATTTCTATGGTCTGCAAACCATAGTTAGGCCGACACATTCTATATTAAATTACAATATTTTATGTCGGACAACCCTAGACTCTCACGCTCCACGCTTACATTTCACGGGGTCTTACATTATTTTTGACCAAAATTCAGGCTACAAGCCCCAAAAATCCACTATGGGGGGATCCGCTACCCAACACGCTACTAGGAATTGACAGGGCTATTGATATGAATGGGGTAGTCAACTTGAAGAAGCAGGAGATGACCTTTGAGAAGAAGTCTCTTAGGGTTGTAGTGTCATTAGATCCTAAAGAAGGAGCGTGTTACACTAAACATGTTTACGACTACGTAGAAAGTGACGATGATCTAGATTTGATATACAAGATAACAACAAGATGAAGATTGGATCAATCCTACAGTTGATGGATGAATTTCATGGGACAGGAATAGCTCCTACACCTCAGATTCAAATGAAGAGCTTGAACACTAGTAGAATCAGCTGCACAAAGTATCTACGCTCCACTGTAATATGATGACCAACTCACTGCGGTGTGTTTGGACCAAGGTAAGGAACCTTCCGCATTATGATGGTTTGACTGATGTGGAGCTACTTTTAGATGAATTTGAAAGGGAAGTATCGGAAAAACATTGCTTCTAGGCACTGGAATTGGTGTTACGCCCTATTCCTACCCGATGGTGGGGTATGCACAAGGAAATCTTTTCTAGATGGAAGGAATACAGAAGGATGATGAAATTACTATTTGGGTATGTTACAGGTCTATTTGGGCACATCACTCCTGACATTCAGATCAGCACTTTTAGGGCTCATCAAACCCTAATTTAGTTGTTACATGCCCTAGAGAAGTCAACTCATTGAATCCCTCCTTCTATAAAAGTTTCATGGCCTGAAGCCTTCCTGAAATGCCTCCTTGGGACACCAGCACAGCCTATGCCTTGAGATAGCACGTTGCAGAGTAGGCAGGCCCACTGTGGCCTACACTACAGTGCACTTAGGCCCTCTTTAGCCTACATTGGGCGAGATTGAGCGAAATTTTCATAGGGTTATGGGAATATTCATTCATTCTAGATGATTCTAGAAGGTTCCCATCTCTTATCTTCTCCTATGAGCACGAAATTGGATAGGCTAAAGATCCATTAACCTCCTATCCTCTCATCCCTTGTTCCATGGAAAATAACTCCAAGTTTGGAAGGCATTCAATAACATCATTTATGACAAAACCGCCTCCATTTCCTATAAATTGAGCACTCATCATAATGATTAAGGGGCTAGAATCTGAAATTTGTAAGCAAAATTCTGTTAGTTTGAGGATTGAGTTTATGTTAAGCAATGTTATGCTCTTGGAGTTGTGTTCTTTTGATGTGGCGAGGGTTGAACTTAAGCTGGAGGAGTGGCACAGGATCAAACTGTATTGGGTGATACTCTTCCTTCTACATTAATAAAGAGCTTATTCCTTTTCTCATATGATTTTTCATATCTGTGATGATTATGTGTTTCAATGTATTTTATTCCATTGTTTTAGATTTGATAAATCCTGTATGCTTTGATCGTTTCCTGTTTCCCTTTCTCTTGATGCAAGAATATTTTGAGCAGATTTAGTCCAAGTGGAAGCGACGGGAGCGATTCAAAAGAGATTTAGGAACCAAAAGGCAACAAGTAAGTTCCTCCATCTCATCTATATTCTATAATAAAAGGTTATACTACTTCCATTCTATTGTTCTAGGCGTAGTCACCCACCTAAGGAAGATGTGTTTATCCGTAGATTTAAATTCCATGTAATAAATTGGCAACCATACTAAGGAAAAACTGTCATTCTTGGTGGCTTACCCTCATCATATTACACCCTAGTAGACTTTGCTTGAATTTATTGATTTTATTTCAGTCTTTTTGAAGTGTTTTTAGTCAAAAATTGTGTTTGAATGTCTCTTGATTTGACTCTCTGGCACTGTTATCACTCAGGTTGTTCCCTTTGACTCCCAAGGGAATACGGCCGAGGTAACCACAAACCAATCTTTGGATTGCAAGTCCTAGCCTACCTGCAATCAGAGAGGGCTCTCTCTTTATAATTTAACTTTGTTGATGATGAATTTAGGCTAGTTATTGAGTTCAAGGGGTTTTGTTTGAGTTTGGTGGGATGGATGAGGCTTCCAAGTAGAGAGGAAATGCATAGTATGATAGGTTCAAACCATTGGGCGTGGAGTCATGGATTAGGACTGCTGGTGTGTTTTCTTGGTCACAAGAAGAATATGGAGCAAGCTAGCTGCACATGAAACAATGATTCAAGCTAAAAGGATGGAATGAGGGCTAAGGAATGAGAAGCAATTAAGAATTTCTCATTCAGCTTAACAGAGGGAAGGTGAATGAGCTCTATCTAGGAGCAGTCAAGAATCCCTAGATAACTGTCAAACATGAGTGAATTAGGGGGAATATGAGCCAAAGGGAATTCATATTCATTACCAATTCAGATGAAAACATAAAGAAACAGCAGAAATTGAGCATAGAGTGCAGCCAAGCAAGTTCTAAGCTAATCTTTCTTTCTGCTATTTAGATGGTGATATATGTATGATATAAACATATATGAATTTAAAACAGAGATAAGAAACACTTATTGAGTCATGTTGCAACACAAGGATTCCATATTCATTCTTCAAAACATTAATAACACAGTAGACAGTCCGTCCTCCAAGCTTTTAGCAGTCTTTGATTAAAGAAAACATATCAAATATATAGAGCGAGTCTCTCTTGGAGTGCATTAACCAACCAACCAACCCCCTAAACAGTAAATTAGGGTGGTTTTATAAGTAAAATATCTACAAGAATCAGATCTGAGATAGATCTGATATAATAAGTGTCTTTAACCTAACATATGCCTAAAATAAATGCAAGAAAATATCTTCGAGCTGCACTGGGGGCAGCTGTATCAAAAGGGAGTTAATGTGTTGTCTTTATGGCTCTGTGCTGACCACTTAGCCATAACTGTGCTTTGGGTTTTGATCCCCTGCTCTTGAGTGGTTCTGAGGTGCATTAACTGTGATTTGAGAGTTTTGAAATAGCTTCACCGCTTTCTTTGACTTTGCTTGGGGCCTTCAATGTTCTCCTGCTTTGGAAATATAGATTTCCACCAAAAACACTAACTGGTAGTCTTCGGCACTTCCTCTGATACACTTTCACTGAACCTGGGCTCTTTAATGTCTTCTGAATGCTTTAAACTATCCCATCAACATTTTATGGCTGCTGTTCGGCCCTCTATTGCCTTTAGAACTGTCTTTGCCCCTTTTCCGAACCCATGTGAAGAAATTCCTGTGAATTTGCGAATTTCGGGCCCGCTGGTAGCCGCGCCATGAGAGGGCTTCCATTTTGGCCTATTTCCCTTAGCGATGTGCGATTAGTGCTAAGCGCTAATCGTGCATCAAAAATTGCCTCGGTTTTTCATTCTGGGCCTCCGTTGGTGCAGATTTCGCGCTTCGCCCTTTTTGATGATGACGTCAGCATGACATCAGCGGTGGGTCCCAGTAGGGAGGTGACATGGTAGGGTAACGTCAGCAGTACGACTGGGTGAAGTGGTGGTACGGTAGGGGTGATGATGTGGCAGTACGGTGGCAGCGACGTGGCAATGACGTGGTAAGGACACGGTGACAGGAGGCCGACGCAAGATGATGAAGTCATGATGATGTGGTGCTGACGTAGGAGGGCGGAAGGCGGTATTTGGTTTTCCCCGCACCACCTTTTGGCACAGGCAGTATTGGGGGAGGGGTCTCTGAACACACCGGGAGGCTGACACGTGGCGGGGGTACGACAGGGAAACCGCCCATCCCCTGGACGTTAACCTCCGATAGATCGGGGTGCAGGAATAACCGCCCACCGTTGATCTCGGGCGTTGTCCATCGGATGGCTGGCAATAAAGGTGAGGTGATAGGGGGTTAGGGACGGGACTTGCCTGACATTTTTAAATAAAAACGCGCTGAGGGGGTCAAAAAACTTGGTTAATGTGGGTCGCGGGTTAATTTAATGTTTAACCAAAAAACTATTAAACATTGGACATTGGGGAAATGATTGTGGAGGTAGAATTATAAGGTTTTTAAGGGTAAAGGAGTGGATATAGGTTATTGGCCTAACCAAAGGTTTAGACCAATCCCGGGGTTATGACACGGATGGGTTCATAATAGTCCCAGGTGGACTATTATATCCCAGAACTGTATGTACATAGCTATAGTGCTATAGGGGGGATATGTAATATTTTTGGGATTTTTTATAGCTTTTTGTAAAATGGGGGGTAGGGAAATGATCTAGGGAGCTAGATAGTAGAGTTAGGAGTTAATATGAATTGGTGAGGTGAAGTGTAGGGGAGAGGCTAAGTTTGTGAGCTGAAACTTAGACATAGGAAGTGAATGGACTGTGGAGACATGATTTTACACAAGAAATGTGGCTTCTTTTCACTGAAGAAAGTCAAAGCTTGACTTGGTGCTTTACAAAAATGAAGTGATAACAGGACTGGTTGGGCAGATCCCAAGGTCCTCAAGGGGATGTTAGTGAGTGATTTGGGGAATGAGAAGAAGGGGGAGTTAGACATGCCTCGCTTGAGCTCCTCCAAAGGGGAATTGCCTTGCACTTGTGATCTGAATAGATATAACACTTGAAAACATGAAATGGATCACACAGCTTGATTCTGCAACCACAAAACTACTTACCCAGCCTACTTACCTAGCATTTTTTCTTCTTTTTGCATGGGTGCACTTGGACTTGTAGACCCTGATTATCCTTTTTTCTTTTTGTTGTCCTCCTATCTAAATCTACACTTATTTCTTCCAAGGGCCTAGATTAAGCAGTTAGGCTCCTTTGTTTCTCTACCTACCTACAAATCTGCCAAGATTAAACTGTTTGGATAGATTTTCATTCTCTACATTCTAGAACAAGAAATTGAAACCTAGGGAAGCCAAGATTAAGCTGTTTGGCCTTCCCTTAACAGAAAATTCTTCAAAATGGAAAAACTTATCAAAATTGGAATAGAGCAGTGGCATTTAGACTGGCACACTTTCATGGCCTTTTCTTTGGCCTCTTTTGGAAATATGGAGCATTGCAGCATGCAAAGTATGACATATTTGGCACTTTCAACTGTCAATCATGAAAGATGAACACCTGTTGCAACAGGAGGCTAACAGTGGCTCCACTTGGGGATGGCTTTTCCTTGTGAAAATCCAATAACAGCAGGTCAGACTGCCTTGATCTTCTATTGTTGTTGTAGATTGAAGCTTCCCTTGTGTTGGCTATCAAATAATTGAAACTTTGAAACCTGAACACAGCATTCTCATCAACTGAATTTTTATAGCATAGCAGCATCGCCTGCTTTCTTCTGCGTGCTCTATTATTACATGCACCTGTGCCTGAGAACCTGCCTTTGAAATAAACACAACATAGGGGAACAAAACTGGAGCACTTCCCTTGATTCTGTCTTGAAAAAGGGTGCTGATGTAAACTGAAAATTCTCTTCTTCTTTTTTTTTAATACCATTGATGGAAAGAACTACCTTCTCTTTTGCTGTGATTGATGAAATGACAGAGATCTGGATGGAGGACTTGCTTTGGTTCTGCCTTTAGAAAACTTTGCTGCACTGTTCCATTATTCGGCCTGCTAAAAAAAACAAAGTGCTAAAAATACAAGTATTTATGTACAAATATAATACAGCTGCGTTGTGTTCAACAACAGGGATCATAATAATGCTTTAGCATTCGGCCATTGACAGGGCCTTCTTCAGTTATGTCGTCCTTTATAGATTTGAGGAAATATGTGTTATTGCCCTGCACAGCGCTGATAGCAAATGGACCTTTCCATAAAAAAATAAAATTTTGCATGTTTGCCTTTGTCTTCTCTTCGTGAGTCCCACCTTAGAAATTTGTTGCCAACACAGAAATCTTCAGCCTTAACTCTCTTATCAAACATCTTTTTGAGCTTCTCTTGCAAAATTTGAGCTCTGTTATAGACTTGTTCTCTTGTTTGCTGAAGATGAATGGTCTGGTTTATTCTTCTTTAAATATCATTTGGTTCGACTTGGATCTCTTGTAATAGCTTGATGATAGGAATGCCCAAGGAAGATGGAAATCTGGCCTCCATGCCATACACTAGCTCATAAGGGCTCATCCCAATGGATTTCTTTGTTGAAAGTCTGTCTGCCCATAGGGCATTTGTGAGCTTTCTATGCCAGCTCTTTTTGTTTTCCTCTAGCACTTTCTTTATGATGTTGATGAGGCTTTTGTTGAATGATTCGACCAAGCCATTACCTTGAGGGTAATAGGCTGTGGAGTGGCCCAAGGTAATGTGAAATTTATGGCAAAAATTGATCATCTTTTTGGATTTGAAGGCAGTGGCGTTATCAGTAATGATCTTCTCAGGGTAGCCAAATCTAGATAGGATGTTGGTCTCAAGGAATTGGATAATGATGGAGTCATTGGCCTGTCTACATGGGATGGCTTCAATCCACTTAGTGAAATAATCGGTGGCTGTTAGAATCCACTTATGCTGGCATGAGGAAGAGGGGTGGATTTCTCCAATGAAGTCAAGACCCCATTGTTGAAAAGGCTTTTCGGTTGAGATGGGCTTAAGAGGCAGAGGTAACAGCTTTCTTTTGCTCTGAAAGATTTGGCATTTATGACATGAGATAGCAAACTTCTTTACATCTGTAAACAGAGAGGGCCAATAGAAACCAGCCCTTAAAATTTTATCTGCAGTGGACTTCCAATATAGATGTCCTCCACAGTCCCCTGCATGGAATTCTTTCATGACATTGTTACTTTCATTCATTGTTAAACAATTAAGCAGTATGCCTTCATGATTTTTCCAAAATAAAGCACCATCTATGACACAAAACTTTGAAGCCTTCATTTTCAAAAATCTTTTCTTGGTTCTGGAAAATCCTGGGGGAGCAAACAGGTTTAACAATACAAAACATATATCAGCATACCATGAGGATTGCAAAAAGGTTTCACTGATCTGTGGAGTCGCCAGCTCCTGTTCATTGTCCAGTTGGTTAATGTCTAAGGCTTGGAAGTTTGTTTCGGACATCAGTTTGGCTAAACCTTGTCCCTTTATGAGCTTGGTTGGTTTTATTTCTATGTCATACTCAAGGATGTTAGCAATCCACTTGCCTCTTTTGCCCTCTAACCCCTCTTGGGTTAATATGTCTTTTACAACAGCATTTAGGACATAGGCAATCACATGTGAATATAAAATGTAAACTTGGAAATCTTTGATTGCTTTAACAAGGGCATAGGCCTGCTTCTCCATGATTTGGTACTTCAAAGGGGCATCTCTTAAGGCTCGGCTGAAAAATGCAATTGGATTTTTAGCTCCTTGATCAACCTTTTGCAAAAAGACAGCAGCTATGGTGTGCTCAAATGCAAATGAGAATATGATGAAGTCCCTATCAAATTGTGGACTTGTGAGGACTGGGGCTTGGGTTAAGGCAGTTTTGATACTCTCAAAGGCTTGCTTGTTTTCAAGAGACCATTTTACCTTCGCATCCTTTTTTAACATGTTGCTTAATAGTCTTATCAGCTCGGCTAGATTTGGGATAAATCTCCTTAGGAAATTGATCTTTCCAAGGAATGCTTGCAACTCTTTTATGTTTCTTGGATATGGGATTTGCAAAATGGCTTGGATCCTTTCCAGATCTATTCTAATACCATCTTTTGATATGATATGGCCTAGTAATTTACCTTCTTCAAGGCCAAAGAGAGCTTCTTGGGGTTCAAGGAAATGCCATATTTCCTACATGTCATGAATATTTGCCTCAAATGTTTTAGGTGCTCTTGGTCAGATTTGGAGAAAGGGGTTAACTCATCGAGGTAGACAACTAGGAAATCATGTATTTCCTTGGAAAATGCAATATCCATCGCCCTTTGAAAGGTAGCACCAGCGTTTTTAAGTCCGCAAGGCATCTTCACATATTTAAATGTTCCCCACGGTGTGGTAAAGGCTGTCTTGTCTTGGTCATCTGGGTGAACCAGTATTTGATTGAAACCTGAAAAGCCATCTAGCAAAGAGATTCTAGATGACCCCACTACTCTTTGTAGGATGTGGTCCATTTTTGGCAATGGGTAGTGGTCTTTTAGGGAGACTTGGTTTAAATTTCCTAGATCTACACATACCCTAATCTCACCTGTCTTCTTTCTTGTGGGAACAAGATTGGATACCCATTCAGAAAATCTGATGGGTGCTATGATACCTGCTTCAAACATTCTTTTCACTTCCTTTTCAATCAAAGGGAGAAGCACAGGATTGATTCTCCTTAGTTTCTGTTTGAAGGGCTTTTGATTTGGTTTTAAGGGAATGGTGTGTTGGATCACTGAGGTGTCATAGGACTTCAAGTCCTCATAACTCCAAGCAAATACATCTTGGAATTCTTTGAACAGATCAACATATTTGGGCTTTTGATCATGTGGCAAAGATTGAGATAGTTTGATCATTTTGGGCTTCTCTACTGTCCCAATGTTGTGTTCTTCTATAGCAGCGTTTAAGGGCTGCATTTTTGGTTTTTTGGGAACATCATTTACATCAAACATATCTTCTAACGGAGTGAGGCCAACAGGGAGAAAGTTATCTTTTAGATCAACGATCTCGGCCTCTGTTTCGGCTATTTCCTCCAAATGCATCTGTTTCAGCTCTTCTATGTTTGCATTGTCAAAAACAGTTGGGTTTAGCATTTGTTTGGCTGTTACAGCGGTTACAGCCTACTGATTTTCATTTGTTTGCTATTGTTCATCCATCATAGCATCCATGTCAATGTTAATATTTGAAAACTCATGCTCAAGAGTGAGGAAATTGTTAATCTGGGTATCATTTTCAAACACTTGCCAATCTTTAACATTATTTGGGATAGCAGGCCTATGTTTTATCTCAGCAGTGAAATGGTGATTTGGCTCAAAGGGCAGCTTGCATGTACTAGCAAAAGTGGCTAGGCTGTGTGCATGAATGTTATGATCTCTTGAGATCTTGGCAAGCTTGGATTCAATGAATGCATTGAGTATATTAGTGGTAGCAGTCCTATAGGCCCTCATTCTATTGTCATTAGTAACAAAGTTGCCTATCATTTGCTGTATGACTAAATCAGAGTCTCTAGAATGGATACTTTCGCAGCTCCTAGAGCTTTGAGCAGTTTAAGGCCTAAAAGGAGAGCCTCATACTCTGCCATGTTATTGGTGCATTTGAAATTAAATCTGTAGGCATGGCCTTCTGCATGATTGTTATGTGTATTGTGAATCCATACACCTGCCCCTGCTCCTAACTTGTTGATAGAGCCATCAAACTCTAAATACCATGTGATTTCTTGCTTGTGGTTAGTATCAAGAGTTTCAGTCATTCTTGCAGTGGGCATATTTGAATTTTCTATTTGGGGAGGTTCTTCTTGTATGCTGGTTGCCCTGATTGTTTTGACAGTTTCATCAGTATGGGCAACCAATTCTTCATTGGTGTGTGTGTCCAGTTCTAAAGCCAACGACTTATCATCAGTGGGAGGACTTGTTTCATCATTAAATAGAATAAAATAATCCATATCAGAATGGATTGAAAAAATAGGAAAATTTTGGGGCTTGTCCTCACTAGTTACCACATATTTCATCAGTGTTTCTCTATATAGTCTCTTTGGTTGCCCAAGGACAGATATAGTAGCATAAGAGAGGTCTAGTTGGAGAGATCCTTGGAGTTTTTCTCCCCAAGATCTTGACAATAGCATGCCATACTTTGGTGGAATTTTAGCAACCACCACATCCATGAGGATTGTCTTGTTGGGATATTGGACTAAGGAGACACATAAGTCTTTGATTAAGCCTAAACAATTGACCTGACTTGAGTCAAAGGAAAATAAGTCTTTGTAGGGTCTTGTAACATCAAGGTTTAGCTTCTCCATTACAGCTTTGGGCATAAGGTTGTGTGAGGCACCTGAGTCAAACATAGCATTATGCAATACTTTATCATGAATGTGCAAACTGACATAGAATGGTAACACAGCTCCATGTCCTGTTTTACCATTAACTTCAGGACCAAAAATGAGCTCAGATTGATCATCTAATACATTCACATCATCCCTATTTTCTAGCATTTGCAGTCATCTTTTGATTTGCTGCCTATAGATATCATGTTTGGCAAGTTCAGATAAAGGGATGGATATCTTCAGTTTACCTATTTCTGCCTCTAAATCAAAAGGTTTTTCTGACAGTGATTGGCAGATTTTCCCTTTTCAATTGCACTTTCAGCGGTTTTTTCTTGTTCTTCGTTGATTTCTTGAACTATTTCTAATTTGGAAAGTTTTTTAGGATAGATGTTCAAATATTCTTTTGAGGAAGAAGGTGGCAGAGAGTGATTATTAGAGGGTTGCGTGTCTATGACATCCTCTATGGTGACATCCTTTGGATTTGGAATTGTTTTATCAGCAGTTTCTATGAGGGCAACCTTTTCTTTGATCTTCTTAGGCTGTTTGGTATCACTTGGTTTAACCTTTTCAGGCACATCTATGGTTCTTGTCCTCAGCTTGTACTGTTTGTTGACCTCATAAACAGCGGAATCATAACCTTGCTTAAAATCAAAAGACTCACCAGATTTAGTTTGAAATTGATTAAAGTCATGCTCATCTTGGTCTGCTTGGGTTAGAAAAATTTGTTGCTCAGCCTTCAAATCCACCAAGTTCATGTGAGTGTCTTCTGTCTGTTCACTAGATGTAGATGCTTCAGCATAATTTTCATGAAAAGGAGGCCTTGCATCATGGTCTGGGCTAGACCTACTAGCATTTGTTTCTGAGTTTTCCAGAAATTTGGGTTCCTTATGGTATTAGGTTGTTGTCCTTCCCATGATGGTTTCCTCTCAACGCTTTCCACTCTATTTCCTAGCCTGTGCATGCCAGTGATAATAGCATCCAGCTTTTGGTCTAAGGCTGAGGTTCTTCCTTAAGGGTGATTCTTCTCTCAGTTCTAGCTCTGTTTCTTTTGGCAATTAGATTTGCCTCTATGCTAACAGCAACATTTTGCATGTCTGCAAGGGTTTGAGGGGCTCTTTCCCTTAACTGGTAAGCCATGTCAGTATCAAAACCATCAGGGAATTTATACAAAGCAAGATCAGGTGGAGGTCTTAAGTTTTGTGGTATTGCATTATAAACATTATTTAATCTTGCACAATAGTCTAAGACAGACTCTTGAGGGCCTCTTTTGATGGTGTCATATTCGGATAATATGTGTAAGGGGTCTTTCTTTTTCTCCCATCTGTTGATAAATGACTGGTATAAGGCTTCTGGGTCTGCTATGGAATTGGCTGTGAGTGCTCTAAACCAAGTCCTGACATCACCTGTCAAACTTTGGACAAAAATCTTCATTCTCATGCTATCATCATCTATCTCGTAGTTCTCAAAATAGTCTTTCATCTTCTTGGTATGCTGGAGGGCTGTGCAAGAACCAGTTCCATCAAAATATGTGATTTTAGTTTGATAATCCTGAGGCATAGCCCCAGGATTTGCAGGTAATTGCAGGGGTGCATATCTATTGGCCATGTTTACAAGGATAAGTGGAACAATAGGAACAGCTAGAACAGCTATAACAACAGTGGTGGTAATGGCAGTATGTGCAGTGAATGGAGGTGTGGAAGGACTGCTTTGAGAGGTGGATGATGAGCAAGGGGAAGTAGGGGTTGAACGAAATAAAAATTTGACAGGGGTTGGAACATAGCTTGGCTGAACTGTTTCAGGGCTAGAATCAACAAAATTTTCTCTTCGCTCTAGCTTCCTGAGGTTCCTTGGGATTAAATTCGGATTTTCAAAAGCAACTGGGGGGTTTGGGTCTGGATTTGACCTTGTATAACGTGCATTCCTTTTGGGAGCCAGATTCTGAACCTGTTTTGGTATTTTCTGTGAATGTTTTTAGAATTAGCAAGGAATTGATCAAATGTTGGAATGACTATGTATAACTTAAAACTAGCATGAAGATTGACTGAAGCAAAATTTATTTACTCCTGTAAATGCAAAGCAATAATAGTTTCAAAGGCTCCCTGGCTGACATTCAGGCTTCATTTGTAGTTTTAAGGAATATACAACAATTGGAAAATTCATTGGTTCCCCAGTGGAGTCGCCATTATGTTATCACTCAGGTTGTTCCCTTTGACTCCCAAGGGAATACGGCCGAGGTAACCACAAACCAATCTTTGGACTGCAGGTCCTAGCCTACCTGCAATCAGAGAGGGCTCTCTCTTTATAATTTAACTTTGTTGATGATGATTTTAGGCTAGTTATTGAGTTCAAGGGGTTTTGTTTGAGTTTGGTGGGATGGATGAGGCTTCCAAGTAGAGAGGAAATGCATAGTATGATAGGTTCAAACCATTGGGCGTGGAGTCATGGATTAGGACTGCTGGTGTGTTTTCTTGGTCACAAGAAGAATATGGAGCAAGCTAGCTGCACATGAAACAATGATTCAAGCTAAAAGGATGGAATGAGGGCTAAGGAATGAGAAGCAATTAAGAATTTCTCATTCAGCTTAACAGAGGGAAGGTGAATGAGCTCTATCTAGGAGCAGTCAAGAATCCCTAGATAACTGTCAAACATGAGTGAATTAGGGGGAATATGAGCCAAAGGGAATTCATATTCATTACCAATTCAGATGAAAACATAAAGAAAAAGCAAAAATTGAGCATAGAGTGCAGCCAAGCAAGTTCTAAGCTAGTCTTTCTTTCTGCTATTTAGATGGTGATATATGTATGATATAAACATATATGAATTTAAAACAGAGATAAGAAACACTTATTGAGTCATGTTGCAGCACAAGGATTCCATATTCATTCTTCAAAACATTAATAACATAGTAGACAATTCGTCCTCCAATCTTTTAGCAGTCTTTGATTAAAGAAAACATATCAGATATACAGAGTGAGTCTCTCTTGGAGTGCATTAACCAACCAACCAACCCCCTAAACAGTAAATTAGGGTGGTTTTATAAGTAAAATATCTACAAGAATCAGATCTGAGAGAGATCTGATATAATAAGTGTCTTTAACCTAACATATGCCTGAAATAAATGCAAGAAAATATCTTCAAGCTGCGCTGGGGGCAGCTGTATCAAAAGGGAGTTAATGTGTTGTCTTTATGGCTCTGTGCTGACCACTTAGCCATAACTGTGCTTTGGGTTTTGATCCCCTACTCTTGAGTGGTTCTGAGGTGCATTAACTGTGATTTGAGAGTTTTGAAATAGCTTCACCGCTTTCTTTGACTTTGCTTGGGGCCTTCAATGTTCTCCTGCTTTGGAAATATAGATTTCCACCAAAAACACTAACTGATAGTCTTCGTCGCTTCCTCTGATACACTTTCACTGAACCTGGGCTCTTTAATGTCTTCTAAATTCTTTAAACTATCCCATCGACATTTTATGGCCGCTATTCGACCCTCTGTTGCCTTTAGAACTGTCTTTGCCCCTTTTCCGAACCTATGTGAAGAAATTCCTGTGAATTTGCGAATTTCGGGCCCGCTGGTAGCCGCGCCATGAGAGGGCTTCCATTTTGGCCTATTTCCCTTAGTGATGCGCGATTAGCGCTAAGCACTAATCGCGCATCAAAACTGCCTCGGATTTTCATTCCGGGCCTTCGTTGGTGCAGATTTCGCGCTACGCCCTTTTTGACGATGACATCAGCAGTGGGTCCCAGTGCGGCGGGGACGTGGCAGGGTGACGTCAACAGGGTGACGTCAGCAGGGTGACATCAGCAGTATGGCCGGGTGACGTGGCAGTACGGTAGGGGTGATGATGTGGCAGTACGGTGGCAGCGACATGGCAATGACGTGGCAAGGACACGGTGGCAGGAGGCCGATGCAGGATGATGACGTCATGATGACGTGGTGCTGACGTAGGAGGGCGGAAGGCGGTATCCGGTTTTCTCCACACCACCTTTCGGCACAGGCGGTATTGGGGGAGGGGCCTCCGAACACACCGGGAGGCTGACACGTGGCGGGGGTACGACGGGGAAACCGCCCATCCCCCAGACGTTAACCTCCGGCAGATCGGGGCGCAGGAATAACCACCCACCGTTGATCTCGGGCGCTATCCATCGGACGGCTGGCGGTAAAGGTGAGGTGATAGGGGGTTAGGGATGGGACCCGCCTGACATTTTTAAATAAAAACGCGCCAAGGGGGTCAAAAAACTTGGTTAATGTGGGTCGCGGGTTAATTTAATGTTTAACCAAAAAACTATTAAACATTGGACATTGGGGAAATGATTGCGGAGGTAGAATTATAAGGTTTTTAAGGGTAAAGGGGTGGATATAGGTTATTGGCCTAACCAGAGGTTTAGACCAATCCCAGGGTTATGACACGGATGGGTTCATAATAGTCCTAGGTGGACTATTATATCCCAGAACTGTATGTACATAGCTATAGTGATATAGGGGGGATATGTAATATTTTTGGGATTTTTTATAGCTTTTTGTAAAATGGGGTGTAGGGAAATGATCTAGGGAGCTAGATAGTAGAGTTAGGAGTTAATATGAATTGGTGAGGTGAAGTGTAGGGGAGAGGCTAAGTTTGTGAGCTGAAACTTGGATATAGGAAGTGAATGGACTGTGGAGACATGATTTTACACAAGAAATGTGGCTTCTTTTCACTAAAGAAAGTCAAAGCTTGACTTGGTGCTTTACAAAAATGAAGTGATAACAGGACTGGTTGGGCAGATCCCAAGGTCCTCAAGGGGATGTTAGTGAGTGATTTGGGGAATGAGAAGAAGGGGGAGTTAGACATGCCTCGCTTGAGCTCCTCTAAAGGGGAATTGCCTTGCACTTGTGATCTGAATAGATATAACACTTGAAAACATGAAATGGATCACACAACTTGATTTTGCAACCACAAAACTACTTACCCAGCCTACTTACCTAGCATTTTTTCTTCTTTTTGCATGGGTGCACTTGGACTTGCAGACCCTGATTATCCTTTTTTCTTTTTGCTGTCCTCCTATCTAAATCTACACTTATTTCTTCCAAGGGCCTAGATTAAGCAGTTAGGCTCCTTTGTTTCTCTACCTACCTACAAATCTGCCAAGATTAAACTGTTTGGACAGATTTTCATTCTCTACATTCTAGAACAAGAAATTTAAACCTAGGGAAGCCAAGATTAAGCTATTTGGCCTTCCCTTAATAGAAAATTCTTCAAAAAGGAAAAACTTATCAAAATTGGAATAGAGCAGTGGCATTTAGACTGGCACACTTTCATGGCCTTTTCTTTGGCCTCTTTTGGAAATATGGAGCATTGCAGCATGCAAAGTATGACATATTTGGCACTTTTAACTGTCAATCATGAAAGATGAACACCTGTTGCAACAGGAGGCTAACAGGCACCAGCACAATGTTGGTCTTGACACAGTGCACTGTAGAGTAGCCCCTACCGTAGAGACAGTGCATTGTAGTGCACTGTCTCCCACTCTGGCCTGTGTTAATTCCTCTTAGGCTAAAAAACCTACCTTTGGCTTGATTTTTCCAAAGTTGCTTCTGTTTTTGTTTGCTGAAAGATCAATGATTCTTGTGGTTCTAAAATCAAGTTGTAGTTCTCTTGCTAGCCCTACTTTGGCCTTGATTGTTTATTGTTTCTTAAATAGTTTCTTCATCATTGTCAATTCATTGTCAAATTTAGATTATAGTCAATTAATATTTTCTGAAAAGGAAGTGTTGTAAAGTCTTCATTTCTTTCGAAAATAAACTGTCATAAAGACTTTGTTTCTTGCGAAAAGTATTGATTGATTGTTTATGCATCTAGTTCCTTTTTGTTCATCTAAACACTAAAGGGACTGAAAAAAAAAACTTGCATCATGCATATTGTAATTTGTGAATGCTTGATAGGATTAGTTAGGGAAATTGCATTAGGTGTGATCTTTGCTCTTTGTCAAAGATCTAATTTCTCTATCCCTTACTAGCTATGGTTTTCATTGTTAATAAAATGAAAAGAATGTTTCTCATCATAGTTGCATTCTATGAATTTGAAAGACATCACACGGTGAACCTAAAAGACAAACTCTTAATCAAGATAAACTTAAAAGTTATCTCAAATAACCTAATCGAGCATTGTCACCTAACGAATAACATTTAGAGGTTCTAGGCTAGAGACGTGTTTCGGCATCGTAAAACATAGCAGTTGTCGTTAATTGTCTGCGATACATTTCGTGTTTTATACCTCATTCCACATATGTAAGTATATCGTAGCTTGTCCATGTAACTTCGGGTATATAGGGCGGTGTTATAGTATGAAAAGTATAAAGGAATTCTCTCACTGTGCGGTTTCACATTAGACAATGCTAATACGGATTGGGCCTCCATGTACTTTCAGGTATATATGGGAGGACTACATTAGGCTGATATCCATCCATAGGTAACTGAGTCAGCCGCCTTGTACACTGTTATACACTGAACACATCATTCGAGGAGATTTCCTGCACATATGTTAAGTCCTTGGTTTACTGAGGCAGTATATTGCAGTTCACAATTGCTTGGTAATCCTTTTGCTTAGATTATCCCTCTTTTGTTTTGTTATGTTATTTTGATTAAAATAAATTAATTGGCCACAGATAACATCCTTCACATTACTCCTTAGTCGATATTAGGTTGAAACATATGGCAACAACTCCGGAGTCTACTGATCAAGGAATTCCTTTTGATGGGAATCTTAGTCCTTTTCCTCCTTTCAGAAATATTGGTGCCCCTTATATGGCTACATTATCCCTTCCAGGACTTACCATTGGATTGCTAGTATGGTTGTCCTCAATATCCTTGGCCCCACAAGTGAATATTCCTAAAACTAGACAAAATCAACCTCTAGTTGATCCTAAAGTTAACCCTTTGCCTTCTTCGTCGATTGTTTCTTCCTCCCCTCCTTCCTCTTTGCCTAGTGAAAGTATTGACACTAGTAACCAGGTGGATAAGAAGAAGAATAAAGGGAAGAAGAGGAAGAAGAAGAAGAAAATTCAGTAGGGGGGCAACCAAGCAACCATTTCTTTGAATGCAACTTCTAATGAGAAACTGTCGATAAGCCTCAAAAACTTCAATATCCTTGCAAACTTTGTATGGGAGGCCATCTTCTTTGAAACTATTCTGGTATTCCTCATATCTTAAAAGAATGGTCTTCTCATTCACATCCTCCTCTGTCATCAACTTTTGGAGATCATGCTAGTGACACACCATCAACCAGTGGTAGTAAATTTCATGGAAAGAAATGTAAAGTTAAGTTTCCCTATATGTTATGCGAAGGGAATCACACCATTCACCTTTGTCCCTATCTGGATGAAGCCCAAAAAGTGTTGGATAACTGTCCTGCTTCTCCGCAGCGACTTCCATTTGGTTACAAGAGACTCTCCCTTAATCCTTCACTAGTTGATGAAGTGACTGACCCAAATCAACCATCAATCAAACCCACTCTCTTTTAATGTGAATCCCATGAGTCTATACCTGACCAATCATAGGTCGAGGAAACAATTGACCCGATTTCACCTTTAGTTAATCATACCTTTCCCATAGAGAGTGAGTATGATACCACTCAAGTTATTTTTGTTTCTTCAGATTCCAATGAGCTTGGAGGCAACCCTCCTATTCCAATAAGTCATGAGGAAAATCCTCCCATTCTCGTAACTCAAGGGGGTAATTCTCCCATTCTTACTGTACCCCCTCCAACTAGTCTCATCACTTCCTTTGATTGGAATCGACTGATAGGATGTCGTCTTGCTTCGTATGTGCCTTTCTAGATCATAGTAAAAGTTTATAATATGATTGTATTTAGCACTATTATAGATGAAGGTGCATCTGTGAGTACCTTTCCTCCACTTCTTGGTAGGCGCTCGGTTCACCGCCACTTGTGCCTGTTACCCAGAATCTGTTGGCTTTTAACAGAGGAACCAGTCAACCATTAGGATCCTTCCTGAGATGCCTATTACTTTGGGAGGAAAAATTGTTTATCTCAATGTGATGGTAGTCCCAGGCCCTTTATATTACAATTTACTTCTTGGGCGCGGCTATGTTTATGACATGGGAGCTATTGTTTCAACACTCTTTTGAGTGGTGTTTCCCACATGAAGGCAAAATTGTCACCATTGACCAATTTTCATTTCCCGGTCCAAATATGGCGTGCAGTCAACCATATTAACTCAATGGTCCTTTTGTCCCAATGATATCTTCCCCACCACAGGTCAATTATATGGCAACTCGTTCCATGCCTACATCAACTGACTATCAATTATGTGATGTTGTGCATTATGTACTAGGGGCATTGGAACCAAATCTCTCTAATGGATTCCTTGCTACATATCCCTTCCAAAGTTTTGTTATCCCATCTGATGAGAACCTCTTAGAAGTCATGACCTCTTATGGGTCATGATCAAGGGTATGAGGATAGTTCCTGGTCTTGTGTCAACCTCGTTAAAAAATGAAACAAAGGGTATGAGCATAGTTCCTTGTCTTGTGTCAAGCATGTTAAAAATGAAACAAGGAAAATGAGGATAGTTCTTTTATTGTGTCAACCTCATTAAAAAAATGAAATAGGTCCTATGAGGATAGTTCCCGGTCTTGTGTCAACCTCATTAAAAAATGAAACAAAGGGTATGAGCATAGTTCCTTGTCTTGTGTCAAGCTCGTTAAAAAATGAAAAAAGGAATATGAGGATAGTTATTTTACTATGTCAACCTCATTAAAAAACGAAATAGGTCCCAGAGCATAGTTCCATGTCTTGTGTCAAGCTCATTAAAAAATGAAACAATGAATTTGAAATCCCAGTCGAGTCTTTCACTTGATCTCGTAAATGAACCTTCATTCCATCCACCTGATAGCCACAAGGAGTCTACTTAGGTGAATGTAATGAAGCTTGAGGGGCATGCACCTAGAATCAAGTCATCATGCTAGGGGCATGTAAACCAATCCAAGCATAGTTTTTCATTTCAAGCTTGTGTAAAAATGAAATTGAATCCAAGCATAGTTCCCTATGTTTGAACATTGTGTAAAAATGAACCCATCCACATTTTAACCCTCGTGATTGCCATTCTATCAGCCTCTTCCGTCATATGAGCCTTGGTTTTTCTCCTTCCATTGTCACTATCTACTTGGCCGATCATACGCTTTCACTTGGTTGTTTTACCCTTTTTGAGTAATAGTTGCAATGAGTGGTTTTATTAGCCAGCCTCTTCACATAAATCAATATGTTTTGACAAGTTCCAACATCATCGAAACCAGTTGCTATCCTAGACACCACTCGTTCCTATAACCAGAGTCCTCTTTAAGCTCTTTTTCGACTCTTTAAACACGAAAATATTGTCGGGCGCTTGTCCTTTTTAGCTCGTAAGTGGATTGGAAACGACATCTACTCAGTATAAGTTTAACCCTTTTCTGGACTGAGATAGATTACTTACGAAAAAGGAATACATTGATCGAACATGGTCAATAGGTTCTCTCTTGTATTGTTTTATGCTTTTTTAGACTTGAGAGAAAAACTTACGAAAAATAACTTGATAAGTTTTTTTTTGTTCATTTTCAAACTCTCTAAACATGAAAAGGATTGAGTTCTCATTGTCATTAAACTCGTCAAAACATCAAATAGTGACAAACTTGTACATCATGACAAGACCAAGTTTCACCTTCACTAGGATCATTAAAACATCACATAGCGATGGATTCACCCGAAGGGTGGAATTATACTACAAGCATATGTTATCCTCCTCAAGCTTTTTAAAAAAGATAAAGAGGTATTGGTCAACAATGACTGGGGAAAATGGGGAAAGGGATAAATCACTTTATGGTAGCAAGTCGCTCTTGAATATGACACTTTCACTTCATCTCTGTGACTATTTAGGTTGGGTTATTTGCTTGACGGTTATCATACCTATGGTCTATCATACCATCCATCAATTTGGTTTTGGGTCAATGCTTCCAATTCATTCAGTGTCGCCGACATGTTCAAGAGAAGTCATTCAGTAAAACTCATCCTTTGCAATACTCATAAACCTTCATTTTCATGACCGCCATTCCTAAACCTTGTGTCATCAGCCACATTCCATCTCCAAAATCATTATACTAGTTTCGTGTCGTTGATGTGGGATACATCAAGTCCCTCCTGCGATGAGTCGCTTCTTGTCGACATCAACACATTATCCAAGAATTTGACTTAGAAACACCCTTCTAGTACCTTGAGACTTGCATACATCAATGGCAGGTTTCTCGCTTCTGGTGACAAGTTGACATCACTGGCCTTCAACTGAAAGACTTTGTATGGTGTTCAACATTGTTG
Organism: Pinus tabuliformis; assembly: GCA_031772625.1. NCBI lineage: Eukaryota > Viridiplantae > Streptophyta > Pinopsida > Pinales > Pinaceae > Pinus > Pinus tabuliformis. The sequence continues at coordinate 1,097,420,588 of CM062805.1, forward strand.
GACACCTAATCCTCTAAGGGTTGGTGTGGAAGCTGAATAGTCTAAGGAAGTCCAAGAGACCTTGGAATACGAAACCAAAGGTCACACGAATGTACCATAAATGTATATCATTTTTTAATAATAGATACACTCTCATGCTTATCTTTAATATTATGTTTCTACCATGTATGTGTTCAACATGGTATCATAGTAGGCGTACTCCTGCCCTGCTCATATTTGAGCCACTTGTTTTATGGCCTTTTTGTGCTAGTCATTTCTGCCATCAGTTCTGCATTTCATGAATGTTTTCTCAGGTAAATTATAGTTGCAACCTCTGCCACTGTTTCATTCTTTGCAAGTTATCAAATATGATTAATTCATTCACTGCATTCTAACACCTAGTCTCATTCATTGCATTGTAAAACCTATGCTTCACTCTCCATAATCTTCCAGAATTTCGAGAAAAAACCGCGAAGCCTTGTATATTCAACCACTGAATTCCACCAAAACCATTTTCAGTGCCTGTTGGAGAAGAGGAAAAAGTTGCATGGGAAGAAGAAACGTCAAATCTTGAAAGCAAAAGAATGTTGGATACCGCCATGACCTTAATGGAATGCCAATCTCAGCTAAGAATGAATCACTGCAACCATGACCATGAGAAATGGTGGCAATACTCCTCCTGGCGCTAGAAGGAGAAGAATTTTGACATCTTCTCTTTGAGGAAAGAAATGATATTTGACATTGCTGCAGAAGGAATGAAGGGAATGAGTTGGGCAAAGGAATTGGGAGCGATAAAAAAAATGGTAAGGTTTCTACATAATTTCACTGTAATTCTCTCACAGCTACACAGGTCAATTATATAAATACCGAAGGGACTGAAAAGGTTAGACAAAATGTTGTAATCGAGTCGAGAGGGCCAAGACTCTGTGATTTCCATTTTATTGAATATCACAGTTGATTAATATTAATGATTAATATTGAGCTTAAGCGTCTTTATTAAAATATGAATTAAGCACGTGGGTAGTATTCAGCAAGTGGTAAGCAGTATCTCATGTACCCTAAAGGTTGGAAATGGTATTCCTAAATTTCATGCAATTAACCTTAGTGGGCGACACGTAGCATGGGAAAACCACTTTTCTTGCATGCTCTCAACTTGTTATGCATCATGCAAGATTTCACGCGAGATTATGCGATAGTCGTTCGATTAGACAGATCAGATCTAATGGTGATCACATCGGAAGATGCATGTGAGTTAATTTAAATTTTGGACGTGATGTGGTTATTAAAAGGATTTTAAGGTTCAGAGTGATCAAATCATCCATTTAATGGGTGATCGGATGCATATCACTTCTGAAAGTGCGTGCATGTTAATGTTAGAAATGGATGCGATAAGGTTATGAACTGGGGTTTTAATTCCTTTTGGTTCCGTTATGAGATTGCGCGATAGTTGTTCAATTAGATGGGTCCCATCGACGGTGGAGATCGTCCGGGTTAGTTGGTGAGCAGATGGCATGATATTTGTTGGATCTAGAGAAGTGAGATGAACGACATGGATTGAAGCACTTGATAAAAGGAGAAGTCAACAAGGGACCGACAGTGATTGGTCATACAAGCAGGACCCTCAGGGGAAAATAACATGCCATAGATAGAACCACTATTATTGTGTGCATGCCTATTTCATACTGCACACTGTCCAGCTGACCTCTCTCAGCTAGATTTGTGTTGGAGGTTGAACGTTGTGCATTGAAACCAAAACTAGCATGCCATTTGGTATGTTATTACTCATAAGTTGATTGATATTATGTTGTGATGAAGTGTTGTGTATAAACATTGTGTATGCATAGTTATTACCACGGATACGCACAGTTATTGCAGTTGCAGTATATTCATTTAGCACCATACCATTTCTCCACATTACCATACCTCCTCCCACTGCAAACGACTCTTGGCATTCCTCAGTTCCATCTTTGGATTCTCTACCTCCACTAGTGGCTCTTTCAACGCTATATGCACAATTATTACCACCAAACGCTACCACTCTCCATCCAGTCAGAACGTTGTCTCCATATATAATGTTGTCTCCCTATATATAACGTTGGTATATATACAACGCTGTTTGGATTCAACATATACTCCATTTGGTGCAGCATCTACTCCAACATTTGGGAGCAGCACAACATTTGGAAGCACTCCATCTCCTTTTGGTCAGAGTTTGGCTTTTGGAGCTCAGTCAACAACTCCAACATTTGGCAGCCTAGGATTTGGACAAACTACCTTTGGTGGACAACGCGGAGGTAGTAGAGTGGCACCGTATACAAGTACAAATGAGGCAAAGTCAAGTCACACACAGAAGATCAATGACGTAGAAAGAATTAAACAACAAAGAATGGGAACCGTCAGATCAGCCAGATCAATGGACAATATTGATAGAATAGGATTGGCAGAGATCTTAAAATAAAGTCAACAAGTGAAGGGATCAGATTAAGCCATGTGACAACAGAATAATGGAGTGGTAAGTAGTATCTCGTGTGGTCTCAAAATGGTAAATGGTATTTTACAAATTCACGCGATTAACCTGAGGGGTTGACACGTAGCACACCTAAAACAACTTTTCTCACGTGTTTTCAGAGTATTAACTATCATGCTTGTTATCGCGTGATATGGCGTGATCACCGTTGGATTGAGGTAGGAGAAATAAATAGTGGAGATTGGATAGACTAGTTGGCGTGAGTTATTGTGTAATAATCATCGGATTGGGGAATGAGATTGACAACGAAGATTTAATGTGCTAAGGAGAGCTTCGATATATGTGCAAAGGTTTATGGAATGGAAAAAAGGTAAGGTTTAAGTGTGGTTTATGAAATATTTCTATTATATGGGAAATAAGCGGGATTACTGTATTATGGTTTAAGTTGAGTTTTAACCAAAGCGGTAACTCTAAAATCCATGGTGTGGTTAATATGCGCAAGTAATAATAACTAACCAAAGATTATGAAAGATTTATAAGGTTCCGCTCAAAGGTTTATAAAGGTCTAGACTTTGGATAGTTAAATCAAACATTTCCCCATAGAGTTTATTAAAGGAGCATTAAACCTTGACTTGTGAAGACCGTGTATACTCTTGCAAAAGCTTTGTGCATTGATGAATTCTTATGACGTGAGTACATGTTGTTGGACATAGCTACTCTTTCAGTCGGAGATAGTTTTGATGAGCTAACAAGATTGGGTGCCAAAACTCAGTCTATTGCAGATGTTATTACTCAGATTATCAATGTCGGCTTTGGTGTGTGTCAGATCTATGCATACTTAGTTATAAAGATGATTGCATCTGTGAATCTCGAATGAAAATATGTTTTGTAAGTAGGCTCTAGAACTATCATACAAATATCATTTGCAAAGAAAGTAGAAGTGTCTCTTCTTTTGCAGAGTGTGAGTAATTTGAGAAGTAAGTGCATTGAAGCATCATTTGTTGCATTGAAATTAGTACTGGGCTGTCTACTACAGTGACTTGGTGATATTGGTACCCTGCTACCCATCTAATAATTGCAGCTATTTATCATTTTATAGGTCAATTTGTGGTTGAAGATAACATCATTTCTCTAATTATATTGGTTTGAAATGGATCGAATGGATGATGTATTAAACTACTAAATAATTGAATACATTCCACTCTTGATGAGATGGTTAAAATCAACAAAACCTCTCTTTCCAATATTAAAAAGTGTCTGCAAAATACACAAGAGAATATTGAGTTTTTGCAGCTTGAGACAAAGCTATAGCAAGAGGAGTTACAACATAATAGTCATCATTCTAAACCTATTTCTATTCAGAAGATTGAAACAGACTCCCATAAACAGTAAGACAATAATGTTACAGTTGATTCGGATCCAGTGCCCAATAAAGCAGCAGAGTTACATGCAGATGCAGAATTTCAGTTTGCACTTCCCATACTCATCATCAGACCTTGGGAAGAGCTTGTCGGCAACAAGCACAGAACAGGTCATGGATATGATAAGGATGTTTCCTTTCATATTCCAGATTACTCAAAGCCTATTCAGTTTCAGAGTGTTGGATTCCTTCATGACAGTTCATCTTCACATGTTCGTGATCCTCTTCCACAGCAACAACAACAGATTGTGAAATGCCAACACTGTGACCGAGTTGGCCATATGAAAGATCATTGTTTTGATCTTCATCCATGTAGGCACTATCATAAAACTAGTCATTCTTTGAATAGATGCTTCAGAAACAAACTTCCTGCAAGAACAAAGATTCATCTTGGATGGATCGTTTCTTGGCAATGGGCATCAACAGCCAAGAAGATATTCTAGTCATATGTCAGAACTTGTTCTAGAGTATTGATTAGTCTTGCATTTGAATTTTCTCCATCATCTCACCTTGTATCTGACAGGGGGGAAATGATGGTCATCTACAAGCTTCAAAGCCACATCAAGCAAGCCTGAGCCACAACCTGCCATACCAGATTAAGAGTTGTAGCCAGAGACAAATATGCCCTTGAGCATGCCTTTAGTTGATGATGCATCTTCAAAGAATTGGAGACACTTCCTCTAGCAGAAGACTTCAGCTTCTTGCCAATTTTGGAAGAGTTCCACGAATTGCATTAAGCATTCCAGAGTTGTTGGTAATCCTTAAACCATCACAGGTTGAGACTTTCCTTTTTAGGTTAAGGTTCTCCCTTTTATGTGGGGTGAGACCTCCCTTTCATGGTTGAAGGTTTCCCTCTTCAAAACATCAGGATCACTTCCTCTAGCAGAAGACCTAAGCTTCATGCTAGACTTGGAAGAGTTCTAGGAATTGCACTAAGAATTCCAGTGTTGGTGGTCATCCTTAAACTAGCTCCCTTATACCAACATTTCAGAGAGCACATTCAGCCTAGTGCTGCCATGCATTTTTGCACGTTTTGTATTACATCTCTCTACTTGGACTCATACATAACCCTTCAAATTAAGGGGGGGAATGTTGGACACCTAATCCTCTAAGGGTTGGTGTGGAAGCTAAATAGTCTAAGGAAGTCCAAGAGACCTTGGAATACGAAACAAAAGGTCACACGAATGTACTATAAATGTATATCATTTGTTAATAATAGATACACTCTCATGCTTATCTTTAATATCTTGTTGCTGCCATGTATGTGTTTAACAGACATCAAAACATTTATTCACACCATGCAAAATGCACTACAGTACCTTGAGAATCATTATCATTATTAGTGATATCTCTCACGTCTGTTAATGGCTTACATCATTGGCTGGTAATCAGATAGTGTCCTCCCATGTTTGACTTCAGTTCACATATTCACATGGTTAGACTCATACTTGAGCAAATGATTGGATGAGATGGAAGACCCCAGATCTAGTTTCATCCATCTGGGCTGCGATTTTAGGAGAGTACTAAATCATCTACATGATGGCTTTACACTAATGGTCATCCCATCATGGGTCCATATCTATAGACGACTATCTATATACATGTAATGAAAGTTTATATGTTGAGTATGGGTATGCCTTCCCTCAGCAATTCATCAAAAAATTCAAAATATCATGATGTTATGTATTGTAATCGATGGAGGTCACCATCCACTTTAGTTCCTCTCCATCACATCATAAAGCATATCACTCAACATTATCATTTTCAACTTCATGCTTTAGGGGGACTGTTATAGATATTTTTGGGCACTGCAACCCCAATCAAACATGTCCATAAACCAAGGACTCCTAAGTCCCTAAAATTGTTGTTCCATCCCCTAAAAGAACAAGGTCAGTTGCTTACATCATCTCCCAGAAGTTCTCCATGAAAAACTACTCATAACTGGTCAAAGCTGGACCATCTCACCTGCTCCATGGTCAAAGTGCGCTGCATCCCACCTAAATGCACACGGGAGGTGCGATGCATACTGAAAATCCCTTCTATGGGGTGCGATGGGCGAGAGTGGACAAATGGCAGAGTCAATTTGCGAGGTGGATGATCATGGAATATTCCAAAAACTTCTCTTGTGACACTTGCCTCTCTGCATTCGCCCAGGGATGAGTAAGAGATCATCAATCTCTACGTGGAATCAAGAACTATCAGAGAGAGGACACTAATCAAATCTTGAAAGTTGACTCACCTCCCTGCAATCATCTATATATGGATCCCTCATCCCAGAGATCCAGAGGCTGGAATTTTGTATCTTGTAAGAAAGTGCTGCTGGTTTCTTGGTGTAACATCATAGTGTTGGGTGATCTAAGCTTTTCATGAGGTGGAGAAGGGCTTTCTTGCTGAGAGGATGACGTTGGGTCAGAACAGTTGGTTGTAATCCTCTTTGCTATTCTTGATATTAATAAAGCTATTCAAGTTTTCCTCCACATTCTTGTATGATTGATGATATATGCATTTGTGTGGTCAATATATATCTGCTCCTATATTGTTTATGATAGTAGATCTTTGTTCTTGGATAGTGTTATGCTGCTTTGATTCCATAGGTGCTCTTTGAAGCTAGGTAGATGAGGAAGTGAGTGGCAAAGATCTATCAGAAGGGAGAGGAATCAAGCAAGGAACCAAGTGTAAGACAGAGGTTGGTCTCCTTTGTTCCCCTCTTATCTACTTCTCATAAAGGAAAACGAAAGTAGTTTTAGTTTGTTTGTTTCTAAGATAGCTACCAGTCTTAGTGGGACTAGCATCTCTGCATAGACACTAGATTTCCCGATAACAAAATGGCGACTCCACTAGGGAGCGAATAGATTGTTTGTTTGTTTTATAAACTTACAGGCAGAGCCTGAAGTCAAGCCAGCTAGCCTTCGAACTGCATTTGCTATGCAAGTGCGAAGTAGATCAATGTTGCTTCAGTCTATCTTTGGGTTTTGTTTATGAACTGAACAATCGATTTACAAGCTCTCTAATTTCCCTTGTGGTGGCTCTAGTAACCTCCTTAGATCTACCCCTGTGATTTATTTACTGATTATCACTTGCTCGGCCTAAATCCCTGAACTGTGCTGCAAACTGTGATCAAGAACTGGATCAAAAGTCTCACACTATACCATCACACCCTCTCTTCAAGGATATCAGTATGCATCGCACTTCCCGTGTGCTGTAGGTGGGATGCATACTAGAATCCCTGTGTAACAGGTGCGCTGATCAGAGAAGGCTAATTTTGCCTCCAGACTTTGGTTTTTTTTCACTCTTTTCAGCTCTATTCAGGAGTTTTGCTGTCTATAGTCAGTATACCTCTATTGAAAACCCCCTTCCTTGCCATTATTCCACCTCCATTGTGCAAAGAACTGTAAATGTTTTTATGTATTGTGAGCCATTTTCAGTTCTCTTTTACAAAGAAGTAGCGTAATTGAACTATCGTTTCTTGATTTGGAAGTGTTGCAAGTGTCGTTTTCAGTCATAAAAGAGAATCTAATTGTTCTTGATAGTCTATTACACTGTTACTCTTGTATTTGATTTGAATTAGTAGTTTTTCAAGTGTCGAAAGCAAGATTTCCATTACAAATCACAAAGTGTCGTTATTGTCTTCATTTTGTCTTGAAAAGAAGCTTGTTAGTAATGTCGCTTTGAAGAATAATTTAGATTTGCGCTTAGCTTTCTTTTTATCATTCACACATTAAGAAGGCTGAAAAAAAATACATGCATGTGCATTTTCATTTGGACTATTTATTGGTTTGATTTAGGACAGTGCATATAGTGTGTGCTCTCTGCTCTATGTTGAAATAATATCATCTCTCTTTCTTTAGTAGCTAGGATTTTCATTGCAAAAAGAAGATTAAACGATTGTTTATCATCTTAGATTGCATTTTAGGAAATGTACATCTACATCACGCGATGAAACTGAAAGGAAAATTTATTAAGCAATATCAACTGTAAAATAAATTTAATGAATCTAAAAACGCTTTGGAACCTAACGCACAACATTTAGAAGTCTAGGCTAGAGACGTATTCCGACATCGTAAAGCCTGGTAACTGTTGTTTTCATTGTTGGTTGGGTGATTCCTCCACTTTGAGACGACAAGTGTCAGTACGGACTTGTGCTCCCACGTACCATCGAGTATATATTGGGAGACCACAATAGGATATATCATTTATCCATAGGAAGCCGTGTCTGCCACCCTATCAATCACAATGCACTAAACACAACATTCAGGAAGATTGACTGTCGTACCGTAAAAAGTATTCTGCAGTTTTGCGATTCGTTTGGTAATCCCTCTGTCTAGACTTCACGAGTAGTCTCTTTCGTTCCTTTTCAGACTCCTTAAAGGAAAAGGTCCATCTGAGAACTTGTCACTTCAAGCTCATTAAAAATCGAAGGCGACTAGAGTCATCTTTTGTTTTTTCTCGACTCTTAAAAATTGAAAAAACAAGTTGTGTCAAAGCATCTAAAATTTATTTTAGTCGGAATAAACATCACCTTTCCTACATTGGTCTTAGGTTGAGGAAAATGGAGTCCACCAACCAAGGATTTCCCCTTGGAGGAAATCCTAGTCCTTTCTCCTCTTGGGGAGATGTTGGTGCACCCCATATGGCCACATTGTCGCTTCCAGGATTGATAATCGGCCTGCCCGTATGGCTCTTCTCGACCTCTGTCATTCAGAACACCGTGATTCCTGAACAATCAAGTAAGCAACTAGACGATACCAAAGCTACCCCCCAACCTTCTACTTCGTCCAACTCTCCCTCTCCTCCTTCCTCTTCGCTTGATGAAGCTAGTAAAGCCAAAAGTCAAATAACTAAGAAGAAGAAGGAGCCAAAGACGATAGGGGGCAACCAGGCTTCATCTAGTGAAAATCCACACACTCCACTGTCAAAGCCTAAATATCCATGTGTCATTTGCAAAGGAGATCACTATCATCGAGATTGTCCTTGCATCCCTCGGATCTTAAGGGACTGGTCTCCTCGTTTGCACAATCCGGTGTCAACAACCTCTGATGATCATGTTGAAAGCACACCGTCAACTAGTGAAAGCGAAGTGTCGGGATAGAAAAGGAAAAGTAGATTCCCTTGTAAACTGTGTGAAGGCGATCATGCCATCCACTATTGTCCCTTCCTAGACGAGGCTAAAAGAGTTTTGGATGACCGTTCAGTTTCACCGTTACGGCTTCCTCCTGGATATAATAAACTCTTGCCAAGTCCATCACTAGTTGAAAATCCGACTGACATGCCATTGTGGTTGGTCGAAGCATCTATCATTGAAGATAAACCATCTGAATCCACACCAGACGAAATTCAAAAGGTCGAGGCGGCAGTTGACCCGGTCTTGCCTTCAGAAGGTCCATCTTCAAATGATATAGTCACCGGAGAGAACAAGAACGACACCATTCAAATTCTCTTCGTAAACACAGACTCCGATGAACATGGGCGTAGTCTACCCGTTCCTTTACCGCAGGAAGGAAGTTCGTCAGAGTCGTATCCGGCCGTCTATTCGGTCCCAACTCTAAGAAACCTAGTTGTTTCCTTCGATTGGAATCTACTAGGCAGACCCTGTTTACCGGCTAGTGTACCATTTCAAATCATTGCACAAATATACAGAATGGTCATGGCTGGTACCATCATCGATGAAGGGGATTCTGTGAGTATCCTTTCCTCAACTGCTTGGAAAGCGCTTGGTTTGCCATCGCTTTTGCCTGAAATGAGAAATCTAATAGGCTTTGACAAAGGAACCAGTCGACCGTTAGGGATCCTTCCCAATGTGCCGATAACATTGAGAAGGAAAACCATTCACATGAATGTAATGGTAGTCCAAGGACCCCTAGATTATAATCTACTCCTTGGACGCGACTATATTTATTGCATGGGAGCCATTGTCTCCTCACTCTTTAGAGTAATGTGTTTTCCGCATGAAGGAAGAGTGGTCAAGCTCATAGACCAGCTTTCATTCCCCGGCTCACACATAGCAAATAGTCAAATACCATCCCTGAATGGTCTTTTCACACAAGGAATGTCTCATCAATCCCCAGTCCGTCCACCTAATGAGCGCGAGTGATTCGGGAGGACATGACTGAAACCTAGGGGGCATGCACCCTGGTCTGTTTCGGCAGGAAAACCTTGGGTATAGGGTAGGTTTCCGTGAAGGATATATGACTGGTTTATGAGATTAGACCGGAATAAGATTCCTCCGTTAAAGTTATGTGAGTGGAGGCAAGTTGCACCACTCACCTTTGTCTATTTTGGTAGACATTGTCGAGGAAGTGTTTTGTCTGCAGTACGGATAGAACAATCTTTGGTAACCTAGAAATTTTCGTTATACCTGGGGGCATGCAAGCAAAGAGAGACCATTTATTTTTTAAATTTTTAGGTCCTCTAACCCTTTAAACTCATAGGATTGGTCGTTTCCTAACTTGCATAAAGAAAGGATCTTGGGCAAAGCTTTGTAAAAATGCCATCTTAGATGAGACATCCTTATTATATGACTAGATCAAGCAGTTTTTATGTGGAGTTCAAGCTCGTTAAAAATTAAACATAAGCAGTGAGCAAATGTTTCCCCCAGAGTTTAAGCTCATTCATTAAAAAATGAACCAATTTCCGGTAAATAACCATCGTGAATGCATTATCATCAGCCTTTGAAGCCTTGGTCGTGTTCTCATCATCACCTCCACTCTGTATTGGCCGATCATTCACCTCCATTTGATTATTTACCTTTTTTGAGGAACAGCTGCAAAGAGAGATCCTGTTAGCCATCCTTGTGACACTGTCGTGATTGGAAAATTCCAAACCTTACCTGGAATCAGTTGCTACCCGAATTTATCACTCCTTCCTCGAAAAACGAGTCTCCTTTAAGCTCTTTTCATCTGACTCGTAAAATATGAAAAGATTGCCGAGTAATTGGCCTCTCCAGCTCGTTAAAGTGACCGGAAGTGCTATCCCTCCTTTAGATTTTAATCTTTTTGGACCTGAGGGATTATTACACAAAAAGATCGAGCGCTTGTTTTGTTCGGCTCGCTAAAATTACTGAAAATTCATCCCTTTTGTATCATTTTATACTTTTTCAGACTTAAGGGATTATAAGACCAAAAAGGATTATTGGAGTTTTCTTTACATCCCTTTCAGACTCTCTAAAATTGAAAAGGACTGAGTTATCTTTGTCGTTAAACCTATTAAAACCGAATAGCGACAAACTTGTCCATACAGACAAGAACGAGTTTCACTATCGCTAGGCTCGTTAAAACATAGTGATGGGTTTGCTCGAAGGGTAAATTATAGAACAAGCATATGTTATCCTCCTCAAGCTTGACAAAAATAAAGAGGTACTGGCCAGCAATGACTGGGGAAAAATTGGGAAGAAAACTTGAAGAAACTTTAATGGTAGCAAGTCGCTCTTGAACATGACACTTTCACTCCGCATCTGAGTCGGGTTGGGTTGTTCCGTTCACTGGTCATATCACCATTGGTCCATCACACCATCCACATTTGGGGTTAATGCTACCAATCCATCATGTCAGTGTCACCGATATGTTCAAGAGAAGTCGCTCAGAGAATTCACCTGTGTCTCATCCACTGCAATACATTTACGCTCCATTCTTTCATGACCGCCACCCTGAACCCTGTATCATCAGACCATTTTCACCTCCAAAATCATTTACTCCATTCCATGCCATAGATGTGGGATTCATTAAGGCCCTCCTACGGTGGGTCGGTTCTTGTCGACATCAGCTCATTATCCAAGAAGTCGACTTACGGACAACCCTTTCGGTACTTTGAAGCTTGCATACCTCAATGGCAAGTTTCTCACTTCCGGCAACAGGTTTACATCAATGGCCTTCAACCGAAAGATTTTGCGTGGTGTTCGACACCAAGTCCCTTTTTCACACCACGTGAATTGTACTTTCGTACCTTGAGGGTCATCATCATTATCGGTGATTCCTCTCACGCTTGTTAACATCTTACATCACTGGTTGGTAATCAAGCGATGTCTTTCCATGTTCGACTCCAGAACATCTCTCACATGGATCGACTTGTACTTTGAGTAAAGATCGAATGAGATTGAAGACCCCGGATCTAGTTTCATCCATCCGGGCTACGATAAATATTCAGGAAAATAAAGACATCAAATGTACATCATTGTTGCATAGATAATCATCCAATCTAAGGGATGATGGCTCTACCAGAATCATCAGTCTGCACTCAGATGATTGTCTATCCTATGTACATGAAAATGAATTTATAAAGCTGAGCATGGGAATGCCCACCTCAGCTAGATCATGAAAGATATTATGAAGATAATGTATTGTATTGTATCTTATTATAGGTCGCCTTCCATCTCAAAAAAACTTCGGATCCTCATGATAAATCATTTCACCCGACATCAAAAGATTAACGACCTCATGCTTTAGGGGGCAACTGCTATAGGCATTTTTTGGCACTGCAACCCCAATCAAATATGTCCATAAACCAAGGACTCCTAAGTCCCTAAAAGTGTTGTTCCATCCCCTAAAAGAACAAGGTCAGCTGATTACATCATATCCCAGAAGTTCTCCATGAAAAACAACTCAGAACTGGTCAAAGCTGGACCATCTCACCTGCTCCATGGTCAAAGTGCGTTGTATCCCACCTAAATACACACAGGAGGTGCGATGCATACTGAAAAGCCCTTCTATGCGGTGCGATGGGCGAGAGTGGACAAATGGCAGAGTCAATTTGTGAATTGGATGATCATGGAATCTTCCATAAACTTCTCCTGTGACACTTGCCTCTCTGCATTCGCCCAAGGAGGAGTAAGAGATCATCAATCTCCAAGTGGAATCAATAACTATCAGAGAGAGGACACTAATCAAATCTCAGAAGCTGACTCACCTCCCTGCAATCATCTATATATGGATCCCTCATCCCAGAGATCCAGAGGCTGGAATTTTGTATCTTGTAAGGAAGTGCTGCTGGTTTCTTGGTGTAACATCATAGTGTTGGGTGATCTAAGCTTTTCATGAGGTGAAGAAGGGCTTTCTTGCTGAGAGGATGACGCTGGGTTAGAACAATTGGTTGTAATCCTCTTTGCTATTCTTGATATTAATAAAGCTATTCAAGTTTTCCTCCACATTCTTGTATGATTGATGATATATGCATTTGTGTGGTCAATATATATCTGGTCCTATATTGTTTATGATAGTAGATCTCTGTTCTTGGATAGTGTTATGCTGCTTTGATTCCACAGGTGCTCTTTGAAGTTGGGTAGACGAGGAAGCGAGTGGCAAAGATCTATCATAAGGGAGAGGAATCAAGCAAGGAACCAAGCGCAAGACAGAGGTTGGTCTCCTTTGTTCCCCTCTTATCTACTTCTCATAAAGGAAAATGAAAGTAGTTTTAGTTTGTTTGTTTCTAAGATAGCTACTAGTCTTAGTGGGACTAGCAGCTCTGCATAGACACTAGATTTCCCGATAACAGGGAAACTGTTACAGGTCTATTTGGGCACATCACTCTTGAAATTCAGATCAGTAATTTAGGGTTCATCAAACCCTAATTCAGTTGTTACATGCCCTAGAGAAGTCAACTCATTGAATTCCTCCTTCTATGAAAGTTTCATGGCCTGAAGCCTTCCTAAAATGCCTCCTTGGGACACCAGTGTAGCCTATGCCTTGAGATAGTGCACTGCAGAGCAGGCAGGCCCACTGTGGCCTGCACTGCAATGCACTTAGGCCCTCTTTAGCCTGCATTGGGTGAGATTGAGCGAAATTTTCATAGGGTTCTGGGAATATTCCTTCATTCTAGATGATTCTAGAAGGTTCCCATCTCTTATCTTCTCCTATGAGCTCGAAATCAGATAGGCTAAAGATCCATTAACCTCTTATCCTCTCATCCCTTGCTCCATGGAAACTAACTCCAAGTTTGGAAATCCATTCAATACCATCATTTATGACAAAACCACCTCCATTTCCTATAAATTGAGCACTCATCATAGTGATCAAGGGGCTAGAATCTGAAGTTTGTAAGGAAATTTTGTTGGTTTGAGGATTGAGTTTATGTTAACCAATGTTATGATGCTGGAGTTGTGTGATTTCAATGTGGCGAGCGTTGAACTAAAGCTAGAGGAGTGGAACAGGATCGAATTATATTGGGTGGTACTCTTCCTTCTACATTAATAAAGAGCTTATTCCTTTTCTCATATGATTGTTCATATCTGTGATGATTATGTGTTTCAATGTATTCGATTCCATTGTTTTATAGTTGATAGATCATGTATGCTTTGATCGTTTCTTGTTTATGTTTCTCTTGATGCAGGTACCTTTTGAGAAGATTTAGTTCAAGTGGGAGCAATGAGAGTGATTCAAAAGAGATTTAGGAAGTGAAAGGCAACAAGTAAGTTCCTCCATCTCATCTATCTTCTATAATAAAAGGTTAAACTACTTTCATTATGTTGTTCTAGGTGTAGTCACCCACCTAGGGAAGATGTGTTTATCCATAGATGCAAATTCCATGTGACAGGGTATGCTAATATGCGGATGACAGAAAAATATAGTGGAAAGGATGATTTGCATGATCATATGGCATGATGGACTAACGCTTGGGGAATAGAACCACAACCAGAATGGGTGCACATTTTTTTCATACCTTATACACAATTCCAATGAACTGGTATCTAGAGAAGGAGCTTCACCATGGGACAGTCGAATGGGACATTTTAAGGGAAATTTTTCTACTAACTTTCATCTTTGAGGATGGGTTTGAGAGCATTGATGAAGCGCTCCAAGAGATAAAAGCTTCTATATTCAGAATGCCAAAGGAACCGGTAGAATGGGCTCAGTGGGATTGGAGAACGCAATTGCGCCATGTGCTACAATGTTACAATGTGACAGTCCAACAAGAAGAAGAAGATCCATGGAATATCACCATTCCAGAGACAGAAGGATAGCATGAAGTCGAAGGACCAAAGGTGGCAAACCCGGATATATCTCAACCTTTGAAAACTAGACATGTCAACATTGGGTCTGAAGCAGTTACTAAGTTCACGAAGATAGGAGACTATTGGGATGAAGATACGGTTGATAAAGTAGTTGAGCCGTTGCACGAGTACCAGGATTTATTCCTAAAAAAAATTTCATATTTGAAAGGAATCATCAAATATTTATGTGTTATGAAGATTACATTGAAGCTCAATGCAAAGCCTGTCAAGCAGAGGCCCTATCGGTTGAATCTAAAATATAAAGAGAAGGTGCACTAACAATTGGATAAGATGTTGGATGTCGGTATTATTGACCCAGTAGTGGAATCCGATTGGGTAAGCCCAATGGTGGTCCAAAAGAAGAAATAGAAAGGTGAGATACAAATATGTGAAGACTTGAGAAAGCTAAATGATGCATGTGTTCATGATCCGTTTCCAACACTATTTACTAATGAAGTATTAGAGAATGTCAGTGGACAGGAGGCTTATTCATTCACTTATGGATTTTTGGAATATCATCAAATAAATATTACACTGGAAGATCAAAGCAAGACAATCTTTGCGACGGAGTGGGGTTGCTTTCAATATATAGTAATGCCATTCAGATTGAAGAACACACGTGAAATATTTTCCCGAGTTTTGATTGTGGCATTCAAAGAATTTATTCATAAATTTCTGGAGGTGTATTTTGATGATTGGATTGTGTTTGGGTTGGTGAAGCACCATGTTGCAAGTCTGCGCCTTATGCTCGATACATGTCGAAGGTATCAGATTGCACTGAACTTGAAGAAGTCCATATTCTATGTGCCCTTTGGAATTTTTCTCAGCCATGTTATATGTAAGAAGGGATTGGTGGTGGACCCTGAAAAGATCATTGTAATTGTGAATTTGGAAGCTCCTAGGAATGTGAAATAGTTGCGCGCGACATTGGGGTACAATGGGTATTACAGGAAGTTTATCAAGGCATATTCTCAGATAACTACGCCAATGGAGAATTTATTAAAGAAAGATGTGGTGTTTTACTAGGATGATAAGTGTCAACACATCTTAGATGTTCTAAAGGAAAATATGGGGACTGTGCTCTATCACCCACAGAGGAACGGAAGCCTTTAACAAAATTTTGGAAAATGCATTAACAAAGATCTACAACGTGCAGAGGAGTGACTAATATATGCGTGTGCTAGTAATGCTATGGGCTTATAGGACTACCTGCAAGAAGTTGACAGGCCAAACACCATTTAGGCTGGTCTATGGAATTGAAGAAGTGATGCCCATGGAGTATATTGTGCCAATGTTTACGTATTGCAGCTTTGATAGAGATGATGGATCGTGAGACCTTGGAGGAGCAGCTCGCACAGATCATGGATTTGGAAGAAGACCACTTTCTTGTAGGATTTCACTAGAAAGTGTTATAGCACCATTTACCACCCTTGGTATTTGTGATGCTTGGTTTATGGCCTAAGGCAACCCCTCCTTCTAGACTTCGTCCAAATATATAAAAAATAATGGTTTATTCCTTTTACACTACTTTTCCCTGAGATAAAAGCGTGTACACGTTGGTCAGTCAATACCCAACCCGAATATATGTGCTAAAACACTTCAAAAGTTAAATTTCCTTAATTATGGGCGGAGTTCATGAGTTTTACCTATTGATTACCTCCTATTGTCCATGGCCCAACTGTTTCCCAACTAAAAAACTAATTGGGAGGAGTATAAATAGACTTCTATGGGAAGGCCTAAAGGAGGAGAAGAGATAGAGTTATTATGCTGAGATTATCCCTGACTGAGTCTGATGAATCCCTATGCCTCATGCACTTCCCCAATCTTTAGGAAACCCTTTTTTCCTCGATTATAGGTATTATCTCTCTTGCTTGAGATATAATGGTGTTGGTTATGGAAGAAGATTGTTGAAGACTAGGATAGGATGAATCCGGAGGACAGTTCCGCTTGGAGCCGGAAGAAGAATACTTAGGTGAATTCTCTCCATGTTATTTATAGCTTATTGTAATAAAAGAATTGTTGTCTCGTTTTCAAAATTAACTTTTTTTATGCATCAAGTGATGTTGTAATTCATATATGAATGTTGTTTTGATGTATGATCAATCATTTGTTTATATGATATAAAGTCAAATTTCGTGAATATGCTTTACTTCTATACTGCTATGTATGTTCGAATTGAATGATTTTCAGGTTTGAAGAACATCAGGAGTTGTAGAGGGTCTGAACCCTGTGGGACCTACTTGAATGAAGGAAATCCGGGTACGGTCGCTCTTTCATAGTTTGATTATATAAGCATTTTACTTGAGTTGTATGAGAGTTTCTTGTTGTAGTTTGCTTCTTCTCTATTGGGGCTCTAACCCAAAGCCCTAGGGTACTTATTCCCGAAACAAAAAGTGCAGAAGGAACACAAGAAAGCATGGAACGATAGGCATATTAAGTTGCACACTTTTAAGATAGACGATTTAGTGCTACTATATGACAGTAAGTTCATGAAATTTCCAAGGAATTTTCAAATGCACTAGTTAGGACCATATGTTGTTAAGGAGATCATAGATGGTGGAGTAGTTTAGCTCGTGAAGCTGAATGGGGAACCATTCCTGGGGAAAGTGAATAGAAGTAGGCTGAAGTTCTATAAGGGGAATCCTGCCCCTACGCAATGACTATATAGTAGCAAGACAACCTTAGTAGTCCAAGAAGCTACAAGGGATTGTGATACTATAAACTACGTTGCCTGACAAGGAGCAAAGCATAGTAGGGAGGCTTCGCGATGGAAGACAGGACTACGACAGGTGAAGCTACGCTGGATGAGATGCACCATGGAGGATGGTACCATGAAAATTGGTCCAAAAGTAGCCATTGGAGTTACTATTTATGATTTGATGGCCAAAATTTCATTAAGAGGAGCGGGTAGGCGCCATTTATGGCAAAAAGCTTTGAAGAATTGCCACCAAAGATGCATTTATGATCAGAAATGGGAGGGAATGGTTGGATATGAATTCAAAATGCCCTATAAATTAAGCATGTTGGTCCGCCAAGGAACACTTTGCAGTATGAGAATTGTTTCTGAGCCCTCTTGTTGTCGTTGTATGAATTGTGAGGTGTGGGAAGAACTCGTGTCACACACTTTGGTCACAAATTTGTCTACAGGTGCCCATAAACTATTCTTAGAATGAATGACTACCACAAATCCCACAGACACCATGAGTTTTGAAGTTGTCGTCTCTGACGTTGTGACCCCTGAGATCTCAAGTATGGAAGCTACACCCATTGTATCTACGACGTTGAGGTCACCTAGGCCGAAGAAATCTGATGCAAAAGAGAAGAAGAAGAAACCTATGCTGGTGAGACAGTCACCAAGGAAGAATCTAGAGGTTCAGCAGAAGGAGAAGAAGGGTAAGAAGTCGGAGAAAGTTGTGGACTTGGAGGAAGAGGAATTCCAAGGGGTGGAAGAATTGGATGCTCAGGAGGTCGAGCCTATCACACGGCTCCCAGAGTATATCCCACCATAGAAAGGGAAGGCAAAAGTTATGAAATACCCTGATTCTAGAAAGTTTACAGTCTCGACACCCCTATTGCCAGAACAGGTGGAATTTGAATGCACAAACTTAGCGTGCATTCCAGTGCTAAAGATGGAGGACTGGCATCTTGCGACCACAAGAGATTCCCTCATTTGGATACTAGCAAGTACATGAATAATATCTATTATGAAGAGACTGGAGTTACACGGTTGGAACCCATGAAGTGGGTCAGAGGTGTTGAGCAGGCTAGGTTGCTGCACATGCTCTGTGTACCACATTTTCATAGATCAATCATTAACATTGTGTGTGTGTGCCAGTTGCTCGCATTGGTGAATGATGGGTGCCTATCGTTGGGGGAACCCATCTGTTGGCTGCTTGAATTGTTTATTGATTAAACAGTCAAGTACCACATTAATTTGTCAACCCGGGAAAGTCCTTTTATTTCAAAGGTGACCTCGTACTATATGTACTTAATTCTAAAAGCATTAAAAGCTGTAGTATACACGATTCTATTTTCTGTCAAACTCCTTACTCTATGTTATAACAGTTAAAATATATTGCAGAGATAAAATGAAAGCAGTTAACTAAGAATACAAATCTACAAAGAGAAATAATGGTTGTTCCGTTAGTAGAGGATCAGGACCCTATCCTCAGGGTAAGGATGTTCAGCACCTGCCCCTGTAACCAAGTTGCTAATACACACTGCAATTCCAAACTACTGGTGATGTATTCTTTTACAATATCAAGCAATTAACAAAACAGAGTATCAGCAAAAAGGAAATTATCAGAGGTAATGCTACAGAATCCAAACAGAGTACCAGCAAAAGGAAATTACCAAACACACTCACACACTGACAGGAAATAAATGGGTGAATCTTGTGAAGAAGGTGGGCCCTGTCCCTCTCACAAGATTCCCCAGAACACAAATGCTAGATTAGGTGCTCAGAACAATCTTCTATTCATCTGCCAAAATGTCCAGTTACAATAAAGATTCAGACTTGCTGTTTGTCTTTCAAAATTTCCCTTACAACTTGTTTCCTTTTTTTTTTTCCCCGTTTCTACTGTAGATGTCTCCTCTTTATAGAGGAGACATCTATTACAATAGACCGTCATAGTTCATTCAGTTAAACCTTTTTGTCAAAAATAAGAAATCCATCCTTGTTACAGGATGCCATTACAACAGTGTGACGGTGTATTCCTTCTTGGTCTCTTACTGTTACACAGCTGGTAAAAAAACTTCAATCGTCTTCTTGGAATCCTCGTACTATCCTTTGCCGCTTCATTGTTGCTGATTTAGTAAACTCATGTTGTTCCTGGTGTTTTAGCAACTGTAACCGTGTTTTACCCTTTCTGGACAGTTGTTGGTCGTGTTGTGTCAACATGGAACTCTGGCGAACTTCTGATAGTTGTTGTTTGTCTTTTCCGGTATAACGTTTTCCCTGCTTTAGATAGTCACTGTTGCTAGTGTTGCAGCAACTGCGTAGTTGCTGTTTCTGGTGTTGCAGCAACTACGAATTATAATTTCTGCAGACTTTAGACAGTTTCAATGGTTACTTAGCAACTTGGTTAACTTCTCCAAAGATAATTATAAAGATAACATGAATATGTAATGAATAATTAAACATATAGTAATGCGGAGAGTTACTTCATACCTTGGAATGATTGGGTCATTATATAATCAAAGCTTTCAACTTATGGACTGAAAAAGGGTAATATTATAGCAAAAATACAAGGTCAAAAATGGTCAATTTGGAGTCCTAACATCCCCCCCAACTGAAAGGGTTGCATGTCCTCATGCAATGCTTACTCTGAATCTGAGTCGGAGTACTGGGATGAACAGTGTAAATTACTGAGACAGTAGCTATAGAAAGTGTTATCAAACTTGTCTCTGAACCCACAGACAGTCTCTAGTTGCCTCCATGCTGCCGCCTCTTCCTTTTTGGATAATCCAAACTGACCCTTGTATTGCTGACCAGATAACCATAAGAGGGGAAATTTAAATCTATAGCCAATCCATTTTTCAGCACATTGTTCCATACATCTAACATAGTAAGGTACCCTTGAAATTGCTGCCTGTAGATTAGGTGGATTATAGGGATGATACTCCTGCCTTTCCTTGGGATAGTTTTCCCAGAATAGGTTGTTGGCTTTAATAGCCAAAGGTGGCTTCGTTCTCACATAGTATTGGCAATCTCGCAAGAGCACTGCTTGTATTTGCCTAATGTGATCAGTCATTCCAGGTTCACTTAACATTCTTTGGTGCTGTGCAATGAAAGTAGCTGCATTTTGAGGTTCAGCCCTAATCCAAAGGAGGCAGTTCTGTTCATTATGTTGTGCTGAGATGAAGGCGTTTTGCCAAGTGAGTTGGTTGGCTAGAAAGGAAATGAAAGCTCTGAGTTGTATGTCGCCAACAAGAGGGAGTATATTCATTTTTCTGTCTTCAGACATGGCTTCGTTGTGGAGATAAAGCTCACACAACAAATTCTGATCATTTTTGGGTGCCTCTGCAAAGGTTTCAATAAATTGTTCTGATGTAATCACCTGATAAGGTCTACCATCTCTAACTGCCTTTATCTGTAAGAATGTTAGTCGTTCCCTCAAAAATGCTGCATAGTTGAAAGAGGGTTTTCTTGTAGCAAGTATTCTTTGAACTAACTCAAAAATCTGGGACAGTCTAGCTTTTAGTTCCTTAATTTCTTTGTACTGAGCTCTAGACTGCTCAAGTGCTTCCCAATTCTTATATGCATAACTGAACTAGATTCCCTTTTGCTGTTGGAATGCTTTCCCTTGTGACAGCTCATATTCTCTCCACCATTCTCCTTTTAATTCTTGAAAACTAGCGGTCTCTATGCATGCATCACTAACAGTGGGAGGTTCAGTTTGTGTAAAGGCGTCAACAAGAATTTTCTGCTCTGTGATAATTGGAGTAGGCCGGGGTGATTCAATGTCTTCTTTTCCATTTCCAGCCAATGTTTCTTCTTCTTGTTCCATAACAATTTGGGTAGGCTGGGGTGATTTTATGTCTTCTTCTCCATTCCCTGCTGATTCCTGTGAAACAGCCAATGCTTCTTTTTCTTTTTCCATAATAGTTTGGGTAGGCCGGGGTGACTTTATGTCTTCTTCTTCATTCCCTGCTGATTCCTGAGTTACAACAAGTCCTTCTAGTTCTTTCTTTACACTTTTTGGAGATCCTGCTGGTTCTTGTGTTACAGCAGGTTGCTCTGTTTCCACCTGTATAGTTTTTGGAGAACCTGCTGGTTCTTGTGTTGCAGCAAGTTCTTCTGTTTGCTCCTGCACAGTTTCTGGAGAACCTACTGGTTCTTGTGTTGCAGCAAGTTCTTCTGTTTGCTCCTGCACAGTTTCTGGAGAACCTACTGGTTCTTGTGTTGCAGCAAGTTCTTCTGTTTGCTCCTGCATAGTTTCTGGAGAACCTACTGGTTCTTGTGTTGCAGCAGGTTGCTCTGTTTGCTCTTGTACCATTTTTGGAGGGCCTGCTGGTTCTTGTGTTGCAGCAGGTTGCTCTTTTTCAGCAGAGGGTTGTGGTGGTTCTGTTTTTGCTTCTGTAGCAAGTTCTTTCGTTTCAACTACAACATCAGAAGGTTCTGGGATGACTCCAGTCATTGATTCTGCAACTACCTTGTATCCTGCTTGAGTGTATATCTCACCACAATTGGCACACAGATATTCATTCTCTTTCCTCTTCTCCGCTGCAGATGATACCCGTGCTAAAATGTGCAGGTTACGTTCATTTTGATAAGCTTCTTTGACCCTTATTATTTCCTCCTGATAATCATGAATTTGGGATTTCAGAAATTCAATTTCTTCCTACAGGGCAGATATGGTAGGCTCAACTTGTGAAGTGGCAGGTTCCAGTGGAGGCAGAGGTTTTGTTTCAACATTGATTTGAACATTTATACCCCCAACAGGTGGTTCTTGTGTGTCATTTGGTGGGGTAGTGGCTGTTTCCTGTGTTGCAGCCACTTGGCCAATATTACCTTGGGTGTCGGCAGCTGGTTCTTGTGTGACAGCTGCCTCAAAAGATAATGTCACGACACTGTGAACACTCTGCATCTCAGCCCCAGAGGGTGAGGGAGGGGAGTTTCCAGGGCTGGTGGAAGTACGAGTTTTTAACATGATAGGTAGGGGGCTGGGGAGAGTGGGGCTAGGGGATTCAGTTGTTACAGACGACCGAGTCCTTGGCTTGGGTAGAAAAGCAGAGAATTCAGATATTTTTCTTTTTCGGCTAGCTTTCTTTAAAATAGGGGCAGTGGCGGAAATAGCAGCTGCTTTAGTCGAAGCCCTAGTTCTTCTTCTTTTCGGTGGGGTTTCATTTTTCTATTGCATCTTTCGTTTGAGAAGGGTAATAGGGATGTTATCATCAGAGTCATCGGTAGAAATACCAAGTATAGGGACGGATGGGTTGGTTTTATTGGGGGATGGGGTTGTTTCCGTGGGTATTTCTACTGCTGATTGTGCATTTTCAGCAACTTGTGGGGGCGTTTGCTGCAGGATTTCTTCGGGCATTTGCTCTGGAATATCGTCTGTTTGCTGAGGGATTTCTTCGGGCATTTGCTCTGGAATGTCCTCTGTTTGCTGAGGGATTTCTTCGGGTATTTGTTCTGGAATTTCCTATGTTTGCTGAGGGATTTCTTCATCCTGCGCGCCAAAATGTTGGCTGCTTGAATTGTTTATTGATTAAACAGTCGAGTACCACATTAATTTGTCAACCCGGGAAAGTCCTTTTATTTCAAAGGTGACCTCGTACTGTATGTACTTAATTCTAAAAGCATTAAAAGCTGTAGTATACACGATTCTATTTTCTGTCAAACTCCTTACTCTATGTTATAACAGTTAAAATATATTGCAGAGATAAAATGAAAGCAGTTAACTAAGAATACAAATCTACAAAGAGAAATAATGGTTGTTTCGTTAGCAGAGGATCAGGACCCTATCCTCAGGGTAAGGATGTTCAGCACCTGCCCCTGTAACCAAGTTGCTAATACACACTGCAATTCCAAACTACTGGTGAAGTATTCTTTTACAATATCAAGCAATTAACAAAACAGAGTATCAGTAAAAAGGAAATTATCAGAGGTAATGCTACAGAATCCAAACAGAGTACCAGCAAAAGGAAATTACCAAACACACTCACACACTGACAGGAAATAAATGGGTGAATCTTGTGAAGAAGGTGGGCCCTATCCCTCTCACAAGATTCCCCAGAACACAAACGCTGGATTAGGTGCTCAGAACAATCTTCTATTCATCTGCCAAAATGTCCAGTTACAATAAAGATTCAGACTTGCTGTTTGTCTTTCAAAATTTCCCTTACAACTTGTTTCCTTTTTTTTTTCCCCGTTTCTACTATAGATGTCTCCTCTTTATAGAGGAGACATCTATTACAATAGACCGTCATAGTTCATTCAGTTAAACCTTTTTGTCAAAAATAAGAAATCCATCCTTGTTACAGGATGTCGTTACAACAGTGTGACGGTGTATTCCTTCTTGGTCTCTTACTGTTACACAGCTGGTAAACAAACTTCAACTGTCTTCTTAGAATCCTCGTACTATCCTTTGCCGCTTCATTGTTGTTGATTTAGTAAACTCATGTTGTTCCTAGTGTTTTAGCAACTGTAACCGTGTTTTACCCTTTCTGGACAGTTGCTGGTCGTGTTGTGTCAGCATGGAACTCTGCCGAACTTCTGATAGTTGTTGTTTGTCTTTTCCAGTATAACGTTTTCCCTGCTTTAGATAGTTGTTGTTGCTGGTGTTGCAGCAACTGCGTAGTTGTTGTTTCTGGTGTTGCAGCAACTACGTAGTTGCTGTTTCTGGTGTTGCAGCAACTACGAATTATAATTTCTACAGACTTTAGACAGTTCAACGGTTACTTAGCATCTTGGTTAACTTCTCCAAAGATAATTATAAAGATAACATGAATATGTAATGAATAATTAAACATATAGTAATGCGGAGAGTTACTTCATACCTTGGAATGATTAGGTCATTATATAATCAAAGCTTTCAACTTATGGATTGAAAAAGGGTAATATTATAGCAAAAATACAAGGTCAAAAATGGTCAATTTGGAGTCCTAACACCATCCTGATCATCGATATGCTCATTCATCGGATAAAAAAGTTGCGCTATAAAGGGGCGGACCCTACCGAAGAGTTTGGAGGGAAAAGTAGAGAAAAGGAGTTAGCGGAAAAAATGAAGGATTTGGTCTCGTAAAGAAGTCACGCAGATAATATATCCGCTCTATTCAGGACTAGGTGGTGTAGTTTGCCACCCAAATACTGGGAGGAAAAATTATGAGGAAATGTCGCGCGGACAAAGTTCCAGCGCTTGTAATATCATTGGCTTCCCAAAAGGGAGTTCAATATAACTAGGTGAAGTATTTGTGCAAGGAGTTCCTCATGAAGCTCAGGAGGACAACAAGCACTTCCATTATGTGTGGCTTATACTATCAATAGCCTTAGTAGGATGGAAGTTGTCGAAGGACAACCAGTTTCCTCCGCAGGTGGAAGACTTACCAGAGGCAGCGAAGTTCACTTTGCTGTGGGTGACAAAAGATCCAGAGAGGATCAAAGAATCAAAAAAATTCTTGATATTGATGGAGATGGATCTTAGGATAGTCATCAGTCAATGGCCATGCCTGTCGCCAACTTTGTACGAGAAACTAAAGGACTTCGCGGAGTTTAAGGTCGATTTCCACAATGTATCAATTAGGGTGCGAAAGGACCCTAATCTTATATGGCACAAGATGCCATACTTAGTCTCAGCGACGAATGTATAAGAAATCATGGGGAGTTTTCCAGCGGAGTGGTTCGAACCCACGGACCTTGATGCAGGTACCAGCAAGGGTGCTGAGAGATCTGTTGCACAGTAAACCACTGCATAGAAGAGTAAATAGGCAGCACAGAAAGAAGCACAAGCTTTGGCTAAGAAAAAGAAGAAAGAAGTTGGTGACAAGGCAACTACGGAAAAAAAATGTGCTGCCAAGGAGCATGCTGAGGCGAAACATACTGGTACAGAGGAAGTCGAAGAATCATCTTCGCAACATATAGATGAGCTGGAACTATCAGGACAGGGTAGAGGCAGTGAAGAGGAGAAGAGCACTCCCTTCACAGTAATTAGCATGGAATGGAGAACCGTTGGGCCCCGTAAGAAGCATAAATCAGATAAGCAGGTGCACATCGACCCGATGGTCCTCACTGAAGGGGATCTCAATGAGATTAGTGAAAAGGTCAGAGATACCACAACAAAGTTGTGGTAGC
Source organism: Pinus tabuliformis (assembly GCA_031772625.1). Classification (NCBI taxonomy): domain Eukaryota; kingdom Viridiplantae; phylum Streptophyta; class Pinopsida; order Pinales; family Pinaceae; genus Pinus; species Pinus tabuliformis. The sequence continues at coordinate 1,097,446,227 of CM062805.1, forward strand.
AATTTGTACAGAAATATATGCAGACATTGAGGAGCATCTAGAAGGATCTGCGCAAGCTACAAATCCAGAACGGTAGGATTCAAGTGAGCATTGGGCAAGAGAGTGGGGTGCAAGTGAGACTGCCGTAAGGAAGCATGATAGTAGCAGAGCTGGAACGGAATCTAGACCTCAGAGTCATACCTTTACCAGAAGGATCGATCTGTACGGAGTTAAAGGAGGATCACACTGTGCTAGGTACAGTGAAGGACATTGGAGTCAACTTGGTTATGCTTTTGCTTCAGACCCACCATGTGCTGCATCAAGGGGTTTCAGATGAGCTAAGGATCAGAGAGCAATGCACCTTTCTAGTCATCAGTGAGTTCAAAGTCAACAATGAGTAGATGTTCATGGAGAAATCTCAAGCATTGAAAGAAAAGGAGGAGTTGCAAACACGAATTCAGAGCCTGGAGACAGCAATAGAGTAGGCATGCAAGACAGTTCCAGAGTTCAACATCCCAGAGGATGCCACAGCTACAGTAAAAGTCAAAAAAATGGCTGCTACGGTCTATGCTTCTAAGGACGAGATAGGTAGAGTAGCGTTCAATTTTTAGATGAAGATCTCATAGATGCGCTGAAGTTGCAACCAACCACTTTGCTAGAGATCTGGGAGCAACGGGGAGTAGTGATCAGAGAAAATATGGGAAGTGATCTAGCCATGGAGTTATGGATGAACATACAGGAGGACCCAAACTTGGAGAGGCTGAACACAGATATTAGGGAGACACAGTGCAAGTACGATGAAGTCTGAGCAACTGAGTGCACTTTAGCGCCAGCCCAACGCCTCATGTGATTGCAGGAAGGCAAGTAGCTACAGTCACAGACAGAAGAACTACGGAGGAAATAGGGCCTTCTCCATGCCAAACTATAGCCATGGATAGAGGAAGCCTGTCATCTCACTCTATCACTTCAGAAAAAGATAAAGACACTGCATCATACACATAGAATGTGCACTTAAAAGTAGAAGGATCGACAACAGAGAAGCTAGTAGAAGAAGTGCAGCAGGTTGTGGTACATAGCTCTGCTCACATAGCAGCATTATAGGTCAAGTTAGGCATCCTCCGTAGCAAGATCGAGGAGCCAGTTGAGTGACTCGAGGGTGAGTCACCATATTTGTGTTGGGGGCATGTTAGGATAGGGTCCCTAGGGTCAGTTTTGGGGTTAGTTTAACCCAATTTTGTAAAAAGTGTTGTAAAGAATGTAAATTCTCCACAAAATGTGGATGCGGAGTGTGCATCTAGATAAGAGTCAAAGGGTATTTATCCCCCTGTTTGGGTAAGTAATAGGTAAATTTTGAGACTCACCCATGGGCCGCAGGCCATGGTATCGTATTGGAAATGCTATATATTTGAGTCATAGCGAGTCTAGAAGAGGTAGCACTAAGGAGTATCTAAGTAAAGATAGAGATTATTTTGTGAAAGTGTTAAGGCAGGAAGACTTTACTTCATGTACTTAGGTGAAAGGGGAAGGCTCCTATAGCTTAGTGTGTAGGAGGCCTTGGTAAGTCCGCGGCTAAATGCGCGGATCCCTGCAGCTCAATGCACAAGGTAGAAGAAGTTTGTAAACTGAATGCTGAGTTTAATAAAGACTGTTTTTGGGACAATTGTCTAGCTTATGAGTATTATTCTTAATTATGTTCATGTTATGTTATGTCGCTCAATGATATGTTTTTTGTGGAATAATGTGTAATTATTGCGCCAATCTATTGAATCTATAATATTTATGTATGACTTGAATAATTATCTGTTTTCGCGAAGATAGGGGTTAATTCTGCTATGTTTTCTGATGAATTGGATAGATCTGTGTAAAGGTAGATCTAGGGTTATTAATTAATGAGTGAAAGTGTATAGATTGTTCCTTTTAGGTCTCTAAAGTCTGATCACAAACCTTTGTGAAGGTCTAGAAGCCATTTCCTTAGAGCTACACTGGCGAGTCATAGAAGGATACCGATCTCCATGAACGTAGATCTAGGTGACAATGGCTTGAAGACTACTTATCACACTGTCTCTGGATGCAGAAACCTAGTTTAGAATCCCCTAATACTGCGTCGGCTGAGACTGCAACCTGTGCTATGTAGGTTGTTTCCGAAAGGGCCAGCAATTAGGGTTTTGTTGGTTGGCATGAACAACTTTGAACCTGGGTCAGGCCCCCTTAAGCTAACAGTACCAAGCGATGTGTTCCCAGTTTGATGGCCACATACACACCCTTTAGATATCGATTATCTACATGTAAATTCATAGTATCTTCTAAACTACTCGAAATACTACAAAGGAAAGAAAAATAGGAGCATCACGAAAATAACATAAGGGAAAGGTAGTAGAAAAACATCATCTGGAACTAGCAATGGAAGATCACACTCTCCATCCATCATGAGGAGCCATGGGAAGAGGAGTGTGGCACGACATTTCATATAAATATGGAGTTCAAAGACAATTAAAACATATGACCACCCCTAAAAGCTATTCCACTAGGAAGATAAGGTGAACCTCTTCAAACATCAACATTCTCAAACCAATGGAGATGGAGAAGGACTAAGTGGCGTGGGACGAGCCACAAATTTACGTTGGGGGCTTGTTGGAGGCTAATTTTTTTGAAATTTTGATAAAGTATGAGAGACCGTGTGCAAAGGTGAATGACACAGAAGAAGGGAAACTAAAACACAAAAGAGAGGATGTCACAGGATAAGAAGGTGAAACGCAGAAGAGTATTATGCATAGTTTAACACAGTGCCAACTAAGCAAAGTCCCCTGCAAGGAAGATCTTGGTAGTTAAGATCTGAAGGCATCTAGCAAAGGTGGGAAGGATCATCATGATGAGATCCATGGAATATATTTGCAATAAAAGGAAAGGTTATAGAGTGGAGGAAAGGTTTTTAGAAGATATTATGAGCAAGGACCAACTGTAGGTTGGAGAGCATGGGACCGTCGGGGGAGACTATCAGAAAATATCATGGTTCTTAAGCTAATGTGGAGATTGACTAAACTGGATGAGTATTGGAGGCACTAAATTGGATGAATATTGGAGGCATGATGACAGAGTATCCTCGAGTGACAATAAGAAGGCTCGACTTCTCTATTTTGGGGTTGGTTAGCTAGTTCGAGAATCAATCATTTTGAAATTCGCTAGTGTGATTATTGTTAGTATATTTCTAGTTGTTCTGTTATTAGGTTGTATGTTAATGGTTGGTTATCCATCTCACTAGTGGGTTGAGTTTGTTCTTAGGTAGACAATCCACATGGAGATGCTGACACTTTGTGTTGTGGAAGAATGTAATGTTTTATGCTTTAGAATGCTATGTTGGTGAGTTGGTTTGAAACACCCTCTACTATAGTGCGTTGCACACTTTTCTTTTATGAAGTAATGGAGAATGAACGGATTTCCCTGTAACATCCCCTGGTTGATTTTTCATGTAAATAAAATAAGACCAAGGTCATGGGACACATATTCCAAGCTGAATGTTGGGCAAAAATATAGTGATGGGTAGCACGGGTGATTAATTAATGGCTACGGAAATGGAAAAGGCATTGGTTAAAAGGAAAACTGGCATAAAGGAGTGTTATTTATGAAAATAACAGAAAATAAGTGTTGTAGTGTTTTCTTCTCAAATATGTATGGAAAGGAAACACTTAAGACCGTGGATGAAAAACGGTATTAACATTATAAATGGATGCTAAACATTGTAGATCTGTAGCAATTGATAGAAACAAAACCTGCCAAAGTCCTGATCTATGCCATAATCATAGTTAAACAACAAAATGAAATAGTAATAACTCCAATCATCCAATGGAAACCAGATATACAAAGAATAGATTTTATTATAACACTTGTGAAGGGAACAAATAAATGTTACCAATCCCCCTCTATGGGATGGGTTCTTGGCTATCCTAAAATGTCTTCAGCGAGTGTACAGTCTCTCTCCTCTATAACGTGTAAACCCAGCAAATTAAATGTTTGAGCTCAATGGGAACTCAAATGGAAGAAAAGTGGTGTGTGACAATGAAAATAATTAGAGTTATAGCAGTGAGTGCAACAATGAAAATAATCAAAAGTGAATAATGAATGGAAAACCCTTCTATTTATAACAAAATATTGAGTTATTCTCGAATAATGAGCAATAATAAAATATTATTAACCCCATTCTTGGAATAACCACTTGGAATATTTTATTATATTTGGTTAGGAGGGAAAAAGTATTTAAACTTTTATTTAGAAATAAAAAATAAATAAATGATTTACTTATCATCTCAAGAAATTGGTTAAGGAATAATAAACAAATAATGATTTATTTAACTATCCCTGAGGGATTTACTCAAATTTGACAAGGAATAATAATTAATTAGTGATCAATTAATTATTCCTAGAGAAAAATAAGATAATTAATAATTTATCTTTTGATTTTTCATAACTGGGTCAAATATGACAGGGAATATTAATTAATCAATGGTGTAATTAATTATTCCTAGAAGAAAATCAAATAAATAGTGATTTATTTAATTATTCTTCATGGGTTTAATTATAAATTACTTAACAAATGTGGTTTATTAAGTAATTTTTCACAGTGAAAGCAAGTTTACTATGGTAAAATTGGCTTTACATGGTGTACTTCAATCCATCTAGTAAATTAGGCTAGATGATCAATTTTTTGGTGTTAACAATAAGAGAAAAGGAAAGTGAAGAGACACAAATTTGTATGAGAGGGAAATTGAAGGAAAAATGAAGAAAATAGAGGCCTCAATGATAAAAAGGCTTATGAGGATCAGTTCACAACCTTTTTTTAGTTCAATTTTGGAGCTCTCATTTCACTCTCTCATTCTCTCACACTCTTGCACACTTAGATAAATCTTAGAGCACACTTGGAGCACTCTAATATTCACTTATATTTGGAGAAAGAAGGAAAAGGAAAGAAACAAAGCACTAGGGGACAGTTGGATAAACAACTAAAATTGGATTTATTTGCATGTAATAAGTGTTGGAAATAATACTGAGAGGGGGGGGTGAATCAGTATTATCAGATCAATAAAACTTTTTCAATACTCAGAAACATATACGCTACTTCAGTTAAGTGAACCAGCGTGTACACGCTATTGTGTCTAAAGCAACCAACGTATAACTAGAAATCTTATGATTCAGTTAGTTTATCTTCAGTAAATGCATCAGGACATTATTAACCATATTAAAAGTAAACAGGTGCAGTATAACAGAACAGATCATCACACAAAAACCACACACATGAACACCATGATATAAGGTGGAAACCCAATGTGGGTGAAAACCACCTGCTGCAAGTCGTCTCTATCTTTCTTTAATAAGAAACTTCAGTTTACAATCTTTTGTACTGGTGCAGCCTTATACCAGTACGCAGGCTACAACCTGCAGAAGGCTACAACCTTCTCTCGTTTTCCAAACTCTCCTGGAAGGGAGCTCCAACCCCCTTTGCTCTTGTACTAGCTAAGATACTAGTACGTAGGTGCTGGCCTACAATCTTCCTTCCTTCAGGTACCACTTTTCATCAATTTTCAGATTGGATACTCCTGAAGCACAACATTACAATCTGAAGACCAAGATTCATTCACTTTTCATAACAAATCATTGAAGCACAAAACAACCAATACTAGCATCATCAATCTTTGAATCACTGAACCACTGAAACCCTGTCAACACCCAGTCACCAGAACACAGAGCAGACTACAGAACTCTACAATAACAGTTAGACCCAACTGCAACCCCAAAAATTAAGCTTCAAAAGATATACGCTACTTCAATGAAACCAACCCGTGTATACACGCGCTTTTACCAAAGACAACCTGCGTACAGATCTAAAAATAATTTCTCATAACTTGCAGCTGTACCAGACATCAGTCATACCCAGAACATAACATTGCGTCAGTATGCAGATCTAAAAATATGCGTAATCAACCATATACAGATAGTTCATTTCAAACCGTTTGATCTCGATCTATCCTTAGATCTAGACTTCCATCAATCGGTGTGTTCTCTCCTTAGCTTAGATCAAGCAACCCAAAACTTGCATAGTAGATCTCTTTGTTTATCAGATATTCAAGACTTTTTCAGTACACTTGCCTAATGATCTTCTTCTCCTTATATAGCCTTAGGCCCTTCACAATACCACGGTCCAAAACCATAGTAACACAATACCATCAACTTCAAAACTCGGGATCAACACGACTGTCGAGATACCTTGGTCCAAAAACATAGGCTCAAGTACCGAGGACTAACTACCACGGACCAAAAGAAAGCTTCTCGATATGTACGCTCTTTTCTGTTCATAAAACTGCGTGTATACGCGACTTCGTACATAGCGAGACTGCGTATCCGCGACTTAGTATATAGCGTACCGGCGTGTATACGCAACTTGGGCTTAATGAACCTGCGTATATGAAATTTCTCTTCATTCTTGTAGTCTGGACTGAGATCTGTCTTCAAAGAGAGTTGCCATCAAGGACAATACCTGTACCATAGCGCCACACCTGTGCCAAAATGCCAACAATCTCCCCCTTTGGACTTGATGGCAACCCCAAGATCCTTAGAATCATTCTCCCCCTTTGTCATCAAGGGCAAAGGGCTGTGCTCCCCCTGAGTACATGCTGATATCTCTGCTCTGCTGTGCTGAACATGCTCCCCCTAACTGTAGGCAAGATCTGCAAAAGATGTTCTTCAAAAGAACCAAGACTTATACCACATAAAGGACCTTCCTATCACCAAGAGACTCAATATATACATCCATACTCCCAGCCAAGAGGGGATACATCAAAAATTTACATATAACAACTAATTACATTACATCATTCATCCCAGGCATAGTGGGGAAACCAACATAGGCCGTTACATGACCTTGACACCATAGAAGAGATATCACAAAAGAGATAGATGACATAGAAACGAAAAAACTAGACCAAGACTTATGAAAGTCACCAGCAGCATCTGATAATCATCTTTTAGATCAGCAACCAAGATTTCCTTCTGTGCTCCTTCTCCTGAAACCAACAACAGTTGTGAACTAGAACCAAAAGCATCTAAATTCCAACAATGCTTTATTAGACTTTAAGTTGCTCCCCCTGAAACTGTGCTTGCTGCTCCCCCTGAAACTGTGCCTGAAGGACTCTGTCATACCCATCTCAGACCTTCTCCAACCAGAATCTGCCCTAGCTGTTCAGAACTCCATATACGCGACTTAACCTGAATAAATTAGCGTATGTACGTGGATATCCCTTACACAACTCGCGTATACCAACTTTTCTTTAGAACAGACAAGCTTCAACAGCAGGATGAAGCATCAACTACTCCCAGCTTTTGTCTGAGATATTCAAAAGTCTCCTTGGGCAGTGGTTTTGTGAGAATATCAGCAACTTGTTCTTTAGAAGGAACATACTCCAACTTGACCTTTTGTTCAAGCACTTGTTCCCGGAGGAAGTGATACTTGATTGGTATGTGCTTGGTCTTTGAATGCATGACTGGATTCTTTGAAATGTTGATTGCACTTGTATTATCACATAAGATAGAGACTGGTGGAGTGCAAGTGATTTGAAAATCTTGCAAGGTCTGCATCATCCAAAGAAGTTGTGTGCAAAAAGATGCCGCAGCCACATATTCTGCTTCAGCTGTAGATAAAGCAATCGAACTCTGTTTCTTGCTGAACCAAGATACTAATCTGGAACCCATGAAGAAAGCACCACCACTTGTGCTTTTCCTATCATCCACACTTCCAGCCCAATCTGCATCTGTGTAAGCATGAAGATTGAGATCTGTATCTCTAGGATACCATAAGCCATAGTTTTGAGTCCCTTGAAGATACTTGAAGATTCTTTTGACTGCCTGAAGATGAGTTTCCTTTGGGTTGGCTTGAAATCTTCCAACAATTCCTACTGCATGCATAATATCTGGTCGGGTACCTGTCAAATAAAGCAAACTTCCAATCATGGATCTATAAGTTGGTTGGTGAACTGCTTCTGATTCATCATTTGCACTGAGGCTGCATCCTGTAACCATGGGGGTACAAACTGGCTTTGAATCTTCCATGCCATACTTCTTCAAGATCTGCTTGAGGTACTTGGTTTGAGACAAGAAAATACCTCCTTCATTTTGTTGGATTTGCAATCCAAGAAAGTATGTCAATTCTCCAAGTAATGACATTTAAAATTCTTTCTGCATAACCAAGGCAAAGTTTTGACTCATAGCCTCTTCATTGCTGCCAAAGATAATATCATCTACATACACAACAAGTATTAGCAATTTGTTATTTTCAACTTTCATATAGAGATTGCTATCTGCTGATCCTTTTGAAAAACCTTGTTGGTGAAGATATTTGTCCAAACGATAGTACCAAGCCCTTGGAGCTTGTTTGAGACCATAGAGAGCCTTTTTCAATTTGCATACAAGGTTTGGATCATTCCCAAGAATGAAACCATCTGGCTGCTCAATATATACTTCTTCTTCTAAGTCTCCATTCAGAAAGGTTGATTTCACGTCCATTTGAAATACCTTGAAGTTTTGAAAGCTTGAGAGAGCAAGGAACATTCGGATGGCCTCAAGTCTTGCAACAGGAGCAAAGGTCTCTTAAAAATCTATTCCTTCTTGCTGCGCAATACCCTTTACAAACAAGTGTGGCCTTGTTTCTAATTACTTCTCCATTTTCATTCGATTTATTTTTGAAGACCCATTTTGTCCCTATGACATTCTTATCTTTTGGTCTAGGAACCAATTCCCAAGTGTTATTCTTTTCGATCTGCTCAAGTTCTTCATCCATTGCTTTGACCCAACATTCATCTTTGCATGCCTCTTTCACATTTTGTGGTTCAGTGGAAGAGAGTAATGCCAAATAGCTTGAAGCTTCTGCAATTGTTCTTCTTGTTTGTACTCCTGCTTCTTTCTGCCCCACAATCTGAGATTCTGGATGATTCTTCTGAACATATCTGGATGGAGTCTTCTCTTCTATTCTTGTCTGCTCCTCTGGTTCTTCTTGAGGTTCTTCTTCTTCTTGAGGTTCTTCTTCATCATTCTGTCTTTGAGGATAGCCTTCATCTTCTTTGATGTCTTCATGATGAACTTTCCTAGGAATGTATCCCTTCTCATCAACCACAACATCAATGCTGTCAACAATTCTGCCAAGTCTTTTATTGTAGCACTTGTATGCTTTGCTATGTGGAGAATAACCAAGAAGAATGCCTTCATCTGCTCTTGGTTCAAGTTTGCCAAGTTGCTCATCAGTATTCTTAATATAACATTTGCTCCAAATATTTTGAAGTGCTTCACCGAAGGAGTCTTGCCACACCAGAGCTCATGAGGAGTTTGAGTGCTATTTATTCGGACATTTGTTTTGTTGAGAATAATAACCACAACATGTGCAGCTTCACCCCAGAAAGTTGTGGGAGTACCTGATTCATCAAGCATAGCACGAGCCATTTGTTGGATTGTTCTGTTCATTCTTTCCACAACTCCATTTTGCTGAGGAGTTCTAGCTGTAGAGAATTCTCTTCTTATCCCATGTTCTTCACAGAAATTGAAAAATTCATTCGAGGTAAACTCCCCACCTCTGTCAGATCTGAGGCACTTAATTTTGTGTCCTGATTCATTTTCAGCCAAGGCTTTGAAGGATTTGAATTTTTCGAATGGTTCATCTTTGTGCTTCATAAGTCCTAACCAGACAAACCTGGAGAAATCGTCAATGAATAATATCAAATATTCTTATCCTCGAGGTGTTCTTTTTCTGAATGGACCACAAGTATCTGTATGTACTAGCTCAAGAGGCATGCTAGCTGATCCTTCCTTCTTAGGAAAATTAGTTATGGTTTGCTTTCCAAACTGACATGATTTGCATATGGTGTTGTCTGGAATTTTGATATCTGGAAGATCACGAACTGCCTAATATTTGCATGCTTTCCTTATTTGTGGAAAGCTTAGATGCCCCAACCTCCGATGCCATAGCCAGTGTTCATTATCCTTGCTCAAATAGCATTGTTGTTGTCTTTCTTCAAATATGTATAGGTTATTTGGAGTCCTTCTTCCTTTGATCACTGTTTCACCTGTATCAAGATCACGAACACAACATCCATTTGATCTAAATATTACCTCTGTTCCTTGATCGCACATCTGACTGACACTCAGAAGATTATGCTTCAATCCATCAACATACAAAACATTTCCAGCTTTGATCTTCTCTTTCAACAGAGCAACGCCTTTTCCTTTTATGGCTGCAGAGATATCGTTTCCAAAAGAAACTTTCTTTCCCTTTTCTAATGCGGTATATGATTCAAGTTTTTCTTTGTCCCCTGTCATATGCTTCGAACATCCGCTGTCAATGTACCATAGACTTTCTTGACCTTCTGCATAAAAGGCTATCCACATCTTTCTGGTTGTGGTTCCTTTATTCTCCATGTTCTGACATTTGAGGTTTGTTCCTTCTGAGTTGTCTTCCAGAACCTGCTCCTGCATTCAGAGTCTTCATGACCAAAGTTATTACAAATAGAGCATTCAACTTCATTTTCAAGAACCGAAAAGTTGTTATAAGTCATTTTCATGGTTCCAGTCATACTTCTTTTCTTTTGAGCTTCTCTAGTCATGATTGTCTTGTAGGCAACACATTGAGCTGCTTTGTGACTGAAGTTATGGCAAGAAAAACATTGGCCATTAAAGAAATTTCTGCGATAATCAGATCTATCATCCAACCGATTGTAGCTTCTATTGACATCCATTCTTGGGGCAAATTGGGAAGATTTTACCTGTGGCTGATTGTAGCTTCTGTTTGTCCTTAAGGCAGCTTGTCCCCGAATTTCTTGATAGTCTTTATTTGTTCTTGAGGTAAACTATCCCTGATTCACCTGATGACTTTTATTTGGTCTTTGCTCGCTCCTCCTTGCTGCATCAAGATAACTTTTAGAGGTAGAAGCTTGAGATGTTTCTCCATTATATCCCAGACCTGTCTTGATCAGAGGAGAACGCTGCACATTGATAATCTCATCCAAGGTTTCAGATCTTTTAACAAATTTAAGATTAATCGCTTTTGTTTTCTCAATCTCCTTTCTAAGACAAACAATCTCACATTCCAATTTTTCAAGATGTTTTTCCTTTTCCGCCAGTTGACATTGTAGAGAATCAATAATAGCATTTTTCTCTTCTAAGCAAACTTTGAGATTATTCATTTCTTCAAAAAAGCCTTCTACATCTATAGCATCCATGTAGTCATCATCTTCAAAAGCCATTAAAAGTTTATATATATTACCCTGTTCATCTTCGTCACTATTTGAAAGACCATCACTATCTTCATGAGTGTAATAGCTTTTCTTCTTTTCATTCTGTTTCTTGTTCCATTTAACAGGTTCCTTTCCCTTGCCATTCTTATCTTTGTGAGGACATTTGGCAGCATAATGACCTATTCTTCCACAAGCAAAGCATTTAAAAGGTAACTTACCTCTGAACCTTCCAGAACCCCTTTGAAGATTTCTGACAAAATTTGATTCTTCTTCTTCATCTTCTGGCACGTGACTTGCTTCATAATAATCTTCTTTGCCTGAAGCCTTGAAAGCAGCTTCTCTTCTGTCTGATGGACCTCCTTTTCTCATTTCATAAGCAGTTAGAATTCCGTGAAGCTGAGACATAGTAAGAATTCGTAGATTTTCTTTTTCTTCTATTGCAGACACTTTAGATTCAAATTTGGGGGACAATGATCTTAGAACCTTTTCAACCACAATAGCCTCTTTTATTTCTTCACCCAAGTTTTTCATGCAATTAACAATCTCATCTACCCTAAGGAAATAGTTAGCCACACTTTCATCATTATACATTCTGAGAGTCTCATACTTAATCCTGAGAGTTTGAAGTTTAGCACGCTTTACCTGTTCATCTCCTTCATAGCTCGTGACAATTTTGTCCCATATTTCTTTTGCGGATTTATAGTGCATTACCTTCATGAATTCCGATTGGGATATACATCCTAATAGAGTACTGACTGCTTTCGCATTTGTTTCATATTTCTTTTTCTCGGCTGGATCTATAGGAGTAGCTGAAGGAAAAGTGTAGCCTGTCTCTACGATGTCCCAAACTTCTGTACCAAGAGATTGAAGATAGGCAGTAACTCTTACCTTCCAATAATTGAAGTTTGTCCCATCAAAAACCGGTGGCCCGATTGATGCTTCTCTCTCGTAGTTGCTCATGATGAACGATCTACCTTCAAGCGATCAAGCTTCTCTGAAGGACCTGCTCCGATACCAATTGTTGGAAATAATACTGAGAGGGGGGGGGGGGGGGTGAATTAGTATTATCAGATCAATAAAACTTTTTCAATACTCAGAAACATATACGCTACTTCAGTTAAGTGAACCAGCGTGTACACGCTACTGTGTCTAAAGCAACCAGCGTATAACCAGAAATCTTATGATTCAGTTAGTTTATCTTCAGTAAATGCATCAGGACATTATTAACCATATTAAAAGTAAACAGGTGCAGTATAACAGAACAGATCATCACACAAAAACCACACACATGAACACCATGATATAAGGTGGAAACCCAATGTGGGTGAAAACCACCTGCTGCAAGTCGTCTCTATCTTTCTTTAATAAGAAACTTCAGTTTACAATCTTTTGTACTGGTGCAGCCTTATACCAGTACGCAGGCTACAACCTGCAGAAGGCTACAACCTTCTCTCGTTTTCCAAACTCTCCTGGAAGGGAGCTCCAACCCCCTTTGCTCTTGTACTAGCTAAGATACTAGTACGTAGGTGTTGGCCTACAATCTTCCTTCCTTCAGGTACCACTTTTCATCAATTTTCAGACTGGATACTCCTGAAGCACAACATTACAATCTGAAGACCACGATTCATTCACTTTTCATAACAAATCATTGAAACACAAAACAACCAATACTAGCATCATCAATCTTTGAATCACTGAACCACTGAAACCCTGTCAACACCCAGTCACCAGAACACAGAGCAGACTACAGAACTCTGCAATAACAGTCAGACCCAACTGCAACCCCAAAAATTAAGCTTCAAAAGATATACGCTACTTCAATGAAACCAACCCGCGTATACACGCGCTTTTACCAAAGACAACCTGCGTACAGATCTAAAAATAATTTCTCATAACTTGCAGCTGTACCAGACATCAGTCATACCCAGAACATAACATTGCGTCAGTATGCAGATCTAAAAATATGTGTAATCAACCATATACAGATAGTTCATTTCAAACCGTTTGATCCCGATCTATCCTTAGATCTAGACTTCCATCAATCGGTGTGTTCTCTCCTTAGCTTAGATCAAGCAACCCAGAACCTGCATAGTAGATCTCTTTGTTTATCAGATATTCAAGACTTTTTTTTCAGTACACTTGCCTAATGATCTTCTTCTCCTTATATAGCCTTAGGCCCTTCACAATACCACGGTCCAAAACCATAGTAACACAAAACCATCAACTTCAAAACTTGGGATCAACACGACTGTTGAGATACCTTGGTCCAAAAACATAGGCTCAAGTACCGAGGACTAACTACCACGGACCAAAAGAAAGCTTCTTGATATGTACGCTCTTTTCTGTTCATGAAACTGCGTGTATACTCGACTTCGTACATAGCGAGACTGCGTATCCGCGACTTAGTATATAGCGTACCAGCGTGTATACGCAACTTGGGCTTAATGAACCTACGTATATGAAATTTCTCTTCATTCTTGTAGTCTGGACTGAGATCTGTCTTCAAAGAGAGTTGCCATCAAGGACAATACCTGTACCATAGCGCCACACCTGTGCCAAAATGCCAACAATAAGTTGCATGTGTGATTTCCTTATTGATTTATGGATGCATGGTATATGCATGTGATTTTCTAGTTTTGTATTTTCATTGGCATGGAGATTTTCCTAGATTGACAATGGTTTAGCCTTGCCTTCCCATTTCCTGGATATCCATGGTGTTGCAAGTTTTTCCACTTTATTTTTTTCTGATTGGTGCTCATGTTCCTTACAGTTGTGGGCTCGAACATATGCTCTAGAATCCCTAGAATAGCTTGGGTTGAGTTACTAGTCCCTAGAGTCAAGTTGGACAAATTCTTTGGAGCCTTAGAAGGATATGGATTGAGTTACTAGTTCCTGGAGCCCTATACAGCTTGGGTAGAGACTAATCACGTTGGTGTTAGTGATGTCTGACTGTAGAGGTGGAATCGTTGTGGTTTAGGGTTAAGGTGGTTTGGCCTCTGGAATCCCTAGTTGGTGTTGTCTTGGTTTATTCCATGATATCCCACATTCATGCTTGGAATATGGTGTGGGGGTAATTGGTTGAAAGAGAGATTGGGTTCAACTCAATCTATTGTTAGGTCGTACATGGAAGTCTCTGAATTGGTTGGTATGTTCATATATTAATAAAAACTATTCTTCTACTATGTTTCATGTATACTTATAGTGATTATGTTGGTGATATTATGGTTGAGTTTCCATGATTCCTATACTGGTTATTTTCTTATTATATGTTGGTTATATGATGTGTACCATCTATGGCTCCTATCATGAATTATTTATTTATTGATTTTTTGATGAATGTATGGACTAAAAAGTGTTTTTATATCTATAGAGGGCATAGGGCCCTCTTAGTGATTCTCAGATGAATTTCAGACTAATATAATCAGATATGCATTCATGAACTATAGCTTAAATTTTTTTCATGTGTTTGACGAAATGTATGTTATGGACTAGGCATGTCTTGGGTAAATTCTTGTTCAAGTTTTGTATGAAAATATTTTTCATTGTGTCATATATAATTATGAGAATTTACTAGAAGTTTTTCCCAGTGGTCTAGAGGATTTCCTAGAAAAGTGGCTCGAATATCGGGACGGCACCCTTTGAAGTGGAGATGTTGGGTTATAACTACATGGAGGCAGTGTTGTGCATGTGGTTGGAGGCCTATAACTACACCCTAGCCTTGTCATGCATGCGGTAGTGGGGTTAGGGTAGTGAAAAATAGCCCCATCTCAGGGTTTGGTCACCTAGGGTGGTCCTTTGGCCTCTAAGTGTCTTGTAGCCTTGAGGGATGGTGTGAGTTATCTGTTTGTCAACACCACTTAAATAACTGGAGCTTGGAGGTTGGGTTATGTCATAGTAACCCTTCGTCTGATGTTTACCCTGGTATTCTAGTGAAATTAGGTAAATTTGGGAGGAGGTCTTACATCCCCCCTATATTTTCTCATGAATGTGTGCATTATCTTCATTGTTGTTGTCACTTTAGCTAGATAGTGTTAGCATAGTATTCTATAATGACTTATGAATCATGAGAGTTTGACATGACTATCGTACTTCTATTGTGCTAATAACATGGACATTGAAAAGTAAGTTAGGTTGTTAGAATAGAGTTACGCAATATCTTTCTCATCATAGGATTTTAATATGGCTATTATACTTATGTTTTTTTAATTGCCATGGATTACACATAGTGAGTTATGTAATTACGGTTGCACACACAGAAACTCCATTTGACTGCGGAAACCTGGTTCCAATAGTCCCCCATGGCACTGTTCAAATAGCAACAAGAAAGTCCAATTTAATTTGTCCTTGAATTAAATTATAATTATATTCTCATAGAAACTTGTAATAATTAATTAAGTTAAATTGACTTAATTGACTTAGTAAATTCGAGTTGGAAGTCTATCTAGAGTCATGTAGAGTTATCCCTAAAATTTAGGGGGTTGGGTTGAGTTCTTTGGATTTTTAATTAGATAAATCAGTCTAGCTGTGTTATAGTCAGTTAAACTAGTTCTAACTATTGGAGGAACTAGTAGAGGTCTAGTAGTGGAGTAGTGCATCGGTGCATCACCAGTACCACACTAGTTAACTGAAGATTCACTCACAAATAATTCATGCATGTCAGTTTAGATGAAGACCCAGTTGATATTAGAGTTTAGGGACAGTGTACTATCAGTTGTATAATTTTCCGAGTTGTACAGATGGTGCATGCAATCAGTTGAGGACCTATGTTTGGATTGCGCAGTTATGGAGAGTGGATTTCCCAATTAAATATGGGTTGATTCCTCTAGGAATTGCGCAAGGAAGTAGGGGCTTGGAAGGAAATAGAATTGGCTAAGTGTTGGCTTGAGCTGGCTTGTGAGGCAGAGAGTTAGATTGTACTAGTGCAGGAATTGTTCAGGATGAACAAGCATTGTATTTTCTTCTCATATCTTCTAGTTAATGCAATATAGATAGTTGGGGTTTTTAGTAGTTTCTTTCCCCAGAGAAATATTGTGTTATGTGCGATGGATATTCTTCCTTTTCTGCTTATTGTTTTCATTGATCATTTTTGGTTTCCGTGGAGAAGAGTAGATTAGATTCTTATCTTGTGTTTTTAGCAAATCACATAAGTTTTTGAATATACAGGAAAAATATACATGGTATCAAAGTTGAAGACAATAAAGAAGAGGAGATTTCGAGTTTGGTGTGTAGGTGAAAATCAGATTTGCAAGTTTATACTTCAGAGCATAAATATGGCTTTCTACAGGCTGTGACTTGAGTATGCCTTGGAGGGAATCTTGAATTACATAGCTTGGAAGGACAGGATGGAGGTAGTGCTAGAAGACGATGGCCTCGAGGAATTAATAGATCATGACATTCCTAAGCCTCCAGCATCGGATGCTAAAGATCTGGTTGAATGGAGAAAGTGTGAGGAAAAATCAAGAAGGATTATCCTTGAGGGAGTTCGAGACTAGATTGTCTCGAGTCTCCATGGCAAGGATGCTCCATACTCAATGTGCAAGGAATTTACGGACCTGTTTCAAAAAAAAAGTGACGATAGGAAATTGGAACTAAAGGACAAACTCAGAAAGATCAAGATGGAGAAGGGCAACTCTATTCCGAAGTACTTGACCAAGTTAACCCATTTTCATGATGAGCTTAGAAGTGTTAAGATTACTGTTGCCGAGGATGATATGGTGAGCCTAGCTCTTCTGGGACTTCCCAAGAGTTGGCACAGTTATCAGGACTTTGTCAATGGGAGGGAGAAGCTACTAGATTGGGAACAAATATGGATGGATTTGGTATAGGAAGAGATTCAGAGGAATACCAAAGACAGATCCACATAAAAGACTAATGATGAGGAAAATTGTGCCTTAGCAGGTAAGGAAAATAAAGGGAAGGGGAAATCATCCCATTCCAAATCAAATTATTATCATGGAAGCAATAAGAAGGACATGTCGAAAGTCAAGTGATTTCATTGTCATGAGATGGGAAATTCGGCCACAAAGTGTCCACTCAAGAAGGCTAGTAAGAAGCCCTCAGGAGGAGCGACGGGATGTGAGGCTCTTGACTCAAAAATAGAACTAGAATTTACCCTCATCGCATGTATGTTTCCATTGATGGTGGGTAGTATATGGTACCTGGGCAGTGGAGCTTCTTTCCACATGACTAGTAACAAATAGGTCTTCAGTAATTTGGAGGATAAGGATCTCCAAATGCATATCGAGATGGGTGATGACAGGAGGTATAGTGCTACTGGGCCTGGTATAGCTACCTTTCAGAGGGATTTGGGTGCTCCCCTCACTTTACGAGATGTTGTGTATGTTCTTGATTTGAAGAAGAACTTGGTCTATGTTTCCATGTTGGAGGATAGAGGCTATGATGTGATATTTAGTAAGGGAAAGGTTTTCATTTGTCACATAGCCACAGGATAGGTAAAGAGGATAAGGATTCAAGTGAAGAATATCTACAAGTTGCAGGTAGAATATTGTGATGCCTTGAGCACAAAAGTAGAGAGGGTGTAGATCCGACACATCGATAAGTTGTGGCATAGATGGTTGGGTCATTTGCATCATGGAGATTTGAAAACCATGCAAAAAATTTCTATCGCTCTTCCCAAAGGTACACTAGAGAAAGTTGACACATGCAAAGGGTGTATTTGTGGAAACTACACCAAGTTTTACTTTCACGACAAAGACATTCGAGCACAGGCTATCCTTGATCAAGTCCATTCAGATGTGTGTGGACCATTCTCGATAACATCCATGCCCAAGTACTTGTATTATGTTATATTTGTTGATGCTTTTTCTTGTAAATGTTGGATATTATTCATGCATAAGAAATATCATACTTTTGCAAAGTTTTGTGAATTTAAAGAATTGGTCAAGAAAGAATCTCGAAGGAAGGTTAAAGCTCTAAGGAGTGATAGAAATGGAGATTATGTGTCAAATGAGTTTAAAAACTTTTGTGCGACAGAAGGCATTCGACGAGAGTTGAAAACACCTCATAACCCATAGTAGAATGGGGTCCCTGAAAGGAAGAATAGAAGCATAGTAGGGGCAGCACAGACGATGTTGCATGATCAGGGCCTTCCACTACACTTTTGGGCTAAGGCATGCAACACATCTATTTATTTTCATAATAGAAGCCCTCATCGAATTCTTGGGATGAGTACACCAAAGGAGGCTTTATCAAGGAAGAAACCAGATGTGGGTAACTTCAAGTTTTTTGGTTCATCGGTCTAACGCCATGTAACCAAATATGGATAGAAGAAGCTTGAACCAACAACAGAGTTGGGGATATTTTTGGGGTACACTGATACACCTCACAACTATCAGGTGTACCTACTAACCAACAAGATGACAGTGGTTCATAGGGATGTAAAATTTGATGAAGATAAGGCCATGAGATGTTCCCTTGAGAGGGAGATTCAACTACATGTGGTTGAGGATATTTTAGTGCCTAAGGAGGAACCTCAGATTGATGTGGAGTAGCCACATGCATAGGATCAGGGAGTGGAGACACCCACTCAAGTAGAGTCTTCCAAATATGGGAGAAAGTGCACCAGAGAGGTTGACAGGTTATTACATGATGTGAGAGATAATGAGGGAGCACCCACATCACATCGTAGGCAGAGGAGGTCACCTGAAAGGTACATTGGATACATGGCTCCTATGAGCTAATGTGTTGAGACAGAGCCATATTATTTTAAGGAGGAAGTGCAACAATCGGTTTGTGTTGATGCCATGGTTGAGGAGTATGACTCCATTGTCAAGAAAAGTGTTTGGGATGTGGTCCCAAGGTCGACAAACAAGTTAGTGGTGAGTTCCTGATGGCTTTAGTGGGTAAATAAAGCAATGGATGATAGTGTGGAGAAACATAAGGCCAGGTTT
Source organism: Pinus tabuliformis (assembly GCA_031772625.1). Taxonomy (NCBI): domain Eukaryota; kingdom Viridiplantae; phylum Streptophyta; class Pinopsida; order Pinales; family Pinaceae; genus Pinus; species Pinus tabuliformis. Next base: position 1,097,465,380 of record CM062805.1, read on the forward strand.
ATGGCCCATGGATTTTGTCAGGTGGAGGGGATTGATTTCAATGAGACCTTTGCTCTCATTCCAAGGTAGTCATCAATTAGATCCATTTTGGCACTGTCAACATAGATGTAATGGAAGATACATTAGGTGGATGTAAATACAACCTTCCTTAATGGCTGATTGAGGAAGAGGTGTACATTGAGAAGACTGAAGATTTTGAGACCTTCAACCGAGAGTTGAATGTGTACCACCTCAAGTGAGCTTTGTATGGGCTGAAACAAGCACCCCATGCTTAGTACACCGGGATCGATAGCTACTTCACCAGGTTGGTCTTCACCAAAATTGAAGTGGATGCAAACCTTTACCATATTGTGGTTGAAAGTAAATTGTTGATTAATTTTTTATATGTCGACGATTTGATTCTGACAGGTGATGATAAGTTGATCAAGTCTTGCAAAGAGGACCTTGCAAGAGAGTTTGAAATGAAGGACTTAGGGTTGATGCACTACTTTCTGGGCATGGAAGTATAGCAAGGTGATGAGGAGATTTTTTTCTCTCAAGTATGCCAACAAGATACTAAAAAGGTTCCACATGGAGAGAAGTAAACCCACAGAGAATCCTCTAGCAGGTAACTAGATGAAGGAGGATGCTACTTCTGGTGAAGTGGTGGAAGCTACTATTTACAGGCAGCTTTTGGGTACACTCATGTATTTGGTGAACACACGATTAGACATGTGATATGTAGTTAACTAGCTTAGTCAAGTGATGGTTAAGATGACCAAGATGTATTGGAAGGAAGCCAAGCAGGTGTTGATATACCTCAGGGGCACTACTCAGTATGTTTTATGGTACAAATAGACAGAGTAAGTGAAGGCTTCACCGATGCAGATTGGGTAGGGAGTCCATCCAATAGGAAGTGCACATCAGGAGGGATCTTTAGTATTGGGACAACAGTTTTTTCTTGCTAAAGCAGGAAATAGAGATCATTTGCACTCAGTTTAGTATACGCAGAGTACATGGTTGCTAGTCAAGCAACTTTTGAGGCCATCTGGATGAGAAAGATTCTGGTTGGTTTGTTTGGTCAGCAGATAGATCCAATTGTGATTTACTGTGACAATCATAGTTGTATCAAACTCTCTAAAAATCCAGTTTTTCATTATCAGTCCAAGAAATTTGATATCTGCCATCACCATCTTCTAGATTGTGTGCAAATGAGAATTATGTTGTTGGAGTACATTCTCACAGAGGAGCGGGATGTAGATATTTTGACAAAGACATTATCAAGGTGAAAATTTGAGTTTCATAGAGACAAAATTGGGGTAGATGATAATCCCTTTCTTATTGAGAGGGAGTGTTAAAAATAGCAACAAGAAATTCCAATTTAATTTGTCCTTGAATTAAATTGTAATTATATTCTCATAGCAACTTGTAATAGTTAATTAAGTTAAATTGACTTAATTGACTTAGGAAATTCGAGTTGGAAGTCCATCTAGATTCATGCAGAGTGATCCGTAAATTTTAGGGGCCCAGGTTTAGTTCTTTGGAGTTGTAATTAGATAACTCAGTTTAACTGAGTTATAGCTAGTTAAACTAGTTCTAACTGTTGGAGGAACTAGTAAAGCTCTAGTAGTGTAATGCACCAATGCATCACCAGTACCACATGAGATAACTGAATATTCACTCACAAATAATTCATCCATGTTAGTTAAAATGAAGACCCAGTTGAGATTAGAGTTTAGGGACATTGTACTATCAGTTGTATAATTTTCTGAGTTGTACAAATGGTGCATGCAATCAGGTGAGGATCTATCTTTGGATTTCACAGTTATGGAGAGTGAATTTCCCAATTAAATATGGGTTGATTCCTCTAGGAATTGTGGAATGAATTAGCGGCTTGGAAGACAACATAATTGGCTAATTGTTGGCTTGAGTTGGTGGTGAGCACCAGTATTGCAGCAATAATGCTGCAACTCCTGGGCGGCCTTCTTTACTCTTATCAACCCGGTAGTTCATAACAAACTTGGAAGCGACGGTGTTGTATGCACAAGTACTAGTTCTTACTATAGGTTGTCACTTGGTCAGTTGGGGCAAGATCACTAGGAGCTCAAGCCAAATTCTATGGATTCCAAAAGAAGCTCTAAATGTGATGAAAGGAAAGAAAGATAGATGCTATTCTAATTGCAGAAAGGAGAAAGACTGAAATGTAAAGCAAACCAAGTAAATCCTACTTAACCAACTAATCCTAATTTTGTAGAAAGCACTATGAAAACCATGAAAAGAATGCCATAGATCTATTCAAAGAGGTAAACAACATCTAAATAAGCTATTTCTGGAAGTAAATGAGAAAAAACATTTTTTTGGATTTTTATGTATTTTTATGTGAATTTGACATGTATGTGATTTATTGTTTGTGAATGTGGCAATGAATAGGCGGTGTTGAAAGGAAGTTTTGGGGCTTGAGAGGATGTAGGATGGTGTGGTTGGGTCCTAGGAGGTCTCAGGTGGCCTTCTAGAGGATTTTCCCACACTCGACCTTAAAAATAACGCCTACAGGAAAATCTACAGGAGGACACAGGAAATCTACAGGAGGAAAAACAACGTTCTACAGGAGGCCTACAGGAGGAGGCCAAGAGCAGTTTTGGCTGTTTTGAAGGTGTGAGAGTGGGTGGAAAAGGTGGATTAAGGCTGGAATGAAGTGTTAGGGCACCTAGGGTCTACCAAGAATTATTAGGAGAGAGAAATATGATTGGATTTTTTCAAGGAGAGAGGAAGGAATTATATGGAAAACGCAGGAAACTAAGGCAGAATTGAGGGGAGACTTGGGCAACCTGTAGGGCATGGATCAGATGGAGGATGGGATGGTTGATAAGCTGATCTACTATGGGAAGATATCTGCTACATAGACCACTGACATTCAACCAATGAGATGAAGCAAGCAATGAAATAAGTGCATCTAGAAAAACAGAGTTTTGCATAAAACTAATCTAAACTGTGATCTATGAAAGGAAATGTTGATAACTGCTGCAAGAAAGGAAAACATGGAAGAAGACTATGGTAAATAAAGAAGTGAACATGATGGAGAAGTTCTGAAGCAAATCAAACTAAACTATTAACCAACTAGAATGCTGTAAACACTAGAAGTCCTATGAATGAGGAAAATCTGTGTTTTTGAGGCATCAAGAGGGTCTTTGCCTCAAATCATGGTCCCAAAGGGAGGAAGAGAGGCCAAGGCACTGTTGTTAGCATTTTGAATCTTTTTCTTTACCACTGCTTAACCTTCTATAGAAAGCACAAATGGAAGCAAACTACTGAATCATCAAAAGTAACCTATTCTTAACCATGAAAGAAATACATCTAACAGCAATCTAATCTATAACTGAAATAACACATACAAATAAAAGTAAAGAGGAGCTTGGCTACTTGGATTGGGCCCTAACGCAAGAGCTTCAGCCCTCTGAGGTAACTTAGTGCTAACTCAAAAAGGATTCCATCTTTATTTCCAAAATAATAACAAGATTACATGAAACTGTCAAAATAATAAGCTCGAAGTTGAGCAAAGTTTACATAAGCAAACGTACAAAAAAAATCCAACCCTAGTGAGGCCCTAGACCTCTCTACTTATACAAATGAAGCTACCAATAGCTTCCTTAAAATCAGGGAGGCTTGGCTCCCAAAACTCGATATAGTCATTAGTCATCCTCCACTTGCTCAGCTGCCTACTAATACATGACTTGCCTACTTGTGCTCCGAGCTGAATGAAGGAGAATTCGAAGTGAGAAGTAATAAATGAGGGGGAATCCCTTCTATAAGTTCTCTCCTTTGTCCACTTCGAGTTATTGCTGCCATTTGTCCACTGAATCCTTGACTTTGACCACAAAATTCATCAATAATCTGCATTAAGCACATATTAGACCACATGACATCCTAACTAACTCAACTCACTCTATAAGCATAAATATAATTAGAAAATCATACAATAAGCTAAGAGAATGGTTTATTTGACTAGGTTTTGAGGTAAAATGAGCCCATATAATTACCCATTTATGAGGCTCATCATCACCCCCCTACTGAAAGTGTTGCTCATCCTCTGAGCAACCTAGTCCATCTCCTCATCTTTTATGGCCCTAGTGGCCTCCCTAGCATCCCATGCTTCTAATGTGGTCTCCTCTTCCTTGTCATAGAATCCTGCCTTCCTGTCTATTTCTTCCCACTGCTCCTGCTCTTCTTCCTCTCTTCTGCCTTCTAGCATGCCTAGCAGTAGTGGGGGACTCAATTTGAGGCCAATCCAATTGACCTTCAACCTCTGCATGGAGCACTTATACATGGGCACTCTCCTTAATGCCTCCCTCATCCTCATTAGGGAATGATATTCCTTGATCTACAGACTATGTGGTAAGGTATTCCATCTCCTCATACATGCATGTACATAGTCATCCCCAAGTAACCTTTCCATATCCTCAAAATGTGCAATGGCTTGTGCTTGATCACTTATATATCTAGGGGCAATATGAGGATTATGGGCAAGCAGGTTATGTGTGTTGATGAGTGCCATGGGGTCTGATGGCTCAGCTCTGATCATTAATGGCTCATTCTGCTCCTTTATCATCAACCTTCTTATTTCTGTTGCCTTAACTCTTCATGGTTCATCCATGAGGCCATGGCCATTAGTTGCAGGTCCCCTAGCCTAGCGTTAGGGTCCCACACATTCATGTCTATGAGGGCCATGTTATGCAGGTAGAATTCTTCCATCTTTGACTTATCTTCTAATGTGATTTGGTCACACAGGTCCATAAACTGCCTGTAATCTTGGAAAGGAATGGTGCCTCTTTGTGACAAAGTCTTTATCTAAAATTGCAACCATTGGTCCTTGAGATACAAGCCATAGGATTTTGCCAGTTGCCTACATTGCAATGCCTCCATGGACCAGCTGGCCATGCATGCTAGTTGGGTCTCTTTCTCTTGCAGTTGTCTTCTTAGCAATTTATTTTCAGTTTCAAGGTGGCTCCTTGTGATTTCTTCTCTGTGTCTGGCAGCACTTAACTCTCTGCCCATTTCTTTGAGTTTGTTCTCCATATGGCCAATATCCTCAACCCCTTTGGATTTGGCTATTTGCATCCATCTATGGGTCCTTATCCTTTCCTTCTCTAATTCAAGGAATAGAGGAATTTCAATTTTTTTGGAATTATTCTTCCCCCCTCAAGAAGACTGTAGTAGGAGCCAAGACTTGGCTAGGGATCAGGTTCTTGTAGCTTTGTTTCTTCCTCCTTTCCCTGTGGCTATCCTTCTACCCTTTTCTCAAGCTCTTGGGTCTCCTGTAGTTTTGATAGGGTCTCCTGTAGAACTGCTTGTGCCTCTTGTAGGACTATTTTTTGGTCATGTAGTTCTACCTTTACTTTCCATGTGGGGGATCTAGGAGTTCCCCTTTCATATGCGATAGGTGCCTTGGAAGGGGATTCCTTTCCTTGGGCAGAGGGTGAATCTTCAATAATAACTGGCACTTTTGAAGAAGGTTGGGGTTTCCCTGATTTGATTCTTGTGCTCTTCCTAGCCTTGAAATACATTGAGGTCTGCCCCTTCCTCTTCTTTTTTGGCTTAATCAATGTGTTGATGGTAGTGAGGGTAGTTGCTGCCTCTCTTTCTAGGATCTTAGGGGACACTTCAGTGTTTTCTGCCTCTTTTTCTGTCTATGTTTGCTCTTGTTCCTCCTGCTCTGTTTATTTAGCTTTTTCCTCCTGTATCTTGCTTTCTTCCTTCTTCCCTTCTTGTTCTTCTAACTCACCAATTGCTTCACCTTCTCCCCCTTGCTACTCTTCCTCCTCACTACTAGTAGGACTAATATCATAGGTCAGGGTCTTTATGTCATCTTCAGCTATCATGTTTCTGAAGATTTCCCATGCTATAGGGAGTGTAAATGTATGGAGGGCTTCTTCCACTAAAATTTTGATTAACCCATGGTGAGCTAGTTGCTCTGGATTTCTTGCTTTTACTTTAGTACTGGAGTCAATGAGGGACTGCAGGAGGAAGTAGGGGATGTTGAGCTTCTAAGGGGCTGGAGTGTCCATGCCATACCTTAATTCATGAAGGATTCTAAAGTGGTACCCATAGACAATGATGTACCTCCCTTCATAGGAAATATACTTGATTATTTGGTAGCTAACCTCATCCCAAGGATATGGTATGCTAGCCTTCTTATGCCATTTTTATCTTCTACCGAGGTTTAATTGTTTTGGAAGAAGTTTTTCTTAGCATCTTGACCAATTGGTTTCTCATCCTTGCTCCAAGGCAATCCAAGAGGAAGGGTAGTGACCCTACTGATAAATTTAGGGGTTACCTCCATGGAAATTCCTCTAAAGGTGATAGTGGCATGTGTTCTGGTGTGAGGGACCAAAGAGTGGGCAAATGCTAGAGCAATTTCCTATCAAACCCTCGGAATTTCTCAGAAAAGTTCATCCAATTTTCTCTTGTGAATATGTCCACTACTGGGGGATGTGCATGGAGCCTGGAGGAGTCGGTGAGCTCCTTCCTCATAAAACCTCTTGTCATTTTGTTTATGCTTCTTTGGGAAACCAAATGAGGAGAAGGAGACAACAATTTTTGAAGAAAAATAGAGAAACAGAGAGACTGTGTTTTTTTCAAGAGATAAGAAGAAATTCTTTTATGTATTTCCTCCACCTAAAGGCTTTATTTCCTCCTCAAAATTTAACCACTGCTTGCATATTTTGATATTTAATGGGGGTATGTATAGAGCCTACCTCCTCAGCCCGAGAATTGTGCTAAAACCTGTGTTTTCTCCCTTCAAAAAAACTCACTGTCCCTCCTGTAGAAGACTGTTTCCCCTCTTGTAGAATTCTTGTAGGTTCTCCTATAGAACATGTAAGTGCTCCTGTAGACAATTCCGAGAGTAGGAATATGGGAGAGATCATTGGAGAATGATGGTTATGAGGCTGTGGGGGCCCGAGGAGATTGTAGGAGCAGAGTTTCAAGGAGAGAATGAAGGAAAAGGTGGTGAGAGTGCTCAGGGAGGAGTACTTATTGCTTTTTATGGATATTTCTGGTGATGGAGGGTGAGTTGGCCAAGTGTATGCTGTCCATATTCGGATCATTGGTCCCCACCTACCTTGTCATCATGGCCCTTTCCTCGTAATCATCCCTCGTGATTACATCGGAGTTCACACTTCCTCCACTACTTGTCCTTGACATCTTTCCTGAGCTGACTATGCGCACGTGTGGGTGACATCTTCAAATGAGTGGAGTCAACTAGCTGAAGGTGGCCAAGTTAACTGGCCACCTTTCCCTCATTCAACCTCAACCATCTCGTTGTTGTTGCATTCTTTCTAATTACACAAATGCAAATAGAGGAGCTGGTTAGTTACTTACCTAATATCTAGATGTATTTGCTATGAAGGCTGTGGCTCTTTCTCTCTGTTGCATGCCTTTGTTTCCTTTGATACATGCTATCTGCTTGCTGATGTGTGGCTATGCTTTGTGCAAGCTCCTATCTGGCTGGATTTGATCTGTAGGTGTCTTCTTCAACCTTCATATTTGCACCCTCTTGCTGCTGATGCTAAATTTTAATGGGATCAGCTGTTATAGGAATTCCTACAAGAGCTCCTGTAGCTGCTTCTCCCTTTGAAAATTCAGCTTCTTTCTGTGCTTGGAGCTATGAGGATGATGCTAGAGATGTAAATAGAGATAGAGAGGTAATAGGTAGGCTTCAGGTGAGGTGGATGGTGCTGTTTCCTTTCTTATTTTTGTTTTTTTTCTTTTTCCTAAAAAACTATTTTTTTTCTGTGTTTTTCTTAGGCAGGAAGAAGAATGATGCTTGGGATGTGATGCAGGCTTGGAGATGATGGCAAGGGGGTTTGAAGACTGTAGGAGGATTTATAGATCTTTTATGAAGCTTCCCTATCCCTCAAACTTCCTTTTATATCCATTTCTGGCTCTCTATAATTCCTACAAGAGCCCCCTGTAGAAAACATAGTTTTTGAAAAATAAGCACAGTGAGATGAAAAGAATGCCAAGAATGATGGAGAAAGGTGTGGGAAGGTAGGATAGGTTGTGGTATTGGTTTCAAGTCTCCCTTGGAACCTTCTGCTGCTTCCTGTAGTCCTCCTGCAAACCTGCAATGCAACTGGAAATTCATTTTTCTTTTCCTCTTTTTTCTCTTTCTTTTTTTTTGAAAACAACTAGGGCGCCTCAGGGAGGTTTTCACCCTAATTGCCTACCCTGGGTGCCTCCAAGGGAGGTTTTCACCCAGGGATCTTATTTTTCTCTTCTTTTTTTTGACATCATTGGGCCGCCTCGGAAGAGGTTTTCAACCCAATGATGGGACTCAAGCACCTCATGGAGGTTTTCACTTGGGTCCTTATTTTTTATTTTTTCTTTTTCTTCAGTGAGTGGATGAAGTGGAGGCCAAGATATGCTCCACTACCATCACTATTTTATTCAAATTTTCAATGAACTTTCGTTTAGAGAGTGGTTTCTTGTAGACTTTCAACTGATGTCCATTGACAAGCATGGGGATGGCTTCAACATCAATGGTTCTGATCAGAACTAAACCATTGTCATTGCATTTCTCCATAGTGTAGGGTCCTAGCCATCTTGTCCTTAGCTTTCCCTTGAAATATTTGTATCTTGAATCATAGAGTAGTGCCCAATCTCCCTCTTGGAATTACTTCTCCTTGATTTTTTTGTCATGCCATATCTTTCTCTGAAGATAAACTACCTCTATATGGAGAAGGGCCTGCATTTTGTGTTCATCCAATCCATTGAGCTGGAGTAATCTTTCTTTCTGTGCATGGCTGAGGTCTAGGTCCAGCTGAGCTGCCATCCTCAGGGTATTGAATTCAAATTCTATTGATAGCAAAGCCTTCTTCCCATAGACCAGCTCATAGGGTGTGAACCCTGTAGTGGTCTTCCATGTTGTATTATAGGCCCAAGTGGCCTCAACTAATCTGTCCACCTAGTCTTTTCTGTTGCTGCTCACTACCTTTGTCAGGATCCCTTCCAATGCTCTGTTAGTGACCTCCACCTGCCCATTGGCTTGTGGATGGTAAGGGGTTGAAGTCCTGTGCTTGATTCTATGATGTGTGAGCAGGTCTTCAATCAGATTGGAAGTAAACTGACTACCTTGATTTGTGACCAATTCTCTTGGATACCAAAACTTGTAGAATATGTTCTCTCTCAAAAATTTAGCTACTTTTTCCTCTGTTGTTGCTTTGATTGCTTTTGTCTCTGCCCACTTTGTCAGGTAATTGGTGCACACAATGATGTATTGCTTCTGCTTTGAAGGAGGGCTGATAGGACCCACAAAGTCCATGCCCCACTTCTCGAATGGCTCAAAGGTCACTTGAGGTTGCATGGGCATCTCATCCTTTGGAGTAGGTTTCCCCATCCTCTGGCACTGATCACACTAGCTGGTATATCTCCTCACATCCTGATGAAGAGTGGGCCAGTAGTAGCCTGCTTGTAGTATCTTGAAGGTGGTTCCTCTTGCTACAAAATGACCTCCACAAGGCCCATCATGATAGGTCAGGAGGATGTCAAAGACTTTATCCTCCCTGACACATCTTCTCAACATCTGATCTGGGCCAATTTTGAAGAGATTGCCCCCAATCCAGGTGAAAGGGGTGCTTTTCCTCACTATCTTTCTCTTCTCTTTTGAGGATAGATGTGGTGGAAACTGTGCTGAAACCAAGTAGTTTGCTATATCAGCAAACCATGGAGAGAGTATTGAGATAGAAAATAGGTGTTCATCTAGCATTTGGTCATCCACCATTCCTTCTTCACTTGCAAGCAAATTTACTCTAGACAAAAAGTCAGCAACAACATTTTCTTTCCCAAGCTTATCAACAATGGCCAAATCAAACTGCTGCAGTAAAAGCAACCATCTAATAATGCGAGAATTCACATCCGGTTTGTTCATTAAATATCTAATTGCAGCATGATCAGTGTGCACAAAAGTTTGATAGCCTATGATATAATTTCTAAATTTGTTTAAAGAATGCACGATAGCTAGGAGCTCCTTCTCGGTCATTGTATAGTTTAACTCCGCCTTTGACAAGTTTTTGCTTATAAAGTATATGGCATAAGGTAACCTTTCATCAATTTGTTCCAAGGATACTCCTATTGCTTTGTTCAAGGCATCTGTGTGAATGTGGAAAGGTAGGGCCCAGTTTGGGCCTCTTAGAATTGGGGCAGTCACGAACTTTCTTTTCAAGGTATCTAGGGCTTCTTGATAGTTTTCCAACCATATAAACTCGACATCTTTACCTAAAAGGCCAAAAAAAGGAGAGGCTAGCTTACTGAATTCTTTAATGAATCTCTAGTAATACCTCGCTAAGCCTAGGAAACTTCTGACATCTCTCACCTTTTGAGGAGGTGGGACCTTTTGGATCCACCTGCAATCCTTGTTAAGATATTGCATGACCTAGCACGGTCCCTTCAGTCATCAAAAATTCACATGTTTCTGGACTGAGGGACAGGTTCATCTCAATAAATTTGTCGAGAACATTTCCTAGATTAGATAAGGCTTCCTGAAAGTCAGAGCCATAAGGAGTAAAGTCATCCATGTATATCTCTACTGCATCATGAACTAATTCAGAGAATATACTCAATACCGCTCTTTGGAAAGTGGCAGGAGCATTACACAAACCAAAAGGAAGAACCCAATATGAAAAAGTTCCCCAAGGGAAAGTGGAAGTGGTCTTATCTTGGTCTTCCGGGCTAATCTGAATCTGATTGTACCCGCTAAATCCGTCTAGGAAAGAGAAAAACGTTTTCCCTGCCAGACCGTCTAACACTTTATCTATGAAAGGTAAAGGAAAATGGTCCTTTTTAGTGGCTTTGTTCAATTCCTGATAGTCAACACAGATTCTCCACTTACCATTTTTCTTTGGTACTAGCACCAAAGGAGAGACCCATTCACTGTCAGAGATGGGATAGATGAATCCTGCATCAAGAAATTTCTGTAGTTCTTCCTTAACAATATCTTTAAGTGTTGGATTCATCCTCCTTTTACACTGCCTGACTAGCTTGCAATCCTCCTTGATGTATATATGATGAGTACATACTGAAGGGTGCACTCCCTTCATCTCCTTATAACTCCAGGCGAAGGCATCTAGGTGTTTTCTCAGCAAGCTACATAGTTCCTTCTCTTGGGAAGTGGATAGGGATGGATTGATCTTCAAGGTTCTTTCTCGGCTTAACTCTATATTCTTAACACGGAGAGAGGTGGAGTTGGCCGCACAGAGATCAGTTGAGGGGTTGGTTTTGGTTTCTCTTACTATGTCCTCTAATGGTGATACACTGGGAGGTGGATTCTAAATCAGATTTTCAATCATATCATCCTCATCTTGCTATTTCCCCCCATGGCGATTCCTAAAGCAAAAAGCAGTGCATAATAGACTTCATCCTCATCTTCCTCCTCCAACCAAGGAGGTAAATCATGTTCTAGCAAGGGTTGAGCAGGAGGATATAGGACTAACTGCTTGGACATATGCTCGTTCTTTATGGTCATGTTCCCAACTCGACAGCTGATGTAGGCATCGACGGTAGCCAGCCAGGGTCTTCCCAAAATGAGAGGATACCCAATGAGCTTTGCCTTTGGCTGGAGAACTAAGAAATCAACAAGGTGCTCCCAAGAATCAATGGAGACCATCACATCTTCCACAATCCCCTCAGGGGTCACGGTGGAGCGGTCTGCAACCTGTAGCATGGTTGTGTTCTTCCTCAAGGAGCTCGGGAGGTTGAGTTTGAACATTGTGTCCTTTTTCATCACATTAATGGCAACTCCCAGATCAATCAAGGTGTGTGGGATCATGGTGCCATTGATGTGGACATAAACTACTGGGCTTCCAGGGTCCAGATATTTTGGACAGATTACATGCCCTAACATCAGGTTGGATAGTTGTCCTATGACATTGATGGTTGGGGCATCTCTCTTGCGCCTTCCCGAATGCCTAAAGCACTTCTCTTTGATCAACCTATTGTAGATAGGCACATCTTTTATGGCTTGGAGAAGTGGTATCTTCACACATAAATGTTTCAATTCTCCCAGGAGTTTAGTTTCTTCTGGGGTAGGTTGGACTGTTGCAGATAGTCTCTCAGGAAAGGGTGGAATTGCTTTAGGTTCACTTTCCTCTTTATCTTTCTCAACCTCCCTGGGTGGAGGCTGCCTATCTGGGAGAACTTTCCCGGATCGCAAGTTAATTTCCTGAATCTCCACAACATAAGTTGGGCATGATGGTTCCCCACTATATACTTGTTGAGCCTGTCTATTGTTCGGGTTCGGATTTGGCTGGGCAGGCATCTGGGGTTGCTTTGGTGGAGTAGGAGGTAATGGTTGTGGTTGGACAAGTGGTGGAGGAAAAAGAGTGGGAGGAGAGTTGTATTGGGGCCTCCACCCCTGATGAGATGCATTCCACTGAGGCTGCGGTGGAGCATAGGATTGAAATGAATGGGTGGCTGGTTGGGCATGATATGGAGATGTGAAGGACCAAGGAGGAGGTGTGGACCAGGAAGGATGAGTAGGGGGGGCCAAGAAGGTATGGAAGTGACTTGGTTGGGGTTATAGTATGCCTGAGATGTCCCTTGCATCCCCTGCTGATATGGTCTAGGTCCATGTAGCCTCCTTTGGTTTATGTAATAGAGTTGTTCAGTGACTCCCTCAGCCCCCTGATATACAACTTTAAGTCCAGGTAAGGAAGGACATTTGTTCGTAGAATGATTTTCTTCACAGACTAAACAAACTTCTATAGATTTCAATGGGCATTCATTCTGAGGATGCCTCCTAGTGCATCTAGGGCAAAAAAATGGCCAAAGGCCTCTCTACTTCCTCTTGTTTCCTTCTGATATGTAAGGTATCCATTTGCATGGAAAGAATCTGTAGCATCTCACTCTTGAAGTCTTCCAGCATGTTTCCAATTTCTCCTTTAATGGATGAGCTAGAGGAAGAGGTACTGGCTATGGGTTGACTCCCCCTACCTTTCTTTATGGCTACTCTAGAATGGTTTCTAAAAACAGTCTTTATGTCCTCATAGGATAGTTGGTAGATGTCTCCCCTAGCGAGTAGATGGAGAGTGTATAAAAGGTCTTCCCAAATTCCCCTGAGTAGGACCAGCTTCAAAGACTCAGGGTCGAGTGTACACCCGACCCTTTTGTAACTGAGTTGGAACCTCTCTTCATAGTCCTCCAAGGACTCATCACTTCCTATGGTCATTCAAAAGATTTCTTCTTTAGTATCTTTTGACCTATAATAGTCTCGATACTTGTTGTTAAAGGCTTGTTGCATCTGACCCCAACTTGTCATGCTATTGCCAGGTAATCCCATGAACCAGCGCAAGGCTGCATCCTTGAGAGTAGAAGGGAACAATTTCAACTTTTGCTCATCTTCCGCATAGTCATAGGTTTGACAAATAACAACAAACTCAAAAAAAAAAATGTGTCAGGATCTTCTGTAGTCAGACCATGGAAATGAGGTAGGGCAGAAGGGCTTATATTCTTCATTTTGGTGTCCCCATTTGTCTCTCGAATGGGAAAGGTACCCTCGATTCTTTCTCCATTCCCCCTAGCATTTCAATGTTCAGCCATTGGCTCCAAAGGAATGTTTTCTTCTTCTTATTCTCCTATAGGTTCTTCAAATATGTCAGGGTGTTTGCCTAAGGGTTCTTCTTGATTGCAGCCACCGAAGAAGAGAGAAGGTTGGCTATGTGACGCAGTGGGGGTGTTGGGCAAAATTTTTCCTGAATTATCTCTATTCCTACGAGGCATGAAAGGAAATATTTTTGGTTGGATTTGTTTCTTTTTTCCCCACACTAATAGTACCTGCAAAATTAAAATTGATTGAAGAAAACAAATTGTAACTAACTAAAATGAACTTGCTGAAATGAAATTTGTAGAATTGAAAAGGAAAGCAAGGAAATGCAGAACTTGAAAGGAAAGGAAATGACTATTCTACTTTTGTTGAAATAAACTATTAGCAGAATGTTGCAAGAAGAAAATAGAAGAAAGCAGTAATCACAGAATACTCTGACGCTTCCCCGGAAACGGTGCCAAAAATAATTGTGAGCACCAATATTATAGCAATAATGCTCCAACCCCTAGGCAGCCTTCTTTACTCTTCTCAACCCGGTAGTTCGTAACAAACTTGGAAGTGATGGTGTTGTATGCACAAGTACTAGTTCTTACTGCAGGTTGTCACTTGGTCAGTCGGTGCAAGATCACTAGGAGCTCAAGCTAACTTCTATGGATTCCAGAAGAAGCTCTAAATGTGATGAAAGGAAAGAATGATAGATGTTATTCTAATTGCAAAAAGGAGAAAGACTAAAATGTAAAGCAAACCAAGTAAATCCTACTTAACCAACTAATCCTATTTTTGCATAAAGCACTATGAAAACCATGAAAAGAACGTCGTCTATCTATTCAAAGAAGTAAACAACATCTAACTAAGCTATTTCTGGAACTAAATGAGAAAAAACATTTTTTTTGGATTTTTATGTATTTTTATGTGAATTTGACATGTATGTGATTTATTGTTTGTGAATGTGGCAGTGAATAGGCAGTGTTGAAAGGCAGTTTTGGGTCTTGAGAGGATGTAGGATGGTGTGGTTGCATCCTAGGAGGTCTTAGGTGGCCTTCTCGAGGATTTTCCCACACTCGGCCTTCAAAAGAACGCCTACAGGAAAATCTACAAGAGGACACAGGAAATATATAGGAGGAAAAACAGCGTTCTACAGGAGGCCTACAAGAGGAGGCTGAGAGCAGTTTTGGCTGTTTTGAAGGTGTGAGAGTGGGTGGAAATGGTGGATGAAGGTTGGAATGAAGTGCTAGGGCACCTAGGGTCTACCAAGAATCATTAGGAGAGAGAAATATGATTGGATTTGATCAAGGAGAGAGGAAGGAATTATATGGAAAACGTAGGAAACTAAGGCAGAATTGAGGGGAGACTTGGGCGACCTATAGGGCATGGATCAGATGGAGGATGGGATGGCTGATCAGCTAATCTACTTTGGGAAGATATCTGCTACATAGACAACTGACAGTCAACCAATGAGATGAAGCAAGCAATGAAATAAGTGCATCTAGAAAAACAGAGTTTTGCATCAAACTAATCTAAACTGTGATCTATGAAAGGAAATGCTGATAACTGCTGCAAGAAAGGAAAGCATGGAAGAATACTATGGTAAATAAAGAAGTGAACATGATGGAGAAGTTCTGAAGCAAAGAAAACTAAACTATTAACCAACTAGAAAGCTATAAACACTAGAAGTCCTATGAATGAGGAAAATCTGTGTTTTTGGGGCAGCAAGAGGGTCTTTGCCTCAAATCATGGTCCCAAAGGGAGGAAGAGAGGCCAAGGCACTGTTGCTAGCATTTTGAATCTTTTTCTTTACCACTGCTTAACCTGCTATAGAAAGCACAAATGGAATCAAACTACTGAATCATCAAAAGCAACCTATTCTTAACCATGAAAGAAATACATCTAACAACAATCTAATCTACAACTGAAATAAAACATACAAATACAAGTAAAGAGGAGCTTGGTTGATTGGATTGGGCCCTAACCCAAGAGCTTCAGCCCTATGAGGTAACTCAGTGCTAACTCAAAAAGGATTCCATCTTTATTTCCAAAATAATAACAAGATTACATGAAACTGGCAAAATAATAAGCTTGAAGTTGAGCAGAGTTTACATAAGAAAAAGTACAAAAAAAATCTGACCCTAGTGAGGCCCTAGGCCTCTCTACTTACACAAATGAAGCTAGCGAAATCTTCCTTAAAATCAAAGGAGGCTTGGCTCCCAAAACTCGAGATAGTCATCAGTCATCCTCCACTTGCTCGACCGCTTGCTAATACATGGCTTGGCTTCTTGTGCTCCGAGCTGAATGAACGAGAATTTTAAGTGAGGAGTAATAAATGAGGGGTCTCCCTCCTATAAGTCCTCTCCTTTATCCACTTCGAGTTATTGCTGCCATTTTTCCATTGGATCCTTGACTTTGACCACAAAATTCATCAATAATCTGCATTAAACACATATTAGACCACATGACATCATAACTAACTCAACTCACTCTATAAGCATAAATATAATTAGAAAATCATACAATAAGCTAAGAGAATGGTTGATTTGACTAGGTTTGGAGGTAAAATGAGCCCATATAATTACTCATTTATGAGGCTCATCAGCTGGCTTGTGAGGCAGAAAGTTAGATTGTACTAGTGCAAGAAATTTTCAGGACGAACAAGAATTGTATTTTCTTCTCAAATCTTTTGGTTAACGCAATATAGATAGTTGGGGATTTTAGCAGTTTTTTCCCCAAAGAAATATTGTGTTATGTTCCATTGATATTCTTCCTTTTCTTCTTATTGTCTTCATCGGTCAATTTTGCTTTCCGCTGAGAAGAGTAGAGTAGATTCTTGTCTTTTGTTTTATCAAATCAAATAAGTTGTTGAATATATAGGAAAAAACTATAGGCACCTCAAGTGAGATGTCATCCACTTTGTGGGTGATGCCAAAAGTGTCAGTGTTGGAGCGGGTTTGTTGGCTAACATTGTGCACCAAACCGAGTTTGTCTAAACCCCATCCCAACATGCACCCATTTTAAACATTGGGATCAATCCACACAATTTCCATTTAACAATAATTCCCAGTATCCTCTAAATTGACCAAACAGAAATTGATTTTTTTACATTACCTTGTGTCGATCGAATCAATCACTACGTGGGGGACCAAATCAAACTAATTCATTCACTACATTTGGAGACTAAATCAACCACTAACACAATGATCAGTGATTAATTGTGTTTATGTTTTTTTTTATGACCAAATACACATGAACATTTAAGACCAATTCAAACAACTTGATTGCTTCCTTTACCTTAGGAAATTTCCATGGGTTAAGTCAATGGTTTTTACCATTTCTACCTACAAGTAGTGCCACAACCATAGGCTAGGGATACTGCAACAAGTGTTTCACGCGGACCATGACATGATCATGGCAGTGTGGCAGTGCCCCACTGTGACACTAGTAAGACTGTGACAGTGTTGTAAAGTTTGGAAAACACAAATCTCTCCAACCTAGATTTTCTAACAACTTGAATCCATATTTAAACACCTTTCCTAGTACCTATACATTTCTAAAACATAAAGACATCGTTGTCAAGAATCAAATCATCATGCAAGCTCTCCTTCAATTTGTTGACATTAATTCCAAGCTAGAAAACTACATGGTTGACATCAGTTCCAACACCATGTTTCCAACAGATGGCAACCCCACATGCCTGAAGATCCTTGATAAAATGCTCAAGAGGTGCCTCTAGCAAGTTACAACATGTGTTTCATGCTCCAGTTGCATTATCAATGCTTCGAGAGAAGAAAGGTGCATCTATTATAGTCATAAGTGATGTGTATATGCCATATATGGATGGCCTCAAGCTCCATAATCTTGTTGCACTAGAAATGGACATACTTGTCGCCATGATGTTAATAGATGTTTAGAGTGCTAGGGTAATTTTTTATTATTTTCTCAATGGGATTCTACCTTTTTTGGGTAAGACCAAATCAAATATTTTTTGAAGCAAGCAGAAGAGATATACTACTACAAGGTTCCTTTGGAAATCACATCTTTTCATCTACCAATAATTTGATCTCCAAAATGTTATGCATAGATCTAAAGAAGAGGGTTACCTCTTTGGAAGTGTTAGAGAATCCTTGCATAACTAGTCAAGTAAAATTATTTGTGCATAACACAAATGGGATTAAAGGGAAACATAGTGTCACTTGTGACTCCTTGAGGTTAGGGGAAAATTCCAAATCTCTCTTTGACAATAAAATGAAACATCAAATTTCTCAAATAGGATCAAGCTTCAAAAAAAAAATGCAACGGTAGTTTCTAATCATATAAAGGTTGTATCTAAGTATGTGATGTCAATTGAAGAGAGTGGAGATCAAACACAAAAGGAAAAAATCTCTAGTACTAGATGCCTTATTTCACATGAGGAGAATCATACAATACACCTAGGGGAGCTTGAACAATTAGATCTCAAGGTCTTAGAATCCATTTTCCTCAAAGAAACCATTAGTAGTTTGGTTTATAGAGCTCCATACCATAACATTGATCACATTTTATTTAACATATCACTTGAAACTAGCAAAGAAAAACTATACTAAGGATCCTACTGAAGTTATTTCATATTTTGTGAAAATGGTTTTGGATTGTTGGAACTTATGACAAGGAGGAGGTATTTATTGCACTAAATGTAAGAAATTATGAAGTACGAAGAATCAAATAATGGGGCAGAGGGACTTTCTATAAGGTTGTTTTATCTTTTATTATCTCCAGTAGTGTATTGTATTGTGTGCAAAATGATCTGACATCACTTTGTCAGGCCCAAAAATGGTCATCTGTTTACCCCTATGATACCCTATTTTGTTCCCTTGTTTTACCTATTTTGAACCTCTTGCCCTGCAATTCCATGCCTTTTTTATGCAATTATGAAGAAATGTGTTCAATTAGCATTTTATTAAAAGGTTGAAAGGTAAGCCCTTATTTATACCTAAACACCTTCGTTATGTGAATTTTATAGTATTAATGGTTATTAAAAAGTTTCTACTAAAGGTTGTGTAGATCTTGCACCTCATATAAAGGTCTTATAACCAAGGAGATGAATGTGTGTTGATTGTTTAACACTAATTATACCATGTGGTCCTATTGATTAG
Source organism: Pinus tabuliformis (assembly GCA_031772625.1). Classification (NCBI taxonomy): domain Eukaryota; kingdom Viridiplantae; phylum Streptophyta; class Pinopsida; order Pinales; family Pinaceae; genus Pinus; species Pinus tabuliformis. The sequence goes on from CM062805.1 coordinate 1,097,484,076, forward strand.
TCATCATCTTGTACACATTTCAAACATCTTCACAAATGTTAGTTCAAAGTCTTGTATGCCTAAAGGAGATCATAGTTTGTTCGAGGATGAGATAGGGGGAACTGTATTGATTTCTTCCTTCGTCAGCGATCTGCAAATCTCTTGGAATAGTTCATGGTTACACTAGATCCAATCTCTTTTCCATGGTTGTTGTGATTTACACTTATTTTTCTATGAATGTTTTGGCTGTAAAAGCCCATATTTGTAATTTAATGTGTATAAAAAGAGATATTATGTCCTCTAGTCAGTTTAGCAATATTATTGGAAATTTATGTTGTCAGTTTAGTTCTCTATGTCACTCCTTTAGTCAGTTGGACCTGAGCCATTGACATATGATGTAAAATACAAAGAAATATTTAATATAAATCTTCCATGCTAGGTTTCCTATTTTTTGTGCATTTGATGTTCAAGGCTACTATGTGATTTAAATCATTTACAAAGGGTACATGCTGGTTGATTGGGCCTGCCAATCCACCTTGTAACCCCTCTTGTTTATTCATTTATTAGAATAGGCTATCAATCTAATGATTGGTGTGTGATATCTACAATTTGGTGTGCTAACTCATGTTTTTTCTCTCAAATATGAACATTTCTTGTATAGAACGTACAATATGCTTCTCTGATAAATATCTGTCCATTATATATTTGTTTTACATTCAACGATATGGAAATATTAGAACTGTAAGTGTGATAATTTTTTTGGTGAGAAAAATACATATACATCATAATTATAATCAATCCCCGTGTGAATGTTATTCATAAGTTACAATAATATTTCTTTAATCATGTTGTGGTGATTGAACAAACTAATACTCTATTTCAGAAGATCTAGTTTTGAGGGTCTTAATCTTTAGCTACGACATGTAGCATTCTATTGAGTGGTAATGCAAAGGTGCAATAGATCGAATGAGATATAAAGTTATGTTTCAAGTTGTGAAATAAGGGAAATAGATCCATTGAGATCTAAAGTCCTTTGTTTAGTCACAATACAAGTGCAACTAGACCATTGAAACCTAGATTATTTTGTTAAGTCATAACTCAATCTATATCAAATCCATTGGGATATGAAGTTGACATTGCATGATAATGTGATTTGTGACAAGACTAATGTGATTTGGATTTATTGGTCAAATTAAACTATACATTGCAAGCTTTGTAATATTGTCCCTTGATTCATTATGTGCATTAAAATAGAGCAAATAAATACATTGTTGTTTGGATTATGAGATTCAAGATTTTATGATAGATGTATTTCAATACATGTAATGTGTTCCCTTATATATTTTTGTAAGTATTAATTGCATAAGGATTTGAGTAAAATATTTTTTTCTAAAAATAATTTAATCATTAAGTCACAACCTTGCAGCTTTTCCAAGCAATTGATTACAGAGCAATGATTTATGTTTCTAGGGTTACAAATCAGTCTTTTTAATGCCTTTTTCTTGTGTCCTTTCATATGAGAAGTAGAAAAACAACATTTCCAAAAGTTGTATTTAATTGAGAAAGTGAGTTATTTTTTATGAAGAATTGAAGTGTGCATATATGTTTGAAGAGAGAGTGAGAGTATTAGATGTCGGTGTAGATATTTTAATTTATCCATATAGTGTTTGTTTGCATAGTTAGCATATCTCGTTGGATTGGTAATTCCATAAGAAGATTTGAAACCATTCTTGTATTTCTTTGATTTTACATGGAAATTGTTGGAAAAAAAACTGGCTGCAGATTCACAATAGAAGTTTTTTTGTTTCTTTTGGATTTGGGTGCTCTACATTGCATGATAACCGTGTGGATTTTCCAGGATTTCAACTATTTTTCTCCCTAGCTTATTGAGATAGTCTTTGCCTTGAATTTACTCAGTTGAGTTGAAATTCAATGCTCATATTTCCAATTGATTGGTAGATAGGGTTTTCTATTTGAATAACTACCATTTGATTGCAAGAATAGTACCAAAATTTTGATCATTATTTGTATGATATGAAGAGTATTAATGGAAAGGATAGATTAGGGATTTTTTTTGTAGGATTCTAGAGTCTTCCTCGGGAATTTTTAGTGCTACATCTCAAAGTCTACAGACCCTGAATTGAGATAATAAATGTTGGGTCACTAAGACAACATACACTGGAACACTCACATTGCATGAATCGATGAGGAAGTTGTACATGGGTTGTAGTCAACAAGCCATTTGGGAAGTACTTAATATCAGCAGAGGATTTGAATAATCTGATATGTCAGTTGTTTAGTGAAGAGAAAGTTTATCAGATTGATCATTACCTTACAAAGGAGTTTTTGCATAATTTATTAGTAGTTTAATTCACAAATTGAGATTTTTTTCCCCTTTGGAATCAAGATAACATTAATAATGTTTATATTGTCTTTAGGGAAGATTTTGGAATAGATGGTTGAGGTGGATACTTTCATGATATCATTCAAAATCATCTATTGCAAATTATTCATTTGATATCTATGGAGAAGTCAGTTTCCCTTTACCCTAAGAACATATGGGATTATAAATTCAATGTCCTTGAATATGTTCAACCTATGAGGCTAAAGATGTAGTTCTTGAACAATACAGGGGTTATATAGAAGATTTAAAAAGTTCCAAATGACTCCAAGACTTCAAATTTTGCAACTGTGGTTTTGAGAATACATAAAAAAAGTTGGGATGGGTTTCCTTTCATACTTAAAGCAGGGAAGGCATTGAATTCATTGAAAGAATAAATCCATGTTTAATTCAAGGATGTCCTTAGTGACATTTTCAAATGCAACCAACATGGAAGAAATGAATTTGTGATATGATTGCATCCATTAGAGGCCATGTACATGAAGCTTACAGTTAAGCAATTTTATTAGCCACAACAACTTTGAAAATGTGGGTTCATCCACCAATGATACATCTTCGATATTTTATATGCTACAACAACAAATTAGTATAAGACTCTTAGATTCAAAGTCAGCAATTCTTGAATTTGCCATCTTCCAGTGTTATTGGGCCAATAGCTGATAATGCAAGTAGAATTATGAGAACAAGTCAACAAATCGAAAGTGTAACAAATTACAGATCTACTTGATGAAGTTGGGAATGCCATAAAAGCAACCATCAAAGGCTTTGCATAAGAGAAGTTTGAAAACAAAAAAACATTAGTATGGTTTTGATCAGCTACCTACTTCATTTGGAAGGAGGACATCCCAATCCTTAGGTGTGGGGGAGATGTTGAGTCATTATTTTGAAATCTTTTGCATGATCCATGGTCTTATTTTCACCATTTTATCCTATAATTACACCTAATTATTATCCATATTATCATACTTATGAACTTAATGTGCCTGACAAGCTAGAAGAGAAAATTTTGTTAATATTTATGTTTTCCTTTGTTTCTACTAATTTAGAAAGGGTACAGACTAATATTTTTAATGATAGATGTTATTCGTTTAGTTAACTTTTATCACCCGATCTCCATCATTTGTATATCCACACATTTCTAGATAAGATTGGAAAATGAGATTTTTTTTCACTAAGATGCTTAACATGGTATAATGCTCATTAGATCACACCCAGGTCCAATAGGGTAGCTTCGAACCCATGATCAAATGTTCTCAATCAAATACGTGCTAAAATAGGAGAAATGATCTTCCCAAATGATTTATGAGTTGATGGAGATTAATTTAGAAAATAAAAGACATTGGTTTTGTGCATAACACACTCATTTAGCTGAATCATGAGTGACTTTCCAAAATAGCAAAGGATCTGGGAGATAATAGTGAATATCTTAATTGAGTTGCTCAGATTTGTTGTTACAACCATCTTCTCCAATGTTCTAGACAAATGGATGTGCTTGGCTAGCAAGGAGGATGAAGAGGTATATTTTTAGATGCTTGAGATTGAATTTACCTTTTATCTTGATCATGGATCAATATCATTGTAATATTGTCTTCCCTAAATATCTACTTATCCATGTTTGTATTATGGTTTCCAAAACATAAGAACTATTTACCAATTCATTGATCCATATCTACAATTTTCTCCTATATATTTTCCTAAGTTGTGATGTAATCAGATAAGAGAGGGAGAGAGAGTAGAAAAGATTAGAGAGAAAGGGAAGATAATTAGATATAAAAATTTTGGTGAACTGTATTGTATATTGTTTAAGATTCCTTTTGCAATGAAATAATGTTATATATGTTTTTGTATAAGGTGTGGATCATTTCTTAGCACTGTCATATCTTTCTCCATAATGCATGTTAGGATTGGCAGGGCCCCCATTCCATGGTGTGCATTGTGTTCATTTATTTCTAGTTAGCTAGTTCAATTGTGGATTTGATTTCCTTGTCTACATTTCAGCTATAGTTTATGCTTTCTATTTTTAATCTTTTTATTACATGTTGAGTTATCCATAGGAGTTGATCCACTAAAGATTGAAGGACCAAAGAAGCTTGATAAGAGATCACAAGAACCTTTAGGAAAGACTATGGTTGGTGCCAAGAAAGCATTTGAGTAACCTTCATCTAGTGATGAAATGTTTCTATGGAGAAGTTTGGTTTATGAAAGTGTTTCCTTCATACGCTGGCATAGGCTCTAATTTTGCAATTCCCATGCTTGCACCTCAAATATTACAAGCTCCAGATTGATGATTTAATGTCTGGAATTTATACATATAAATAACCTGACAAAGATAAGTGTCAATTTTAAAGAATTTTCTAATGAAAGTGTGGTTTAATTTATTCTAAAAAAATTGTGACTAATCTCATAAGAATTTTATTCCTATGATATAAGTGATTTGTTGAACCATTCAGCATTGATATATGATTTTGATCACAAGAAATATAAAAGTGGTGTAGTAGAAGTATACTGGAGCTAAAGAATTCAGGAGTTAGGCCATTGTGATGACACAGGAAACTTGGGATCTGCATTAATCACCATGACATATGTTGTGAAAAAAAATGTTATGTTCTTATAACATGCCATAGGGACACCATGGTTATGAGACTCCATCAAGAGCCTTCTTATTTGAGGAATCTTACAAAAATGAAAGGATCATCTCAAGGACTCGGGAGGTAGAGAAGGGGTTCGATACCTAAACTTGCAAGGTGTGTGATGAGCCCCAGTTGTTACACAGCAATTTGTCACTGTCATCCAGTCAGTATCCCTACTGTGTCATGAAATCACATTCATCATACTCATGCTCTCTGAATTGGCCAAATAACCCACTTTGCCAAAGTTTTTGCTATCAGCGCGACTTTTGTCCAAATAACCGCGCTGATGGGCGCTCCATAACAGACCAAATGCGCTGCCAGCGCGGAAGTACACCTGTTTTCCGCGCTGATCGAATTTCATGAGCCAGCGCACCTTGCCTTTGTATTGAGTCGCGCTGACATAGCCTTCTCAGTTATTAGGATGCGACGTCAGCGCGCCAGTCCCGCTATAATCCGCGCTGATCCTGTTTGGGCGAATTTGTTCTAACAGCCAACCTTCCAGATGACTCCAGACCTGGTTGTTGGCCTTGTGAGTGTCGCCCTCCCTTCTATGGCATGTCTGTTCGTCATATGGGCCACCTTTCTTGGAGATAAGCTTATCCTTCCACCCTCCATGGAGACTCCTTCTCCTATATATTCCTCCACCATTACCATCAGCAGCTAGTTTTTGGGAATAGTTTTTGACATCAAGGAATTCATAGTGTTTTTGTGTGCTGCTGCTAGTAGGTAGTTAGTGTGATAAAGTGTGGATTGCTAGAGAGCTAGAGAAAGGTTGTGAAGTATTAGAGTTTTGTGTGAGAGAGAGTTGCTTGACTTGGGAGATCTACTTCTTGGGTGAATGCTTATGAGACTTGCTGGCTGGACCCTCTTGAGAAGGACTCAGCGTCAGAACAATGGTTGTATCTTTCTCTGATTATTGATTAATAATAGATGACTACTGTTATGGTTCCATTCTCATTTGTCTATGCAATGGTTAAATGTGAATTACATCTTTTCTGACTGATGTATGGTTGCTTTTATTAGATTTCACGCTTGTGTTTGTTTCCTCTTCGTGTGTGCAGGTGTCTATTCGTGGAGATCGCGGAGGATCGTGACCAGCCAGAGCGAAGGAGTGAAGGTGGCATCTCTTCATCAAACAACAGCGCTGGAATCCAAGTAGGTGCTCTTTACCTCTTGTTTAATTGCAATTAGGAACTTGCATAGTAGCATTGACTGATTGTTGCTAGACCCTTGCTGGGCTAGTAGGGATCGCCTCTATCCGTAGAGGGGATTTACCTCTCCAACAATTTGGCGACTCCGCTGGGGAGCCAGCCCTTGTCCTTTTTGTTCATCCTTGTCTTGAGTTTGATTGTTGGTCTCCTGTGAAATTTTGGGGATTAATTATCAGTCTTTTGCATTTCCTGGGTTGATCTGGGAAATGCCCTTGTTTGATTGAAAGATTGGCTGTTTTGATTTGGGAGTTTTGATTTGCCTGTCACTATTTTTGAGCTCCATCGCGGATTTAATTTTAACAGTCGCGCTGACATCGCGCTCACCCTTTTGCAACATCCTGTTCATCGCGTAATTACGCCTAACAGTCGCGACGATCCTGGAAATCGGATCAGCACGGAAAAGACGTGTATAGTCGCGACGTCAGCGCCACTTGCTAGCTTTGTACCCGCGCTGACCTTGGGTTGCTAGCTTAATTCCCGCGACGACTGTGTTTTTCTGAGATCAGCTCGGTTTTTTGGGCAAAAGTCGCGCTGACAGCGCGGGTGGTCTGTGTAAAAATTGCGCTGACATGGGTTTTTAGTGTAAAACTTGCGCTGACTCCTGAAAAGTTGTTTTTATAACTTTATCTCCTGAATTCATCAATCTTTCTTATCCCCTGTTGTTTCTTGTCCCTCATTAGCTTGTTTTGATTACTTTTGGTTAGGGGCACTCTCTCTTTGATTTCATTCGAGTGAGTCTTGTGTTTTTTGACCATGTGACCTAGCCCTTTAGAAGTTTCATCGAGAAACCATTTGCTTAGGTTACTTGTCTATTCAAGGTTCATCCACAACCCTCTTATTGATTTGCTTGAGGCTTTTTCACTGCTTGTTGCTGGTTGATTTTTAGTGTCGATTATTGAACCACTTTTTTATGTTGATTCGATTTCTTCACTACCAAGCATAGATCACGATTGTTTGGATCGATCAGTTCACACTTGCTTCCTTCTTGCTTGAATTCCTTTTTGCCTTGTTGGGCTTAGATCACATAGCTCGTACAAGCCTTTGTTTTTCCTTTGATTTGGAGAAACTGTTTTGGTGTCTTGGGAACTTTGTGTGCTTTCATTAAGTGATTTTATCCTTTTTTGCTTGGTGTTCTTGTTCCTCAAAATTCATTTTAGGTGCTTTGTGCCATTGAAAAAAAAATCAAACTAGTATCTTTGTATTCAATAATTGAAAAGGAAAAGAACATTTCGTTGATTTGCATTCTCAAAAGAAAAGTTTCGTTTCCTTGCCTTTAGCTGCATTAGATTGTTTGATTGCTTGCATTCATTTTGTTTGATCGAAAACTCTTAACCTTCTCATAGCTAGAATTCATCGAACGGAATGGTATTCTTTGGCATGTAGTTTGCATCTAAGTAATTGTGAGAGAACACACGGTAGGACCTGAAATCGAAACTTAATTCAAGATCAACCATAAAATAAACTGAATAAATCTAAAAACGCATTGGAACTAAATGCAAATATCTAGAGGTCTAGGTTAGAGACGTGTTCCGGCATCTTTAAACATAGTCACTGTTGTTTCACATTATGGTTGGGTGATTCCTCCTTCTGTGACTCGATAGTGGTCTAACACGGACTGTGCTCCCACGTACCGTCGCGTATATAGGGAGACCCCACTAGGCTTTTATCCTTTATCCATAGGAAACCGAGTCTGCCGCCTTGTGAACCGTAACGCACCAAACACAGCATTCGGGAAGATTGACTGCAGTACGGAAAGTCCTTGGCTCTCATACGATTGCTAAGGTGTATAAGCAGTTTTACGGGTCGCCTGGTAAACCCTATACCTAGAGTCTCCAGAGCAGTCACTTTTGATCCTTTTCGGACTCCCTAAATGAAAAGGTGCCTGTGAGCGTCTTGTCACTTCGTGCTCATTAAACATTCGAAGGAGACTGGAGTCATCTTTTCGTCCTTTTCTCGACTCTTGAAACATGAAAAGGTCAAGTTTGGTTCCTGTGTTTTAAAAGTTTATTCGGCCACGATAACATCACCTGGTTAGATCTTGTGTGCATTAGCTTGAGTAGGTTTCGTTTTCGTTTGCTATGGCAACTTTTCCGGGATTCACTAACCCAGGTTCCCCCTCTGATGGGAATCCAGGACAATTCCCTCCTCTTGGGAATGTTGGTGCTCCGTATATGGCGATGTTGTCCCTACCAGGGTTAACTGTCGGGTTGCCTGTGTGGTTGTTTTCAACCTCTTTGGTCCCTACCGTATCGGCTGTTAGTCCATCAGTCCCTCCACCTGAACAACATCATGTTGATCCTAAGGTGGATCTCTCCCCTTCGACGCCTACTTCTACGTCGTCCTCTTGTACTTCGCCTGGTGAAATTCTCGATGTGAGTAACCAGGTGGCTAAGAAGAAGAAGAGGAGGACCAAGAAGAAGAAGTCCCCTAAGGGAGAGCCTACACACACAGTCCCCCTCTCAAGTCCAGCTATCCACTCCAGTACACCTGAAGTCGGGTCACCTTCTGCTCCTCCGCGGAAGGTTAAGTTTCCTTGTCGATTATGCAAGGAGGACCATCTTCTTCGTGATTGTCCTGGCATTCCCAGGATCTTAGAAGTATGGTCTCGTGATCCGGCCCACCCCTCATCGTCCACTGAGTCTCACGGCGACGCTACCTCATCAGTTGGGAATGGCAAGGGAAAAGGGAAGATTCGAATTCCCTGTAGACTTTGTGAAGGCAATCATCCCCTTCACCTTTGTCCACTCATGGATAAAGCCTCCACTGTTTTGGAAAGTCTCCCAGCTCCTTCACCCCAACTCCCCGTTGGATATCAATGTCTTTCTGCAGCTGTAGATCATTCGCCTACCGACAATGAGATTGGTTCACATTTTTCTCTTGTCCAGGCCCCTCTTCCCGAACCTGGCTGTGTCCAGCCTGTTCCAGACCAACCATTGGTTGGAAAGAGTGTTGACTGGAGTCCACCTCCTGTCGACCACCCTGTTTCGGAAGAGCAAAATTCCCATGTTCTTCTCGTCTCATCGAATTCTCCTGAGCTTGATAATGGTTTGCCCGTCCCAACCTCTCCGGAGAATCCCGGTTCAGTTCCTTCCGAGCAGGGGGGCACCCATATGGTTCCCCCACCAAGTAGTTCGATCATTTCCTTCGATTGGAGTTGTTTGACTACCCCTCCCCTTCCATCCCATGTGCCTTTCTGGGTCACCGCCTATGCCTCCCATATGGCGCTACCTGGCACTGTGTTGGATGAAGGCGCATCGGTTAGTCTTATGCCCGTTACTACTTGGCAGGCTTTGGGTTCCCCATCGCTTGTACCTGTCGCACCGAATCTCACCGCCTTTGACGGAGGAACGAGTCAACCATTAGGGATCCTTCCACAGTTTCCTATTACTTTGGGAGGCAAGACCGTCTATATAGACATCTCGGTTACCCAAGGTTCTTTAGACTTCAGTATTCTCCTCGGTCGTGACTATGTGTATGCCATGGGAGCCCTTGTTTCTTCACTTTTCCGTGTGGTTTGCTTTCCACACGATGGAAGAATAGTGACGATAGATCAATTATCGTTCGTTCGTCCACAAGCCCCTCCGGCACAATTGTCCTTCCCTCTTGGTTCTCATCCACCAGTTGCATCTGTTTCACCCCAGATCTACTACGTGGCCACCTCTCCCGTGCCTGTATCCAGCAATGCCGCCGTCGTGCATAGTGTCCTGGGGGCATTGGGTCCTGACTTCCGAGACATTGACCTCCCACCGGGAGCGCCACTCTTGGAAGCCCCGACTTCCTGTTCATTATGATGAAGTTCGGTCGGAGCATAGTTCATCTTCCTATGTCAAGCTCCCTAAAAAATGAAATTAGGTCTGGTCGGAGCATAGTTCATCTTCCTATGTCAAGCTCCCTAAAAAATGAAATTAGGTTTGGTCGGAGCATAGTTCATCTTCCTATGTCAAGCTCCCTAAAAAATGAAATTAGGTCTGGTCGGAGCATAGTTCACTTTCCTATGTCAAGCTCCCTAAAAAATGAAATTGGGTCTGTTTGGAGCGCAGTTCCTGGTCTTGTGTCAAGCTCGCTAAAAAATGAAACAAGGAGTCTCGAGGATAGTTCTGCTAATGTATCAACCTCGTTAAAATAATGAAACGGCTTGTGGTCGAGCATAGTTCCTGATCTTGTGTCAAGCTCGTTAAAAAATGAAACAAGGGTTATGAGGATAGTTCTTTTACTGTGTCAACCTCATTAAAAAATGAAACAACTCCCTTTCCAAATCGAGTCTTTTGATTAAGATCTCGTAAAATACAAGTCGAGTCTTTCCTAGATCTCGAAAGTGAACCTTCATTCCATCCACTTTGTTGAATGCAATGAAGCTTGGGGGGCATGTACCTCGATTTGCGTCATTATGCTAGGGAGCATGCGAACTTATAACAAGCATAGTTTTTCGTTTCAAGCTTGTGTAAAAATGAAACCGAATCTAAGCAAAGTTCTCCATGGTTCAAGCTTGTGTAAAGATGAACCCATACCCGATTTACATCTCGTGATTGCCATCTTTATCCGCTGAATTCTGCTAGATGAGCCTTGGTTGTTTCATTCCATTGCTACCATCTCTTTGGCCGATCATATGCTTTCACTTGGTTGTTTTACCTTTCCTGAGGGACCGCAGTTATGAGTGGTTTTGTTAGCCAGCCTCTTGACCATTACATGTTTTGAGCAGTTCCACCATTTCCGGAACCAGTTGCTACCTTTTATACCACTCGTTCCTCTAGGACGAGTCACCTTTAAGCTCTTTTCTGACTCGTAAAATGTGAAAAGATTGCCGAGTATTTTTCCCTTTTTGACTCGTTAAAGAGAATAAAAATGGAGGTCTGCTTTCAGCCCTTTTTCCGACCGTTTAAAGATGAAAAGATGGCCGGGTTCCCTCTCAACTCGTTAAAAGGAACGAGAGGCGGTCGCTTTTAAAGCTCTTTTTTCGACCGTTTAACTCAAAAAAGATTGTCGGGTGTTTGTCGTTTCGCACTCGTTATTGGCTCTAAAACGACGTGCTTCTGACCGCTTTTTACTTTTTCGGGTCGAAGTCACTATTTACGAAAAGTACTCCTCGATCATTTTGGTCGGGCGGTTCTTTCGAGTATTGTTTTATACTTTTTCGGGCTCGAGAGACACAACTTTACGAAAAAGGACCCCCCTGGAGTTTTCTTTTCTGCTGTCTTTTCAGACTCTCTAAACAGGAAAAGACGCCGAGTTCTTCCTTTGTCAGACTCGTTAAAACTTAAATGACATCGGGTATCGTCGAAATGACACTTTTTCAAGCATATGCTACCCCCGTCAAGCTTGTCATCCAAAAATAATCGGGGTACCTGCCAGAAATGGTGGGGAAAATGGAACTGTAATCATAGTCGGCAGTATGTCGCTCTTGAACATGGCACTCCTCTGCTTCGTGTCTGGGTGGGACCATCTCATCTTGTTTTTCACTGGCCTCCGTGGGTTTGGGTTATCCTATTTGACCTCTCATCTGCTCATTGCCTTGTCACCATGACCCCTGCTCATTTGATGTCAAATACTGCCAAGTCCGCTATCGTGCCGCCGATATGTTCAAGAGAAGTTGACCTCTGCAGAGTTACAACCTACCCTTGACGCCTCACATACTTTTGATTCATCACACTAATCTTCCTTTGTCTCGTGTCGATGATGTGGGAAACATTATGGCCCACCTTCGATCAAGGTTACCTCCTGTCGATTTCAGCTCATTATCCAGGACGGTGACTTAGAGACCCCTTCCAGGTGCCTTCGAGTCTGCATGCCTCAATGGCAGGTTCTTCGTGTTCGACGCGAGGTTTTCATCATTGGCCTTCGATCGAATGATTCCGCGGGTGTTCGACGCCAGCTCATTGATTCGCATGCCGTGGATTGTACCTATAGTACCTTGAGGACCATTGTCATTATTGGTGGCCCCTCTCGCGTCTGTTAACAGTTTTCATCATTGACTGGTAATCAGACGATGTTCATGCATGTTCGACTTCAACTCATGTATTCACATGCTTGAACTTGTACTTTGTTCGGATTGGGATGGAGCGCAAGACCCTGGTTCTAGTTTGTTGTGAGCCAGGCTGCGATTTTTGTGGATTGATATTACATGACTCATTGATGGATGGCTGCGACCATACCTTGTTATCATCATGGTCTCTTCAGCTGGGTGGCTACGTCCATACCACAGACCTTTCTTCATATGTCTTTTGGATGGCTGCGCCCATGCCTAGACTACATGTAATCAAGCTATCAGTTGTACATACGTGCAGGTCCTTCCTGGTGGTGTTCCAGTTCGGCAGTTTTGTAAAGCATTTCACCCCTCCCACTCTCTCGGGCTTCATGCTTTAGGGGGCATCTATTACACAGCAATTTGTCACTGTCATCCAGTCAGTATCCCTACTATGTCATGAAATCACATTCATCATACTCATGCTCTCTGAATTGGCCAAATAACCCACTTTGCCAAAATTTTTGCTATCAGCGCGACTTTTGTCCAAATAACCGCGCTGATGGGCACTCCATAACAGACCAAATGCGCTGCCAGCGTGGAAGTACACCTGTTTTCCGCGCTGATCGAATTTCATGAGCCAGTGCACCTTGCCTTTGTATTGAGTCGCGCTGACATAGCCTTCTCAGTTATTAGGATGCGACGTCAGCGCGCCAGTCCCGCTATAATCCACGCTGATCCTGTTTGGGCGAATTTGTTCTAACAGCCAACCTTCCAGATGACTCCAGACCTGGTTGTTGGCCTTGTGAGTGTCGCCCTCCCTTCTATGGCATGTCTGTTCGTCATATGGGCCACCTTTCTTGGAGATAAGCTTATCCTTCCACCCTCCATGGAGACTCCTTCTCCTATATATTCCTCCACCATTACCATCAGCAGCTAGTTTTTGGGAATAGTTTTTGACATCAAGGAATTCATAGTGTTTTTGTGTGCTGCTGCTAGTAGGTAGTTGGTGTGATAAAGTGTGGATTGCTAGAGAGCTAGAGAAAGGTTGTGAAGTCTTAGAGTTTTGTGTGAGAGAGAGTTGCTTGACTTGGGAGATCTACTTCTTGGGTGAATGCTTATGAGACTTGCTGGCTGGACCCTCTTGAGAAGGACTCAGCGTCAGACAATGGTTGTATCTTTCTCTGATTATTGATTAATAATAGATGACTATTGTTATGGTTCCATTCTCATTTGTCTATGCAATGGTTAAATGTGAATTACATCTTTTCTGACTGATGTATGGTTGCTTTTATTAGATTTCACGCTTGTGTTTGTTTCCTCTTCGTGTGTGCAGGTGTCTATTCGCGGAGATCGCGGAGGATCGTGACCAGCCAGAGCGAAGGAGTGAAGGTGGCATCTCTTCATCAAACAACAGCGCTGGAATCCAAGTAGGTGCTCTTTACCTCTTGTTTAATTGCAATTAGGAACTTGCATAGTAGCATTGACTGATTGTTGCTAGACCCTTGCTGGGCTAGTAGGGATCGCCTCTATCCGTAGAGGGGATTTACCTCTCCAACACCAGTATTTGTTCGTCTCTATACTACTAGTGCAGCCCCTTATTTTTATTCTTAGTGTAGCCCCATTTATTGTTGTTGTTGTCCCCATGTAGTCCCGATATTGTTATTATTGTGCCCCATAGAACCCCACTATTGTTATTGTTGTGCCTTTACATTATTACTTTTATGTAGGCTATTATTATATTGTAACCCCTTGGACTCCTATATATAGAAAGGAGGTCTTGTAATTTGTATCATCCAAGAATTGTTAATTTATGTAATGTAAAGGAGGCTTCCCCTTCAAAGAGGCTAATTTTTAAGTCGTTGATTTATATTTTCCTCTATTTTGTGAGCTGGTTGCATAGCATTTGGTATCAAGCTTTGGATTCTAGGGTTTCGCCGTTGCAAACAGTGCATCGTGGAATTTTCACTATAACGTTTTTTCTACGAACGTTCAGAAGATGAAATTTTTACCGCGAGGAGACGACATCCTGATGAACTTCATGTAAAAATTTCATATCTTGGTTCGTTGTATTTTCAAAGATATGGTCCAAAGAATTTAGGGTTTTTGTATGCTCCATAATTTCATCTCAAATAGGTGATCTTGGGAAAATCGTTATATCTTCCTCTACAAGCATTGGATTGAATTTCGTAAAATGCATCCAAAACTACACAGACTTTAATATCTCATGTTTTTTTTTTCAGTTCCGAAAGTCGAAAATGTGACATGTGGAACTCCGTACAAGTTTGCTCTACTGAACCATTCCATAACCAAGTCATCGCGGGAGATTGGACATAACTTTATCTTGAAGAATTGAAATCTATTCTTACTTTTGGAATTGGAAAGAAGACTCATAGGGATACCACAAGACCTAATTTCAGACCTTGGAGATCCGAATTTATAGAGATATAATAGATTCAATATCGAGCTCCTACAAATCAAGAAAAAGGTGTGTATTGTTTTTAAATTTGCATAAGTTTTGTTTGAAGAATCAGTTTGAAGTGATTTGAGGGGCATAGTGAAGCATAAATATCATTGTTTGATCCCAAAATTACTCGAATAAATAAAATGGAATCACCTAGTAATAAACCATAAATCTCTACTATGACGCATGAAGAAGAGGAAGAAATGCAAAATGATATATCAGAATTACGAGACCAGGTGCAACAAATTTCGATCTCGCAAAGAGTAACCAAAAATGAAATGGAAACTAAGATGGATGGTTTGAAGAATGGTTTAAACACATACATGTAAGGTTTTAAGGATGGATTAAAATCATATATGGAAGGTTTTAAGGATGGTTTAAAAGAAGACATCGAAGGTTTGAAAGAAGGTTTGACAAGGTTGCTACAAGAAATTCTTCCTAATGAAGAAAAGAGATTAGATGAAACTCATAATGAGAACAAAAAAAATGTTAATAATAATTTCATAGACTGTAACATTGGATTGAAGACCCACCATAATCCAAATATTGATATGAGGAAGTTTGATGGCAAGGATCCGGTAACATGGATACTATGGATGGAGCAATGTTTTCATGATCCAGGTGGCTCCAAAGAGACACACAGGACAAAGAGGGCTTATGAATGTTTGAAAATCAAAGTGTTCAGAATGATTTTGACTTAGGACCAAAGTGTAGATCTCATCTTCCTGATCGCAGCAGTGCAAATGGTTCGTTAATCCGAGTCCGTATGCGAAAGTTAGAAGCAGTCAAAGTTGGGTTGACTTTTTGATGATTGGGCAGGCTTAAGGAGGCCACAATTTGGACCAAACCTGACCACCGGATTCCGTCCAACTCTGGCCAGATTCTAGGTGAAATTGTGGGGTCATTAATTTGACTCCTACGGCTTAAAATTCAAATTTCAAAAAAGTGCATTATGGTTATATATAAAACAAAAAAGAAAAATTAAGGGGGGTGGGGGCCACCAACCCCAACCACCCCCCCCCACCAACCATCAACGTATTACATAACATGAATTTGGGGGCTGGCGTGGGTCAAACCTGCCCAGCCCACGTGGGCTGGCCCCCAAGCGGGCGGCCCCATAAACAACATACCATATATATATATATATATATATATATATATATATATATATATATATATATATATATATATATATATATATATATATATATATATATATATATATATATATATATATATATATATATATACACGTTACAACATGCAACCTAATGCACGGAACCAGGGGAGGCAAGTACAGTGGGCGGGTCACCCAAGGTGGGCCTGACCCATCCATTAAATGGTAATTTAAAAAAAAAAAATTGTTATGCAATGTATAAAATGGGAGAAGGCAAGATTTGACCACTTGACCTCCCCCTTAATAAATGGAGCCCTAACCAACTCAACCAAACCATTTTCTTGTTAACTCCACCCACAGAAATTTATATAAACCCAGAATTTATTCAGTGCATGGGGAGATGGGGGAACCAGGAGCAGGCACGCATTTCAAGGCAGTGATTTTTTTAATTATTTTTTAATGCAGGTGGAACCATGAATTTTGCAGGAGGGCTGAATTTTCACTTTGTCAGAATTTGACAAATTTTATATGGATTCAACACCTCTCGTCACCACGAACGCAATGGCACTATCCATTTCTCCATCAGAATTCTGCATTTTTCAGCCATTTTTCAGTATGGACGTGGAACCATGATTGCTGCAAAAACAGGTAGCAGAACCATGATCCTTGAAATTTTCCCGAGGTAAAATTTTCCCATGTCGGAATATACTCAAGTTTATACTTGTTTTTCACGGTTTTCCACAGGGAATGCAATGGTGAGATCAGATTCATCATCTGAGTTGCAGATTTCCAGTCCACCCATGTAGCAGAATCTTTGAGGAATCCCAGGGGAATCTAAAAGATTCCATGAGCCCTAGATTCTCAACTTCTCAAAATTCGGATTTTGGACAGTCGATTTTTCACTACTCGATGCCAAAAATTTGATGGTGCATTCAGATTTTTCATTATCTCATTTCATTTTCCAACCACTTTTCTAAGTGCTAGTGCAGATGTCCACATTCATGTGCAAGCAGTCATTTTCATGCGATTGATGTCGTGAGATCGATGGTCCAAACAACTTTAGCAGTTTGACATCCGCTTCCTCAGATGGCCCCTAGTTTTGAGGTATATGATGTGTTCATGTACTTCTTCTTTATGCATTATGTTGCACAGATCCTTGATTGATGTTGATGCAGGATCTTATTTATTACTTGTTTTCATGATTCCTACTTGATGTGATGTGGGATTGTATATGTGATGTATTTGTTGTCATGATTCGTCATGTTATGTTTTGAGATCCCTTTGTTGTGTGTTGTTGGGATACTCTTGTTTTTTTCATGCATGTCTTTGCATTGAGATCCCTTTTATGCCATGTTGGCGGGATGCTCATCATGCATGAGTTTTATGTCATACTGATAGGAGTCTTTTGATTGAGAGTTCTTGTAGCAGAACATCTTTTAGAGCCACTCCTGCGTGAGGCCATTTTTCCTTGTATGATATCGACGTCACCTCTATGTACATCATAACTATTGATAGCACTTAATGCAGTAACCTACACCATCGTGACACCGAGGCCCGGAGACGTAGTCCCTCTTGGATGAACTTCGTTATCAACAGCTTATGTTTTTATGTTGTTGATGATTGACATGATCCTCTTCTTTACAACATGCACATGTATTCATTTATGTTCTTTTAAAAATGCAATCTAACACATCATGAAAGTAAAAGATCTTTGAAGGGTCCTTCGTCACACTCAGACCTGGATCAAGCGGTATTAGAGCGATCTTTGCGTGTATGTGAATTGCAGCATGAACAATGGAACGTGCAGCAACAAAGGATGAAAAAGCGATGTATGAGACCATGCTCAACATTTCCAAAAGAGTGGAAATCATGTATGAAACTCTATAGAAAGAGATAGAAGAAAAGGAGCGATTGCAGCATCAGTTGCAAGCCACAGAAGAGGCCCTGGAAGAACTGAAGCAAAACAAACATAATCTTCAAACAGAGAACGCTGAATTGAAGATGCACCTACATGGATAGAAAGAGGAGAAACATAGTTTGCTACGACAGGTGCAAGCAAAGGACGATGCCTTGGAAAAGTTGCAGCGAGACTCATGTGGGGTAAAAAGTATTTCTCCATCTTCATGTATGTTTCCTGATGATGATTTCGCTGTTTTTGAAAATCAAACCACAGGAATTGGCTTCAAACTATTGAAGAAAATGGGGTATGAAGGAAAAGGCTTGGGCGTTAATGGCCAAGGCATTGTCAACCCCATCAAAGTAGAGGAATTACCGTGTCGAACAGGGCTTGGGTATGTTAGAAAGGAAGTTGGGGAATGCACTGAGACAACAAGCGAACCACCAACAACAGATGATGAGCAACCCTCATCAGTTCTTTCCAAATCGAAAGAGGAGGTAAAAGATGTTGATTTCCTTTCGGCTTCGTCTTCACATAGTATGAGTTCTGTTGGAGATTTGGAGATCCCAATTACAGGACAAACATGAGGCTCCTTACAAGGATGAGGCACGAGGAGGAATAAGAACTTGGCGTTAATAACCAAGGCATAACTCAACCTTTGGAGGTTGTGCACGAACATTGATTTGCAGGCTCGAGATACACTAAAGGAGAATGTTCGAAGGTGTCATATGCTTCCGAGACATTGTCAAAATTGTCGAGGAAAGAGAATGATGGGAACACATCCCCATCATCCCATGGCAGTTTCCATTGCAGGGAAATAGCTGAGGCAAGCTCTCATCGCCATACTTATGCCAGAGACGGCAAGGAAAGGTATAACCACTCTCAACATTCAAATGTTAATTTCAGTTATGATCATGTTGTTAATGATGAACGAAGAACATGGCATCGAAAAACATGCACCTTTTGTGGATTACATAACCATACATTTTCTAAGTGTTGGAAAAGAATGGCAGCACACAAAAGGATGAGGTGTGAAAGACCCTCTCAATAGCAGGTTAAACAGATATGGAGAAAGAAGATGTATTGCAGTCATTGTGACAGAAATGGCCATCAAAGAGCCACTTGTTGGAGGCTCCATCTAGAGCAGCACCTTAAAGACAAAGCATCGGTGCGTGAACGAAGTGAAGTAGTTGTTCAACAAGAAAAACCGCCACAAGGAGGTGACCCATTCACATTAATAAGTGAAAAATGGTTTCTAGACATGTTGTCATTTCATGGTCATTCTTTTGTAAATCATTTGTTGCATTTTAAAATGTAAAAGTGATGATTTGTTTTCCATCATTTTTTCAGCAACAATGATGTCTGGTCTTATTTGGTGTCACATGTTAAACTCTAAAAGTGACGTTATGTTTCCATAACTTGTCAAAACAATAGTGTTTGGCCTTATGTATGTAAATCATGTGTTGCAGTGATGATGTGTTTTCCATCACTTGTTGAAACAACCATGATAAGTTGGCCTTGTTGTCATAGCTAAGGTCTTGCGTCCATCTTGATGTAAACTTAACCACCGAGTATGTGTTATAAACTCATGGCAAGTGTGGGGTATTCGGGTCATTAGTTGGTCATGAAAGTCAAGCATTTAATTTGGAAAACAATGTACTAGAGGTTGCAGGTGTCGGCTCGTCGCTTAAGGCTCCGAATAACAAAGGTGAAGGAGATGGAAGCGAGACCTTTTCAGGATGCTTATGATGCAGACAGGGTACAGAGAAGTTGCAGATTATTGTTCATGCTTTTGGAGGACCAAAAGCTCCTCAGTGTGTAGGATTGATCCAGGTGGCTCCAGAGAGACACACAGGACAAAGAGGGCTTATGAATGCTCGAAAATCAAAGTGTTTAGAATGATGTCGACCTAGGACCAAAGTGTAGATCTCATCATCTTGATCGCGGCGGTGCTAACGGTTCATCAATCCAACTCCGTATGCGAAAGTTAGAAGCAGTCAAAGTTGGGTTGACCTTTTTATGACTAGGCAAGCTTAAGGAGGCCATAATTTGGACTGAACCCGACCACTAGATTCTGGCCAGCTCCGGCTGGATTTTGGGCGAAATTGTGGGGTCGTTAATTTGACTCCTACGGCTTAAAATTCAAATTTCAAAAAAGTGCATGATGGTTATATATAAAAAAAATAAAAAATAAAAAATAAGCAGGGTGGGGGCCACCAACCCCAACCACACCCCCCCCCCCCACCAACCATCAACGTATTACACAACATGAATTTGGGGGCCGGCGGGGGTTGAACCCGCCTAGCCCACATTGGCTGGCCCCCGAGCGGGCGGCCCCATAAACAACATACCATATATATACATTACAACATGCAACCTAATGCATAGAACCGGTGGAGGAAGGTACGATGGGCAGGCCACCCAAGGCAAGCCCGACCCAACCATTAAATGTTAATTTAAAAAAAAAATTATGCAATGTATAAAATGGGAGGAGGCAGGATTTGACCACTTGACCTCCCCCTTAATAAATGGAGCCCTAACCAACTCAGCGAAACCACTTTCTTGTTAACTCCACCCACAAAAATTTATATAAACCTAGAATTTATTCAGTGCCGGGGGAGATGGAGGAACCAAGAGTGGGCACACATTTCGAGGCAATAATTTTTAATTATTTTTTAATGTAGGTGGAACCATGAATTTTGCAGGAGGGCTGAATTTTCACTTTGTCAGAATTTGACAAATTTTATATGGATTCAACACCTCTCGTCACCACAAACACAATGGAACTATCCATTTCTCCATCGGAGTTCTACACTTTTCAGCCATTTTTCAGTTTGGACGTGGAACCATGATCGCTGCAAGAACAAGGAGTGGAACCATGATCCTTGAAATTTTCCCGAGGAGGTAATATTTTCCAATGTTGGAATATAGTCAAGTTTATACTTGTTTTTCATGGTTTTCCACAGGGATCACAATGGTGAGATCAAATTCGTCATCTGTGTTGCAGATTTCTAGTCCACCCATGGACAAGAATCTTTGAGGAATCCAGGGGAATCTAAAAGATTCCTTGAGCCCTAGATTCTCAACTTCTCAGAATTCGGATTTTGGACAGTCGATTTTGCACTACTCGACGCCACAAATTTGATGGTGTATTCAGATTTTTGATTCTCTCATTTCATTTTCCAACCACTTTTCTAAGTGCCAGTGCAGATGTCGACATTCATGTGTGAGAAATCATTTTCATGCGATCGATGCCGTGAGATCGATGGTCCGAACATCTTCAGCAGTTTGACATCCACTTCTTCAGATGGCCCCTGGTTGTGGGGTATATGATGCGTTCATGTACTTCTTATTTATGCATTATGCTGCACAAATCCTTGATTGATGTTGATGCAGGATCTTGTTTATTACTTGTTTTCATGATTCCTGCTTGATGTGATGCAGGATGTATATGTGATGTACTTGTTGTCATGATTCGTCATGTTATGTTTTGAGATCCCTTTGTTGTGTGTCGCTGGGATACTCTTGTTGTCATCATGCATGTCTTTGCATTGAGATCCCCTTTATGCCATGTTGGCGGGATGCTCATCATGCATGAGTTTTATGTCATACTGATAGGAGTCTTTTGATTGAGACTTCCTGTAGCGGAACGTCTCTTAGAGCCACTCCTGCGTGAGGCCATTTTCCCTTGTATGATATCGACGTCACCTCTATGTACATCATAACTATTGACAACACTTAATGCAGTGGCCTACACCATCTTGACAGCGGGGCCCAGAGACGTAGTCCCTCTTGGACGAACTCCGTTATAAATGGTTTATGTTTTTATGTTGCTGATGATTGACATGTTCCTCTTCTTTACAACATGCACATGTATTCATTTATGTTCTTTTAAAAAAGCAATCTAACACATCACGAAAGTAAAAGGTCTTGGAAGGGTCCTTCGTCACACCCGAACCTGGATCATTTGATCTCCATAATGTGAAACACACACAAAAAGTACGCATTGCAACTTTATATTTAGAACCCAATTAGTTTGTATGGTGTCGATGGCTTTTTTCTCGTAAAGGACTCGTCACTTAGTCAATTTTTGCGAAGGAAATGATAGCATATTATGAGGATACAAAGAGCAACACATTCTTTAGCTAATTGATAAATCTTAAACAAAAGGGTTCTATGGCGGAGCACATTGAGGACTTCCAAAAATTTAATAAATGGTAAATAATATTCCAGAGGAACATAAGATTGATGCCATCATAGGGACTTTAAAGGATGGCATCCAACATGAGGTTCATCTTTGGGAACCTGATTCATTGGAGAAGGCATTCAGGGTGGCAAGAAAAGTTGAAAGAAAAATTATGGCAACAAGGAAGTCTACCACTCACAACTATAAAGATGGAAGTTTTGTTGCTCCTATCCTTCCACAACCTACAAGGTTGACACCACAACAATTGGAAGAAAAAAGAGAAAAATTGCTTTGTTAGGGTTGTGATATCAAATATAATAAATGTCATAAGTGTGCTAAGAAGAAAATATCTTACATATATTGTGAAGAGGAGGAAGAAAGGGAACAAAAAACGTCAAAAGAAGAGGATATACACCAAGAACCAACCCTAGAGAAAGAAGAAATGAATATGGCCATATCTTGTAATGCATTGGCAGGAATTACCACTCCTCAAACTCTCAAGATAGAAGGACATATCAAGAAGAAAAAGGCAATAGTGATGATTGATTCAGGTAGTACCGACATTTTTATTCATTGTAAGATAGCCAAGGAATTTAATTGATTCCTATATCCAGCATGAGAGTGTCAAGTGGTGGTTGCAAATGGAGGAACTATAAATTTCTCTAGAAAGTGCCATAATATCAAGCTAACCATGGGGGGATATGTATTGAATAGTCCAATTCTTTCCATTCCAATGGGTGGTGTTGATGTTGTACTAGGATTCCAATGGTTACAATCTTTGGGTACGATATATTTTAATTTTCAATAAATTTTCTTGAATTTTTTTTGGGAAGGAAAGGAAGTCGAATTAAGTAGTTTCACAGGAAAATCAAGAAATATAATTAGCTCTAATGGCGTGACAAAGATCTAAAGAAAAAAAAAAACAAGGCGTAATTGCATAATTATGCTCACTAGAGGTTCAAACATTGAAATAATCTATTTCTCCAGATCTCCAAAAAGCCTTGGAAAATCATTCCAAGGTATTTGAGAATCCCAAAGGCCTCCCACCTATTCGTGATCATGATCATGTTATTCAATTGATTCTAGGAAGTGTTCGTCCAAACATCATGCCTTACAGATATCCCTATTCCCAAAAGAGTTGAATTGAACGTATGGTTGCATAAATGCTAGAGGTAGGTATAATTCAACCTAGTCAAAGTTATTTCTCTGCTCTAGTAGTATTGGTGCATAAGAAAGATGGACCAAGGCACATGTTTTAGGATTATAGGGAGCTCAACAAGCTCACTATTAAAGATAATTTTCCCATTCCTACCATTGTTACTTAACCAAGTTGGATCTTCATTCAGGATATCATCAAATTAGAATGAAGATTGAATACATTATAAAAATAGCATTTAGAACTCATGAGGGTCATTATGAATTTTTTGTCATACCTTTTGGCCTTATTAATGCACCTTCTACATTTCAAGGTTTTATGAATTCCATTTTCAAACCCTTCCTTAGAAAATTTGTGTTAGTATTTTTGATGATGTACTAGTCTATATCAAGTCATGGAAGGATCATGTTCAACATGTTGATAGGGTACTCAAACTATTGCAGGAAAAACAATTATATGCAAAAACCTCCAAATGTTTCTTTGGAGTACAAGAAGTGGAATATCTGGGTCATATTGTATCTCATGAGGGTGTTGAGGTAGACCCTAACAAAATTAAATCCATTAAGGAAGGGAAATCCCCACAACAATAAAGCATCTTCAAGGATTTCTCAGGTTGACATGGTATTATTACAAGTTTGTTAAGAATTATGGAAGCATAGCAGCACCTCTAACATCATTACTGAAGAAATATGCATTTTATTGGACTCCAAAAGAAACTAATTCCTTTGAACATATTAAAGAGGAAATGTTTCAAGCCCCAGTCTTAGCTAGGCCAAACTTCAAAAAAAACTTTATTTCGGAATGTGATGCCTCATGAAATAGAGTTGTTGTTGTTTTGATGCAAGAAGGAAGACCCATTTATTTTGAAAGGCGTCCAACCAAAGGAAAGTATTTACACAAACCTATTTATGAGAAGGAAATGTTGGCAATACTACATGCAATAAAGAAATGGTGGCCTTACCTAATTGGAATACACTTCAAGGTAAAAACATATTATGATAGTCTTAAACACTTTTTGGCACAAAGATTATCTCAAAAGAGCAGCAAAAATGGGTCACAAAGATGTTGGATTATCACTTTGAAATCATCTACAAAAAAGGGAAGAAAAATGTTGTTGCAGATGCACTCTCAAGAAAGGATGAGGATGTGGAAGGATTTCTTTGTGCCATTTCTATTATCCAACCAGATTGGATAACCTAAGCAAGGGATGAATGGAAGAATGACAAAGAGGTGTGGATGCTCATTCAAAATTTGTAGCAAAATCTTGGTACATCTGATACATTTAGCTAGAAAAATTATTCATTATGGTACAAATATCACTTTTATCTTTATAATAATTCCCAACTCAAACAAAAGGTTCTTTTGAAATTACACACCTCTCCCTTAGGAGGGAACTCAGTCTTTTTAAAAACTTACCGCAGGGCCAAGAAGGACTTTCTTAGGAGGGCCTTAAATATAATATTCAAAAGCTTGTGGCGGAATGTTTGATTTTCCAACAAAATAAATTTTAGAAAATTATGACCTCGATCCTGTTACAACCTTTAGCCATTCCAAATCAAATTTGGGAGGAGAATTCAATGGATTTTATCACAGGTTTACCCAAGTCCAAAGGAAAGAGTGTCATCATGGTGGTAGTTGATAGACTTACCAAGTATGCACCTTTTTATGCATTATTTCATCCATTTAAATTTGGTACAATTGCTACTTCATTTATGGAAACAATTCAAAAGCTACATGGAAACCCAAAGATTTCTTGGGTGTGGAGCCTGATTATCTTTTGTATTCAAAGGTATCACCGCATTGGACCCCAGTTCGTAATGGCACGGCAATGCTGCCCGTAAAATATTTGCTGCAAGAGTGGTCCAGGGGGGATGGCTGTGACCTTTGGGAGCCCTCCCCTAGTGGGGGGATCAGGGGCAGTGCCCTCGAAGCTAAGAATAGATGTAAAATATCCTTGTAAAATGTTGTAATTTCGTAGTCAATCTGGGCCGTTTATTAGGCGGATATCTGACGGTAGAAGTTATGTTTAATTTAGGGTTTTTTGCCCTAGAAGGCAACCCCTTGCTATATATGAGGGAATTGTATTGCACCTATAGAGATCTATATTCTGAGTTAAGAAGAGAGAGGAGATTGAGAGCGAAGAGGGAATTACAGTGGATTTTCTATAGGTTGTATCTCTTCATTTTGCTGGATAATATGAAAAGAAGGGCTGGTTGTTTCTCCGTGGACGTAGCCCAAACTGGGTGAACCACATATATATGTGTCTCTCTTGTTTTATGCATTTTCTGTGTTTATATTTCTATAATATTTTATGTGTTCCATTGCTCTGTAATATATAATTCTCTAACAAGATTATTGTAAGTGACAGAGATCCCATTTTCACTAGAAATTTTTGGATGGAATTATTTTCCTTTTTGGATGCTCAATTAGCTCATAGCTCATCTTATGATCCTCGATCCGATGGACAAACTAAGATAATGAAAAAAAAAATTGGAAGGATATCTTAGTTGCTTTGTATCGGATAAACAAACATAATGGGTCAAGTGGTTACCTCTGGTTGAATGGTGGTATAAGACTTCCTTCCATATTGCAACAAAAATGACCCCATTTATGGCACTTTATGGACATCATCCACCATCCATCTATCGACAGTGCTGGACCCGCCAACATGTCAAGGGAATCTCCCCGGTAAGAAGTCCCAATTAGACCTCAAACCATTTGGTGTAGGAGTCCCAGTAGTGGGTCGTAAGGTAATGCCTTGACCGTGATGTCGCACATAGGCATGTAGGATAACTCTGTCAGTAGCAATGGTGTGACTAATGCAGTGAG
Source organism: Pinus tabuliformis (assembly GCA_031772625.1). Classification (NCBI taxonomy): domain Eukaryota; kingdom Viridiplantae; phylum Streptophyta; class Pinopsida; order Pinales; family Pinaceae; genus Pinus; species Pinus tabuliformis. The sequence continues at coordinate 1,097,509,905 of CM062805.1, forward strand.
TCAAGGAAGATGTATGAGAGGTTCTAACCCAAAAAGGGTGAGAGAGGGTGAAGGTGAGTTCCGGGTTGAAAGGGATCAGTCCCAACTCGGCTAGGAACACACAACACAAAAGGGATCAGTTCAAACGAGTGCAACGGTTGTTACAACAGAGTTCATGTGAAAGGTCTGTCTAGTGTCCAGCAGAGCAGTCGAAATGGACAGTGACAACATTAACACCATATGCAACACATTTACAACAAGATTTATATAATTACATGTGAATCATTTCATACACAAATACATAAGTTAAACAACATATATCATTAAGGCAATCGAAGTAGTCCAACTACAATAACAACATATGCATGAAAATGTGTTGGCTCTTATTATATAAAGTATAAGTTCCAATTATATAATACATCCATGTAAACTTACTAGCCTCATCAGTGAAATGTTACAGCCACATCTGCCTGCTCCTCCAAAGAGATGTAATAGCTCTGTGCAGTGGAGAAGCTAAGGCACATTACAATACTATCCAAGACTTCTTCTAGATAGTCTTAGTAGAAGCTTGGCTGACCAAAAGCTTGTACAATGAGTTATGAGGGACTATTTATAGCAAAGGGTGGGGTGACCCTTGACATTCCCCTTTGTGATAGTTCAACTACCCTTATGGCTCTTCACCTACTCTATGACCATTACATTGAATCATTGACACTTGACTTACACTTGACATCACTCAACATTACAATGCACATGTACTCATGTGAAACAACATGGCTTAAGAAAGCCTTGCAAGACATCATTAACACTTGGTCTGTTGCGATGAGACTAACTCTTTGACATGCTTGTTATGGTGAAAGTGGTGAGTTGATGCCAAGCTTGGCCATTCATGATGGTGTGCATGAACCTCATAGTGACATCTTGCTGAAGTGAACTCTTGCCTTTGTTGCAACCGATGCATTGGTTCGGCCCTTTCATCCAACTCGTCTGCCAACACGCCCATGGTCTTCTTGGGTATGGTTGAACCGAAAACACACTGATGCATAGTGTCCATGCTAATCTTCAAGTGTGTGTTGGTGGTCATGTGCATCAACTTGTCGAAGTACATGTTCAGCCCCAGTTGGAATTTCTTCTTGTCTTCGCCTTGGTGAGTGTGTTGAGTGGGTTGGATTGCATGCATGCACTCAACAACATGCATGTTATTGAATCCCTTGCATGCTCTCAACAACACTTCTCACCATGTCTGCTTTGTGTCAGTTGTTGGGATAGATCCTTAGCTTCTATGGGTGCAGTTTCATCTGTGAGTGCATGTTGTGCCCACTGTTGTTCCTCTTCCTATTGCAACTCATTCGTTTGTCTGTGCAGCTTCATGTTCTTCCTGAGTTTCAGATTCAGAACATGCAACTCCTTATTTTTTCCATCTTCTACCTTCACGCGATCTTCATGTTGCATCGTCACTTCATAGACAGAGTCTCCAAAGTTTGTTTCATCATCAATGGACCTACTTGAGGTTGCAACCTTGTTCCGCCTCTGTGTTGTCAACAAACCTCCTCTTGCATTCGTTGCATTTGGTATGATGTCTTCAGTTGATGCTCACTCTGATGTTGTTGTTGTCATATCTTGATGTCCTTGTCTACGAACAACTTGATGTCTTCATGGGTAGGCAAGTCCATGGACACTTGATCAACTGCATCCCCAAGTGTGCTCTGAACGGTGTCTTCGTCTCTGCTCTCCTAGAAACCATTGTACCTGTACTGCTGAGAGGCAGATGAACACCTGGGATACCTGGAGACATGGCAACACTCATGGAAAGCAATCTGTCAGTCGAAAACCAAAATGAAGATGAGAACTAACATGCAACATACCGCGGTGCATGATCATGAAGGTTGCATAATTTCATCTAGGAGTTTGGGAGACCAACTGCCAAGACTGCACAAGGCACAGTCTAGGCTTTTGGGAGACTAGATGACTGTTGAACTGCGCAATGCACGATCCAGTTTGGCTGCTGGCTACTCGGATTGCGCAATGCATAATTCCAGTTGGGAAGGACTGCTGACCTAGGGACATATTCGCGCTATTCCTTGGGCCAAGCAGCCACTATCCTCCAGAAATGTGCAAAAAAGTCCTAGAGGGCAGTGCTGGGTAGGAATGCACAAATCTGGAGAGGAAGGTGAGCCTTCTTTCCCCAGATTGCGCAATGCAGCCTTGGTGAAGGCAGAGTCCGGGCCAAGGTTAGCCAAACTCGCCGACCGGCAACTGAAAGCATCTAAGACAGTAAATGCGTGGTGACACTAAGTGATAGTAGAAGTGATTGACAATGCATGCAAAATGTGAATTAAAGATTCAACAAACAAATCAACATGCATGTGGGTGAGGCAATTCGCCGGTTAGGCGAACGTCCGTGCAAAACAATTTCATGCATGTGACAACAATGAGATAGCAACGAAAACTGAAACAGAGCTAGGAAAAGCTAGTATATATGCAAAATGACAGCAAGCGTTCAAAGAAATCAAGCAAACAATACTCCCACAAGAAAAAACACAAAAAGTGACAGAAATGCAGCACAAGGCATGGGAAGCGGGCTTACCCCAAAACAACTGAGTTGAATGTTCCGACTACTCCTAGATGTGATGTGGGATGTCAGATCTGTAAGGTTGATGTGAAGAATGAGCTCTGCAACATCCAGTTGATGAGTTTTTATCACATTGAGGTTGTGACGTGGATGCCACGAATCTAGGGGAAGCGACACTTGCTGGGAGGTTTCAGAATTGATCCTTGCATGTAACCTCCAACTGCTAAACATAGATCCCTAAAACAATCGTTGCCTTTGCATGCTACCTTGGGAGAATCAGCCCATGCATGCAAGTTTGTTTTTCTCAGTCCCAGAGAGAACCGATCAACTCAGCTGCACATGCAAGAGACTGCTCAACTGCTGGAGAAAAAATGTGCATTTATGGTTGGGAGCTAGGCTAGCTACCCAGGATATTTGCACAATTTCTAGGTAGAGCAACTAACTATTGCTCAGATTTGTGCAAATTCTAGGTTAAGCAGCCTTGCTGTGGAAATTTGCGCAAATCCTGCTGGGAGTGTTGGCAGGTAGGATTGCGCAATCCTGGAGCCTAGCAGGCTACCAGAGAGGATTGTACAATTTATGGAGGGAAGGTTGGTTGCCCTCTAGAAATGCACAATTTTTAAGGGTAAGATGGTAAACCTGAAGTTGGGCCAAGCTCGGGTGAACAGCCTATAAGGGGAATGGATCAAGTTGTGACCAACAAGTTGCCTTTGTGCAAGAAAGACACTGAAGTTTGTGAACTTGACGAAGCAAGGCAAGCTATTGTGAAAATTGGAAGTGAGGCTCCAAAATGAGGCTAAGGAAAAAAATTTGGAGGGTTGTTGTAGACGCTACAACACTTAGCGACACACTGGTAGAACTCCAGCTCTCTGAATGGACCTTGTTTGTGAAAAGAAATTCTAACACCTCCAGAAGCATTGTTCAGTTTTCATCTCATCTTGCTTTCATACTAACTTGATTGTAAGATGTAGCATCTGCCAAACCTTTGGTCGATTGACACACATTCCAAGCCAAGGCAACATAGTTGTTTCAATTGGGGTTGAGGGGTATATAAGTGCACAAGTAGTATAGTCGTCAGAGATTTAGTTTCATCTCTGGTTTTGCTCCACTGCCAGTAGGCATGGACAGTACCCCAGTGGAGTCACATAGGAACACAAGCATGGCTCCGCTGCCAACGAGCCTGGTCAGTACCCCGACGGAGTTACTTGCATCACCTTCCTGTGCAGGAAGCCTTTCTCTTCTTTCGCCTTATTCATTTTTTATTTTGATTTTTTGACTTTTCATTTTTTCATTTTTCACTGTGCATAACACTTATTCATTTCATAGGCGGAAGAGGGATCTCGACTTATTGAGAGCAGAAGAGGTTGTTCCAATAGAGAAGTAGTTTATTGTATCTTTGACGGGCCTATTAAGGTTTTCCCCCTTACCTTACTCTACTTGACTACGCTGACAAGCGTTAACCCAAAAACAATCGACTAGAGAAGGTGACGCTAGTTAGCGCGCAAGCATTGTGTTTACACCAAGGTTCACTTCGAAGAGTACGTATTTTCCTTCGACGTATCATGTATTAAAAATAACAAGCTCATCATACAGAGGCAAGATGACAGATAACCAAGTAGTGATAGTTGTACAATCCCTCTTGTACTTTACCCAGCTCGCTTCAAGAGTCATACATGGTTTCATGCAAAACTAACCTATGAACAAAACAAGTGAATGAACTAAAAATCAACAAATCAAAGCAAGAGCAGAAGCAAAAATGAAAGAAAATCAAGTAAACGAACAAGAAAGAAAACAAACAAGCAAACAAAGCACATAAGAAAACAAGCATGCAAGCAAACACTACTCCTACTCCTACACTAATGGCACATGGGCCTGATCACGTGAATTGATACTTCCAATGCAGCCACCAGTGCATTGGTAGACCCATGTTGGTGAAGGCTTTGTCTACGAGCAACCAAATTGTGCAAACCAGCAAGCAAGAAATATATAACAATGAAGACAACCACACTTCGTGATTCAAATTGCCCAGGGGACATAAGTGAGTGTATGTGCATGACGGGTAGTCCGCAGACTTATCATGGTGTTGTGTGACACTACATGCAACTTTCAAGCATAAGCACACTCTTGACTATGGCATGAAAGCAAATGAAAGAAACAAAGATAACTTGCATCGTGTACGAGTGCTTGCGATGTAAGACTCCTCCAATGCATGAGCAATGGGATCATGTAGTTCGAGTGGAGGAAGTAAAATCTGAGTGTTAGATTGATCTTGAGTGCATACAGATGAGTGATGAGGAGCCTTGAGTGTTTGAACAATTTCCTGATTGGAAGCAAAACCAACCTTAGGACAGTGAGGGCTTGACATAACCATCAGCTCGGGCTGAAGTGCCTCGACGGTCTGTGGGGTTTCGACTTCGTTGACAGATGGATCTTCATAGACCAGTGGCTTAGATGGATTAACAATGAGTGAATCAACATCGTGATTAGATGATGAGGTGAAGAGATCATGACAACTAAGATCATAAAATCTAGGATGTTGGTCAAGATCCTCATAGTTTGATGAATCACACAGAGGGGTAGATGAAGAGGAAGGATCTTCACCCTCTGCGTTTTCAGAAAAAGCAGATGAAAGATCAAGTGGATTTTCAATGAATGATTGGTCCTCTCCATTGTTGAATGATGGTCTAACATACGGTGTGTCCTGCGAAATATCAACAATGGGTGCATTCGTGGATGAAGACACACATGTGAAATCATGGATGGTAGGTTCACCAATGATGTTAGGAAAGAACGGAGGGGGCTCAAATAGAAGGGAGTCATCCTTCACTGAGTGTTGATGCTCAAGCTCCCACTCATACTCTTCATGAATGACAGCACATGTTGGTTGTGTAACACAAACTCCGTCAGTGGATTGTTCCTCGGTCACAACAAGTTACGAGTCTGGAATGGATGAACAGAAGACAGCATCATCCGGAGGAACGCCCAGGTGTGAAGATAGAGGTTGTAGAAAAGAATGCATATGAGGACTCTAAGGAATCACAACCAAATATGCACGAAAATTGAGTGAAGTGACGTTGGGAGGGCGTGAAGGATGAACAGGTTTGTGAGCATGATCCTCAACATCATTGGGCAGTGGTGGAGATATTGAATAAGACGAAGGCAAACAGTCAGTTGAGATGGTCCCCACTTCCACATGAGATTGCGCAGCTCCATCAATGGAGAATGTTGAGTGAGGCTTGATCTCAAACTTTCTCTTGGTACGAGCAGATTTCTTAAGGCAGTACTCGAGCCGGTCCCAAAGATAAGCAAATTCCATCTGGCTCCTCGGAGCTTGAAATTGCAAGTCATGGAAGTGCTACCAAAAATCAATAACAGATTCATGTGGATCCCTCTGTTGTTGTAACAGTTTCTGATCAATATGGTCTGGATCAAATGAGTGCACGGTGTCAGCCGGTAGGCTGAGCACCCAATGAAATGGAGATTCATGAAGTGTGTATGCAAGTAGCAAACCAGCCTATTCGTTAGAAAACTCATCTTCCTCATGAATCATGGAAAGAAAGTTATGTAAATTCTCAGGCCAGGCCACTTTGCCTTCACCATCATACGTGTGAATGGAAAAGAGATCGAAAAGCTTCCCCGAGATGGAGACATCGTCACGATTTGAAAAACACCTCACGAGAAGAAGAGTGCAAGACACCATGAAAGATATGCAAAGGTTCAAAACTGGATGAGAGGACATCACTTGTCATCAGGCCCTCCTTCTAGCACTAGAAATGTTCATGATGCTGGACCCACCAACATGTCAAGGGGATCTCCCCGGTAAGAATTCCGAATTAGACCTCAGACCATTTGGTGTAGGAGTCCTAGTAGTCAGTCGTAAGGTAATGCCTTGACCGTGATGTCGTACATAAGCAAGTAGGATAACTCTAACAGTAGCAACTATGTGACTGCTGCAGTGAGTCAAGGAAGATGTATGAGAGGTTCTAACACAAAAAGGAGAGAGAGGGTGAAGGTGAGTTCTGGGTTGAAAGGGATCAGTCCCAACTCAGCTAGGAACACGCAACATAAAAGGACATATGCAGCTTCAGGCAAAGCAGTCCACTCGGATGCGGTAGTCACAACATACAAGGTAAGATAACACATACATCATTCACGGATCAGTCTGAACGAGTGCAATGGTTGTTACAACAGGGTTCATGTGAAAGGTCTGTCCGGTGTCCGGCAGAGAAGTCAAAATGGACAGTGGCAGCATTAACATCATATACAACACATTTACAACAAGATTCACATAATTGCATGCGAATCAGTTCATACACAAATACGTAAGTTAAACAACATATATCATTAAGGTAATCGAAGCAGTCCAACTATAATAACAATATATGCATGAAAATGTGTTGGCTCTTATTATATAAAGTGTAAGTTCCAATTATACAATACATCCATGTAAACCTGCTAGCCCCATCAGTGAAACGTTATAGCCACATCTGCTTGCTCCTCCAAAGAGATTTACTAGCTTCGTGCAGTGGAGAAGCCAAGGCACATTACAATACTATCCAAGCCTTCTTCCAGATAGTCTTAATAGAAGCTTGGCTGACCAAAAGCTCATACAATGAGTTATAAGGGACTATTTATAGCAAAGGGTGGGGTGACCCTTGACATTCCCCTTTGTGATAGTTCAACTACCCTCATGACTCTTCACCTACTCTATGATTGTTACATTCAACCATTGACACTTGACTTACAATTGACATGACTCAACATTACAATGCACATGTACTCATGTGAGACAACATGGCTTGAGCAAGCCTTGCAAGACATCACTGACACTCAGTCCATTGTGATGAGACCAACTCTTTGACATGCTTTTGATGGTGAAGGTGGTGAGATGATGCCAATCGTGGTCATCCATGATTGTGTGCATGCACCTCATGGTGACATCTTGCTAAAGCGAATTCTTTCCTCCATTGCAACTGGTGCATTGGTTTGGCCCCTTCATCCAACTCATCTGCTAACATGCACATGGTACTCTTAGGTATGCTTGAACTAGCAACACGCTGATGCATAGTGTCTATGCTGATCTTCAAGTGTGTGCTGGTGGTCATGCACATCAACTTGTCGAAGTACATGTTCAGTGCCAATTGGACTTGCTTCTTGTCTTCACCTTGGTGAGTGTGTTGAATGGGTTGGATTGCATGCGTGCGCTCAACGACATGCATGTTGTTGAATCGCTTGCATGCGATCAACAACACTACTCACCATGTCTGCTCTGTGTCAGTTGTTGGGATGGATCTTTAACTTGTATGGGTGCAGTTTCATCTGTGAGTGCATGTTGCACCCATTGTTGTTCCTGTTCCTGTTAGAACTCATTCATCTGTCTGTGCATCTTCATGTTCTTCCTAAGTTGTTGCTTCAACACATGCAACTTCTTCTTTGTTTCATATTCTGCCTTCATGCAATCTTCATGCTGCGCTGTCACTTCATAGCCAGAGTCTCCAAAGTTTCTTTCATCGCCAATGGACCTACTTGAGGTTGGAACCTTGTTCCGCCTTCGTGTTGTCAACAACCCTCCTCTTGCATTCGTTGCATTTGGTATGCTGTCTTCAGCTATTGTTCATGATGCTGCTCATTGTGATGTTGCTGTTATCATATCTTGATGTCCTTGTCTATGAAAAACTTGATGTCTTCGTGGGTAGGCAATTCCATGGACACTTGATCGACTGCATCCCCAAGTGTGCTATGAACGGTGTCTTCGTCTATGCTCTTTTGGAAACCATTGTACTTATACTACTGAAAGGTAGATGAACACCTAGGATACTTGGATACATGGAAACACTCATGGCAAGCAATCTGTTATTCGAAAATCAAAATGAACATGAGAACTAACATGCAACATACCTGGGTGCATGATCATGAAGGTTGTGCAATTTTGGCTGGGAGGTGGGGAGACCGTCTGCCAAGACAACACAAGGCATAGTCTAGGTTGTTGGGAGACTAGCTGACTGCTGGAGCTCCGTAATGCACGGTCCAGTCTGGCTGTTGACTACTGGGATTGCACAATGTGCAATTCCAGCTAGGAAGGACTGCTGGCCTAAGGATAGATTTGCGCAATTTCTTGGGCCAAGTAGCCACTGTCCTCTAGAAATGTGCAAAACAGTCCTGGAGGGCAGTGCTGGGCAGGAATGCGCAAATCTGGAGAGGAAGGTGAGCCTTTCTTCCCTGGATTATGCCATGCTACCTTGGTGAAGGAAGAGTCTGGGCCAAGGTTGGCCCGACTCGCTGATGGGAAATTGAAAGCAACTAAGATAGTAAATGCATGGCGACACTAAGTGATAGTAGAAGTGATTGATAGTGCATGCAAATAATGAATGAAAGATTCAGCAAATAGATCAACATGCATGTGGGTGAGGCAATTCACCGATTGGGCAAATGTCCGTGCAAAACAGTTTCATGCATGCGACAGTAGTGAGATAGCAACAAAAAATGAAATAGAGCTAGGACAAGCTATTATATATGCAAATGATAGCAAGAATTCAAAGAAATCAAGCAGGCAGTACTCCCACAAGCGAAAACACAAAAAGCAACAGAAGTGCAGCACAAGGCATGGGAAGCGGGCTTACCCCAAAACAGCTGAGTTGAATGTGCCAACTGCTCCTAGATGTGATGTGGGATGTCAAAGTTACAAGGTTGATGTGAGGAATGAGATTTGCAGCATCCAGTTGATTAGTTTTTATAGCATCGAGGTTGTGACATGCATGCCACGAATCTAGGTGAAGCAACACTCGGTGAGAGGTTTCAAAATTGCTCCTTGCATGTAACCTCCAACTGCTAAACATAGATCCCTGAAACAAGGGATTTCTTTGCATTCTACCTTGGGAGAAGCAACCCATGCATGCAAGTTTGTTTTTCTTAGTCGTGGAGGGAACCGGTCAACTCAATCACACATGCAAGAGACTATTCGACTGCTGAAGAAAATATGTGCATTTCTCACTAGGAGCTGGGTTGGGTGCCCAGGAGATTTGCACAATTTTTGGGCAAAGTAGCTGACTTCTGTCCAGATTTACGAAAATTCTGGGTTGAGTAGCATTGCTAGGGAAATTTGCGCAAATCTTGTTGGGAGTGTTGGCAAGTAGGATTTCACAATCCTGGAGCCCAGCAGGCTGCTAGAGAGGATTGTGCAATTTCTGGAGGGAAGGCTGGTTTCCCTCCATAAATGTGTAATTTTAAAGGGGAAGTTGCTTAGCCTGTAGCTGGACCAAGCCTGGGTGAACACCCTATGAGGGGAATGGATCAAGCTATGACCGACAAGCTAGCTTTGTGAAAGAAAGACATTGAAGCTTGTGAACTTGACGAAGCAAGGCAAGCTGCTGTGAAGGTTGGAAGGGGGGCTCCAAAACAAGGCTAAGGAAAAACTTTTGGAGGGTGGTTGTAGCCGCTACAACACCATCACATCATATTTAAGAGAAAATTATAAGGTTTAAGCAGTGGAAGATCACATCGAGCATCAACAACAAGTTCTCCAACTCTTAAAGGATAACCTCATTTTGGCACTGAATCGAATGAAACAACAAGAATATCAACATCGTAGTGAAAGAATTTTTTATGTAGGCAACTAGGTATTTTTACAGCTACAACCATACAAACAAATGTCCCTCAAGCAAGCTAAGAAGGACAATAAATCATCACCAAAGTACTAAGGTCCTTACAAGGTGTTGCAAAATATTAGTACTATGGCATACAAATTGGAGCTTCCTGCATCTTCCTAAGTGCGCCCATTTTTCCATGTATCGTGCTTAAAGAAGGTTATAGGTGACAATTTCCCAACTCAAACAATATTGCATGAACTTGAAAAGGAAGGAAAAATAATATTGGAACCTAAAGAATTCATGGAAACAAGAACCTAATAGCTACGAAATCGATCAATTTCAGAGCATCTCATCAAGTGGAAGAATTTACCCATTGAAGATTCCACATGGGAGGATGAGAATTTTATACAAAAGCATCCAGAACTACTCAAGTGTTGAGGAAAACACGTTTTTGAAGGAGAGGGGAATGTTAGGTCCCTATACTACTAGTGTAGCCCCTTATTTTTATTGTTAGTGTAGCCCCCTTATTATTATTGTTGTGCCCATGTAGTCCCAATATTATTATTATTGTGCCCCATAGAACCCTACTATTGTTATTGTTTTTCCTTTAAATTATTATTGTTATGTAGGCTCTAATTATATTGTGACCCCTTAGGCTCCTATATATAAAGGAGGTCTTGTCATTTTTGTCATCCAAGAATTGTTCATTTATGTAATGTAAAGGATGGTTCCCCCTCGAAGAGGCTAATTTTTAAGTCGTTGATCTATCTTTTCTTATATTTTGTGAGCTGGTTGTATAACAGTATTGCAACAATAATGCTGCAACTCCCAAGGCTACCAACTTAAATTATCAATCTATGGTTCCTACAAACTTAAAGACATGACGGAACTACATGTGAAACATGCAATGTGTCCTTCTTTCTTTGATCTAATGCAATGGAGTGAATATCATGAATTGCATAAATGGAAATGCTTGAAATGGAAACCTTAACCTATAAAATACAAGGAAATAAAACATATTCTAATTGCATAAAGTAAAGAGCATGAATAAACTCTAAAGATTAATTAACTACAATTGCAAGAAGGTAAAAGATTGCACTAATTACAGGGATGAAATATGCTAGCCTACTTGCAGATGTAAAACAACATTATACTTGCGGAATGTCATTACTTGCAAAATGTGAAAACTTGCTTGAAAAATGAAACTTGATCTAAAGTGTATGACTGGAAAATATAAGAACATAACTTCAAAAACCAAGTCTAATATACTTGAATTGAACACTTTCCCTTCATGTCACTGAGTTCAAGATAATTTAGATTTAGTATCAGAGTCCTTACACATTGCATAAGAGAACAATATTTGTGATGCAAATGTGGAAATTTGTCTACTAATTTTAATTGTTGTTCTATACTTGAAGTGAAGGAACGATTGGTCTAATGTGGTCCTTGGTCCTCACAAACCATGGGTTCAAAGTCTCGAGGACATTATTTAATCCAAAGATAATAAAATCAATGTCTTAAAGCAAATCCGATCAAGTTTAGACAGTGCTATAGGATGGTACAGGACTGCTACAAGATTGCTACATGATGGTACAAGACTGCTACAAGATTGCTACAATATGCTACAAGATTGCCATGTTTTTCTATAGGATTTGATACGTGAGAATTATGAGTGTGGAAAAGATGATATAAAGGTGGGAAAGGGTAAAGGAATGTAGGTTAATTTTTTATGTTTCCCTTTCCAAGCTTAGTACCCTTCAGGGGCCCATCTTACAAGTGGAACAATACACACGGTGGCCTTCAATAAACCATAAATGTACTCTTAGTGAAATTTTTTTTGGAGGATTTATTGAGGTAGAAAGAAGGATATTGTGGTATAATAAGGATTGTAAATGAAAATTATAACCCTTAAAATGCACAATAGCACCTTCACACCACAAAAACATTATGATTTTTATACATGAAAAGACTAAATACCTAATCTGCCAGCTAGTTTGTCCTCTAAGTTATCTCACCAATGACCAAGAAAATAAATGAACATGAGATTGGGTAAATTTTATTATTAATTAGGATGTCCTAGGACTCCAATCCAAGTGAATAAATCAAAAATACATTTTTTTATATGTGCTAAAAAATAGCAGAAAAATACTAAAAAAAACTAGAAATTCAAGAATCAATGAGCTAGGTAACCTACCAAATGCCTAATGTTATCAAGTGAAAATAATATGGGGAAGATTTTTTTATTAACATGATATCTTTTAGGAATAAATACAAGTGGAATAAACTCAAAATAGCCTTGTTAACATGTGTTAAAAAATAACAGAAAATTACTACTATTTTGCTACAAGAGGCTTCCAGAAATTCTAGATTTGTGAACTAGTGAACCAATCCATGTATTTCAATGATGCATATGAATTATAAAATTTGTTATAAGGATGAATCATCCTTTTGAATCTATAAATAAATTGGAAAAAACTCACTTCCATTATTTAGCCAATATGACCTACAACAAAAGAAGCATGCATAGTTAATGCAGAAATAAGAAATGCAAGTGAAAAAGGCATTCAAAGAAAAAAAAAATTGTACAAGAGGGATATGAGGCTCTTGGGATGGCCTAGAAAAAGGATAATCAAATTCCTATGAAGGAACCCAAGCTTTAGAATCTAAATATGGCACCAAACTTTATTATTTGAATCAATCCAAGTACATCCCTGCTACAAATGAAAGTGGAGCTGCTAAATAACAAGTTTTCTCCACAAAAAGACTAATAAATACATGCCCCTAGAGGAAAATTCGAATTGGTGCTAATAAAAATAGGTGGGGAAGAATCCTCTTTGAAAGGAGGCAACTTTCCCCTCCAAAATCACTCAAGAAGTTGATATGGTTCCCAACACTAGGAATCTTCATTTAATGATAGGGAACACATTCCTAGATTTTATAAATCAATGGAGCTCCAGAATTTGTTCAATAATTTCACAATATATTTTTCATTTATTATTAAATATTGGTCTATCCTGTAGTAGGGAGAAAGTCCCTATATTATCTCATCCAGAATTTACTCAATATTCTGCAAAAATAAATAATATTAGGCACGCAATATACAATTATCTCTAAACCTTCCTAAGAACATATTAAAGCTAAAAAAACATTATTAAGTGTAGAAGGAGAGATTTAATATAGTCTTTATGTGCCTAAGAAATGTTAGATGGGCCTTAATTTGTGTCTAATTTGGAGGCCCATCATACCCCCCTATTGAAATTGTTGTTCATCCTCTGAGAAACCTTCCCATCTTCTTGCCATATTATTCTTCTTTCATGCCTCAAACTACTTTTTTGATGTCCCACATTGATGTGGATGTAGCTTCCCCTACTGGATGGAACCCTCCATGCTCTTAAATTTATTCCTTAAGCTTTGACCTAAACTTTATTTCTTATTTTTCTCTTTCGTTTCTTCTAGTCCTTTGTTTGATTTCTCCCCTTCAATAACAGCTTCTTCTTCTCCTAAATCCTCCTCCCATGTTTGCATACTGTGATTTCTATGAATTTTATGTGTAGAGCTTGTACCACTCAATTTTTTGTTCATAGGAGTTTATGTGTCCTTGATACATCCCACTAGACACACGAAGGGTTCCCCCAATGTCTTTTCCTTCCAGCCTTTTTAAAACACTTCTCAAAGAAAAAAAAACAAAATGGTGGCAAAAAGAGGTTGCTATGGGAAATAGAGTTTCCTCTAGCATCTCTGAAAAAGGAATAATTTTGACAATGGTGGCCTCTGTTTTTAATTGCAGGACTGAAGTTTGGATTCTTTGTCATGACACATCATATTATCCATCAAATTCTCATGAACACCCTTGACTATCACTTTGAATTCTATTTTGCTCATTAAATTATAGAATTGAAAACACTTAACAAAAATCTCTTTCCTTATAGAGGGAGAAATTATGGTGAATAACCTAAAGCAAAAGAAAGGAATGATGTGATGAAAAACCTAGTGACTTGGATTCCTTTTACCCATGGAGAATTTACCATTCTACATCCCAGACTGTCTATGGAAAATACTTTGCAGCTCTATTAATCATTGTCCAATGACCCAATAGTATAATTTTTATAAAGGATCCCTCCTGTAGCACTTTGTTAACTTCATGTCACAATATGTATGTCTCTTGTAGAAGTTTGTAAAATCTTGTAGCGCTCAGTCTGTATCATGTAGCAGTGCCTATAGGTTCTTGTATCAACTTGTATGATCCTGTAGAAACATGTATGTATCCTATAGAAGTCCCTATTTGCATGATAAGAGGTGGTGGGTTCTCCTTTTTATTTATTTATTATATATTTTTAATTTTTTTTCTCTTTTTTTTCATTGCATGAAAAATAAACTCAAAGTGTTTTGAGTTAACTAAGTTGGCCCCACCTTCCCCTTCATACTTTTTGTCCTCTATCGTGACTAAATGATAACAAACCATTTTCTCAAGTTTTTTTCACTTTTGTCTTGTTCCTATCCCACACATGTCAATTTCTTGGTGGAAAAGTGAAGTTAACTGTTAGATAAGGTCGAGGTTTCTTTGATACTAATTTTGGCTATAAAATACCTCTTCATTCATACATATGCAACATTTTTTTGGGCTAAAATAAGTTTGTAGGAGAGGTTTTGAGAATTGCATACCTGGGCCTTACCATTGATGTGTTTTTGCAGGTGATATTGAGGTTGTTGATATGACTGTTGAAGTTGCCTTTGGTGGTTTTGAAGCTGCAAGTGATCGCATGATGTTTGCATCTTGTTTATGAATAGAGGTAATGGTTGATCCGCTGGCTTCTTGAGGTGTCATATTCTTATGCTCGTTGCTCCATGCATTGGCTTTGCTCTGAATTTTTATTTTTCTTGAAATTTACTTGACTGATCAAAGCTTGACAATACGGATTCTTCAGAAGATGGATCAAATATTATTGTTGAAGGTGAACAGTGACCCTATGGTAGCCCTACATAATTTTTATGTATTCAAAAGGTCAAGGAGATGATATCTCAATGCTTCATTATGGTGCTTCCAAGTGCTTCTGACTGTTGTCTTGGAGGGTTTGTGTAGCCTTCTACCGGATTGGGTTATATCCTGTAGCAGCCACATAAAACCCCCTATGATCACAATAAACTTCACAAAATGAATCCAAAAAATATGATAATTCATGTTAAACTCATGGACAAGGATTAGAAGCTTTGGTTTTGGTGAAAATTATGGAAGAAAGGGTGAAAATGGGTATTTTCATGGACAAAGATGAATTTTTGGATGGAGAAGTGACTAAATGGTATACAGGTTGGATGATGGAGGTTTGGTAGACTTATTTTTTCATTCCCCCAAGGAAAACATAAGATATGACCCCTCTATCTTTGTTGATCACAATCATGTAGCAATTCTGGTCAACCCTGTAGCACTACAGGGAAATCCTCTAGCAGACTTGTTTAATCAATATCTCTCAAATGGTAGATTGTATTCTCCTAAAAAAATTTGAACGTGTTTCCATAATCCTTATTCAAATCCCCATAAAAATTTTGGCTAATGGATGCACGAATCTCGAGAAAAAATAAAAATGGATGTAGGTGATGGCGGTCAATTTCTTGAAAAATGTTTACTAGAATTTATTGAAATTTCTTGAGCATGTTACTATCATCCCTATACATATCCACATGAAACATATTAGCCAACGGATGGATTTATTTCAAGATATGGAAAAAACAATTTCTGCACTATGTATTTTGGCAATCCTATAAATAAACTAAGTCTCAAATTCAAATTGAGTCCTTTCATACATGATCCCAGGCCAAAGATTGAGAGATATGCCAACCAGTCAGAATGGTTGGAGAACACTTTAATAGATGTTGAGAGTACATTAATTGATGTGGAAAAGTAGATTGATACTAGTTCCTTTCTGCAGGTTCCACCCCTACAAGAACAGATGACTATTACTCCCATTTTGCAGACTCCATCCAATGCAGACAAAAATGTGAAAAGAACTAGCGAATAAGGTTCTAGATCTGGTATGGACACTACAAATGAAATATTTGAGATTAGTTACAGGAAGAGCTGCAAGCTTAATCCTATAACTAAGCAAGAAGACATCATTGAGACAGTGCAAATCACTGACACTGACACAATGGTTGGAAGGAGTAAAGGCCCAACAATTTCAGAGGAAACTCGCTAGCCTTCTACTTCAAACAATCAACTTATTGAGAAACAGCTCAACATTGAAGGTTGAAACTTATGCCCAGTACTTCAAGCAAACACCTGCAAATCAAAATAAATTAATGTTAGTCTTTGATATTAAGACTGGAAATATGCAAATGACATTCATGCAGCCTACAGTCTAGCAGCCCAGATCATCAGCGGACTACAGGAAAATAGATTTTGAGGTTTTGGCTAGGGATGTTCACCCTATTGACCAAATTGAGTTCCACAAATAGGCAGGTGAGATGATTTACTCCACAATGACAAATAAAGAAATGACTGTGCACAAACTCCAAAGCTCACTGGATAATATTACAACACAGTACAAGCTGGAAAAGGCATCCTCACAGGCCAAGGATAATAGAATCAAGTCACTGGAAGACTTGGTGATTGAGCTTGGATATAATCCCAATGATGTCAAGGTTGCAGAGAAATTGATAAAGAAGAAAAATGAGGATATTGCTGCTTTAAAGAAACAATTGAAGCTGCCTCATTCAGAGCATCCACAGACCAAGGAGGTCCTTGAAAGCCAAACTCAGCAAGAGGAGATGATGGATCTCATTCTCCAATTAAATGATCAATTGAAAGAAATGGAGAAGGAGTTGGACAACTTAATACAACTAAAATAGGCTAGCCTTGACACAACCACCGCCACTGTCATTCCCATGGTGATTACAACAGTTCATCAACCTTGGCAGCTTCATTGGCCCCCACAGCTCCATTGGCTACAACACTTCCAACTGCAACATCATCTACATCAGCAACAGGTTCAACAGTAGCATCATCTCAGCCAAGTGATGAGGCAAGCAAACTAGTCAAATTAATGGAGGACATGTCCATTCAGACCACTGAGATAAATAAACTAAAAGAAAAAATAACAAGTCTAGAGGATGAGAAGAAACTGGCATAGATTATGCACAAGAATGAAGTTCAGAAGTCAACTAGGTTGACTGAGAGGATAAAGAACTTAGAGAAAGAGTTAACATTAAAGGAGCCACTTGCCCAAGATAAAGAACAGCTATGGGCCAATATCATTGAGTCTGTCAATGATATTTGGCCATCCATACAAGTCATCTTTGAACAAAATGATTTAGTCAAAGAGGTTGCTGAAGAAATTCAATGAGTTAAGGCTGAACTTGGAGACATGCCAAAAAAAGCCACAAGAATAATCCAGTTCCTTAACTCTAAAAATAAATATGAATTGCAGGAGCTAGACATAGCTGACAGGACTAGAACTATATTAGAGGTGAAAAAGGTGCTCACCAAGAGGAACCTAATGATGAACCTTGAGGACAAATGCCAAACCATGGAGCTGGCTATAGGAAGGTTCATGGTTAAGTTTGATATTTTGAGGCAAAAAGGGCTGCCAAATCCCTTGGTGATAAATGATAGATTAATGCCACAAGAAGACTACAATAGGAAAATCAGAGAAGTGGCAAGAGATCAGGAAAATAATTCATCTATGAAAGGGATGCCTATAGGAAAGGTTCTGTACCAAACTTTTGAGAACCTATTTTACCTCCAGCATGAGGTAAAACACCTTTTTGTGAACAAGCCCACCTTTGCAAAGTACACAGAAGCAGATGAAATCTACAGAAAAATGGTAAATATCAAATTACCAGATGCAGAGACTTGGGAGAAATTAAATGACTTACTGTAAAAAGGCAAGGTAAAAGTGAAAACAGAGCAGTAAAATAAAAGCAACAGGTCAGCTAGATAAAAGAGTATCAGATGAAAGAGTATCAGTTAAAAGGCCAAGTAAAAAGACAACCAACGTGGAAAACAAACAGCAAGTGAGAGAAGGCAACAAAAGATCTGACAACAGAGCCTAATAAACAGGGACAGATTGCAGTAGTTGAATATCTGTCTCTATCTTCTTGCATGAAGATATTTCTTTTTCCTAGATTAATTCCCAAGATAGTTTGGGATATTTTGTAATAAATTTTTTGTATAAATACTTCATAATTCGAAGTATAGAGTGTGGATTACTTGACATTACTATAGTTGTATTGATCTGAAACCTGAGGGTTGATTGTACCAATTTTTCAAGTCAACAGACTGGAATGAGTAATAAAGAAATTTCACTACAGGATTCATGTGTTGGGCCACTTTAGTGAAGTACTTTCTTTTGTCAAATTGTTATTTTCTTAAGTGTTTCACAAACTTGCATGTTATCTAAATTGAATGAATTAACTGGAATTATATTACAAAATTTGTTTAAGTACACTCTGTCTTGAACAGTTAATCATTTTAATGTTTTCTTCTGATATCCATATTAGGGAATCCTTCATTTCTCCCTAGTTTTGATTGACTGCTACAATTTCCTTCATTATCCAGTTTGAGGATTCCTTAATTTCTCCTTGACCCCGATTGAAAACCACTTCACCATCCAGCCTAAAAGATCTGAATTCACTCAGCTACCTTGCCCTGTAAACATTATTTTTAGAACTTGATCCAGTCTTGTTTTCTTAACACTTGACCCCATAGCCCAATGGTAAAAGACATCCCTCTATCAATCTAAGTCAGTGATTCCACCACCAACTCGAAATCAAAACCCAATCAAAGCTTAAATAACTAGCCTAAAATCAATTAGCTAAACAAAGTTAAATTATAAAGAGAGAGCCCTCTCTGAGCATTAGGAAGGATAGATCCTAATCTCAAAAGTAGGTTTGTGGTTACCTCTATTATTTCTTTCATAGCAACTCTAGAGAAATTTTGGAGTGATAACAAGATGTATGTGGTTGAGGATGTGGTTGTGGTGGAGGTGGATGGTATGGATAGCATGGAGTTCGGTATGGAGGCTATTGAGGAAAAGATTAAGGAGATTGTGGATTTCTCCCATAAGATCTATTATCACAAAATCTGACCTTGATAGGCTGCTGATCAAGTAGACTCTAAGTAACTCTTTCAAACCAATCTTTTGGTTGAGGCTTAGCCTCCTCAACCTGAGAGGGCTCTCTCAATAAGTTTAAGATTTTTTATTAAAGATTAGGTGGCTAACTCTAGGAACAAATGGACAGATGTATAACTAGTTGACTGGTAGAATCAAATATTAGCAAATATCTATTAGGCTATGGAGTCAAGATGATCTTTAACAAAACAACATGATGAGAAAAACATGGAAGTCAAGGCACTTAGAGTTTAGGTTTATAAACAAAATAGTAACATAATGAAAGAACACAGTTTACAAGCATGTGAAGGAAGTTAGAGCATTTTCCAATGAATTCTAAGTATCACAATCTCATACCACTACAAATAAGTAATTGAACAAGGCCATAAGACCATCAAACACATAAACTCCTTGTGAATCTTGAGTAGTCAAACTGATCTCTGTATTAAGTATAAAAATCATAGTTACTTACAATAACACAACTTTCCCTTTGCTAATGAAATTACCAACCCTGAGGAATTTGATTGTCAAGATTTATATAGAGTTTACAACCTTGGATACTATGATCCATCTTTAGAGGAATTTGAATTCCTAACTTTGACACCTATCTTTTCATAAAACAAACTACTTAATTACAACTTGACAGCTAGCTGTCTTTAAGAGTCCTAATACAAATAGGAGTGAAACTCCTAAATCATGCTTTTAACAACCTTATCTATGACTTCAATACATTCTTTAATTAGCTGCCAACCCATGTCTTCGAGCTTGATGATGTCCATAGTGTTGTTGCAAAACCTACTGAGTCATGACCTAACTGTCCTGAAAACTAGGAGACAGAGTTCCTCCTTTTAAGGCCCTTAATCCTTAATGCCTATCTTCAAACAGTTTTGCTGGTGTACATGTGGCATGCATTAATAATCCATAGAAACTTCATTTGTCCACCTGTGCAAGAAAGGGAATCTCGAATAGATGAACAAGAGAATAAAACATGATTGTGCTACGTAAATAGCCTGTTTTTGTAGCACAGCTTTTATATTACTTATGGAATACTTCTTTGAACCATTCTGCATCACTGCCATCTGAAACTTCATCAATGATCCTCATATGTCTACCAACAATCATCAAACTTGGAATTTATCAGACCTTACCTTCGAAATACATCCATAAGGTGCTAAATGGTCACCTTCAGCAGTTTCGTAGCGCACTACGAAACTACTGTGTATGCTCTTTTTCAACATGGCCTTCAAAAATCTGTAGTTTGGGAATTTTTCAAAATTTCATAAAGACTAATATGATCACCAAGAATCAAAACAACTTACCCTTATGAGATGTTCTTCTTCACAGATGTTCTTCTCTTTTATGCCAAAATTGTCCTATAAATGTAGAAATTTTGAATAATATGACACTTATTCACAGAGATTATCCTGATTATACTCTAATTGCAGATTGCATGCATAATACATAACCTCCTCTACTATTGATCATCAATTTGCAGTATTTAGAAACAATCGCATGCGCACATTGAAGCATCAATCACACATATCAACACAGTATATCACAGGGAAAGCATACAGCTGAAAACCCCCAACTATCTGTATATTATATTGATTGAGAACATGTAAAAATACATAGTACAATACTCCTCACAAGTACTAAGTACTATCTCCACCTGTTACACACAAACTAGCTCAGATATGAATCAATCACAGGTTCAAATCTCCTCCGCTACTTTCCTGCCTCCACTGCGCAATCCTGCATGAGAATAGATGAGAATGGCTGATCCAAACTCGTATTTCCCTTGGATGAACCACACAATCCTCGTTGACAATACTCAATCCCACTGATTGTGCAAGATCTAATGCACAACTATAGTCGCAACTGATAGCAATCTCAACCTCTAACACCTGTCTCCACTGAACTGTCCATGCACTAAGTTAACTGATGTATTCTTCAATTGCTTTATGAGTTAATAATTAGTGAATTAATTAATAATTAATTCACACAACTCATCACTAATGTATTTGCAGTTAGACTAAATACAACTAGTTCAACCAAGTCAAACTGAACACAACTCCATCAACTCCACAATCAACTCCACCAAACTCAACCACATGAGTTCTAACTGAAGTCCTGCATGCAATAGCTCAACTGACCCACAAGAAAAGTGTATTTCCTTCTGACAGTTGCATGTGCCACATCCGTAGCTCAAACTGAAGTGCTCCAAGAGGATAAGATAATGTTTATAGTCCAAATATTATTAAGAGCTAATAATATTCGACTGTTCTATTTTTAGCCTGACAGTCTAAAAATAGAAACCACGCATATGTCTAAAAATAGAAGTCCATCTATTTTTACCAACATGACCAATCATCCACAAATAGCATCCTGCAACTCATAGACCATGATCCATATGTCTAAAAATAGACATAGTCTAAAAATAGACTTTGCACCAAAAATAGCTTGCGGGCCCACATAGTGAAGGTGACTTCTTTTCACTAAGATCCATCATCTTGTTGCATTTTCAACACTCCCTCTCAACAAGATATGGATTATCTGCAACCCCTATCCTACAACTCTGGAATTTTCTGCATGCAACACATTTGCCCAATCCACTTGCTCCAACAACACTTTCAAAAAAACACTCCCAACTGACCGCTCTGTTGGGCTAGGAACATACTCTGATGCTGAAGCTCTACTTGCTACTGACAAGTGCTCCCTCTCTGACATCTGTGCTACTGCAACATCTCCATGCATCTCGCACCATTGCACACCTCTCTATGCCACCTAGCACTGTGCAAAACACTTGTGCCTCTCGCATTGCTGCAGCCTGCTAGCTATGCGTTGTCCTGGGATTCCCTGCATTGTCGCTCTCTCTGCCGCTCCATCTGCATCTGTCTCTACCCAATCAACCAGTTCCTGCTACTCCACATCGGGGCTCCCGTAGCAAGGTCTCATCCAAGAGGTTAGGTACCTCGAGGATCCTGCCCCTCCTCCTTAGGACGATCAATCCACATCACCCCACCTCCTACCTGTAGGTATGGCTGCATGTGATCCCTCAGCCCACTTGGCTTGAAGTTTCCCCCTACTGGATGTCTCTGCATGAGTAGATGTCTCTACTCGATCTCCTCTTAGCTTCCCCTGTTGTGACTACTCCACAACCTCCTGAAGCTGGTGCACCAATCGTGGCTCCTCCACAATCGTCTGAGACTTCTTCTGGCTCTGCATGTTGAGAGGTAATATATGCTCCCTCTCAACCACCAAGTCTCCATCAGTTGCCTCGCTGCTCAAGGCTTTGCATGCATCTTGAACCTCAAGAGCATACAGGTTCTTGACCCGTGAACCAATCTGCTTCACCTGTCTAGTGATCATGTGTCTAAGGAAAACCTTTCCCTTACTGAAGACTACATCATAGCCTCTGTCTTCCAGCATCGCGGTTGACACCAAGTTTCTCTTCAGTCCTGGTACATACTTGACATCGGTCAAGGTAAGGTGAGCTCCATGCTCCCTCTAAAAAATAACCGTGCCTACACCTGAGACACTATAATTCTCATCATTACCCATCGCTATGAGTATCTGGAGATCTTTCTCCTCCAAAGTACTGAACAAACTTTTGTCACCAGTCATGTGGAAAGAAGCTCCACTGTCAAGAAACCAACCACTTCCCACTATGGATGAAACCATGCATGTGAAGAGTGTGAAATCCAACTCAAACTGTGAAGCAAGTGCCTCACCTTCAGATCCTTCCCTGGATCCCTTCTTGGACTTCTTCTTTGGGCAATTAGTAGCATAATGGCCCAACTCATGACAACGAAAGCATCTCACTTTCGACTTGTCAACCTTCTTCCCATCATTGGAAGAACTGGATTCGGAAAGAGAACCCTTCTCCTTCCCCTTCTTCACCTTACTCGCTAAGGCACAGTTCTCCTCATCATGCATGCATGAAGAACTGTCTCTGGTGCTCCATCTGATCTCCTCTTGCACAAGATCCGACCAAAGTCTCTCCCATCCTGGCAATTTCTCCCGACCATTGACAGAGTCCTGATAGGAATGCCAACTCTTTGGAAGACCAAGGAGAGCCAAGCTCACCAAGTCCTCATCATCGACAGTCACCCCCACACTTCCCATCTCATCCCGGCACTGGGTGAACTTCGTGAGATACCTGGGCATACTGTCTCCATTCTCACACTTAATGTTTCTAAGTTTATCCTTGAGCGCCAACTTCCTCTGGTCGCTCTTACTTTGGAATAAATCTGTCAACGCTTTCCACATCAAGTATGGAGAAGCCTTTCCATGCAGGCTAGACATAATGTGATCCTTCACGCCCTCCAATAGAATCCTTCGACACTTTGTTGTCTTCTTTTGCCAAACCACAGCTTCAGCAGCATCAGTAGGTTTTGGGACTTCAGCATCTATGAAATCCTTCAACCCATTGTCATCTAACACCACCTACATCCTGTCTTTCCATGCAATATAATTCAAGCTGCCCTAAAGAGCATACTTCAATCGCAATCCGTTGAAAGACATTTCAACTTTGACACCAAGAAAACATTGCTGCAAATTCGAATTCCACCAGCTCAAAACTCAACCGCTTCTGATCTAAAATTCATGAGAACAAAGTATTTCTCGTACAGAGATTCACTATATGGGCATTCACTGGATATCTCACCTTCCAAAGGAAGGATGAATCTGAAGGCTACCTGGCCCGATTACAGACTCTGCCTGAAGAAATAAAATGTAAACACTTTCTGAATAATAGATCTGATGATCAACAGCTCCGATACCATTGTAGAAATTTTGAATAATATGACACTTATTCACAGAGATTATGCTGATTATACACTATTTTCAAAATGCATGCATAATACATAACCTCCTCTACTATTGATCATCAATTTGCAGTATTCAGAAACAATTGCATGCGCACATTGAAGCATCAATCACACATATCAACACAGTATATCACGAGGAAAGCATACAGCTGAAAACCCCCAACTATCTGTATATTATATTGATTGAGAACATGTAACAATACATAGTACAATACTCCTCACAAGTACTCAGTACTATCTCCACCTGTTACACACAAACTAGCTCAGATCTGAATCAATCACAGGTTCAAATCTCCTCTGCTACTTTCCTGCCTCCACTATGCAATCCTACATGGGAATAGATGAGAATGGCTAATCCAAACTCGTATTTCCCTTGGCTGAACCACAAAATCCTCATTGGCAATACTCAATCCCACTGATTGTGCAAGATCTCATGCACAACTATAGTCACAACTAATAGCAATCTCAAGTTTTAACACCTGTCTCCACTGAACTGTCCATGCACTGAGTTAACTGATGTATTCTTCAGTTGCTTTATGAGTTAATAATTAGTGAATTAATTAATAATTAATTCACACAACTCATCACTAGTGTATTTGCAGTTAAACTAAATACAACTAGTTCAACCAAGTCAAACTGAACACAACTCCATCAACTCCACAATCAACTCCACCAAACTCAACCACATGAGTTCTAATTGAAGTCCTGCATGCAATAGCTCAACTGACCCACAAGAAAAGTGTATTTCCTTCTGACAACTGCATGTGCCACATCCATAGCTCGAACTGAAGTGCTCCAAGAGGATAAAATAATGTTTATAGTCCAAATATTATTAAGAGCTAATAATATTTGACTGTTCTATTTTTAGCCTAACAGTCTAAAAATAGAAACCGCCCATATGTATAAAAATAGAAGTCCATCTATTTTTACCAACATGACCAATCATCCACAAATAGCATTCTGCAACTCATAGACCATGATCCATATGTCTAAAAATAGACATAGTCTAAAAAAAGACTTTACACCAAAAATAGCCTACGGGCCCACTTAGTGAAGGCGACTTCTTTTCACTAAGCTCCATCATCTTGTTGCATTTTCAACAATAAATTTATCATTTTCTGCACTATTTTTATTTGAAAAAATATCTGTTGAGATAGAGCCTATATCTTTCAATACCTGATAGCTGTTACAAAAATGGAGGAGGTTTTTGTAGATAAGAATGTTTATAAGAAAAACCTCTCTCAGTTTTTTTAAAACCAGCTTCAGTTATCTGGAATCTGCATTATAAAATCATGTATAAAACAGGAAAATTCAGAATCCTACAAATAGGTCTCAAAGGAAACTTCGAATCTCCAAATTGG
Source organism: Pinus tabuliformis (assembly GCA_031772625.1). Lineage (NCBI taxonomy): Eukaryota > Viridiplantae > Streptophyta > Pinopsida > Pinales > Pinaceae > Pinus > Pinus tabuliformis. The sequence goes on from CM062805.1 coordinate 1,097,535,336, forward strand.
TAGCACTTGGGAGAAATTTGAAAGAGGTTTTTGGTCCTTGTTATGTTCCTAGAAAAAACTTCCTTAAGATTTTTGAAACTCATCTTCATTTGCCTGAAAATTCCTTTCGAAACCAATAGCTCAAAATAGTCCAAGAAACACACAAATCCCCTTGCAGTTCCTGGTAGAAATACATGTAACCTGTCTGGATAAAAGCTGGTGTGAAGCTGAGGTCATCCATGATAGCCTTCTTTTTGTCCTTTCATCTTCATGACAATTTCCCTTTATAACCCAAACTGCCCTCTTAAAAATATGACAGCTGTAAAGAACTTTTTGGACAGCAAGCTGTTTGTCACAAAGTTAACTTTTCAAAGGTGACAGCTGATTGATACATGCAAAGGTTGAAAAGTAAATGACAGAGAGGAGCTTGGGTAGCTTGTTTAAGGAATGATATTCGAATGTGGAGAGAAAGGTGACAAAATGAGGGAGTGGAAAGCAACAACCACTTCATCAACCAATAAAAATAACTCTGTTTTTCCTGAAAAAGAAGGCTGCACTCCTGAGCTCCTATCTCTTGATCCTTGATAGCTGTTACAAAAATGGAGGAGGTTTTTGTAGATAAGAATGTTTATAAGAAAAATTTCTTTCATTTTTCAAAAATGAGTTTTCAATTGCTCAGGAACCCCCTTGGAAGTTGACTACTAAAAACAGAACAACAGGGTTTTTGTCTCATAGTGCGCTACGAAATTAGTTGTTTTCATAGCGCAAATCACCTTTTTTGAACTAGCTGCGCTATGAAATTGTGGATTCCTGTGTATGCTCTTTTTCAACACAGTTTTCAAAATGGTTAAAAATATGGGTTCTAAACAACATGTGAGACTTCTAGGACATGGAACAAGGCTGATTTAGCTTTATTTGGATATGAAAATGAGACTCTTAGCCTGTCACCTACCCATTATCAAGACTGTAATTACCTTTAGACCTCCTTGAAATCATGACCAAAAGCAGAGTTGAGACAATGATGTTTTTTGAAAATTTTTGGGTGATAACAAGATCCTTTCCAACCTTGTTGCCAAGATTGGGTTTTGGGTTGAGATGGCCAAGGTTGCCAAGAAAATGGTGTCTTCCAATTACTTTGAGATATTTTTACATAACCTTGAAATTGTGAATTAAACTCTTGCATCATACCAGGTTGACTAGGTTTCCATGGTCTTCTTGGAGCTACATAACAGAGTTGCTTCGGTGATTGACGTGCTACATTATCCTCTTCGTAAAATTCCTTCAACCTTGGTAATGATGGGAAATATTTAATAGCATGTGATTTTTCATGGATGACAAAAATATCAACATCTCTTTTTAGTCATTTGGCATTCTTAACATTTCTACTTGTTTAGTTAGATTTCCAATAATTTTTGTTTTAAATTTATTAAACAAATTTTCAAGTTTAGTTTGACTAACCGATCTTGATTTTGATTTACTTATTCCTCTTGATATGCACTTGCATATTTCACAAATTTCTTCAAACGATAGTTGGTATACATCATCTCTACTTATGAGATTAAGGAGATCAATCCACTCATCCTTGATTGTTATAAGTAAGAGGATTTTTAGTGTGTCAAATCCTAAATGATGTAATTTGTCCCTCTTAACATTACACATAAATCTTTCTATTATATCTTCAAGGTTGTCATCTTCTTTCTTAGTCATTCTAAAGAATTCTTCTTTAAGATCATGATCTTTATATTTTTCTACAAATATCGTTTGCATATCATTCCATGATCTTATTGAATTATTCCTTAAACTCATGAACCATTTAAGAGCTTTACCCTTCAATGTTGTTGGAAACAATCTCAATTTTTAAGTTTTTAATGAGTAACCATAAGATATGGAAATTATTTCAAATTCAAAAAGAAAGGTTTCTAGATCCCCTAACCTCATACCATGCATGTTGGGAAGAAAATATGGAGGGAGGTTCTTCATATGAACATTGATATCAGTTTCTTGAATGAGAAATCCAATAGGATCTTCCTCATTGTCATCATCTCCATCCATTTCTTTTACCTTCTTTTCCACCTCTTCTTCTTCTACCTACAAAAGTGGATGGTGATGGGGTTCTTACTACACCACGTGGACAAATGGCAAGGGAGAGGTTGGCGTTGGAGAATTTTTTTTTGGTTTTTTTAAATTTGTTTTGAATAATAATTCTAATGCAATGAAAATTTTCTATTTCTGACATGGAATATGCCTAATGATTTTTTTATTTTTTTATTTTTTTTCCGGAAAGTAAAAGAAATGAATCAACTAGGGAAGAAAACAATGCATACTTTTACACCTCGCTGTCAACAACGCAAAAAGGTGATGAGCCCTAGTATTTCAACAAAAATGTTGCAACTCCCAAGGCTACCAACTTAAATTATCAACTCAGGGTTCGTACAAACTTAAGAGATGATGGAACTATATGTGCAGCATGAAATGTGTCATTCTTTTGTTGATCTGTTACAATGGAGTGAATATCATGAATAACAAAAATGGAAATTTTTGAAATGGGAACCTTGACCTATAAAAGACAAGGAAATCAAACCTATTATAATTGCATAAAGTAAAGAGCATCAACCAACTCTAAAGAATAATTAACTACAATTTCTAGAAGGTAAAATGTTGTATTAATTGCAGGGATGAAATATGCTATCCTACTTTCATATGAAAAACAGGATTCTACTTGTGGAATGTGAATCATTACTGTACTTGCAAAATTTGAAAAAATGCTTGAAAAAGGAAACTTGATCTAAAGTGTATGACTGGAAAATATAACAACATAACTTCAAAAACTAGGTGTAATATACTTGCACTAAACACTTTCCCTTCTTATCACTAATTTCAAGATAATTTAGCTTTAGTAACATATTCCTTACACATTGCATAAGAGAACAATATTTGTGATGCAAATGTGGAAATTTGTCTACCAATTTTTATTGTTGTTCCTTACTTGCAATGAAGGAAGGATGGATATAAAGTGGTCCTTGATCCTCCTCAACCATGGATTAAAAGTCTGGAGGTCATTATTCAATCTCAAGATACAAAAATCAAGCTCTTAAAGCAAATTTGATCAAGTTTATACACTGCTACAGGATGTTACAAGACCGCTACAAGATTGCTACAGGATTGCCCTATTTTGCTACAGGATTTTATCCGTGAGCATTCTGAGGGTGGAAATGTGATTTAAAGGTAGGAAAGGTTACTGGAAGGTAGGAGAATGTTGTATGTTTCCCTTGCCAATCTTAGTACCCTTGCATGAGAAACAATGCACATGGTGGCCTTCAACAAACCAGAAATGTAATCTTGATGAACAATGTTTTGGAGGAGTTTTTGAGGTATAAGGATATGGTGGTATAATAAGGAGTGTAAATGAAAACTCTAACCCTGCAAATCCACAGTAGCACCTGTACACCACAAAAAGATTATGATTTTTATACTTGAAAAGACTAAATACCTAGTATGTCCTCTACATTATCTCACCAATGACCAAGAAAATCAAATGAGAATTATATGGGGTAATTTTTTTTATTAAGTACGATTTCCTAGAAATCAAACACAATTGAAATCACTCAAAAGTACCCTTTTTAACATGTGCTAAAAAATAGCAGAAAATTACTACTCCAAAAACTAGAAATTCAAGAATCAGTGAGCTAGTTAACCTACCAAATGTCTAACCTAATCAAGTGAAAATTCTATGGGGTAAATTTTGTTATTCATGTGAATTTTTTTAGGACTTAATACAACTGGAATAAACTCAAAATATCCTCTTTAAAATGTGCTAAAAAATAGCAGAAAATTACTACTATTTTGCTACAAGAGACTTCTAGAAATTCTAGATTTGTGGACCAGTAAAACAATCCAAGTAGCTCAAGGATGCATATGAATTTTCAAATCAGTTCTAAGGATGAATAATTCTTGTGAACTTTTAAATAACCTAAAAAAAAAACCCACTTCCATCATTTATAAAATATGACCTACAACAAAAGAAGCATGAATAGCAAATGCAGAAATAAGAGATGCAAGTGAAAAAGACATTCAAATAAAATAAATAAATTGTACAAGAGGGCTCTGAGGCTCCTGAGATGGCCAAGACTAAGGATACGTATATTCATATGAAGGAAACCAAGATTTGGAAGCTAAAAATGGCACCAAGCTTCACTATTTGAATCAATCCAAGTACATCCCCGCTACAAGTGAAAGTGAAGCTACTAAATAACGAGTTTTCTCCATAAGAAGACTAATAAATACATGCCCCTAGAGGAAAATTAAAATTTTTACTAATAAAAATATATGGGGAAGCATCCTCCTTAAAAGGAGGCATATTTCCCCTCCAAAATTTCTCAAAAATTGGATCTAGTTCCCAACACTAGGAATATTCATTTAATGACAATGAACACATTCCTAGATTTTCTCAATCTGTGGAGCTCAAGAATTAGTTCAATAATTTCATAATATATTGTTCATTTACTATATAATATTGGTACATCCTGTAGTAGGGAGCAAGTCCCTGTATTATCTTATTCGGGATTTACTCAATATTCTACAAATATAAATAATATTAGGCACATAATATGCCTCTAAACCTTCCTAAGAACATGTCAAAGATAAAAAATTGTTATTAAGTGTATAAGGAGAGATTTAATATAGTCTTTATGTGCCTAAGAAAGGTTATATGGGCCTTAATTTGTGTCTAATTTGGAGGCCCATCAGTGTGTGACTACAAGGAAAATGAAAACTTGAGTGAACTGGTTTTCAAGGATTCATGTGCATATTCATTGGGATTAGATTTGAATTAGATGCATCCCAAGAAGAAATGGTTAAGTTTGTTCCCTGTGGAATTTTTGAGGAACAACAGATGGCCAGGAAGAAATGTGTTGAAATGCCAAGCTGCCTAGAGGTAACTATACCATGAAATCTGAATGACATTACTCAAAGAGGAAACTCATGACATGTAAGATGTCATTGATGTAAAATTTGTGATTATAAAGCTCAAAACAAAAACAAAAAAAATCTTTGTTTATAGAACACCGAGGATGGTTTTCCTTTAAGGGGGTGGATTTTGTAATAACCCTTTTTGTTGTTACCCTTGTAAATGTCACTATGTATAATTGTTTTTGTGAAATTATGTGTAAATATAAGTTATGGATGAGCTAGAGGAGGGGACATGGATTCATAGACTTAAGGAGGAGGAGTTTCTTGTGCAAGTAATTACCCAAAACCACACCCACTTCATTTATTTTTCCACATCTATCTCCATGATGATTTAATGATCTACTTAGCAAGCATTGAAGTTGTGTATGGGTCGTCTGAGTAAAGGACAAGGCCCATGTTGTCATGATTCTCATGGGACGTCTTAGGAAGGTAAAAACACAAAGGAAAAAAAGAGAAAGCGGAGTAGAGAAATGGAGATAGAGGAGGCAGAATGAGAGAACGAGAGTGACACACAGGAGAGTAAAAAGTGGGGGATAACAATGTATGCAATGCACATAGAGTGTTGGGGGGAGAGAGAGAAGAAGTAAAGGAGGAGGAGTGTTGGAGTGTAGAATTGGAGAAAAATAGTGTCTACTCTATATCGAGACAAAGTTCTCATCTGGCTTCGTTTTAGCCTATGGTTGTGTGCTTGTGATTGGTTATCCAGTGAAGGCTCGGTGGAGATATTATTTCACTTGGTGCTTGCTAGAGAGCTGATCACTTGGAGCTTACTGAACGGGTTGATAAACCACCTATATTGTGATATAATTCTCCCTAGACTAAGAAAAAATTCTTTGAGCTTTGGATGAATCCCTGTGATTGATTTTATAAAGACACAAGAGTCATTGTGGTGCTTCTTACATGAGGTAGTTTATAAACCACCTTAATAGTGCAAACCCTCTCTTGTCTAGATGACTTGATATTGGTGTGAGTTTCCCTTGAGAAATTAACTACTCATACTCTAAATTCAGCTTAGGGGTGGTAAACTACAAGAAATATTGCAATGTAGATCCTCTATGGTTGGGTGGAGAGTTGAATTCCATCCCTCAGTTTCCATCCATTCAAGTTAATCAGATAAGTGTATTTACTCGTAAATATACTTGTTCCATATTGGATGATTAATAATCTCTAATATGTGATATGAAAGTGTGTGGATTAACACTAGAAATGGAGGAATGTTGATATTCCTATATGCTTATGATGAATGCTTTATTATATGTTCTCATGGTTATGTTGGTTTCATAGAACTTTGTGTTATTGTCATTGTTATAAGCTACATAGTTAGCTACATGAATAAGCAGGTTTCTTGAATGGGTTTAACAATGGAACAATATGGTTTGAATAGACTATTGTATTTTCCTTACTAATATATGAGTCTTATGTGAACTAGTGTTGGGGACTTTCCCACTTTGTTGTCTCAGAAACCATTAGTTTCTAGTGTTTTGAGGTACTTTCCCTCATTACAGTAAATCATTCACCATTCATGGCCTCTTGACTTCGAACCCTTATGCCATAAGTTCATAGAATGGGAATTCAATTGTTCACTCCTTTCCATTCATTGGTTGATAAAATGCAAGTGATTTGTAGTCATTGATGTTAAGTGTCAAGTCATGGGGAGCTTGGTAAGTGTGGCATCACAATGTGTTAATGTGTGTTGCTGACCAACTTGAGGTCAAGGATGAAGGTTATATATTTGGAGGCAATTTTATTTGTACTTCCTCAACTCAAATGATAAGAATAAGTGTTTGGCTATATATATCTCTCAAATACCTTTCCAACAGTATATCACACTTGGTATAACTCTCAAGGAACACTGAGAAATAAAGTTTGAATGTTTGTGGTTCAAAGTAGGGTTCCAACAAATTATGGTTCTGAATATGCCAAAATTCAAATCCCCTATTAAACTTCAAAAAATATTGAGGGGCTTGAAGTTTCATCATCATTGTTTGGTCTTACATGTTAGCGAGATTTCGTTGGCATGCTCATGATGGTGCAAATGTGTTTAGTTTCTTGAGCAACAAAATCCAGACCCCCCCCCCCCACCCATTCGTTAAATTTTAGGAAGAAATTGGGGCTCCGGGATGATTCTAAACCTTTGATTAAGAAATGGTTAAAGAAATAAATGGATAACAAAGTTCAAATATGGCTTTATACCAAAGGTGGACCCCAGACAAGTGGCAGGACTAGACTGGTCTGTGAGACTAGTTAAAGGAATTGGCCTGGGAATGCTTAATTAAAGCTTAAGATATCCTTAATCCATCGTCGTGCTTAAGTATCCATAATCATGGATTAACCCTAATCCCCAGCAGTGCAGCCTCGAGTGTTTGTAAAGTGGAAGTGCAAAAATGGCCTTAGGACTCAGGACCATGAGGATGTGGCACAGAAGTTACCGGGATGACATATGCACAGGTGGATCCCATCAAGATCTTTAGCCTCTAAGTTTTTGGAAGGCACCTGTGGCTAAGATGACATGTGCACATGGAACCCACTAAGCCCTCTAGTCTGTGAGTTATTAGAATGACCTACATCCAGGATGATGTATGTGCAGGGGAGAACCCACTAGGTCCTTTTTTTTATGAGTTGTTAGAAGGACCCATTATTATGATGACATATGCATAAGGGAAAAGGAATTCGATTCCTCTATCTGTGAGTTAATGAAAAGACCTGTGACTGGGATGATGTGGATAGGTGGATTGGTTATAAGGGAGAATGGCCACAAATTTGATGGGCCAAGCTGTGGAGGCCATGACCTTATGTACATTTGGAAGGCATTGATAGGATAAGACATGTCTATATGGATGTCGTGTGGCAATTATTTGTTGACATGGTGAAGTGGGTTGGTCAAAATTAAAATAAGCATAACTCTTGATCTGGGGAGTCATATTTAGATGAAATTTATATCACCAAAAAACTATTAATGAGCTAGATACAATGGTAATATCATAGTTTAATTCTACAAACTTCGAAGAAACAAGATTTTTGTAACTTCATCTTCATAAGAGACCATGGAGGTCAAGTTAAATAAAAGGTAACACCTCCCACATCCTGAGAAAATCAAAGGGGTGGGAGGGAGAATTACATCTTCATCCTAACAATAAGATATTTGAGTACATAGAAGGGTCATCCTAGGGATGTTTTAATGTACACTTCTCAAATAAGAATATAATAATTTTAAGCTAGCCATCTATGATGTCCCATGAGAGAAAATATTTGTTTTTGATGATCCAGACAAGAATACAAATGACATTAATCATTATCATCAATATTTCACCAAACTCATCTAATTTTATGAGCTTCCAATGAAGCTTCTTGAATTTATGTTTGGATTTTACCTATTTCTATAAGCATGCTAATTCTCACAACAATGCAAGTGCAATATCCATTGGTAACAATAGTTTTTGCAAACACCACAAATGCTTTTGACTACAGCTCAAAGTCACAAACAATGAATAGATAGGTTCACTAGACTAGAAGATTTTTCTCTATAGTTAAGGAGCTATGCTCCATCCTAAAAGGCTAGCACCTTAAGAAACACAATTTTCATGTATATAGGAAATGTGTACCTTACATTTAGTTCTACTGCATCTCTTTGAATAAGTTCTTTGGTGGGAAGATATAGAATATAATTTCCATCTCTTAATTGAATGATTCATTTTATTTCTTTGCAAGATTTTAAATCCTTCGTAGTGTTATTCTCCTAGCATACTCTGAAAATGGAATTAATAATTAGAATCGAGAGAATGACAAGGGAATCTATGATGGCCCTCAGTATTGTAACAGCAATGTTGCAACTTCTAAGGGTCTCAACTTTAATTGTCAACCCAATGATTATACAAACTTAAGAGGGGTTTACACTATATGTGCAATAGGAAATATCACTTTCTCTTGTTAATTTATGTAGGTGGAAATACTGAAATGAAAGATACATGTACAAATACCAAGTTGACTAATATGTGCTACATGAAATTTGCAATTACAAGAAATAACTTGTTGAAAGGACCCTGGTTAATCATACATGAATTTTATAAGATAACTAACTTTCATAAATGTTGTCTAAAAATAAACAAATGCATAAACAAAAATAGTACAAGAGGGAACTAGAATAACTGAGGTGGGCCCTAACCCAAGGAAGCTCAAAATCATTAGAAGAAAGCTAGACTAGGAGATGAAATCATATATCACTTCCATTAACTTATAAAATGCTTGTCCATTATAGAGTTAGAGGACTTGCTTGAAGACACTAATCTAATATTTTTTGTTATTCTTCACATATTGCTCCACACTGTCAACTAGCTTACTCAAGACTCTTGTTTATAAAATGAGTAGGGTGCAGTCTCCTTGAGGGAGGACTTCATTTCGCTCTAAAAATCCCTAGAAAAGGGGACCTTTCCTCTTGGGCCACCTTGTAGTACCAAGAAGGGGCATTAAATTCCCTAAACTAGTTGATTGGAACTATCTAGCAACAGGGAGCAAGCCCCATGAATATCTCTAGTTGGATGTCCTTGAAATTTGTGCAAAATTTCTTCAAAATCCTACACAGTAGTCATGTTAGGCACATAAAGTATGAAAAAACTCATTTACTCTCCTAAGAAATCATTAAGCTAGGAACGTGTGTCATTAAATGCATTAAGGTAGGTTTAATATAGCCTTTACGTGCTTAGGAGTGGTTATATGGTATTATGTTTTACCTATTTGGGAGGCCCGTCACACTACATATGTTGTTATACCCTTTCCAAAAGGAACATTATCATGCAAGTTGGCAATAATAATGAAATTCCAATTGCCACCAAAAGCATTTTAACAAATGTGTCATCAAATTGATCCACTTGCACAAAGGTGTACCATTTTTATTCTAGAGCTCACTCCATCCATATCTTTGACATTGTTTCTCCACTTATTGAGAACTTCAACCTTTCTCTAAGTTCACATAATTTTCTTCTAGGCAATGTTCAATAGTTTTAGGCTAAGTAAGAAAATAACTTTTCCTCCATAGATTATGAATTAGATTATTAGGTTCCAAATTTAAATAGATTATTCCACCAATAACAGATCTATAATGTGTTTCAAGAACTCCAACATCGATACTTTCATCAACCTTAATAACCTTGGACATGATCTTCGACTACAATTTTACATGCCAACAAATCACTTGATTTAGAAATATTGTTAAAGTACTAACAAACTACTAATTCAAATGGTGTTTTGGAAGGAACAAATTCAATTTCATATACAAAACTTTAAAAAAAATATTTTGTAACCATCATGCCAACATTTTCCATTTCAAACATCAAGAAACTAAAATTTCTTGACAAACAATAGAAGTTAGCATTCAAGTTGAACATAATGTCAACTGTTAAATAAAATGATTTATAAAAAAAGAAGTATTGATACACTTTTATAACAAGATCATCACATCATGTTTCCAATGCAAACAAGCAAAAAATACATAGTGTACTACAACAGAAAATTATTGCATTCAAATTAAAGAAAATGTTAAAAAAAAAATCTTTGAAAAATTAAAATGCTCTCGTAGTGTTGTAACAAGACTAAACCTAGCACTCAGAATTTATGCCTCAAAAAGAAACATGAGCAACTAACTACCAACATCAAATTTTTGAAATACAAATTCCTGTAAACAAATCCCTATAGTTCAAGATAAAATTTTGAAGGCTATCTAATATGATTCCAAGTAAATGTTTTGGTTTCAACATGCTAACCATTATCCTAGTTTATCATATCAGTAGGTTTCTTCAAAAACCAATTGAATCATCTTAAATCAACCTAAAAAATCAATCATTACCATCATGACAAAATACTCCACGTTCTTCAACTCCTAGAAGACTTCATGGTTTGTCATTTGGTGGGAAAAATCAACATAATAATACATTTTCAATACAACCAGCCAAAACTATCACCATTGACAATCACCATGTTTAAAAGGATGAGCCTTGAGACCTATTGAAAACTTATCAAGGTTGAGTGCTTATAATATCCATATTTGTTATTCTCATGGAGCATATTCAAATTTTCAACCAGGGTTTTTCTATAACTACAACATAATAAGAATAGAAGGAAAAATATTTAAAAATGAGGCAATTTAGAAGTGATTTAAAATTTCACAACCTTTAATATTTCATGACCAGCCCCCAAATCCCTAGAGTGTCTGTCACACATCCCCCCAAACAATACCTGCATTGGTCCTTGAGATTAAAACCCCCATCCACCTCTTAGGTTTTGACATTTTTTTAACCCCTTTTAAGAATGGACATGTTAATGTATTGTATATGTTGGGTCCTTCATTTGAGGGGACAAAATTTTGATATATTTTGATCAAGTCTAATTGAAATGAAGTTGCACAAGAAACCACTGAGGAAAATAGATAAAATCCACCAAGATCTGTCAGACCCTAAAGTTAGCAAGCAAAAATTATGGGAACATGAATGCACACCAGTGTTCACAGGGGCCACCAAGGCAAGATGGAGTAGTTGTAGCCAAACCACAAAAGCCACAAAAGAGGAAAACACATAGCATCTGAGGGAAAGATTAGTAGTTCAGGTGACCGAAGCTTATAAAATCCAAAGGAGAAAGAAACAAAAAAATAAGGTGAATCTCATATATCGAGATGTTGTCACTGATTCTATTGGAATTGGTTATTTTCTCAATTCATCTCTTTCTGAGCCAAATTATATAATCATTCTTCTGGTTCTACCTGAAGGGCCACTATGCCAAGATGTAATGATATTTTATGTTTTATGGAAAGAATTTTTGGGATTTTTCTATGCTTCTGAATGCGTTGGTTTTCATGGCTCTTTTAAAATTTTCTTATGCATGAATGTGAACAATATTTGTCTCTTTGGATGTGTTGCAATTCATACTTTGTGTTGGTTGCATGTCCAATAATTTGATTTCCTAGAGTAAATGTAGCTGATAATCATTATGTAACCCTCCTTGATGTCTAGTTCTAGTCCCTATCCTAGTAAGGCTTTGGCACACCTCGGGTGAGACGCCTTACTCATTCTGAGTAAGGTGAAAAATATGCCTTTTCACTAGACTACAACGGACCCTTTGTTGGCCCTTGCAGTTGAACAAATGGTCTCTTTCTTTTACAATTTTACGCCAACAAATGTTTCTGTTGTTGGGACCTGAAATTTCTCAAAGGGAGCTAGAACATGGTGTTGAGGATTTTTAAGAAGGATATTCAGGACCGGTGGCATGAGTAGGTAGAGTGGTTTATTTATCAACAAGTGTAGCTTCGTCAATAGAGTGTGAAACGGTTGAAGGAAGAATTTTTGTATGCAGAGCCTGCGAGTGACTAGTACAAGATATTCTAGTGTAAGTTCCCAGAAGATATTTACAATTGGTTACGAAGGTTGAAGATAAAAGAAGAGACTGGAAGTTAGTGTAGATCTTCCTATACCTAGACTCCCACTAACCTAGTTGAGTTACATCATTTTTATACAAACCTAGCTCAAGTTGTTGACTTTTGGGTACAAGATACTTTAGATGGCTACATCATCAAGTTTGTTGCAGAAGACCATTTATCCTTTTCCAAGGTTGAGGTCATGTTCAGGACAGGGTTGTAGGGAAGGTTGGTAAATGATATTCCATTGTGGGTTAAAGTCTTAATGGTGGAAGAAAACCTACTCTCGACTCATGGCTAATCCATGGCTGCTTAAAGCCCTAGTACTGGGGGCGTGGTATGGGGGGGGGGATTTCACATTGTTGTGAGTGATGAAATGTTGAAGAGATGGGCACAGATGACTCTTGGAATGATAGGGGCCTAAGAGTACATAGGAGGGCACGAATAGCTAAAGAATGGTAGGAGAGGGATTTGTAGGAAATCCATAGATGACAAAGGGAGTTTCACCATGTAGGAGTGGTGTTGAATAGTCTGGAAGTGTGGGATGAAAGGCTAATCCAACTGGAGTTGTGGAATGAAGGGGATAGTGATAAGGTGAGTTGTGGCCCATTAGGAGAGACTGGTACCACTACTGGGATGGATATAGAAAGAAGTAGTAGAGATTTCCTCCTGCCAAGAGAGATGGAGATGGAAGATGGATCGGGCCCTATTGACCAAGGGGTGGGCCCGAATGAACACATGCACTTCATGATGGAGAGGTTGTTTTCTAAAGATGATGCATCTCCTAAGATTAGTCACTCATTGCCCAACAATTCAAGTATCACTTCCCCCGACCTCCCCCTAGTACTTTATCAAAACCCTATTCAATTATTATCTAATCTAGTTAAAGGCATAAAGGTTCACAAAGTATACAGTATCTACAAGGATGGTATCTATGGTGGTAGAAATAGTATATGTTACTCAAGTCTCAAAGGATATTTGCAGCTCGAATCATAAGGGTTCATACTTGTCTCACCAGTTCAACCACGTATGGTTGATAGCATGGCATGATGTTTTACTTGATACCCTCAGTTCTCTAGAAGGGGGAACGAGGATGTCGAGAAACACTGGTACTTGTGTGAGGCCATATGGAGAGATCATAATACTCCATATGCCACAAAACTCAATGAATTTTAGATCACTCTCCGAGAGATAGTACTTAGGTGGTTCATCAAGTGGTCCTCTTTGCAATAGAATCCCACAATATATGAAGTTTGGTGGGAATTTGTTCAGGAATTTAAGCTTCCATAGACTAACTAGTAGGGTTTATCTGAACTATGGGACATCAAATACGAGAGGGGAAAACTACGTGGGAAATAATGCAAACATTTAAGGATGCTATTGGCAATTTGATTTACCCTGTTGATCCCAATCACCAGTGGGATTGAATCATTAAAACATTTTTTCCACTCACCTGGACACCATTGACTCAATTAAAGATTGACACCCTACAAGATGCACTTGAGAAAGAAACCAAGATCAAGATTATAGTAGGGTATCCTCAAGAACATGAGGGGGGTTGGTTTCCAACAATCATACTCTCATAGGGTTGTAGCACCATATCACTAATCTGATTGAGAAGCTGAGAGACATGCACCCATCGTGGCCTGCGTGACCTCAAAAGTGGTGTACCATTTTCCACATCAAAAGGAATCAAGCCATAGAGTGCCCGATATTGAGGGGGCCGATCACTCCCTCCTTGTCGATGGGTCCTTCTACATCCTTACCCACCGCTAGAGTTGCACAAATTGGTATACAATGTAAATATCTAGGACACACACAATTTCACACTTTTCCCAACTAGCAGGGTGCATCTCTAAGAAAATACTTTGAAATTTGTCGAACATTTGGGCATCTTCCACGCATCTGTCTAATCTTACATAAATAGTTGAATGTCCCAAACAATTTTTTCTATGGATTCTATGGCTTACTGACTCACCACATAGATTAGTGGAGGGACTTCAATGCTCTAATTGATTGGTTGGATTGTTCAGCCTTTAGAATTAATGAAGATCCTCAGGGGTGAGGAAGTGGAGGAATAAGGGGGAAAAGGATGGGAGGCAGAGGTCTGATCCATTACTCTAATTTTAACTAGGAGGGGCACGTTGCTAGAGATTGCCCACTACCCAGAAGACTGTTATGAAACCAGCTCAAGAAAAGATAGAAAAGAGAGATCCACGCCTTAGAATTCAGCCTCTTCGAGGGGGCAACCTCCTTTACATTACATAAATGAACAATTCTTCGATCCTGTGAAATGTTATGAAACCAGCTCACAAAAAGATAGAAAAGAGAGATCCACGCCTTAGAATTCAGCCTCTTCGAGGGGGCAACCTCCTTTACATTACATAAATGAACAATTCTTGGATGATACAAATGAAAATACCTCCTTTCTATATATAAGAGTCTAAGTGGTCCCAATATAATCAAAGCCTACATAACAATAATATTGTAGGGCACAAAAATAACAATAGTGGGATTCTATGTGGCACAATAGTAACAATATGGGCACTACATGGGTACAACAATATAAATAAGGGGTATAACTACAATAGTAATGGGGTAATCACTAGTATTATAGGGACCCAACATGCCCCTCTCCTTCAAAAAAGTGTTGTCCTCAACGCTTGAGTAGTTCTGGATACTTCTGCATAAAATTCTCATCCTCCCATGTGGAATCTTCAGCGGATAAGTTCTTCCACTTGATAAGATACTCTGAAATTGATCGATTTCGTAGCTGTCGAGTTCTTGTTTCTGTGACTGCTTCCGGTTCCAATATAATTTTTCCTTCTTCGTCAAGTTCTGGCAATATTGTTTGAACTGGGAGCTTGTCGCCTATAACCTTCTTTAAACATGAAACATGGAAAACTGGGTGCAATCGAGAAGCTGCAGGAAGCTCCAATTTGTATGCCATAGTACCAATCTTTTGCAACACCTTGTACGGACCATAATACTTTGGTGATAATTTATTATCCTTCTTAGCTTGCTTGAGGGACATTTGCTTATATGGTTGTAGCCGTAGGAATACCCAATCACCTACATCAAAACTTCTTTCACTGCGATGTTGATCTGCCTGTTGTTTCATTCTATTTTGTGCCAACACAAGGTTATCCTTTAAGAGTTGGAGGACTTGTTGTTGATGTTCGATGTGATGTTCCACTGCCTGAACCTTAGAATTTTCTCTTAAATATGATGTGATGGATGGTGGTTGATACCCATAAAGTGCCATAAATGGGGTCATTTTTGTTGCTGTATGGAAGGAAGTGTTATACCACCATTCAGCCAGAGGCAACCATTTGACCCATTGTGTCTGTTTATCAGATACAAAGCAACGAAGATATCCTTCCAAACATTTGTTTACTATCTCAGTTTGCCCATCAGATTGAGGATGATAAGATGAGCTATGAGCTAACTGAGTACCAAGACAAGAAAATAATTCTGTCCAAAAATTTCCAGTGAAAATGGGATCTCTGTCACTTACAATAATCTTTGGGTTTCCATGTAGCTTTTGAACTGTTTCCATAAATGCAGTAGAAACTGTACTGGCTTTAAATGGATGTGATAATGCACAAAAGTGTGCATACTTGGTAAGTCTGTCAACTACCACCATGATGACACTCTTTCCCTCAGACTTGGGTAAACCTGTGATAAAATCCATTGAAACCTCCTCCCAACGTTGGCTTGGAATGGATAAAGGTTGTAATAGACCCGGTGTCTTAATTGTTTCAACTTTATTTTGCTGGCAAACCAAACATTCCGCCACAAACTTTTGAATATCTGATTTAAGGCCATCCCAAAAAAATTCCTTCTTAACCCTGTGGTAAGTTTTTAAAAATCCTGAGTGCCCTCCTAAGGGAGAAGTGTGCAATTCCATAAGAATCTTTTGTTTTAGCTGGGAATTCTTACAGAGGTATAAGCGATCTTTGTACCATAACGAATCATTTTTCCAGCTAAATGTATCAGAAGTACTGGAATCTTGTTGTAGCTTTCGAATAAGTGCCCACACTTCTTCGTCATTCTTCCATTCCTCCCTTGCTTCGTTTATCCAATCTGGTTGGATAATAGAAATGGCACACAACAATGCTTCCACATCCTCATCCTTTCTTGAGAGTGCATCTGCCACCACATTTTGCTTCCCTTTTTTGTAGATGATTTCAAAGTCATAACCCAACATCTTTGTGACCCACTTTTGTTGCTCTTCAGAGGATAATCTTTGTTCTAAAAAGTATTTAAGGCTATCATGATCCGTTTTTACCTTGAAGTGTCTTCCCATTAGGTAGGGTCGCCATTTCTTAAGTGCATGGAGTATTGCCAACATTTCCTTCTCATAAATAGCTTTTCTTAAAAACTTTCCCTTGATTGGACGACTTTCAAAAGCAATGGGTCTTTCATCTTGCATTAGAACAGCACCAATTCCATTTCCTGAAGCATCACATTCCACAATAAAGGTTTTTGTGAAGTCCGGTGTAGCTAAGACCGGTGCTTGGCACATTGCCTCTTTAAGATGTTCAAAGGCCTTTGTTGCTTCCGAAGTCCATGAAAATGAATCTTTCTTCAATAATGTTGTTAGAGGTGCTGCTATTCTCCCATAATTCTTAACAAACTTGCGATAATACCCTGTCAACCCAAGAAATCCTCGCAGATGCTTTATGGATGTGGGGATTTTCCATTCCTTAATGGCTTTAATTTTGCTAGGGTCTACCTTAACTCCTTCATGAGATACAATATGACCCAAATATTCCACCTCCTGGACTCCAAAGAAACATTTGGATCTTTTTGCATATAATTGTTTCTCCTCCAATAGTTGTAGCACCCTGTCAACATGTTCAACATGATCCTTCCAAGACTTGCTGTAGATTAGTATATCATCAAAAAATACTAACACAAATTTTCTAAGGAATGGTTTGAAAATTGAATTCATCAAACCTTGAAATGTTGAAGGTGCATTGGTAAGGCCAAAAGGCATGACCAAAAATTCATAATGACCCTCATGAGTTCTAAATGTTGTTTTCGGAATGTCTTCAATCTTCATTCTGATTTGATGATATCCCGAACGAAGATCCAACTTGGTGAAGTAAATTGATCCATGCAATTCATCCAGTAATTCATCAATAACAGGAATGGGGAACTTATCTTTAATAGTGAGCTTGTTGAGCTCCCTATAATCTGGACACATGCGCCATGATCCATCCTTCTTGTGCACCAATACTACTGGAGCTGAGAAAGAACTTTGACTCGGTTGAATTATACCAGCCTCTAGCATTTCTGCAACCATACGTTCAATTTCACTTTTTTGGACATATGGATATCTGTACGGCCTGATGTTTGGAGGAACACTTCCTGGAATCAGATGAATAGCATGATCATGATCACGCATAGGTGGGAGACCTTTGGGAGTCTCAAATACCTTGGAATGATTGTCCAGGACTTTTTGGAGATCTGGAGAAATAGATGATTCCAATGTGGAAACATCTAGCGAACATAATTGTGCAATTACACCTCTTTGCTCCTTTTTTAGAAGCTTTGTCATTCCATTAGAGCTGATTATCTTTCCTGGTTTCCCTGCAATACCCCTTAATTCAACTTCCTTTCCTTCCACAGAAAATTTCATGAAAAGTTCTTGAAAATTAAAAGCTATTGTACCCAAGGATTGTAGCCATTGGACTCCTAGTACAACATCAGCACCTCCCATTGGAATGGAAAGCATTGGGCTAGTCAATACATATTCTCCCATGGATAGCTTGATATTATGGCACTTTCCAGAACAATTTATTGTTCCTCCATTTGCAATCATCACTTGACACTCTGGTGCTGGATATAGGAAGCAATTCAATTCTTTTGCTACCCTACAATGAATAAAATTGTGGGTGCTTCCTGAATCAATCAACACTATTACCTTTTTCTTCTTGATTTGTCCTTCTATCTTGATGGTTTGAGGAGTGGTAATTCCCGCCAATGCATTACAAGATATGGTCGGATTTATTTGTTCTTCATCTAGGCTTTGTTCCTGGAATATATCCTCTTCTTTTGACCTTTCTTGCTCCTTTTCTTCTTCCTCTTCACAATCTATGTAGAATAATTTCTTCTCAGCACACTTATGACCTTTTGTGTATTTGCTATCACAATTGTAACAAAGCCCTTTTGCTCTTTTTTCTTCCAATTGTTGTGGTGTCAACCTTGTAGGTTGTGGAAGACTATGGGCAACAACACTTCCTTCTTTATAGTTGTGAATGGTATGCTTCCTAGTTGCCATAATTTTGCTTTCCATTTTTCTTGCTAACCTGAATGCCTTCTCTAATGAATCAGGTTCCCAAAGGCGCACATCATGTTGGATATTATCCTTTAAAGACCCTATGAACACATCAATCCTATGCTCCTCTGGAATATCTTTTACCCTTATGTTCAATTTTTGGAACTCCTCAATGTGCTCCATTATTGAACCCTTTTGTTTGAGACTTATCAATTGGCTAAAAAAAGTGTTGCTTTTTGTATCCTCATAATGTGCTATCAATTCTTCCGTAAAAATTGCCCAAGTGATAAATGGTTTACGAGAACAAAGCCATTGATACCATACAAACTGATTTGGTTCCAAATATAAAGTTGCCATACGTACCTTTTGTGTGTTTTGCACATTATTGAGATCGAAGAATTGCTCCATCTGTAATATCCATGTGGCGGGATCCTTGCCATCAAACTTCCTCATATCGATTTTTGGAACATGGTGAGTCTTTGATCCAACATTAGAGTCTATGGAATCATGATTAACATTTCTTTTGTTCTCATCATGAGTTTCCTTTACTACCTTTTCACCATTAGTGACCCTTTCTTGTAGCAACTTCTTCAATTCTTCCATGTTTGTATTCAAATCTATCTTCAAATTTGCCATCGAATCCTCCATCTTAGCTTCCATGCCCTTTATCTTAGATTCCACACCATTTACCTTAGATTCCACGCCACTTATCTTAACTTCTGTTAGCTTTTGTGAGCGTGACATTTGTTGCACTTGTTCTTGTAATTTTGATATATCATGTAGCATTTCTTCCTCTTCTTCATGAGTCATGCTAGAGCTTTCAGGTTCCTTACTAGGTGTTTGCATTTTCTTTCCTCGGGGCATCAGTTACCGATAATAATGCTTTACTATGCCCTTTGAATTTCGTTAAACCAAGCTTACACAAAAATAAAAATAAAAACTACACACCTTTTTTCACTTTATAGAAGCCTGATATTGAATCTGATGTATCTCTGTAATTTCGGATCATCCAAATCTGAAATTGCTACCTGTAGTAGCCTTCTGCGTCCTCTTTCCAATGCCACAAGTCTGAGCCAAATTGGATTCTCCAAGGAAGAGTTATGTGAAATCTCCCACGATGACTTGCTTTTAGACTGGTTCAGTAGAGCGACGTTGTACGACGTTCCACGAGTCACTGTTTCGATCTTTGGATCTGAAAAACACCCACAAGAAACTACAGTCCGTCCTCTTTCTGTACCTTCTTACAAAACTTCAATCCGATGCTCAGAAAGAAAGTTATGACGATTTTCCCCAGGTCACCTGTTTTGAGTGTAATTCAGGAGTCATCAAAAAGACCAACTTCCTGAAATCATATCTCCGAAAATATCGTGCAAAAAGCTCTGAAATTTGGACCCAATGTTCAGCGAGATGTCTTCTCAAATGGGTTTTGTTTGCGACTTCTGAAACGTCACAGAAAAAAAGTTATAGCGAAAATGCCACGATGACCTGTTTGGAGCAGCGAAACCCTAGAATCCAAAGCTCTGATACCAAATGTTATGAAACCAGCTCACAAAAAGATAGAAAAGAGAGATCCACGCCTTAGAATTCAGCCTCTTCGAGGGGGCAACCTCCTTTACATTACATAAATGAACAATTCTTGGATGATACAAATGAAAATACCTCCTTTCTATATATAGGAGTCTAAGTGGTCCCAATACAATCAAAGCCTACATAACAATAATATTGTAGGGCACAACAATAACAATAGTGGGCTTCTATGTGGCACAATAGTAACAATATGGGCACTACATGGGTACATCAATATAAATAAGGGGTATAACTACAATAGTAATGGGGTAATCACTAGTATTATAGGGACCCAACATGGAGGTTGCCCCCTCGAAGAGGCTGAATTCTAAGGCGTGGATCTCTCTTTTCTATCTTTTTGTGAACTGGTTTCATAACAAAGACATTGGTGCTCCTAGTGTGGAGTAAACATGCATGCAACAGAGGATTGCCCAAAACTGATCACTAGGTAGGAGGAGTGCAAGAAGCAGAGGGGAGAAAATTTGATTAATGCAGAACCATGAGAACCTGAACCAACTTTGATGTTAAACATTAACATAGTCACTGAGGGAGGAAAGAAAACCATAGTTGACTTTAGGTCCACTGAGAAACCAAGGTTATAAAGCTTTCCACACCAAAGCACTCTTATGCTTCTAACCAACAGAATCAGCGCTACAAAGATGCCACGGAGATATTCAAATAGATGATTTTGACTGATGGAAACCAAGGAGAGCAAGCAAAACTATCGAAGGACAGAATCCTGAGGCTACCTCAAAACACTTCCCAACCTATAGTAGAATGATTGAAGTTGTTCTTTCAAATCATGAAACGATGAGAAGATGTTGGGGCAGTTGTAGAAGAGGCTTAAGGCTATTGTCAAAGATGGGGAACTCTTGGAAGGGCTCATTTCTATGAATTTACCTTAAAGGCACTCTAGATGAGTGTAGAGGAACAAGAAAATGACAGGGAGGGAATTTCACATCGATACCTAGATCGCAGGGTTCCAAATCAAGGATACAATATTATATCTAAGTTGGGACATAAACATCCTAGAAAGGGAGACCTGGGAAGACACAAGCTAGCATTATCCTTGATTCAGTTGTGCATGGCTAATTAGTACTGCATACTCTCCATTTGATGCATGGAAGATGAGGAAATAGACATAGCAGGAGTAAATGCATATGAAGAATTTGAATTCATAAACATCATGGGAGACAAGGACCCCTATCCTGCATTGTTAGGGATAGATTGGGCCTTCGAAAACTATGTAGTGATTGACCTAAAGTGGGAAAAATGACTTTCAAGGTGGATGAATTTAGGGTGATTCAGCCCTTGGATCCTTATCAAGGTCCCGGGTTCACTGAGCTAGTGGATGATAGAGAAGAACTTGAATTATTAGATCAATTATATCAACTCACAATAGGAAAGTGAGAATACTACACCAATTCTACAACATATGGGTCGATTAGTTGGAGGAGTGTTTAAATCTCTGAGGTTGGTTAAGAAGCTACATGGGATGATTAGTGTTAGAGTTAGTTTGATCATCCCTCCGTCAGAGATCAAAACTCTTTTTGCATTTCATTTTTAGGTGTCCCATCTCGCTCGATCAGTTGTATTCCGTTAGGAGCATGCCATAAATCTATCGGAAGGGCTTTTTTCATTCATCCCCCTTATGCTTTGCACTACTGGCTCAGGTCTGTTCATCAAAATCAAGTCTTAAAAGTCATTTGTAGTCCTGTATCAGTTTCTAGGTCATAACAGTCATTTTAGTCATTAGGTCTAGGGTTAGTCAATTTGGTCTTCAACAAGGTTTAATAAAGCCAGCATCCCTGAGGGAGGTTCTTGAGAAGTTGTTATTTCAAAGATTTTTATCGTCATATGGATGGATTATGACTTTTCTTCAAAACTTTGTTTTGAAGACAAGTCAACATTTCATTTTTTGTAATAATTTTCCAAAATTTTTAGTTCTTGAATTCTTCAGGCGCAGCCCCGGTCTCCTTTGCCAAACTCCATGACAACTATCCCTGCAAAAAATTGCCAAGAATTTCATCATTTCAACCAAAAAATCAAGGAGGAAACAAAAAGTCAGAGTTGTATTAATTATGAAAAAGTGCCAATTTCAAAACATTACAAAAATGGGTTTTGAAGAACCAAAAATCAAATCAATGTCTTTATAAGCTTTTTCCATGAAGATCAATGTCATTTTGCATGCCAAGGTCAAAGAAAAGCATTTCAAACTGAATTGGGTGAGCAAGTGCGTGTTTTGGGGCGAAATAGCTTGCAGCTAGCCTGTGCGGCGCACAGAACAGGTGGCGCGACGCACTGGAAGCGCATGGCGCACTGGGAGTTTTTGTCCAGTGTTATTCTGAACGGGCGCAGTGCAATGGAAGTGCGCAACACACTAGGTTCTTGGCGCGGCGCATACAGTCCAAAGCCCGAAATTGTTTCAAATTTCACCAATTTGCTGATAACTTGCGTGGATTTGCCAGGTAGGGTTGCTATTTTGATATTCCATCCAGTTTTGTGATTAGTGATGCTGGTTTATGGATGACAATGGGTGAACACATATATCAAACCCTCTTTCTATAAACATAAGTAAACTTGCTGTCAGGGTTTCAGAACTCACTGTTTTGCCACCAAAATCATTTCTCCTTCCCATTGTTCCCTTGTCTTCACCAATCCCTAATTCCCTATCACCTAAGTTCATTATTCCCTTCTCCTACATGCTCTGTCCCAAATCCTCCAACCTCACACCTCAAAACCTATACAACAATCCCAAACCCTAAACCCTATTCCCATACATAAATCCCTCAAACCCTCTCCCATATTTCCCTATCGAATTTATCCCAATAATTCCCATTCCTCACTATTATTTCCCCTTCCCAACAGTCCCTGTTTCATTTGTTTTTTCGCTTTGCTGGCAGACTTTGCACTCTAAAGAGCAGTTAAACAGTTTTCATATATAGCATCATCTTTTCTTCAAGGTATTTTGTACAGCAGTCATGGCATCTGAGCATTCATCGGACTATGAAGTAGAAACCCAAAGTGACTCACCCTTGGAAGAACAGGCACCCCGGAGGCCTCATAAAGGTGGCAAACATGTTAGGGAAGAACCGACCACCCTTACAGAATTGCAAGCCTGCCCTCTTGCTATGCAGTGTTTTCAGCATCAGTCATGCTATGAGTTTTGTCAAAAGGTGGCTAGTGTTCAGTTTCATCATGAGCTGGCTCGTCTTTTTGTGTTGCACTTACATGGAGATCAAGCTACCTTAGCCGGTGTCACCTTCACGCTTACACCAGAATCTGTCTCATTAGCAACCGGTATACCGAACATTGGTGAACCATGGCACAAGAAACAGAAGATTGACCGGCAACATTATGAGCCATACATTAAAACCAGTTTCTTGAGGCAGGTCAAGAGAGTGTTCCCATTCCTATATCTGAAAGATGAATATGCTCCATTAATGAAGTTGATCATGAAATATTTCAGCTGTGAGGGACGGTTCTCTCGTCTCTATGCTTGTCACATCAGGTTGCTCATGCATTTCACCAGGGTACGGATGATGAACATTCCATATTTCATTTTCTCGAACATAGAGAGGATGACCACCTTTATACAACATAAAACCCCTCAGCAGCAACTTAACAGTGTCTATCATTTTGCTCTGACTAAGATTTTGGTGGTTCATCAGCTTGGAGTACAGGGCATCACTTGGGATGATTTCATCTCTCGTGACTTCTTTAGAGCCTCATGGGGATTATCAGAGGTTAATAATGAAGGTGGACCTTCTCATCAGTATGAGCGCCATGAGATTGCTAGTGTGCCGGTATTCATCACATATCAGAGAGGCACCAGACATTTGTTTGCAGCGGCAAAGCGAGTGTTATCTCCACCCGGGGTGGAAGGGGCCTCGCTTCCTCCATCAGCATCATAGGTACAGGACAAAGGCAAGAGGCCAATGCAGGATGAGGGGCCTTCAAGTGAGCCATCAGGTGAACGAGAGACCGACTTCATTCTCATTCATGATGATGATACTGATACGGGTCCACAAAGCGCCAAACTTAGAGAGATCATCCAGGAGCAGCAAACAGAGATCGAAGCCTTATCCCTTGACTTAGAGAGGGCTAAGTGGACCATGAAATACTTGGAGCAGAGGAACAAATAGCTTGAAGATCAGCAGGCAATCATGGAGCTACAAAACATCCGCGAGAATCACCAAGCTGCACAAAGGAGAAGAATTGAGCTCACGTCATTGGAGCAAGAGATTAATGAGGATCGGGAGGCCAATCTCGAGAGAGTTAACATGCACTTAGAGAGGCTGTTGGACAAGGCTAACAAGGACCATGCTTTTCTGAGACACATGGCTTTCCACTACATGGCACGAAACAAGGTGTGCAAGGCCCGAATCAGGAATTTGAAGGCCAAATTGAGGAAGGCAATAAGGAAGCAAAAGAGGCAAAGGGAGCTTGATCGTCTTCAGATATTGGCCGAAGCCTCTTTAGCCTAGAATAACACTTAATGAAGAAACTCCAGCCCAAATTTCAAGAAATTTGGGGCATTTTTGGTATTTTTGCAAATTTTTGTACAAAAAACAGGGTTTTTCTCCCTGTGCGCCGCGCCATGTGGCGCGCGCTTATGATTGGAGGCTCCAAATGAAAAAAACTTTATATTTTTGGATTTTTCATGAAAAATCATGACTTTTGGTGCATGGAAAAGAATTTTTGGCAAGTTTTGAGTCCTCAGGAGGTCAAAAACACCCTAAAAATGACCTCTCTGCCCCTAATTTCACACATAAGAAGCAGTCTTGGGAGATTGAGGTTTTTGAGGGGCAAATGGGCAAAAAATTCAGAAATTCCACTTGGGCTAGAAAGTAGACAGTCAAGGATTTCCAACAAGAACACTTGGGCTCAATTTGGACTTCAAAAAGTGCCTCAAAATCAGCATCAAAGTGGCGCGACACATACAGAAATTGGTGCGACGCACAGAGGTTTTTTGCCCAATTTTTCACCTTCCAGCTCAGAAATTCGGCCAGTTTGACTAGTTTTGCTTTGTGATGTTATTTTTGACCTATCTTGATGTAATTGGATGAACATGATGTAATTTTGGCACTTAGTTACTTGTTCTAGAGGATTCATTCTCTAAAAAGTGAAAATTTAATGAATGAATCAGTTTCCTACCTTATAGAGGCAAGTTGTTTTGACTGCCTAGATTGTAGTGCTTTGTTTAGAATTGGTTGAAACAGCTCCTAGAATGATGAGCTCGACCCCTAGAGGCAAGGGAATGGGTTGAGATAGTCTATATCATGTAATTTCTAAGTCATTTTCAGGGTTGGACTCTTGGGAAAAGTTTGGCACTCTATTGTACATTCATTTCTGCATTTTTGGCAAAGGAAAGACCAGGGTTTTGCAGCATTGTTTGGGATCCATGTGGCTTTATGTTTTGATGGTGTGCTTCTCTGAGTAATTGTAAGTTTATTTAGTGTTATGTGTATCATTTTCAAGCTTCTTCTTCTGAATTTGAACGAGTGATTAAGGTAGAATCCATAACTGTATTGCTCTGCCTTTGAATTTGTTTAAATTTTCATGTTTTCATCTGTTTAAGGAGAATTCTTGAGACTCTCTTTCTCTCCTTAGCTCCTCACCGGTCTGATCTATCCATTCACTCACTTTAAAGCATCAAAGCGATTGCCTTCCTTGCCCCAATCAGAACTCTGCAGAAATTGTGCCTCATCCCCAAGCCCAAATTGCCTTTCCTTGTTTCCAACAAAACACCCCCAAAACTCAAATCAAATCCTTTGCACTTAATACCTAGCCTAAAATCAGTTGTTAAATCAATCATCTCCAACCCCATTGATTATCTTTCGCTGAGATTGACCCGGAGAGAGCCCTCTCCTATCCTCGTAGGGCTAGCTACGAGGCTGAGCATGGTTTGATGTGGGCCTAGAACCTTGTCTTTTCAGCCTGAGACAAATCTAGGCTCTAACAATTAGAACAAATGAGGCCATGAGATCCAATGAGTCAATACAAAGGTACAAGACTTCCCTTATTTTAACAGCATGGGCTATGTTATTGATTTTATCGATGAAGTTGATTTAAAAATTTTGGAGGCACACAAGATACCCTTACTTGATGTCACCCTTCAAGTGACATTGGAAAGGTGGTGGGTTTCCCATCACAACCACCTTCGAGGATGGGAAATGGTCAAGTCTGTGTTGATATGCAGACTCAAGTATTCAGAAGGTTTCTCGCCCAATATTCGAAACCACTTACCCTTTTCTTTTCATAATAGACTGTACCTCAAGATAGGTAAGCTCGCTCTATCCTTGATCCTTCCTATGGTAGGCCTCCTTATGAAACCAGAATAAGACCGAGCTCAGGTGCCTCGGGAAAGCATGGGTGGGGCTTCAAGGGAAGCTTTCCTCCACCTTGCCTGGAACCCCACCCCATGAGGGTGAGGTAACGAACTCTCGACTGTTAAGGAGAGGGCTTTTCTCAATCTCAATATCCAATCCTTGCCCTGATCGGTAAGTACGAAGGATACATTGGCCCTCACTAGCATATCTAGAACTGTAAAAATGGGTGGAATAGGGAGGGACTTCTTGAGAGTTTTTGGGTGCATAACTTCATCCACACTCTGGGAACATTCCCCCAGGATTATTATCTTAAATAAAAGATAAAGAGGAAAACCAATGAGTGGGACAACATGACATCTATTACACAGTATTTTGTCACGCCTCTTGCACTTCCATGTGACATACCCTAAAGTTCCCAAAACATGATCATTATACAGTATACTCATCCATGTATACAACTCAAATCCCTCCTTTGACTTTGCTTAGAAAATCTCTGGAGCTTTCCCTAAAGAAATAGCTCTTAAAACCCTAAAATGAGGGTCATTGCCCTTATGAAGCTCAAAACCGCGATGATCGTCTGTTGCACTATGTTATGCCAGCAATGGAATCACAATGTTCCCTTGCATACCCGTAATGGTCTCAAAAAGGAAGTTTTCCCAAAGAGGATGAGAAGCTTCGTGATCTAGAAGCTTCCAGAGCAACGAACTGGAGGTGGTTTCACATAGATGAGGTCGAATCCTCCTAATTTGACCTCTTGGTCTCATCCCTATGAGCTACCTCCTTAAGATGTGGGCCTAATCCTATCTTTGGAGGAGTCCTAACTCCCTCTCCCACCCTATAAATTCCTCCTCTCCCATTTCCAAATGGTTGGTCTATGTCCATTTGCACCCCTATGCTGAGCTTGTGCGTAGAGGTTATTCATTAGACTTGGAGAAGGAGTGTTGAAGAGTTTCTTGGCTTGGACTTGGATTACCACTCAAGGAGAGCCTTTCAACATCAATGCTATGGTTGTAATCTTCCCTTTTTTCTTTAAATAATATACAACTACTGGTTCATCTTCCAAAAATATATATGTTCATGTATGTATTAGCTTGGCATTCCTTGATCAACTAAGTAGATTATTATTGGATTTTCTATTGGTTTTGTGTAAGGTCCCACCTTACCAACCATCAATAGTATAGAGAAGTAAAGGTCACATTGAATACTATTACTCAATTTTTCTTTTTCTTTTTATTTTTATTTTGTTTTACTCATAATATGACTAACTTAGCTTTCATGTAATCACTTTCCTTCAACTATTTCAATGTAAGAATATAACATAAGAAGTCAGGGATAATTTTCCCTTGAGACCAATTCCAAAACACATTTCCTCTCAAGTTTAAAAGATCATAACATGTGTTCTTTTTAGACTTATACATGAGCTCTAAGTAAGAGTGGAAATAAACTCTACCATAATTCCATGTGAGAACATTAAGTTAGATCAACTTGTTTGATTTCCTAGATTATGCTAAATAAGCTTCATTTATTGACTCTTGATATCGTAACCACAAAAGTATTATACTTCTTTTACAAAATTCACATATAAGTGTATGATTATTAACCTACCTATAGCAAGGTAACTAAGGGAAGAATATGTCTCTCTTCATCAATAAATCTAATAAATATGATATGTTTATGAAATAGAATCACAAAATATATTGACCCAACAACATTTCCAAATTCATCAATTAAAATTCCCAATACCAATTACTAAGGCAATGCTGCAATCATGAGAATTATATAATGAATGTTGAAACAAAAGCAACTACTGTTACTAATTCAGAAGCATGTTATTATTCAAAAAGTGTCATGTAAAACAATGAAACTACATAAATTGGTCACAAGTAGTTGTTTTCTACAGTCATTGAAGCACAAGAATGCACCCATGAACACATGCAACTCAGAAAAAACTTATTATACTCACTTGCACAAAATCGTACAGAAAGTCACTATAAAATTGTTTCCAACAACCCCCTTTTTTATGAAAGATTTGGATAATAAAACTAACAACAATCCTATTCTCTATTCACACTTCAGAAAATTATTAAATTAATTTTCACGTTCATACCAAAAACTTGCAGACATAAGAAGCTACATCCATCAAATAGTCTTGTTACACAAAAATATCGTCATCATGATTATTTGCAGTCAGTATGGGTCTATCATCACTTGTACTGTCCTCCTAAGCAAGTCTCAGACCTTAGCTCTTCAAATCAAGCTTTGGAAATGAGAGAAAGACATTAAAAATCAATGTAACTCTGGTTCCGCACTTTCTCTCATGGTCACCTGCGGTCCCGCACCTTCTGTGTACAAAAGCTACGAACCTGCCCGCTCTGTCCCTAACGGTGTAGGTGCGGACCCCTGTGAAAGTCAAAAGGCGCAAGTTTTATCTTAAAAAACTCACTTTGGGTCAATTTTAGAGGTTTCTAGAAGGAATTTTGACGTGGATTGTTCGCTCTAAGGTGGTTCATGCATCCCAAAAGAGAAGGAGCTAATCCCTTGATGAGAGGAGCTATCCCTTTGAAGGAGGGCTTTATCCCTTTGAAGTAGGACCTAGTAACCTCCTTCCATTGCACTATAAATATAGGCATTTGGCTGGTTGCTAGAGAGGTTAGAAGCTGAACATTTTTTAGGGTAAATGCTGGTGAAATCAAGACTTCCTAGTTAAGCCTAAAGAGGAGAGCTCACATACCTTTTTGGTTTCATTGGAGAGTGAGTGAAACTTGTCAAAGTAGAGGAGACTTCTTGCTGGACCCTAGGAGGAGCTTGTACAGCGTCAAGGCAAAGGTTGTAAAGTTCTTCTTCTTTTGAATTAATACAATCAAACTCATTTTTCTCAACAAGTATCTTATGATTTGTTTCATGGACTCCTTAACTTTCATGTTAAATATGTTTTAATGCAATTGGCTTTTCAGGTGCTATTTAATTTGTTTGCCTTGTTTGTGTTTGCAGATTCGCGAAAAGGAGCTCATTTGGATCAAAGGAGCGAGGGCATCCACAAGCTTGCGTTGGACCTAAGGCAGGCCCTAAAAACACTTGTTTGCTATTGTTTATAAAAGCATATTTAGAGAAAGATAGTGTCTGGTTGGTTTGCTTGTCATTAGGTCTTCTTTAGATTCTAGGAAGGTCTATCTTGTCCGCAAGATCGAATTATTCCGTGTGACAAGTCTATTCATAAATTTCTAGTACATAAAAACTACTCTAAGTAGGACTTTTACTCTAACAATTTATATGCACAAAAACTACAGCCATTCATGTCTTTTGACAAACACTTTGCATGACGGTAAGTAGGAATTTTACTCTAACAATTTATATGCACAAAAGCTACAGCCATTCATATCTTTTGACAAACACTTTACATGATGGTAAGTAGGACTTTTACTCTAACAATTTATATGCACAAAAACTACGGTAGTTCATGCATTTTGACAAACACTTTGCAAACATGCAATCTACAGTCATTGAGGCATTTTGACAAACACTTTGCAAGAATGCAATCTACAACCATTGAGGCATTTTGCCAAACACTTGGCAACAATGAATTTGAGATTCTTCTTCAACCTATTCAACTCAGAAAATTCAGAAATTGAAACTTCAAATGTTGGCATATTAAAACAGAGACTAAAAAATCTTAGTTTTTCATCAAAAACTTCAAAACAAATGCATATAATTGATAACAACAATATGTAAAATCACCCAGATTTTCGATTTGGGTTCTAAAATGTACTTTTTGGAATCAAATGGGGGGTTAAATGGCCAAAAGGCACGGATACCCCCTCATGTTGAGTGAAAAAGTAACAGAACGTTCCAGAGATGTGATTTATTAAAACAACAACAACAAAAACATTCCTACTATCTCATTTATCACTTTGTCAAACACTTAGTGTGAAAACTTCATCTATAGATGTAAATGGAGGAAAAAAAACTCAAATTTATGATAATATGGTATTTTAGTCAAATCATGGCAACCTGCAATCGACAAAAATTCATTATAAAAAGAACTTAAAACTTTGGCAACACATTATTGTTTTAATACCCCTGCATGTACATTCTCAACTATAGCTGCCATTCAATATTGGTTAGCTCATAAATAAATCTGTAAATCTCTCATAACCATTCACAAGTAGCAATTTCCAATGAATTTTAAAGTTCTACACACTTTTAAATTAATAATAAACTAAAATTTCAAGAATTCTTATGAACATACCTTGCAGTGTATTTATACAATTCAAAAAAGATGGGAATATGCTGCAGCTCCAATGAGATTATTCTCCTGCTCCAATATCCTTACCAACTTATTGTGAACCATCCTGTTTTCCTCCCAACCATATCCAGGGAGAACTTCTCCCCCTAGAACCCCCGAGCTGTAGGAGCTCACAAACAGTACCAAAATATAGCAGTAGAGAGATATCCAAGGCAAGGTGAGGAAGATAAGTTTCACTTCCTCCCAACAGCACTCATGGTCAACTCCACCAAGTAGAGCTACATAGTAATTTAGATTAGGAATTTCAAAATCATTTCGAAAGCAATTGGCTACTCTATATTGATAACTATAAGTCAACTTGTTTTCCCACTATAAAATCACTCGTAATTTATATTCAATAATTAATCAA
The DNA here is from genome assembly GCA_031772625.1 of Pinus tabuliformis. Taxonomy (NCBI): domain Eukaryota; kingdom Viridiplantae; phylum Streptophyta; class Pinopsida; order Pinales; family Pinaceae; genus Pinus; species Pinus tabuliformis. The sequence continues at coordinate 1,097,566,518 of CM062805.1, forward strand.
TCCATTTGGTTTCACGTCTTATTCCTTACTATTAATACATACACATAAACAAACAAACAAAAACAAGTTATGAAAACCATACATTTCTCAAATTATGAAGAATCTTGTTGATTTTAAATAAGCTTTAGACTATCATAAAGACATTTCTAGCGTAAGGATAAGTTGTTTTTTTTCTTTTTTTTTTCTTTTTTTTTACCTCTCAAAATATTATAATATTTTGCAGGATTACTAACTACTCATACAACTATACATCCAAGAACAAAAGTCCTAAATCCTTCAATCTCTTCCATTCCACATATAATACAATCTTCTTGGGCTTCTAAGTCATGCAAGAATTCCAATTCATCAAAATCTGATCTCACTCTCCTTCAATTTCTCCCTCCAAAAATATCACTTCTTGTAAAACAATAACTCAACTAAGCTTTTCATTAATCACATACCTTTTTCTTTAAGTTCAAATAAAACAAATTTCTCACCACATAAAATGTTTATCTTCTAAACATGTTATTCTCTTAACAATTTACAAGTTAATCAAATTCCAAGAAAGCAGTTCATCAAGTTCATAAACAATATGAATTTTGACTCGATCACCTAACTAGCAATAGTTTAGAGTAGTTCATGAGTTAAATCCTCATAATTTCTCTAATTAATTTGGTTAAATAGAATTCAACCAATATTCAACTAACAAAATAATTAAAGAGACTATTATGGCTTTCCTATACCTAATTTGTCTTGAGCCAATAGAAAGGATATTTCATCAACTTATCACAATAATATTTTTCTACATTTCAATCATTTGAAAATCATTTTAATTCTACCTAAATCCAACACATACAAAATAATTAAAATACTAGAGGATAGATACCTAGTTCACACTTGACTCCATATATCAAAATCAATTATTCCAAACATTCTAAACCACCTAATGGTGTTTAGTATACCAATCTTAGTATCTTCATTTGTAATAAAAATAAAATAATGGATTTAAATCTCAAGAAAATTCATGTTACGAATCTCTATCCATTTAACTTTAATTACACATAATCAATCCTCCTTAATCATGTCTGAGATTTCATCAAAATATTTTTGTTCATTCTAACCAGAAGAATTACTTAGCTCATAGATATATGTTAGTATGGATTCCACACCCATACCTTACCTCATTACTTATCTCATAGATATACGTTAGTATGGATTCCACACCCATACATTTGCTCATAGATATATGCTAGTATGGATTCCACACCCATACATCAAGTCATATATATGTGTGTGTGTGTGTGTGTGTGTGTGTGTGTGTGTGCTAGTATGGATTCCACACCCATACATAACTTAGGGAAAACATAACCTTCAAGTGTTCCTTCAAATGGCTTCCACAACCCTTCATGCACCAGTCATTTAAGCCTCTTGTTTATTAGGAAGGTCATACCTCAACCTAGTATTTGAGTAATTTCAAGTTATTTGATGCATAAAGTCAACCCAAACTACACAAATTCATGTCAAAGAAATCATAGGAATTCCATTCTTACTCATTAAGAATGTATTCCCAAATCATATTTTAACACATCAAATTAATGCACATACATTACTCTTGAATCTTCATTCACAGTTAAAAGTGACATCCTTCAAGTTAGCTTCTGTTAAGTTTCCATTAGTGTAGGTAAGAAAAGAGTCAAAATTAACATGACGAACTCAATCATCATGTTAATTGAATATTGGCCTTACACTTGACACACATTCCCAAAGAATACACACCAATGCCATCATGTTATAGTTTAGATTAGGCTAATATTTTTCTTGGTAGATACAATTTCAACTAGTAGAGATGGCTAGTAGGCCCATATCACATTGATAATGATGCATTAAACATATATGCAACCATGCATCCACTCCACATATCTCACTCACCCATTAAAAATCAAACCATTCACATGCTTGGGTTTAACCCTAACTTCTCAAGCACATCCTTTCCCTACATGTCTTCAAGTCCTTTATCATATTTCTTATAATTTGTCTTAACAAAAATATAAAGGAATATAAGAAGCCATTCTTTTTCTTTCACAAATTTCTAAATGACATAATAATAATAATATCCTTTATGCAAACAAAATGCTTCCAAGTCAACATACACAATAATTCAACATGCATGCAAAATAACCATTCATGCATCAACCTACAAGAAAGCATGCTGGCACATTAGGCCCTAGTGTTTTAACTTGGCTTTGATACCATATGTAATGTCCCACCTTACCAACCATCAATAGTATAGAGAAGTAAAGGTCACATTGAATACTATTACTCAATTTTTATTTTTATTTTGTTTTTGTTTTACTCATAATATGACTAACTTAGCTATCATGTAATCATGTTCCTTCAACTATTTCAATGTAAGAATATAACATAAGAAGTCATGGATAATTTTCCCTTAAGACCAATTCCAAAACACATTTCCTCTCAAGTTTAAAAGATCATAACATGTGCTCTTTTCAGACTTATACATGAGCTCTAAGTAAGAGTGGAAATAAATTCTACCATAATTCCATGTGTGAACATTAAGCTAGATGTTGGCTTGGTGGGGCCTAACCCAGGTTTAGAAGTGATTTAGCCAAGCAAATCCTGGTACTACTGGCCCTTTCGGCAACAGTCTACGGAGCGCAGACTGAGGTCTCACCCGAAGTAGTATGGGAGGGTGCTAGAACCAGGTTTCCGCACCCTGGGGATGTCTGATATGTGGCGAAAGGGACGCGATCCAACCTCAGCACTTACTAGGCTAAGCACACCAGCGGGCATGTTATGTTCTGTGTTACTGCCTTTGCGCAGCTCTGGCCGCAACGTGACCCGCGTTAATTACCCAAGTCTTCCTTAATGTTCGCTAATTACTTAGAATACTTTCATACATAAACATTCAAACAAGAGTTTATCAAGTGCGTGCATAGAAATAACCAGATAACAATCAATGCATAATATCAAACATATAGATCAGATGCACAATATTCTAAATCCAACTTATCTTTATTAATAATCCTTTTCAAGTTTAGTTCAATTACAAACTCGACTCTGCCCTACGCACTCAGCTGCAGGGGTCCACGCACTCAGCTACGAACTCTACTATGCCTCTGCGCACTCAGCTGCAGAGCCTCTTCCTACTACTATGACCGAATACACTTCAGATCCACTTCTATCCTCTAGCCATGCCTTCACATCTATTTTCTTACTTGTTCTTCAATAAAACTTCTCCCTTTACACTTAGAGCCTTGCTCTATTTATACAATCCCATGGTCCGCAGACCATGGGTAGGCCGACGCAACTTTACATTATTTTACAATTCTTAGGGCGGACAACCCTATGACTCATCCTAGACTTTCGCGCTCTGCGCCTGTACTTCGCGGAGTCTTTACATGACATTGACCAAAACTCGGGCTTTAAGCCCCAAAAACATGTTGTGGGGGGATCCACTACCCAACAGGCCCCCAACACAATCATCGTGACTCGTCCCGAGTCACTGTGTGGCGATCCTGGCACGAAGCCCTTCCAACTATGTCTGGGTTGCGCGAAGGTCCACAGTGCACTGCTCTGTCGTCTACTGGATCTGCTCTACTCGCTCGACTGAATGCTCACTGTCAGGGGCAAATCCCTGTCTTAAAGCATGCATTACTTTCATCTGTGTGAGCTTTCTTTCAATGTTGGCAGTGATGAGGAAGGCCTCATCAATCCAAGGCTGGATGCGTGCTTTAAGTACTGCCTCTTTTTGGCACATTGCATCCACTTGCTCCTTTAATGCCTTCACCTGTTGTAGCTTCGCAAGCCACTGGGTCAGGACTACTGTCTGTGCTGTCCCGCGCACACTATCATATTTCATTTGAAGCTCCCGCACCTCTGTTTCCAAGCATTGTATGGTGGGGTCCTCCTGTAAGGAAGTGAGGACCCCGAAGGATTCTTCCAACATAGTGGTACAGGTCTGCACTGCCTATCCTATTTCCTCCAGCCCCTTTTGGATAGCACCAGTGCGTTGTTCCCAAACTTCCGAGGGTGTGGATGACTGCGCCTTTAATCATAGTTCAACAATCTGAAGGTTGAGGTCCAATTGGATCCTTGTTGCTTCCTCCTTTGCCTCACGGAATCCACTGGCCAATTTGTGAATCTGCACTCCTATTGATAGGTCTGTCACAATATCTAGCTCTGGGGCGCGGCGACATGCTTCCTCTACTATCTGTTCCAGCTATTGATTCTGCACCAGCGCTTAATCACGTTGTAGGCTAAGCTACCTGATGTTGATTCACTATTCATTGAGCATTGTCATTGCGCGTCCTTCCCTAGCGCAGAGTTCTATTGTCGCTCTTTCCTGTAGCTGGTATAATATATCCCGCGGAAGGGCAGCCAAGTTTAGGCTAAGTCCCTTGATCCATCCCACCGCGGCTCTGTCCTCCATGCTATCTGTGGTCAATGCTCCTTCTGGTAGCATGACGGTGTTAGCCATTTTGGCCCGCAACAACTGCTCTGTTGCCGATGTACCCACATCACCGTAGGTAACAACCATTCCTTCTTGTGGGGGCCGCACCTGAAGTCCCTGTAGTTGCGCCCTGAGGGCCCCCAACACAGTCTGCTGCTCCATCATTGCTTCCTAGAGTGCTTCCCTGGTGACCTCATGAACTGTGTCGCTGATGTCGTATAGGTCACCCTCTATCAGTGTAATAGGCTCACCATCCAGTTTGGAAGCCTTGGTCTTCTTTTGAGGCCCTGTTTGTTCCGTACCGCGCGACTGTTTCAGTTGTGTAGATGTCATGCTTGGGTTCGCACCTTCTACCATGTCGTCTATCCCCTATCCTGTGGTCAGGTCCGGGCCCCTTTCCTCCTGTGTCGTGGTGGCCCCAATTGCTAGTGCTGTTACTGCTTTTTTAGTGGCCTTGGTCTATTCTGCGACGGCCTTCGCTGGCTCGCGGGAAGCCCTTACCTCCTCGGTGAACTTCTCATTGCGCTTCTGCTGTGCCAGCAGCTTGGTGGCATCCTTCTGTTTTTGTATCGCTGTCTCATCGTGCGCCACCAGATCCGGGGCATGCCACTTGGGTGGCCATGAGTCGAGCATAGCGAACACAACGTAATCGATCGCGATGAAAGGGAGTTTGGTCGAGATCCTTCCGTGCCTTGATATACACATTGTGCATATCCGCCTTAAAGTCTACAAAGCTTCACAGACTATCATACACCGTGGGGGATAGGTGGGGCCTTTTGTTGATCCACATCCAGACGCTTCCCTCCATGAGTATCCAGAAGATCTTGGTCTCACATATTCGCATGGTGTCCTTTGTTGCCCAGAGCGACATGTATTTGGCCACCTCTGGCAAGTCCTGTTCAAGAGGAGGAAACTGACTGTCCTCAGGAAATTCCCCTGCAACCAACAAGATGGATAAGAGCAACCACACATAGTGGAAGGTCTTACCCTGCTCCTGGGCCTCCTTGTAGTTCGTCAGAAACTCCTCGCAGAGGAACTGCACCCAGTTGAACTATACCCCTTCTATGCATTGTTTGGCCAGCGTGACGACCGTTGTTGGTACCTCGTTGCCATGACATTTTCTCATCACTTTTGCTACTAGCAGCTGGGTGGCTACGTGCACCCCTTTGTCTTGAATGTTATTAATTATGTAGCCCCTCTGCTTTTTCTCCAACATGTATTTCTTCTTCATGGCCTCTGCGAGCGCCAAATCTCTGCTTTTGCTAGCTATTTCTGCGGGGTCCCTTCTCGTACAGGGAAGCCTAGAAATCCTATGAATGAGCTCTGTCATGATGGGAATAGGCTCCTTCAACCACAAGTACCCATTGTGCACCAGTTAAAGCAGTTGCCTGATGACAAAGATTGTGATCAGTGCTCAATGAAAGTGTGGAATCCATAGAAGGTGGAGTAGCCCTTCCTCTTCCACAACGCGTAGCCATTTCCTTAGCTCTAGCACTGTAACCAACCCCTCCTTGCTCTATTTCATAAGTTGGCTAGTCTCCAAATGTGGGAACTTTTCACTGTCCACGAGGTCCCAATCTTCAAATTTCATTGTGGGCACGCGACCCAGAACTGAACCTTCAAATAGAATTCCCTCTAGGAGGAGCGGGGTTTGGAGTGTGCTCTTAATGGCATCCAAATCTTTGGGTACTTTTACTCTTCCTTTCCATGGAGGGACATACTTGGGCAGTTTTTGTTGCAGTGCGCACTAGCTGAATGTCTTCCTCCATTTCTTTACCCGCCTCAATCTCTTCTACCAACTCTTGGAGTTCCTCCTCCTTGTCATCTGTCTCAAGATTAACAGTCTTGCCCTTGTCTTCCATAGACAGTTTACCAAACCATGGATTCCGCGGAGATATACGAATCGGTCCTGATGCCTGTGGATCCTTTTTGGGCCTCGGCGTCTGGGGAGATTTTGGGATTTCCGGTGCATCCCCTACCGGCGGCATAGGGCTCTACGTGGCTCCCTCGGTTATCGACATCATTTTGTTCAGGAAGTCTTACATCTCCTTCGGCAATGTCTCAAACACTGAACTTGCTCTCACAGCCTCTAAATTCATAAGGTTCATACCCAATTGATAGTGCAACAATTGAATTCTCAAAACATCAAGGGTTGTTCGATGGATAACAACCTGTGATTTATGGGCCCTTTTGAATTCAAATTCAATAGTTCCCCCCTCATTCATCTCATTAATACGAGATTGGCGGCAGATCGTCCCAAATCTAGTTCTGACTTTGTGTCTTAATTGCCCGCCCCCCGCTCCTTGTTGCCTTAAATTGGACATCTTGTCCTGAACAATGACATCAATGGTCACTTCCTATCCTACCCGCGCGGTAGCGCAGCCCCCTATGTGCGGGCACAACCCTTGTGGCATACTGATCCGATGCACAACCTCCTCATCGTGCAGCTCCCCGATAGACTCTTTTGTAGTCCCACGCTCTCTTTCAACTAGTTGGAGCACTAAGACGGTGCTTCCTACGAATAGTCAGGTGGTCGCACCACCTATGCGAAGCTTCAATTTACCTTCCAGCCTGGTCCGTGGGCACTCCTCAATTACCCTCGCGGCAGTCAGTGCCTCGCGTTCTTCCTTGTGCGATTCTCTCCCCTAGTTATTTTGCCTGGTAAGGTGCAGTCGCAGCCATGGGAGCAAAGCCACAAATTCTCAGTGGAAATTTTCTAATGCAATAGTATGGATTCCCATATCTTGTTCTGTCATTCTTAGTTTCTCGGCGCAACCTACTGGCATGATTTTGGTTTCTATTTTGTTGATTTTTGTGTCCATTAAGAAGCTTTTCCTCCTCAAGCATACCCGATCTTCTTCAAGTTTGCGAAGTTTAAGGTCCCCTCGCCAGATGGCTTTCTGAATCTGCATATGTTCTTCCTTGCGCGACTGCATAATTCCTTCGTCCTGGGCCTCGCGTACTGTCTCAACTGTGGGAGCTACTACGGGAGGATTCCTTCCTTCCAAAACTATGGTCTCGACTCTGCTCTTCAGCTTCGGAATCGTCTCCGCGCTCAGGTTTTTGTACATGGCCCTATAGGCCCATCGGACCGCTGGTACGCGCAAGTCCCAATCATATCATCGTGCCTGGTGAACTTTGTTCAGGATCCCACACACCTTCTAGAATGCTTCCACATGGAACATTTGTGGTGTGCATCGCCTTTCCTGCTACTATGCCCCGTTCCAATTTTCGATCCTAAGTTTGGGTTGTGCGTGTGCGCATGTCTGTACCCATCGAGACAGGTGGGCACGCAAGCTGCTCCACCCTGGTTGACCGACTCTTGTTCGAGGCTAGGGGCTTGCAAACCATAGGCGTATCATCCTTCTACATCCACGCCAGTCCTCAAACTTGCCTTGATGTGTACTCCACCATCGTGCGGGTGTTGTGCGCAGTACCCATTTCAATGCATCGAACCGCTGTTGTTCTAGTACTATGCTTTCAAATTTGTTCAAGAATTCATCCACTGATGTCCGTCCATCATATGTCGGCAGCTCTCATGCCTCTGTTGTCATGCAACGCAGTGATCTATTCATCATGTTGCAATTCAGCGTTGTCACTTCGTGCAACTGATTCTGCCAGTGCTCTACTTCTTCGTCTGAACCCGAAGTGCAGGAACTATCGCGCTCCCATAAGATTCTCCCATCTATAGTCAGATTCACCCAATCTTGGTCGTGCGTGGTTGTCTTGTAAATACAATCCAGCTCATCGTCGCTTTCATCATCGCGCACTGGTTCAGTGTAGCGCACTCCTTCGGCTGGGTCTAGCAGGACTACTACACGTAGTGACTTATTCTCGAATATCATCTTCCTCTTCCTTAGGTTGATGACTCCATTCATATCAGTGGCCCAGTCTATTCCTAACAGCGTGGTATAGGGATTGCTATCATCGATAATCTCTATCACTTCAAAATCTTTTTATGTGCTCGCGCCTTCAATATCAACTATTACTCCTTGCAATCTCCCCATGGGCAAAATATTCTATTAGTTCGCCATTCGTAGCTAAGTAGGGGACCATTGTAATATGGGCCTGCCCATGCGTTCCCATGTTTGCTTCGGTAACACATTCGCATCCGACCCCAGATCTAGGATTACCTGATCCATTTCATACTCACCAATCTATGCAGTCAACCTCATTTCCCTCTCGGTGCACAATGCATGCTTCCCTAATTTCCAAACTACGTGTGGTTCTCCTAACCCCGCGCACCTGGTGATCAGTTCTTGTAGTCCCTTAACTTCCTTGTTGTCGTGCAGCAGTTTCATGCATGTCTCTAGAAAGGTAGTAAGCATTGAAGGATCCATTCCTGGCTCTGGTTGATCCTTAATACCTGAAGTGGAGGCCTCTGTGAAGCTCTTCTTAGCTTCCATGAATGTCTCCTTTGTGTCTTCTAATTCAAACTCAGTTTCCTTTGCAGGAGCCTTGCAAACCCATGTATCTTCCTCTGGCTGCTTCCCCTTATCCTCTCCCATGGTCGCACTGCTTTTGAGCATCATGTTTACATTCGGGTCTTCTTCGCATGGTTTAGACCTCATCATTTGTATATTCTGAGTCGGAGGAGGCTGGAATACCCCTTTTTCGCACATCTGTGTGATCAACGTAGGACAATCTATTGTTTCATGATCAAACTGAGCACAATACGAATAGGATATCCTCGTCGAGTTGGTGCAATCGCGGGCATAGTGCCATGGTCCTCCGCAATTGTAACAAATTAACTGTCCGCGGCCCCTACCTGGTCCCATTCATCCTCGTCCCCGACCTCGCCCCTGAAACTAGCGTGCGCCATTTCCATAGTTGGGTTGAGGGCTCGTGTTTTTTTCTGCATCCTATAGGCTGGGGTCTGATCCATCATTAGCTCGTAGCTGTGACAAGTGCACTCGTCGTGGCCTACCGACCTGTAGAAATTACAAAAAAACTGTTGGGGAGTCTGTGTATACTTCTGCAACAAATGACAATTATCCATCGTGTGTTTTCCTCATATCTGATAGATCACACACCATAATGTGGGTGTCGCACTCAGCCCTGCCTGTGCCTCTGGTCTCAACAGCATTGGCCCTCCTCCTGCCAAGTAGTTTGCGAACACTAGACAGTGATCCTTGTCATGGCCCTGGCCTTTGCATTTTATGCACCATACCTCCTCGCATGCCTCTGGCTGTGGTGCCCTATCCTGCTTCAAACTTTGCATTTCCAGGCATAGATTCTGTAGTTGCGCGTGGATTTGTTGAACCCCCAACCCAGGGTCTTGTATTGGGGTCTCATGCAACCTCATTGCCATTTCCAACGCTTCGGCCTGGGTGGAAATTTTCTGTTGTGACAGTGCCATCCTCATGTGTGGTTTCAGAGATGCCACAAACCATGCGTAATGTTGTCCATCCGTCAGCATCATATTGGCTTCACGAATCATACTCTTCAGCTGCTGATCTAGATCCCAGGGAGTCTCGCCCGGGAGCATCGCAATTTATTTAAATCCGATGATTGATTGTCTTTCTGACTTTGGCCTACTAAATTCTCTGTTTAGATCTAGATTTCCGTTATTCCTGTGTTTGGGTGGTCGTTAGAATGCTTGATATACCATGTCAATGCGAAATCCTGCAGTGCGCTAACCAATTTAGCTTTCTTAATATTGTTGTCCGTGACACCTTGCACTTCCCATACTGCTCTTACCACAAACCAGAAGTGGTCTGGATCTTCGTTCCCTACCCCTATGAATACTGGTAGTTTGATCGCACTCACCATACTGAACTATGGAGGTGGTGGAGGTGGAGTGGGTGGAGATGGAGGTGAGGGAGGTGAAACAGGTGGTGGCGTGGGTGGAAGTGGTAACTGTGGAATGCGTTGCCTTATCAAAATGGCCACGCTTCTCGGAGAGACCTTGGAAAGCTCTTCCTCGCTCTCTTGCGAAGGCGAAATTAAGGGACTATTTTCTAACTCCTCGTTGCTTTTGTAGATCCTTCCGCTCCGCGTTGTCCCAAACATTAATGTATTCGCATGACCCTCTTTTCACACAACAACATCTTAATCCAAGTATTCAAAGACTTAATATACTGACCTCGCGGTCTGTTAAGAAAGTGACATTCTGCTTTGCTATAGCCCACAGTCATGTCTTCCGCAACTCAGTGATAAATCCCCCTATTATCTAGTCGAGCCAATGGCCCACATCTCGCGTGATCTTATCTTCTGATGCCTCTATTCTGCACACTAATCCTGAAGTCCACACTATTGGTTTGTCGAGTCTACACCTGCCCTGGCTGTCAGCTAACTTTGCGATCCACTCATATAGCTCAGAAGGGAAGGATGCAAAGAAAATCTCGTGGATCTCTGTATACACGTAGCAATCCAGCCACTTTTTCTCAGATACTTGCAGAGTTCTATTTTCCTATATCGCGAACTCGTGAATCTTCCTATCCAACCACTCTTCAATTTCCTTCTTTTTTGGGTTCCAGTGGCATGGCATCAGACATCCCTTAGGAAAATCTCGGTCCTAGCAACGGAACCATTTGTTGGCTTGGTGGGGCCTGACCCAGGTTCAGAACTGATTTAGCCAAGCAAATCCCAGTACTACTGGCCCTTTTGGCAACAGTCCACGGAGCATGGACTGAGGTCTCACCAGAAGTAGTATGGGAGGGTGCTAGAACTAGGTTTCCGCACCCTGTGGAGGTCTGATATGTGGCGATAGGGACACGATCCAACCTTAGCACTTACTGGGCTAAGCACGCTAGCAGGCACGTTGTGTTCTATGTTACTGCCTTCGTGTAGCTCTGGCCCCAGCACGACCTGTGTTAATTACCCAAGTCTTCCTTAATGTTCGCTAATTACTTAGAATATTTTCATACATAAACATTCAAACAAGAGTTTATCAAGCACGCGCATAGAAATAACCAAATAACAATCAATGCATAATATCAAACATATAGATCAGATGCACAGTATTCTGAATCCAACTTATCTTTATTAATAATCCTTTTCAATTTCAGTTCAATTATAGACCTGACTCCGCCCTGCGCACTTAGTTGCAGGGGTCCGCGCACTCAGCTGCAAACTCTACTAGGCCTCTGCGTACTCAGCAACAAAGCCTCTTCCTACTACCATGACCCAATACACTTCAGATCCACTTCTATCCTCTAACCATGCCTTCGCATCTATCTGCTTACTTTTTCTTCAACAAACCTTCTCCCTTTACACTTAGAGCCTCGCTCTATTTATACAATCCCATGGTCCGCGGACCATGGGTAGGCCGATGCAACTTTACATTATTTTACAATTCTTAGGGCCGACAACCCTATGACTCATCCTAGACTTTCATGCTCCACGCCCGTACTTCGCGGAGTCTTAACATGACATTGATCAAAACTCAGGCTTTAAGCCCCAAAAACATGTTGTGGGGGATCTGCTGCCCAACACTAGATCAATCTATTTGATTTCCTAGATTATTCCAAATAAGCTTCATTTATTGACTCTTGATATCATAACCACAAAAGTATTATACTTCTTTTACAAAAATCACATATAAGTGTATGAGTATTAACCTACCTATAGCAAGGTAACTGAGGGAAGAATATGTCTCTCTTCATCAATAAATCTAATAAATATGATATGTTTATGAAATAGAATCACAAAATATATTGACCCAACAACATTTCCAAATTCATCAATTAAAATTCCCAATACCAATTATTAAGGCAATGCTGCAATCATGAGAATTATATAATGAATGTTGAAACAAAATCAACTACTGTTACTAATTCAGAAGCATGTTATTCTTCAAAAAGTGTCATGTAAAACAATGAAACTACATAAATTGGGCACAAGTAGTTGTTTTCTACAGTCATTGAAGCACAAGAATGCACCCATGAACACATGCAGCTCAGACAAAACTTATTATGCTCACTTGCACAAAATCCTACAGAAAGTCACTATAAAATTGTTTCCAACAACCCCCTTTTTTTAATGAAAGATTTAGATAATAAAAGTAACAACAATCCTATTCTCTATTCACACTTCAACAAATTATTAAATTAATTTTCATGTTCATACCAAAAACTTGCAGACATAAGAAGCTACATCCATCAAATAGTATATTCATAAATTTCTAGTACATAAAAACTACGGTAAGTAGGAATTTTACTCTAACAATTTATATGCACAAAAACTACAGCCATTCATGTCTTTTGACAAACACTTTTCATGATGGTAAGTAGGACTTTTACTCTAAAAATTTGTATGCACAAAAACTACAACCATTCATATCTTTTGACAAACACTTTGCATGACGGTAAGTAGGACTTTTACTCTAACAATTTATATGCACAAAAACTACAGTAATTCATGCATTTTGACAAACACTTTGCAAACATGCAATCTACAGTGATTGAGGCATTTTGACAAACACTTTGCAAGCATGAAATCTACAACCATTGAGGCATTCTTCAACCTATTCAACTCAGAAAATTCAGAAATTGAAACTTCAAATGTTGGCATCTTAAAACGGGGACTAAACAATCTTAGTTTTTCATCAAAAACTCAAAAAGGGACACATAAAATTGACAGCAACAATCTTTAAAATTGCCCAGATTTTCGATATGGGTTCTAAAATGTACATTTTTGGAATCAAATGGGGGGTTAAATGGCCAAATGGCATGGATACCTCCTCATGTTGAGCGGAAAAGTAACAGAACGTTCCAGAGATGCGATTTATTAAAACAACAACAACAAAAACATTCCTACTATCTCATTTATCACTTTGTCAAACACTTAGTGTGAAAACTTCATCTATAGCTGTACATGGAAAAAAAAAAACTCAAATTTATGATAATATGGTATTTTAGTCAAATCATGGCAACCTGCAATGGACAAAAATTCATTATAAAAAGAACTTAAAACTTTGGCAACACATTATTGTTTTAATACCTCTGCATGTACATTCTCAATTACAGTTGCCATTCATTATTGGTTAGCTCATAAATAAATCTGTAAATATCTCATAACCATTCACAAGTAGAAATTTCCAATGAATTTTAAAGTTCTACAACACTTTTAAATTAATAATAAACTAAAATTTCAAGAATTCTTATGAACATACCTCATGTATTTATACAATTCCAAAAATATGGGAATATGCTCCAGCTCCAATGAGATTGTGCTCCTGCTCCAATATCCTTACCAACTCATTGTGAACCATCCAGTTTTCCTCCCAACCATATCCAGGGAGAACTTCTCCCCCTGGAACCCCTGAGTTGTAAGAGCTCACAAACAGTACCAAAATATAGCAGTAGAGAGATATCCAAGGCAAGGTGAGGAAGATAAGTTTCACTTCCTCCCAACACCACTCATGGTCAGCTCCACCAAGTAGAGCTACATAGTAATTTAGATTAGGAATTTCAAAATCATTTCGAAAGCAATTGGCTACTCTCCAAGTTTCTCACTTCCATAATATTTTTCAAATCTATCCAACTCTTGGTATCACAATGCGCCTCCCTCCCCCTAAGTGAGAATACATGAGACACATATATATGAGGAGCAACAAATTCTTGTCATAAAGAAGGAGTAATATGCATGCATTGTATTCCATTTAGAGGAGTGTAACTCATGCCATTAAGGATAGGTATGCATGCCTTAGTTAAGGATAGTGTAACTTATGCATTAAAGAGAGTGTAAGAGGAATATTTTATGACATGTCTTTAATGAGTTGAAGATGGATATGCCATTCTTTGATGAGTGCATAAAATAGAGTGTAATGTATTATTAAAAGAGAGAGATTCACATAGATCCATGAGAGTCATCAAGGAGAGAGGTGTGAAGTGATTGAGGAGATGAAGGTGACTTGTAATTCTCTTTTAATAATAATATCATAATCTCATAAAAGATAATAATAATATTAATAATATCGAGGATTAATTTGAAATTGAACGATTAGGATTGATTAATGATAAGTTAAGTGATTTTCCTTCAACTATACTTGATTGCCAATTTATGTAAGGTGATTTACTATTTTTGGAAAGTCATGCTTGAGATGTTAGACATGACTTTCTATTTTTAGAAAGTCGCTCTAGGATTGCTAGAAAAGAGGTTTTATTAAGGAAATTCATCCTTGAGCTTCCCATGAGTGGTATTTTTCTTCCAGAGAATAGGTATTCCATACCCCTATTGCATGCATCTTCATGCCTTAGTAGATTGTTGACTCCGCGCCCTGATCTACTCTAAAGATATAAGATTCCACACCTTGATCTTATTAAATATTCAGGACTACGCACCCTAAACATTTTATTATAGATACAAGACTCCACGTATTTATCTTTCATTGATTTAGGACTTCGCTCCCTAATTTCCATGGCCTCTCATCTACTCTTCTTTGAAACTCAACGCTTCACCTTAAGGTACTGATTGTGAGCTCATACCCATCTGATGGTTAATTGATAAGGCCTTGTTCCAAGACCTGCACACATCACAATCTAACAGATCAAAGGAATCAATGAATTTCATAATTAACTTATTCACATTTTACCAAATATTTTGCATGACTTCCACAACCATTTTGGTTCTAGAGAAATGACTTCCACAGCCATTTAAAATTTGAACATCCTCATTTTAAAATAACTACATTCCATATCACATCCTGCTCAATACAAGATTAAGCATATAAAATCATAAAAACTATGTATCATGACTTCCACAGTCATTTCTAATTTGAGCATCCTTGTTTGTAAATAACTATGTACCTGCCACATCTTGCTCATTACAATATCAAACATATATAATCATATAAATCATGTATCATCCATAAATCATAATTAACCATATGTTCCACATAACCATGATCATCCATGGATCTATGTGTCTCAATCCTGAATCAACATCCATGTCATACACATATTTCCAAACTAAGGTACCAAAAGAGTAAACATCGATAATATGTTCTTAACCAAAATCAATTCTTATACACACAACCATAGTTATTATCCTAAGAACACAACAACTAGGTGACCCAAACCAGGTCTATAGCGTATAATCATGTACATAAGTTTCCCACGCATAATATTATATCATTATATCAAAGTCACCCTCTCTAAGTGTCATCAAAGCTATCTCACCAATAAGGGACATTACATTTTGGCACACCTTGTTGTCTCTTGATCACTTGTGCAGGTACATAAGCGCTGAAAGAAGTAGGAACAAGTCTGTGACACAAGCAGTTTGAGGATCTCAACAAAGGAAATTAGAATAGCATCATAGTGAGGTAGGTCATATCTCTCATTCTATTTTTCAATTATAATCTAGGAAGATGTCTAGTTGATTATCACTTCATTTCTAGGCCCACTCATTGGGCTAAAAGGATCGTCTCTATTCGTAGAGAGGATTAACCTTGTCAACAAAATGGTGACTCCACTGGGGAGCCTATGACCCTTTCCTTCTCTTTCTTCACCTTGTATTTTGATGAGTTTGATCAACCATTCATTTTTAGACCTCATTGCTTGTCTGTAATCAGTGTCACATTCTAGTAGATGTTTGAAGGTTGTTAATTTGAACTATTCTTGAAGATTTTGAGTTTCTTTTTTGTTTTCCTCGACCATCGCGAGTTTTACCCTAACAGTCGTGATGATATCGCGTGTTTTTTAGTTACAGTAGCGATGATCGCTACGTTCCTCCTGACATATGCGATAATTGCATAAAATTAAGAAATTTAGGTTTTTCTTTCTTATTTTCAGTTGTGTTTTCCTTCTCCGAGTGATTTACTAGTGTGCCCTTCATTCACTCTACCATTGTTTGATTACAATTGTCTTTTAACTTGGTTTCAGTGTGCTTGAAGTTTGATTAGCCTTTCAGGGTTCTAGGTCTTTTAGGTCAACCTTAGTCCACTCGTTGGTGTTCCCATCAGAGATCAGAGATCAATTGCCTGTGTTAAAGAGTCTTTGTGTGTTTAGACATACTTTGCATATCACTTTTTGGTTCTTGTGCCTTAAGTTGTTTTCATTAGTGAATATTTTGAAAATTACTTGAGCTTAATTTGACGAATGATAGATTACAAATTGATTGTCTCATTGAAATCAAAAGGAAGTGTTTTCTTTGAAGTTTTTTTGTGTTTCAAAAAGTGAAAGTGAAAATGATATTCTTTTCATAGTTTCCGAAGCATTTTGAGTTGCATTAAAATCATTGATGTGAAAGATATTTTCATATTTGTTGGCTTGCTTGCATTCTCTTTTACTTTGCACTAGATTACATTAGTTGCATTTTGAAAAAAGAGAAAAAATCATAATTATATCTTAAGGAAATTTTGCTTCAAGATTTGTTTTGGAATTGCATTTGCTTATCATATGAAAGATTAGATTTCATATTTTGCATTTAGCATTTGGAGACTGTCATGGATGCATTTTTGCATTTGGTTTGGTGCACGATTTGAGTGATCTTCTTCCCTACATAGATAGTTTTCATCGAATTGAAGGATTTCATTTCATCATCTAGTTTTCATTTTAGGAACAGGTAACATCGTTAAGGCCTTGAAATTGAAACATAATTACAAGATAAACTTTAAAATATATCAATTAATCTAAGGAGCATTTGAAACATGAAAGTTCATATCTAGTGATCTAGGTTAGGGACGTGTTCTGGCATCTTTAAAACTTAGCAGTCGTCATTCTCTTCAACATTAGACAGTGCTAGCATGGACTTGTGCTCCCCGTACCATCGTGTATATAAAGGGAGGCCCCCATAGGTTGCAAACCTTTATCCATAGGAAGCCGAGTCTGCCACCCTGTAAACGTGATACACCAAACACAACATTCGGGGAGATTGCCTGCACGTACGTCAAGTCCTTAATAAAATTATTTGCTGAGGTGTATATTGCAATTCACTGTTACTTGGTACTCTGTTGTGGGGAAAAATGCCTATGCAGGACGATCCTATCCACCTAAGGTGTGACAGTACCTTAGCAACAAACGAATACAGCTACTTCAGTTTCTTCCTTTATGAAATATGAAAGAGAGGAGATTGGTAGACTTACCGTTATCTTCCAGTTGTCCCTCGATCTAGATCCTCTCCTCTTTGGGTGTCCACAGCTACTCGCCTCCTTACGAGATCACAAGAGAACAGCTACCTGTGACAAGAGAACATCTACTTGCAACGAGAGAAGGACACAACACAAAGGCAAATATACATATTCATAAATGATTCAGGATTAGAAGTAAATCAAATACACTAATGCAAATCATACAATAAACACCAGCATATAGGAAAGAACCAAGAAGCTTTATTGATTGATAAACAAGGTTCAGGAAGAGATACAACCCATAGGGTTCCAACCCAGCATCTCCTTCCCAGCAGAATGGAATTCCTTCTTCAGCCCCTTTCAAAGCATAAACACCCAATGATCCAACCACAAACCAACAGCAATTCTTTGCAATCACAACATTCCAGCCTCCCTTGACCTCATGGAGAGAGATCTATATATAGGAGTTTTGGAGAGAGGATGAGTCAGCCTGAGAAGTGACTAGTGTCCTCTCCCACTTCAGTTCTTGAGTCCACTTGGAGGTTCTTGCTTCCACTTGGAGATTTGGAACCTCTTACTCATCACCAGTCGAATTCCCTGACCCAAGTGTCATTTTGGAAGCTTCCTGGGCATTGACACCTTGAGAAATGAGTCTGCCACTTGTCCAGTTACGCTCAGCGCAGGTAGCCTTCTTTGTAGTTGACATTCAACGCAGGTAGACAGTGGAGCAGTTGACATTCAGCGCAGATGCTCAGTCGAGCAGTTGACATGATCCAGAATTGGCCTGTTTTTGAGTGTTTTCAGGTGGAGAACTTCTGTGAATTGCTGTGGTTTGTTGGCCTTGTTCCTCTAGGGGTAGGAACAACATGTTTAGGGACTTTGGATCCCTTAATTATTGACATTTCATGCTCAGTGATGTAAGGCACAAAAATGTCTATAACAGTTGCCCCCTAAAGTATGAGGCCGTTTATTGGGTGAAATGCTTTATCCAGGGGAGTCTGAAGTTCATCCATTTGCTGGGAGGAGACCTGTAATAAGATACAATACAATACATTATGATTCATACAGCTTTCATGATCTAGCTGAGGCGGGCATTCCCATGCTCAGCTTTATAAATACATTTTGGTACATAGAACAGACGATCGTCTGATGGTAGACTAATAATTCTGGCGAAACTATCATCCTTTGAGTAGGATGATCATCTGCTGCAATGATGTACATGTCAAATGTCTTTATTCTCCTGAATATATATCACAGCCCGGATGGATGAAACTAGATCCGGGGTCTTCAAACTCGTTCGATCTTCACTCTAAGTACAAGTCGATCCATGTGAGAATTGCGCTGAAGTCGAACATGGAAAGACATCGCTTGATTACCGGTAAATGATGTAAACTGTTAACAAGCGCGAGAGGAATCACCGATAATGATAATGACCCTCAAGGTACTGCAGTACAATTCACGTGGTGTGAATAAAGGACTTGGCGTCGAACACCACGCAAAATCTTCTGGTCGAAGGTCATTGAGGTATACCTGCCGCCGGAAGTGAGAAACTTGCCATTGAGGCATGCAAGCTTCAAAGTACTGAAGGGGTTGTTCCTAGATCAACTTCTTGGATAATGAGCTGATGTCGACAAGAAGAGATCCGTCAAAGGAGGGCCTTAATGAATCCCACATCAGTGACACAGAACGGAGCTATTGATTTTAATGGAGGTGAAAACGATCTGTGACATATGATTCAGGGTGGTGGTCATGAATGGATGAAGGATAATGTATGGCAGTGGATGGGACCTGGTTGACTCTTTCTGAACAACTTCTCTTGAACATATGGCGACACTGATGTGATGGATTGGTAGCATTACCCCAAGTATGGATGGTGTGGCAAAGACCATGGTGATGTGACCGGTGAATGAAACAACCCAACCCGATGTGGTACGGAGGAAAAGTGTCATGTTCAAGAGCGACTTGCTACCATCAAAGACTTCTTGATTTTTCCCAATTTTTCCCCAGTCATTTCTGACCAGTACCTCTTTATTTTTGTCAAGCTTGAGGAGGATAACATATGCTTGTTCTATAACTTGCCCTTCGGGCAAGCCCATCGCTATGTTTCAACGAGTCTAGCGATAGTGAAACTCGTTCTCGTCTAAAGACAAGTTTGTCGCTATTTAATGATTTTAACGAGTCTAACGACAAGGATAACTCGGTCCTTTTCATTTTTAGAGAGTCTGAAAAGGTACATAAAGTTAACTCAAAAATTCCTTTTTCGTCATCTAATCCCTTAAGTCCGAAAAAGTATAAAACAATACAGAAGGGATGAGTTTTCGATAGTTTTAACGAGCCGAACAAAACAAGCGCTCGATCTTTTTGTGCAATAATCCCTCAGGTCCAAAAAGATTAAAATCTAGAGGAGGGATAGCTCTTCCGGTCGTTTAACGAGCTGGAAGGCCAAAACTCGGCAATCTTTTCATATTTTACGAGTCAGTTGAAAAGAGCTTAAAGAAGACTCGTCTTTTGAGGAACGAGTGATGAACAGGGGTAGCAGCTGATTCCAGGTACAGGTTGGAATTTTCCAATCACGGCAATGTCACAAGGATGGCTAGATGAAATCACTCTTCGCAGCTGTTCCTCAAAATGGGTAAATAATCAAATGGAGGTAAACGATCAGCCAAATGAACGGTGGAGGTGACGGTGCACAAACACGACCAAGGCTTTTATGGTTGATCAGGTTACATACTTCAATGGTTATTTACCGGTATGGGTTCATTTTTAACGAGCTTGAATGCGCCAAAACACTGCTCAATCTTATGTTTATTTTTTAACGAGCATAAACTATGTGCTAAAACTACTTGGATCTCGCTTTTCTATTTTTTAACGAGCATAAATTCCGCGGTAAAACTGCTCAATTATACCAGTCATATGATAAGATTGTCTCATGTGAGATCACTATTTTTTATGGAGCTTCATCTCACTACGCTTTGCTCCGCATCCTTTCTTTATGCAAGTTTGGAAACGGCTAACCCAAAAAAACAGATAAATAACCGCTCCTTGCTTGCACTCCAAAAGGTTTGCATGCCCCCAGGTATAAAATACAATTTCAAGGTTTCCTCTCCTTCTTCTCACCTCTGCTTTTCTTTGGGTGTTCACAGCTACTTGTCGTCTTGCTAGTCCAGTTTCAACGGGTCTATACGAGGTCACAAGAGAGCAGCTACTTGTCTTCTCGTTAGCCCAACTTTCAATAGATTTTTGCAAGATCGCAAGAGAACAGCTACTTGCGACAAGAGAGCAGCTACTTGCGACAAGAGAAGAACACTACTCAAAGACAAAACATTTGTTTTACTGAGGGAGGCCTACCTCTTTCGGGTTACCTAAAGATTGTCTCGTTAGTCAAAACACTTCCTCGGCTTACCTCTTTCAGGTTACCTGAAGATTGTCTCGTTAAACAAAACACTTCCTCGGCAATGTCTACCGAAATAGACAAAGGTGAGTGACGCACACCGCCACCTCACATAACTTTGACAAAAGAATCCTATTCTAGAACAACCCTCTTTCCTCTACGGACGGGGTACGGACTAGTCATATTCTCCCGCGGAAACCTATCTTATACCCAAAGTTCTCTGCCGAAGCAGACCAGGACGCATGCCCCCTGGGTTCCAGTCATATCCTCCCGGATTACTCGCGCTCATCAGGAGGACGGACCATGGGTTGAGACACTTCTTTCGTGAATAGACCATTTAGGGATGGTATATGACTATTTGCGATGTGTGATCCGGGAAACGAAAGTTGGTCCACGAGCTTGACCATTCTTCCTTCATGCGGAAAACACATTACTCTAAAGAGTGAGGAGACTATTGCTCCCATGCAATATATATAGTCTCGTCCAAGGAGTAGGTTATAATCCAAGGGTCCTTGAACGACCATCACGTTCATTTGAATGGTCTTCCCTTTCAATGTTATTGGCACATTGGGGAGGATCCCTAAAGGGCGACTGGTTCCCTTATCAAAGCCTGATAGATTTCTCATTTCAGGCAAAAGCACAGGCGAACCAAGCGCTTTCCAAGCAATAGAGGAAAGGATACTCACAGATGCCCCTTCATCAATAACTGTACCAGCCATTACCATTCTGTATATTTGGACAATAATTCTGAATGGTATGCTAGCTGGCAAGCGGGGTCTGCCTAGTTGGTTCCAGTCAAAGGACACAACCAGGTTGCTTGGTGGTGGGACCGAGTAAACGGTCGGATAGCGCTTTGATGAACTTCCTTCCTGCGATAAAGGAATGGCGGCATTGCCCCCTTGATCATCAGAGTCAGTGCTGATGAAGAGAATTTGGACGGTGTCGTCTTTACTCTCCTCTGTGATGGTGTCATTCGAAGATAGAGCCTCTGAAGGCAAAACCGGGTCAACTGCCGTTTCAACCTTTAGACTTTCGTCAGGTATGGATTCAGACGGTTCATCTTCAATGACAGGTGCTTCGGCTGACCACCTGGGCGGGTCAACCGGATTCTCAACTAGCGAGGGACTTGGCAAGAGTTTTTGATATCCAGGAAGAAGATTCGCTCGTAATATCGGGCGATCTTCCAGAACTCCTTTCACCTCATCTAAGAAGGGAAAACGGTGGATGGCGTGATCGCCTTCACACAGTCTGCAGGGAAATTTAGCTTTCCCGCTCTGTCCTGGAGCTTCACTCCCACCAGTTGACGGTGAACAATCGACATGGCTATCAGAGGTCGATGCTACCGAATTGTGCAAACGGGGGGACCAGTCTCTTAGTATCCGGGGGATACATGAACAATCTCTATGGAAGTGGTCTCCCCTGCATATGACGCATGGCGATTTAGGCCTTACGAGTGCTGTGTGTGGATTTTTGTTAGATGACGCTTGTTTGCCCCCATTCGCCTTAGGCTCCTTCTGCTTCTTTTCTTTCTTCTTCTTCTCCTTCTTCTCCTTAGGAACCCGGTTCTTTGAACGACCAGTTCCATCAAGCGAAGAGGAAGGAGGAGAGGAAGATGAAGTGGAAGGCTGGTGGGCAACTCTTGTCTGATCTAACTGTTGACTCGACTGTTCAGGAATGGTGGTATTCTAAACGACATTGGTTGAAAAGAGCCATACTGGTAGGCCAATTATCAGTCCTGGAAGCGACAATGTGGCCATGTGGGGCGCACCAACATCTCCCCAAGAGGAGAAAGGACTAGGATTTCCATCAAGGGGAACTCCTTGTTTGGCGTGCTCCATCTTTTCAACCTAAAGATCAACGCGGGAATAAGGGTGATTGTTCCGTTTCAAATAAATTGTTAACGACGCTTTAGACACAACTTGCTTTTTCACTTTTAATGAGTCGAGAAAAAGCTAAAGATGACTCTAGTCTCCTTCGATGTTTTAACGAGCTCGAAGTGACAAATGCTCGGATGGACTTTTTCTGTTATAGAGTCTGAAAAAGGCCAAAAGAAACTGCATTGGAGATCTAGGCAGAGGGTGTGCCAAACTTTTCGCAAAACCACAGAATACTTTTTACGGTACGGGTGGTCGATCTTCGTGAATGCTGTGTTCACTGCATTGCGATCAGTAGGGCGGCCGACACGGCTTCCTAAGGATAAATGATATATGCCTATAGGGGTCTCCCAATATATACGCGACGGTACGTGGGAGCACAAGTCCGTATTAGTGCTATCGTCCCTCAGGAGGAATCACCCACCTTCTTAGAGATCGAAAGTCACTACGTTTAACGACGCCGGAACACGTCTCTACCTAGACCTCTATGTTGTGCGTTATGTTGCAAAGCGTTGTTAGGTTCATTCAGTTTATTTTAAGTTGATCTTCTTAAAGTTTGTCTTTCAGGATCACCACGAGATGTATTGGTACAAATTCCTAAATGCAGTCTAAGATGATAAGCAAGCTTTATAATCTTTCAACTTTGAAAATCCTAGCTACTAAGGGAAAAGAGAGCGGCTATCTTTTCTCAAAGAGAAATCAGCACACTCTAATGCACTCTTCCTAAATCAAACATGCAAACTTATCAAAATGCAAATGCACAATGCAGGTGTTTGTTTTCACTTTCTTAGTATAAATGCCTACAAAGAAAGCTTTTTGTACAACTTTGAATTTGCTTTTAAATGACTGAAAATAAACAAGTTTACTTTTTCCAAAATCAGCAAGGGTAGAAGAGATTACAATCACTTTGCGATTTTTCAAAAGAAATACTTGTTTCGACACTTAAAAGTGACAAATTCAAACCAATAAGCAAAAGCAAATGATAATCAAACTGCAAACAGCCAATGAACTCTCTCCTAAGATCACAATCAATCAATCAATCAGATCTGAATCAAGGCTACAGGATGACTATTTCGCTCATGCAAAGGAAAACTGTAAATGATGCCACAAACACATAAAAACACTTACAGTCTTTTTGTACAAAAATGAGGCGGAATTCAAGCAAAGAAAAGGGGTATCAGATTAGTACCTATGCTGGTTAAAGGCAGCAAAAACAGAGATCAAAACAGGGCAAAAGACAGCAAGGAACCCCAGCTGCACAAGGCCACACTGGTTCAGCGCAAGTGTAACACTGTCAGTTTGACATTCAGCGCAGGTAGCCTTCACAGGACCTGCGTTGAAATGCAGACTGCCTTCACAGTGTCTGCGCTGAAAGGAGAAACTCTCGTTTCTCTTGGTTTCCGGGTCATAAAATGCTCAAAAATCAACTGTTTCGGGCCAAATCAGAAACACAAGCAAGGTATAAACAGAGGGATGCTTTGAGAGGGTACTAAAGACTATTACAAAGGATCATCAAGTCATTTGTGTGTCCATTGTTGAGATCATAGACAAAAACCCAGTGAAGGATCAAAGCAGCAACATTCTACTTTGCAAAGCAGTTCGATTGTTGCTGTTGAGTCTATGAGGTAAACAATGATGCAAACACAAACAAAATGACTAAAACAAAGTTCTTCCCCAGTGGAGTCACCAATTTGTTGTGGGGAAAAATGCCTATGCAGGACGATCCTATCCACCTAAGGTGTGACAGTACCTTAGCAACAAACGAATACAGCTACTTCGGTTTCTTCCTTTATGAAATATGAAAGAGAGGAGATTGGTAGACTTACCGTTATCTTCCGGTTGTCCCTCGATCTAGATCCTCTCCTCTTTGGGTGTCCACAGCTACTCGCCTCCTTACGAGATCACAAGAGAACAGCTACTTGTGACAAGAGAACAGCTACTTGCAACGAGAGAAGGACACAACACAAAGGCAAATATACATATTCATAAATGATTCAGGATTAGAAGTAAATCAAATACACTAATGCAAATCATACAATAAACACCAGCATATAGGAAAGAACCAAGAAGCTTTATTGATTGATAAACAAGGTTCAGGAAGAGATACAACCCATAGGGTTCCAACCCAGCATCTCCTTCCCAGCAGAATGGAATTCCTTCTTCAGCCCCTTTCAAAGCATAAACACCCAATGATCCAACCACAAACCAACAGCAATTCTTTGCAATCACAACATTCCAGCCTCCCTTGACCTCATGGAGAGAGATCTATATATAGGAGTTTTGGAGAGAGGATGAGTCAGCCTGAGAAGTGACTAGTGTCCTCTCCCACTTCAGTTCTTGAGTCCACTTGGAGGTTCTTGCTTCCACTTGGAGATTTGGAACCTCTTACTCATCACCAGTCGAATTCCCTGACCCAAGTGTCATTTTGGAAGCTTCCTGGGCATTGACACCTTGAGAAATGAGTCTGCCACTTGTCCAGTTACGCTCAGCGTAGGTAGCCTTCTTTCCAGTTGACATTCAACGCAGGTAGACAGTGGAGCAGTTGACATTCAGCGCAGATGCTCAGTCGAGCAGTTGACATGATCCAGAATTGGCCTGTTTTTGAGTGTTTTCAGGTGGAGAACTTCTGTGAATTGCTGTGGTTTGCTGGCCTTGTTCCTCTAGGGGTAGGAACAACATGTTTAGGGACTTTGGATCCCTTAATTATTGACATTTCATGCTCAGTGATGTAAGGCACAAAAATGTCTATAACATACTCCTTTTACCTAGATTCACCTTAGCAGTTGTTTGATCTTTTCTGACTCTTTAAATTTGAAAAGATCATCAGAAACTTGTCCTTTCAAGCTTGCAAAACTATTGAAAGCAAGTAGAGTCACCTTTTCACCCTTTTCTCGACTCTTAAAAGATGAAAATGCAATGTTTTTGTTTCTAAAAAATAACTGCCCATGATAAACATGTCGAACCCAAGCAGTTGCTTCTTAGACCAATATTGAGTAATTCCCTATTAATTTCAAGATTTTTAAAACCCTAAACAAATTTTCCTTTCCTTTTTGTTGTTGAGAGGAAGTCATCGTGGTTGAATCATTGAGTCCATCTCATAGTTCCCCTTCATTGTCTGATACTAAAGGGTCCTCCCAAGGAGTTCATCCGGAACTTCCTCAATCGCTTGAGGGTCAAGATTTTGAACTTGGAATTGTTCCAAGTATTCAACCTTTTTCTTCTCATCCACCTCCATCAGATTCCTGGTCACCTCAAGAATCTAATCTGAATTCCTCTAATAATCCTATTCAGACCACTGAGATTCCGCAGACTCCTAAAATTCTGCAGAGGCTTGTTGTCTATTCATTGAATCCATTGTTCAATCCTGTTGTGATATCTCCTCAACGCCCTTACAGTCCGTATGATCGGCCTGGTATTCCTTTGGAGTTATCTCCTCGTACATCTCGGGTTCCTCGTCACCAATTGTTTCCATCTATGGAGTCAAAAGGTGAAATTCCAGTCTCCTCTCCGAGTCATTCAAAAGTTTCCACTACCCATACTCCTCACATGGATGATGAGCAGGGATATGAATTCCCTCCAGAAGGCTTTCCTTATATAGGAAGAGTCTCGTCTCTCTCCTATCCTGAAACTAGTGGACCCATGTTGCCACATGGTTATACCACTTTAGCTCAGTTAGTCTCAGGTACTCCTAGTGCCTCATCATTGTATCAAAACCCTATCTAGTCTTCCAATTCTATGCCTACATCAAGTCCATTCATTCCGAACATGACCTCTCGAACCACTGTATAAACTACAGCCACTTCAGGTCCTATTCAACCTACCATTCTGTCTTAACCTGTTTCATCGTTTCAACTGACTCTTTTGGTTCAACCGACTGTCTCAGGTCAGGTCTTGGTAAGTTCTTCTATCCCTCCATCAAGTGGATAGACTGTGCCACCACCTAGGGGGCAAGATCTGAATATTCCTCTTATGTCAGGCGAAACTAATGTGAGTGGATTACAAACTCACATGGTTGGAATGAATCAACCTTTTTATGGCATTATTCCTAACCCGGTTGATATGTCCGGGTTAGGTAACGTCCAATTTCAACAGTCGTATATGGCTTAGGTCCCATTCCAACAGGCTTATGTCCCATATGGTTCGCAAGCCTTGGTTAATCTGCCTTACATTCCTCAAGATGGACCTTATGTTTAGCCTAGTCAATCCGCTATTCCTAGTGGATATGGCTAGATCCAATTCAGGAACTATCAATACCCTCAGGGTATAACCCCAGGAACTGTCCAACTACCCTTGCAGTAACAAGGAAAACCTTTACAGCAGTAAGGGAAACCTTCACAATAGTAAGGGAAATCTTTGCAACAGCAAGGGAAAGCATTGTAGCAGCAAGGGAAACTGTTACAATAGCAAGGGAAACCTTTTCCGCAGTCGCAACAACCTTTGCAGCCACAAACTCAGTTTGTTCAGCAGTCCTCCCAACCTTTGTCCTTGCAAGGCCAACCTTTGCAATAGCAAGGTCAACCTTTACAACAGCAAATTCAACCTTTGCAACAAAAGGGTCAGCCTTCGCAGCAACAAGCTTTATATGTGTATCAGCAAGGTTAGCCTTTGGAAAGTCAAGGTCAACCCCTGTAGTAGCAGGGTCAATCTCCTTACGTCCAAGGTCAATAGGTTCAATAGCCTTATAACCCGTACGCCACACACAATGCTTATCAACGACCTATGGCAGGGCAATATCAAGCTTACCCTGGACCGAATCCACCTTACGGGCAAGGTAACCCTTAGTGGGGGAAGAACCTATTTCCATATGGAAAAAATCCTCCACTGTGGGGGAAAAATTCTTACTAACAAGGATGGACTCCACAGTTTGGGTCTCCTCAAAGGCCCTATATGTTGTTTAACACACAATTGCCTTTCTTGGATATGTTGGAGCTTCCCGATGTCTCGAGGCTCACGAATGATCCCATTCTTCATTCGCCTTACTAGCCTCCAGTTCCGATGAAAATTCCAAGTGATTGCCCCAAATTCGAGGGAAAAGCGAAGGAGGATCCACAAGCCCACATGATGACATATCACCTCTGGTGCTCCTCTAATTCATATGTCGATGATTCTATCCATCTTCGACTCTTTCAAAGAACTCTCATAGGTGTTGCCACTAAATGGTACATCAAATTGCCTCGAGGTACCTACGGTGATTTCAACTCTCTTGCTATGGCTTTCCTCACTCATTTCCAATTGTCGGTTCGGTATGAAACTAGCACTCATTTGCTTATGTTCCTTATGCAAGACACCGTGGCCAACATTTTCGATCATATCGATGAATGGAGACGTCAGTGTCGTGTCATCAAGTTTGAGATTGCTGATGAGTTGTAGACAAAAATTTTCACAAAATCATTCATTGTTGATAGAATGGTTCACAAAGTTGCTAATGACATAGCTATGGGTGGATGTGTTACTAAAGAGAAAGTTATCGCCCATGCCCAGTATTTAGACTTGGTCTATTCATAATCTGTCACATTGTATGAGATGTTGCCTAATACTCCGATACCATCATCGGATTTGATAGCATAAAAGTCCCCGGATACACCACCTATTGACAGTGTAATTAGTTTCGTGTCTTAGACTTCCACGAAAGCTTCTTCAAAGCAGAAATCTGTCTCGAACATTGGTTCCAATAATCCCTCCAAAAATTCATCAAGTCCTTGTAAAACCTTTGAGGTACATGTTGTCCAGTCTACTGCAGCAGATAAGACCTCTAAAGATAAAAATAAGGGCAAATGTAAGGTGAAATCCGATGCCCCAAAACAGGACCCTCCTAAATCCTCTACTGATGATGCTTCTACAAGAAAGGAGAAATATCCTTACCTCATTTATGAGGATGATTATTACACTAAGGATTGTCCCCAATGATCTAAAGTTAGTCACTTACCGAAAGGGACTCTGGTTGTCTTAAAAGAACCCTTTCCATCATAGCAGACCCAGTTGGTAGACCAACCTTAGTCTTCTACTTCCTCAGGTTCCCAAGTGTTCATGATGCAAAGTTCATCACCTATCTTGATCGCTACTCAAACTAAGGACTATCAAACCACATCTAAGAAGACGATGGAGAAAGAAGCCACTAATAATCCTTATACTTCTACTCCATCCAGTTCTGGTCCACTCCATATCAAGCGCCCTAACAGTGAGTCCATCATCTGGCCACCTCCCAAAGGTTTTCTTCGGAAGTCATATTTTAATCTAAATGCTAGAGCTACACAACATTACAATATTTTTGAGGATTTAGCTTAGGCACCTTCGGTGATGTCTACCTTGGAGGTTCTCCAATCTTGTCCAACGCAGCGGAAATCACTGTTGTCTGTTATAGGTGCTATCGATCCTTCTGATTCGAGTCTGATTACTTTCGACCTAGAGAATCATGTGCCTCGTCTTCCTCATCAGATTGCATTTCTGATACAGGTCCTTATCAAAGGAAAGATGATTCATCGAACGGTTATTGATGAAGGTGCCTCGACCTGCATCATGTTAGTTTCATGTTGGAAAGCCATTGGCTCTCCTTCTCTTAACCAGTCTCCTAACACCTTGGAAGCCTTTGATGGAAAAGGTTCATGTCCATACAGTATTGTCGGGCATGGGATCCCCCGCAGCATGTTTTTGGGGCTCAAAGCCCAAGTTTTGGTCAATTATATTGTAAGACTCTGTGAATTGCGGGTGCGGAGCGTGAAGTCTAGAATGAGTCATAGGGTTGTTCACCCTAAAATATTGTATTTTAAGGTAAAGTTGTGTCAGCCTACCCATGGTCCGCGGACCATGGGATTGTATAAATAGAGCGAGGCTCTAAGTTGTAAAGGAATTCGATGATAGATAGAATAGCGAAGGCATGGTTCGAGGTTAGAGTTAAATCTGAAGTGTACTGGGTCATAGTAGTAGGAAGAGGCTCTGCAGCTGAGTGCGCAGAGGCCTAGTAGAGTCCGCAGCTGAGTGCGTGGACCCCTGCAACTGAGTGTGCAGGGCGGAGTCAGGTCTGTACTTGGGATTGAAAGTTAATAAAGAGAAGTTTATTCTGTGCATCTGTTCTTGAATTCGTCTTTTGATGTTATGCATTACTTTTACTCTGTTTATTTACTATGCGCAATTGGTAAATACTTGTATGAATGCTTATATATGAAAATAATCTAAGTAATCAGCTAACAGAGCCTAATTAAGGAAGACTTGGGTAAATAACACGGATCGAGCTGTGGCTAGAACTGTGCGAAGACTGTATCACGGGGCGCGGGGTGCCTGTTGGTGCGCGTAGCGCAGTAAGTGTGAAGGTTGGACTGTGTGCCAATCACCTCATATCAGACATCCCCAGGGTGTGGAAACCTAGTTCTAGCACCCTCCCATACTACTTCGAGTGAGACCTCAGCCCGCTCCGTGGACTATTACCAAAAGGGCCAGTAGTACCAGGATTTGCTTGGCTAAATCACTTGTGAACCTGGGTCAAGCCCCACTAAGCCAACAAATGGTTCTGTTGCCGAGACTAGGATCTGCATAAGGGATGTCTGATGTCGTTCCATTGGAACCCAACAAAGAAGGAAATTTAAGAGTGGTTCGACAAGAAGATTAACGAGTTCGCAACAAAAGAAAACAGAACTCCACAAGTATCTAAGGAAAAGTGGTTGGAGCACTACGTGTATACGGAAATCCATGAGATTTTCTTTGCATCCTTTCCTTTTGAGCTGTATGAGTGGATCGCGAAGTTAGCCGACAACCAGGGAATATGTAGGCTTGACAAACCAATAGTGTGGACTCCGAAATTAGTGTGCAGACTAGAAGCATCAGAAGATAAGATCACACGAGTTGAGGACCATTGGCTCGACCGAATAATAGGGGGATTTATCACTGAGTTTGTAGTAGACACAACCGTGAGCTATAGCGAGGCAGAACAACGCTTTCTCAAAGGACCGCGACGTAAGTATATTAAATATTTGAATACTTGGATTAAGATGTTATTGTGTGAAAAAAGGGTCATGCGAATACATTAATGTTTGGGACTACGCGGAGTGGAAAGATCTACAAAAGTAGCAAATAATTAGAAAACAGTCCCCTAATTTCACCCTCGCGAGAGAGCGAGGAAGAGTTCGCTAAAGTCTCTCCGAGAAGCGCAGTCAGTTTGATAAGGAAGCGTATTCCATGGTTACCACTTCCACCCACACTGCCACCCGCTTCACCTCCCTCACCTCCATCTCCGCCCACTCCACCTCCACCTCCACAGTGTAGTGTGGCGAGCGTGATCAAACTACTAGTATTCAGAGGAGTAGGGAATGAAGATCCAGACCAATTCTGGTTCATGGTAAGAGTAGTATGGGAAGCACAAGGTGTCACAGACGATAATATTAAGAAGGATACATTGGTGAGCGCACTGCAGGATCGTGCATTGACATGGTATATCAAGCACTCTAATGACCACCCAAACGCAGGGATAGCAGAGATCCAGAACGCATTGAATAGGAAATTTAGCAGGCCAATGTCAGAAACACAATCAATCATCGGGTTTAAAGAAATCACGATGCTCCCAGACGAGACTCCCTGGGATCTGGATCAACGGCTGAAGAGTACGATCTGTGAAGCCAATATGACATTGAAAAATGGACAGCATCACGCATGGTTTGTAGCATTTCTGACACCGCACTTGAGGATGGCACTATCACAATAGAAATTTTCCACCCAAGCCGAAGCGTTGGAAATGGCAATGAGATTACATGAGACCCGGATACAAGACCCTGGGTTGGGAGTTCAACAAATCCACGCGCAACTACAGAATCTGTGTTTGGGAATGAAAATTTTGAAGTAGGATAAGGCACTGCGGCCAGAGGCACGCGAGGAAGTATGGTGCATAAAATGCAAAGGCTAGGGCCATGACAAGGATCATTGTCCAGTGTTCGCGAACTACTTGGTAGGAGGAGGGCCAATGCTATTGAGACCGGAGGCATAGGCAGGGCCAAGTGCGGCACCCACTTTATGGTGCGTGATCTGTCAGATAGGAGGGAAACACACGATAGGTAATTGTAATTTGTTACAGAAGTATACACAGACACCCCAGCAATTGTTTTATAACTTCTACAGGTTGGTAAGCCATGATGAGCGCACTTGCTACAGTTACAAGCTGATGATGGATCGAACCCCTACCTATAGGATGCAGACCGAAACACGAGCCCTCAACCCAGATGCAGGGATGGCGCGAGCTGGATTTTAGGGGCAAGGTCGAGGATGAGGTGGAATGGGGCCAGGAAGGGGCTGCGTGTTAACACCCAGGTTGTTCCCTATGACTCCCAAGGGAATACGGCCGGGGTAACCACTAACCAATCTTTGGATTACAGTTTCTAGCCAAACTGTAATCAGAGAGGGCTCTCTCTTTATGATTTGTCTCTGTTTTGATAGTGTTTTAGGCTAGCTATTATGCTCAGGTTTGTTTAAGGTTTTGGTTGGATGATAATTTCAGTCAAGGTGCTTATGCATTCTCCAAAGTGTTCTAGTCCATTGGGCTATGGAGTCAGTGGTCCTTTAGCTGTTTTGAGGTGCTGAGTGATACTGTAGTGATGTTGCAGAGCCAGATTAGTGTCTGAGGAAAAAAAGTTTATAATAGTGATTGAGTGGGGTGTATCCAGTTTATGCAAGGCAATTAAGAATCTTGCAGTGAAACAATTGTTAGGTTCCAATGGTAATTTGCAAGTACTAGCAAATGTGGCCAAACTATGAGCATGCAGATTGTGGGTTCTAGGAATTTTAGTGATTTGGAATTCAGAGAAAAAGTTAAGTACTTCAGCAACAGCAGACCTATAAGACCTTAGTCTTTTGTCATTGGTGACAAAATTTCCCTTCACTTGCTGGATAACTAAATCTGAATCTCCCATGATTGAAACCCTAGCAGCTTGCAAGAACTTTACTAACTTGAGGCCTAGTAAAAGAGCTTCATATTCTGCCATGTTA
Source organism: Pinus tabuliformis (assembly GCA_031772625.1). Classification (NCBI taxonomy): domain Eukaryota; kingdom Viridiplantae; phylum Streptophyta; class Pinopsida; order Pinales; family Pinaceae; genus Pinus; species Pinus tabuliformis. Next base: position 1,097,599,214 of record CM062805.1, read on the forward strand.
TTAGTACATCTGAAGTTTAATCTATAGGCTCTGCCTTCTGCATGACTGTTTTCTTTATTGTGTACCCAAACTCCAGCTCCTGCCCCTAATTTGTTGACCGAGCCATCAAATTCAAGGAACCATAGAATATCTTGTTGTGAAGGAGATTTAATGATCTGTTCATGGGCTGGCAATGTAAGTTGAAGCTCTGGTTTGTCATTGAGCTTGTCTTTTAGGACAGTCTCCTCACTTGATGGAACTTGTTCGCTTTCTTGAGCAGCAGCTGTGTTTAATGTTTGTTTAATCCTTGTTTCTTGGGTAGCAGTTTGCTCATTGGTGTCTTCCTCTTGTCTGAGTGTCTTGGGTTCAACCTCATTGTCTGAGAGAGTTGCATTATCATTGAAGAGAATGTATGAGTCTATGTCTGAATGGACAGCATATATTGGAAAGTTTTGAGGCTTTTCTTCACTGCTGACCATGTATTTCATTAATGTTTCTCTGTATAATCTCTTTGGTTGCCCAAAAACAGTGATGGTGGCATATGACATATCTAACTGCAGGGAACCTTGAAATTTAGCCCCCCATGACCTTGATAATAGCATCCCATACTTGGGTGGGATGTCAGCAACTACAACATCCATTAGAATTGTTTTGTTTGGGTACTGAACAAGAGACACACATAGATCTTTTATTAGGCCTAAGCACTTGACTTGGCTGGAATCAAAGGAGAACATGTCCTTGTATGGTCTGGTAATATCCAGGTTTAGTCTTTCCATGACTGATTTGGGCATCAGGTTGTGAGAGGCACTCGAGTCAAACATTGCATTGTGTAATATCTTGTCATGAACATGCAGGCTGACATAGAAAGGTAAAATGCCTACACCTGCTGTCTTTCCATCCACCTCTGGGCCGAAAAGTAATTCTGGGGTATCATCCAACACATTAACATCATCTTTGTTGTTAGTAAGTTGGAGGGATTTCCTGATTTGTTGTTTGTAGATGCCATGCTTGGCTAGTTCTGAGAGAGGAATAGCTACCTTCAATTTACCAATTTCAGTTTCTAGGTCAAAGGGTTTCTCAGATTGGGTCTTAGGGTTATGGATGACAGTCCTTTCCTTGTTCACCAACTCTTCTTCTTGATTCTTATCTTGATCTTGAGGCTTGTCCTTCTTGCTCATCTCTTGAGGAATGTTGGTTGGGTTGGGCTGCAAGGGTGATGCATCCATGGGCTGCTGTTTTGAAGAAGCTGGTTCAGTGACTTCTTCAATGGTTACTTCTTTTGTAAGCGAATCTGTTGGGTCATTTGGCTCTGTAACTATGGCTCTTTTGGGCTGCTGATTATCTTTTGTCCTTTCAGGCTGTGTTACATTTACAGTTCTGCTCCTTAACTTGTATTGTTTATGGACTTCATAAACAGCTGTGTCATAGCCTTGTTTAAAGTCAAAGGACTCACCTGATTTGGTTTGGAACAGCTTGATTTCATCATTCTCATGATCTTCTTGTGTTAAGAAGACTTGACTTTCACCATCTAGACCCATTAAATTAATCTGAGAATCTTCATTGGGTTCACCTGATGTGGAAGTTTCAGCATAGTTTTCTTGGAAAGGGGGTCTTATGTCTGGGTCAGAACTGGCCTTGCCAACGTTTGGATTTTGAGTTCTTCTAAAATTTGGATTCCTAGGAGGGTTGTTTTGTGGTGCTTCCCATGATGACTTTCTCTCAACTGATTCCACTCTTTCACCCAATCTCTTCATACCATTGAGTATTGCATCTAGCTTTTGATCAAAAGCTGAGGGTTCTTCTTTGAAGATATTTCTCTTTTCCAACCTTGCTCTGTTTCTTTTGGCAATCAGGTTAGCTTCCACTGTGACAGCAACCTTTTGGGCCTCTGCAAGGGTTTGAGGGTCTCTTTCCTTTAACTGATAGGCCATGTCAGGGTCAAAACCATCAGGGAATTTGTACAAAGCTAAATCAGGAGGGGGTCTTAAATTTTGTGGGATTGCGTTATATACATTGTTGAATCTTGCACAATACTCCAAAACAGTCTCTTGGGGACCTCTTTTGATAGTGTCATATTCCCCAAGTATGTGCAGAGGATCTTTCTTTTTCTCCCACCTGTTAGTAAAGGCTTGATACAGTTCATCAGGAGTTGTGATGGAATTTGCATTCAGGGATCTAAACCAAGTTCTTACATCCCCAGTTAGGCTTTGAACAAACATCCTCATTCTCACACTGTCATCATCTATTTCATAGGTCTCAAAACGGTCTTGCATCCTTTTGGCATGCTGAACAGCTGTCAAAGGGCCAGTGGAGTCAAAATATGAGATTTTGGTTTGGTAGTCTTGGGGTAGAGCTGCAGCATTAGCTGGTATTTGCAAGGGTGCATATCTGTTAGCCATATTCACAGGGTTTAAGGGGTTGATAGGGGCAGCTGGGATAATAGGAACAGTGGGTACCACAGGGGTAATAGGTAATGGTGAACCTAGAGTGTTGGTCAAGGGGATATGTGCAGTGGATGAAGATGTGAGAGGAGGACTTTGAGATGTGGATGGTGAACTAGGGGAACTAGGGTTGGATCGGAATAGAACTTTGACTGGAGTTGGAATAGGATTAGGATAAATTGCTTCAGGACTCAAGTCAGCAGCATTCTCCTGTCCTTGCTTCTTCCTAGTGATTTTGGGGATTATATTGGGGTTTTCAAAAGGAGTTGGAGGATTGGGGTCAAGGTTTGACCTTGTATACCTCGGATTCCTCTTGGGAGCCAGCTTCTGAACTTTGTTTTTTGAGTTTTTAGGAAATTTTTATATCTACAAGGACTGGATAAGATTTCAGAATGGCTATATATATTTCAAAGCTAATATGAGGATTGACTAAAGCAGCTCTTCCCTAAAGCTGTTACTGTAAAACAGTAACAGTTTTGAAGGCCTCTTGGCTGATATTCAGGTTTCACCTGTAGCTTTGGGAGATATATAGTAATTAGAAAATTCTAAAGAGTCCCCAGTGGAGTCGCCATTTATGTTAACACCCAGGTTGTTCCCTATGACTCCCAAGGGAATACGGCCGGGGTAACCACTAACCAATCTTTGGATTACAGTTTCTAGCCAAACTGTAATCAGAGAGGGCTCTCTCTTTATGATTTGTCTCTATTTTGATAGTGTTTTAGGCTAGCTATTATGCTCAGGTTTGTTTAAGGTTTTGGTTGGATGATAATTTCAGTCAAGGTGCTTATGCATTCTCCAAAGTGTTCTAGTCCATTGGGCTATGGAGTCAGTGGTCCTTTAGTTGTTTTGAGGTGCTGAGTGATACTGTAGTGATGTTGCAGAGCCAGATTAGTGTCTGAGGAAAAAACGTTTATAATAGTGATTGAGTGGGGTGTATCCAGTTTATGCAAGGCAATTAAGAATCTTGCAGTGAACTGCTAAAGAAAGACAGTGAGAATATTATCCTAGAAGCAATGAAGAATTTCTAGGTAACATTCATACATATAGAACTAATATACACATGAGCAATTAAGAATTCATGTCCATAGTAATCCTGAAGACAAACATTTACAGCAGTAAAAATTGAGCACAAGGTGTAATAAAACAAATCCTGCACTATTCTTTTTCTTTACTGCTAGTTTATTGCAACATGAGTATGATTTGGTAAACATAAGAAAACAAGAAACAGAGATTGAGAAAAACTTGTTATTTCATCAGACATCACAGGAATTCTGCATCAGCACATGTAGCTTCATCCAGACATCAGATATTTCAGGAAATCACTGAGCTGATCCAGCCCTCTGTATTAGATAATTCTGAAAGTGTACAATATATTTGCCTCAGAGTGAAAATTACCAACCCCTTATGCGTTACTAAGGGGAGTATATATACAAAATTTTTACATGTAAAAATATCAAAGAATGAGTTAATGTCTCATTTATGATAAGCCAACTTCTGGAGCGTAGTAGCTGAGGGAGTGAATGCTGTAATAACTCCTTAGTGCCTCAGCTGTCAAAAATGGTCAGAAGATATTTGGACTTTATGACTGTTAGAGTCGGCTGGGGATGCGCTGTCCAAAACTTACATAATCTTTATCCTTTGGGCTAGCTGTCGCTGTCCATGTGCTGAGTCATTTTTCAGCTGCTTTTAAATGCTAACCCTTTTCTGCTGTTTGTCTTCTAGTGAGCTGGAGCTGGCAGTGGCCGAATGTCTGAAGCTACCGTGGCAAAATCTGAAGCATAAATTGCCACCAATCCTCCTTAGGCATTTGATGTCTGCGCATCTTTATCAATGTTTCCTCGGCCTCTGTATGTCTATAAAGATTGGGAGGGGTTTCAAACAGGTGATTTACTTCATTCTCAATGAAGAACAGGCCTCCAAGTTTGTCATATAAGCTCTGTCCTGTGGGAGGCCCTGCTTGTTCAGATGAACTGCCAGATGCAATAATCTGATTTTCAATAGTGGTTGCCATTCTGTTGGCCATTTGATCTGGAGAGATCAGTTTTCCTGCACCACTTAGTAAGCTGGGCAGGCCTTTTGCTTGCAGCACTCCCATTTTAACTTTGTATTCCTCCACATCTGCTTGCATCTCATAGTACTTCCTCTCCACTGTTTTTATATAGTTCCTGAGAGTTAGTACCTTCTTGGCAGAGAGGACAGCCTCTGTTCTGTTGGGAATGCCTATAGCTGCCAATTCCTCCCTTTCTTGCCTGTTCAGGAAGTCTATCATTCTGTTTGCCTGCTCTGCTCTGTTCCCTAGCACTGTCTTGGCCTTCTGAATTTCTGCTTGAGCTTGGCCCATTAAATCCATCTGCTCATGCATTATTTTTATTGACCTCCATTGCTGTTTGATGGATTGGCCAATTTTGGCCCATAGAATTCTTTTTATATCGGCCATGGCACTTTCCAGATTTAACTCTTTCTCCAAGGCCTTTATCTTTTCTTTCAGAGCTTTTATTTCTCTGCTTTGCTCTGCCACAGTCATTTTTGACTTGTCATATTTGGCATCTAATTCTGCCAGTTTGGCCTTGGCCTGTTTTATTTCATCAGCCTGCAGCTCCATTTGTTTTATGGCCTTGGTCAAGTCTTCTACACTAGTGCTGGTATCTGGAGCTGTTGTTGTTCCTGCTGCTTCTGTTGTGGGGGCCACTGCTGCCCCTGAAGTTGTTGCTGTTGTTGAAGTAGTTGGAGGAGCTTGGGAAGTGGATTCTGCCTGTTTATCTTGTAATGCTCCTTCCAGCTCTCTCTCCAAATCCCTGATCCTCTGGTCTTGCTGCATTAGGAGGTCTAATTGGTCATCGACCTGTTTTTGCTTTTGAAGCTCTGCGGTTTGAGGGTGCTCTGTGGGCTGCAGCTTCAACCTTTTCTTTAATGCATTCAGGTCATCATCTTTCTTCTTCATAAGGGCCTTCACACCCTTTGGATCACTAGGATCATGTCCTAGATCAATGATGATGTCCTCAAGAGACTTTATTCTATTGTCTTTGGCCAAGGAGGACATTCTCTCAAAATCCAACTGTTGCATAAACCATCTCCCCCAAGGTTGCATAAACCATCTCCCCAGCTTGCTTGTGGAGTTCGATTTGGTCCATGGGATGGATGTCTTTAGCCAAGACCTCCACCCTTGTCTTCACAAAATCTGCAGCTGACTTAGGCTGCGGTATTGTAGGCTTAAAGTGACTGAGCATTATTTTTTCCTCTTTAATGTCATACACAGACATTAGCCTTTCTTGCTGGGCTGGTGTAGCATCTATAAATTGTTTGTAGACCTCTGCCCTCAGCAGATCATTTTGAGCCTTTATTTGTTTGAAAGAAGCCTTAGTGCTCTTGGGCTTCTTGCTCTGTTGGGAAGAGGAAGACACCTCCAAACCAAGCTGTAAACCTTGCTCCTGCTGAAAGGAGCTTGTACCTGTGTGCTGACTGCCCTCCCTGTCTTTTCTTGCACTGTCCAAGACATCTTCAGTGATGTCTTCTACCTCTGGGGAGTCTGCCCTTTGCCTTTTGGCTTCTGGCTGCTGGGAGGATCCACTGAGAGGAGTGGACTCTTCTCTATCTCTTTTTGTCCCCCTTTCCTCATGTGCTGGGGTCTGTAAAATTGGAGCAGTTACTAGCTCAGTTTGTGGGGGTGGAATTTGCAGTGCTGGAGCTGCTGGTAGCTCAGTTTGTGGAAGGACAGTTTGCCCTTGCTGTTGTTCTTGCTGCTGCTCACCTGAAGGGGCAGACTTTTCTTTCATTGTTTGTTCTTCTGCACCCATTATCCCTTTGCCTTTATCTAACACTGGTGCTGCTGTGGAAGATGCCTTTATTACTGGTGCAGTCCTTGAGGCTGAGGTCCCTTCTCCCACTAAATAAGGCGGTCTGAAAGGTACCTGCTGCACATAGTCTAGGTCAATAGTTTTTTCAAGCTCCTTCACATGCTTTAGCATTGTCTTTTCCTCAGTTAGATTTTCAACTAGAGTATCCATCTGCCACTCTTGCAGGTTGGCATATTTTTCAATGTGTGGGTACTGGCAATGCTTAATGCCTATAAGCCTATACTTGTTTCTCCTAGCAGTGATGAAACCTTCAGGGTCATAATGGACCCACCGAAAACTATAGGACAGCTTGTATTTATCCTTAAGGATTAGGTCTGCATCTTCCCACCCTTCTTTCTTGTTCATGATGAAGGGGCCCAACTGGTGTTTGAACTTGAGGTGGGCCTTCTTTTTGGCGCTGTGGAAATGGGTGAGGTCGGACTGAATCAACTGCCTATAATACTCCAAGGCAAATAACCTCATAGGTACATATTTTGGGAGCCTGTATGGACAGAGCTCACAGCCATAGATCCTAATGACAGTATGGTTCTCATATAGGTACTAGTCACCTATTTTATATTTTTTGGAAAGCTGCAGAGCTTTCTTTATCTCATTTGATATTCTGGGAGGAGGGGACCTCATCAACAGGCAAGAGACTGGGTATACAAATTGGTCAACAAATTCACAGTAGGTATAGGGTGAATTTGTGACTTTGTGATAGACAGAGGTCCAGAAGATGACAGATCTTTTTTCCCCTCTGTGATCCAGCTTTTTGATGTAGCATGGGAAGGCTTCAGAATGATAGTACATGAACAGGTGGTAAATATAGGCCGAGTACTTGAAGACCCCCTGTCTGTCCACTCTGCTCAACTGATCATGAATCTTGTTAGCTATGAACTTAGCAAAGTTATATTTGCGGGCAGGGGGTTGGCGTGGGCTATAAGCAGATAGCAATACCAGCATTGCTTTATCCACATGCTCACTGTTTTTGTATCCCAACACATAGGCAATCATGTCCAGTAAAAGCCTGCCTACATCATTGAAATGGACATTCAGGTAGGGAGGTGGCCCTGTAGGCTGGCACTCAGGTCTCATGAATGTCCTGGTGACCTTTTGAATCTCCTCACTGGTCATCTTGGCACCAGTGTCCAGCAAATAGTTCATGGAAAATGGGATTAGCAACTCTGTCTGATCAAAATGTAACATTTTGTTGATGGACTCAGCATTAATGTAGAAAAGGATCCTCCCAGATGGAGTGCTAATAGCTTTGTGCTGCACATCATAGTTTTCATCACATAGGTGAATGATTTCAGGGAAGACATTTACAGCTGGGAGACAATAGTATGGTAGGTTTGACTCCCATATCCCTTGTGTACCATGACCATCCTTATAGTCCTCTCTTAATTGACAGAAGGTCTGCAAGAAGTCCCTGTTACCCTCAAAGTCTTCAATAAGATAGTCCTTGTCAGCCAATGCCAAGGCCTCCAGCTCTTTATTTGGTGGATTTAATGGAGCTACACTGAGGGATGAGGATGCAGAAGCAGCCATTGTAAAACTTGATTTTGAAATAAGGTGATGGCAATGGTTTGCAAAGTTCTTTAAGAGCTTAAGTAATAGGCCAAATGTAGACCAAGTCTGAAGTGTTTTTCTCAGTGGAGAATGCAAGCTGGTTTCTGTAGTTTGTTGCAAATTCACAGGGATGTGAATTGCTAAGGGTAAGTTGCAGAGGGTATGAGCTTTCCTTTGGTAGCAATTGCAGTTGGCCTGTACTCGGCAAAAGGGAACAATGTCGAGCACCTCGAGGAAAATTTTATGGTTCTGGCCCGCGGAACGACTGTTTTAATGTCAATTTTTAGTTCTGGGGGCAATGCAGGTTACTTTATCTGACTCTTAGTTAGCAGACAGAGCTAGACTGTGAACTTTGACCAGTGTTTTAATGGTGAACTAACAGAGAAATGGCATGCATGGGGCAAAACATGAGCTTTAAGGTGAATACCTAGATAAACTAGCTTGGAAGCCTCCGGGCCGGGCCGTGGAGGCTTAATGCAGCTGAATTCTTGACTTGTAGCGGTCTCAATCTTGGATTTGATGGCTGGAAACAGATTTCGCGGCAAGCTGGTTCGCAACGGCTACGTCGTTTGTGTGTGAAAATGACCGCAAACGGCTGATTTGGTCGTTTATAAAGACAAATTTGGAAAAAACATGCTATTGGCGCTTTTCCGCCGATGACGTCAGCATGACGTCATGGTGGGGCCCGGGTACGGAGATGACGTGGCTGCTGAGGTGTAGGCCAGGGTGGCAGGACATGGTGGCGGGTAGATGCGGTGGCAGGGCTACGTGGAGGGCCACGGGACGCGGGGGCGGGCGGAAGCGACATGACGTCAGGCTGACGTGAGGGTGACGTGCGCCGGATGGGTGGTAATGGGGAGGCGGTAAGCGAGTTCCCCGCACCACCTTTGGGCCAAAGGCGGTATCGGGGAGGGGGCTCCGAACAACCCCGCCGCCTGCCACGCGTCCCTGTACGGGGCGGAAAACCATTTTCCCCGGACGCTAAAGGTCGGCAGATCCGGGCCCAAGAATACCCGCCCACCGTTAGATCATGGGTGGCGGAAGATCGACGGCTGGCGGGCCCTCCGACGGATCGTGCAAGTTGGGGGGACCCGCTGGCCTATTAAATATTCAATTTAATATTTTTAGGCGGAAAACTTTAGAGTTAAGGGTTTTTGCGAGTTTTTTCGGGGTAAGGGTCAATCTGAAAGGGGAAAAGTGGTTATGGTGGGTTTTAGCAGAGGGAAGGGGTTTCTGTGGAATTTCTTGAGCAGAGGTGAGGTTAGGGCTTATGGAGAGGTTATTACTCCTAACCAGGGGTTAGAGTAATCCCATGACAGGGTTGAGCATAGTCCCAGGTGGACTAAAGTCTCCCTTAGACAAACCTATTTAGCTATAATGCTAAAAGGAGGATATTTATAGAATGCTTGGGGGTTTATACACCATGGTGTTATAATAGTAGGGGAAGGGGAACATAGGGGATTTAGATAATAGAAGTTAGGGGTTAATATGGGGGAAAATGTGAATGAGGAGTGATACCACTAAGTTTGTTTGAAAACTACTTAGTTTAGGGAGTAGATCAAAATGAAAAGAATTTTAGACAAGAAATGTGGCTTTTAAAGGAATAAGAACCACCATAACACCTCAAATTCTTCTATGAGTCTCAGCTGATGAAGGGGTGTTAGTGATGGAAGTAAAAGGGGAAAAATGGGAAGTTAGACATGCTCCATTGTGTTGCTTTTCTTATCTTGACCAGCAAGATTCAGTCTGAGATGAATACCACTTCTGCAACCCCATCTACTTACCCAGCTACTTGCCTAGCATTTTTTGTTTCTTCTTGGAGGGTGCACTTGGACTTGCAGACCCTTTGTGTGCCTTTTCTTTTCCTTGGCTTTTTCCTTTTGATTTCCTATCTAATGCTGCCCTTATTTCTTCCAAGGCCCCAGATTAAGCAGTTGGGAACCTTAATTCTCTACCTAACTATTTGTCTGCCAAGATTAAACAGTTTGGACAGACTTCTTTCTCTATTCTACAACAGAAAATTGAAACATGGCATGATCTAGATTAGGCTGTTGGACCATCCATCAAAATTTGAGTAAACATGGAACTATGTACACACCTTGTTTTCTTGGAAATATGGGATCTTTGTACCATCAAAGCAGAGCATATTTGGCTCTTGAATTTGCCAATCATGAAATATGAAACCTATTGGTATAGGTAGCTAACACTGCGGACAATTAATTTGTTACAATTGCGGAGGACCAGGCCACTGTACCCGTGATTGTACCAACCAACGAGGATATCATGTTCGTATTGTGCTCAGTTTGATCATGAAACAATAGACTATCCTATGCTGATCATAAGGATGCGCGAAAAAGGGGTATTCCAGCCTCCCCCGACTCAGAATATACAAATGATGAGGTCTGAGCCGCGCGAAGAGGACCCGAACGTAAACATGATGCTCAGCAGCGGTACAGCCACAGGAGAGGATATGAGGAAGCAACCAGAGGAAAGTACATGGGTTCACAAGGCTCCTGTAAAGGAACCCAAGTTTGACTTAGAACGCGCAAAGGAGACATTCATGGAAGCTAAGAAGAGCTTCACGGAGGCCTCCACTTTAGGTAGCAAGGATCAACCAGAGCCAAGAATGGATCCTTCAATGCTCACTATCTTTCTAGAGACATGCATGAAACTACTGTGCGACAGCAAGGTAGTTAAAGGACTACAGGAGTTGATTACCAGGTGCACGGGCTCAGGAGAACCGCGCGTAGTTCGGAAATTGGGGAAGCATGCATTGCGCACTGGAAGGGAAATGAGGTTGACTGCACAAATTGGTGAGTATGAAATGGATCAGGTAATCCTAGATCTAGGTTTGGACGCGAATGTATTACCGAAGCAAACATGGGAACGCATGGGCAAGCCCACATTACAATGGTCCCCTATTCAATTACGAATGGAAAACCAACAAAAGATTTTACCCATGGGGAGGTTGCAAGGGGTAACAATTGATATTGAAGGCGCGAGCGCGCAAGCGGATTTTGAAGTAATAGAGATTTTCGATGACAATAATCCCTATCCCGCACTGTTAGGAATAGACTGGGCCACCGATATGAACGGAGTCATCAACCTGAAGAAGTGCAAAATGATCTTTGAGAAAAAGTCACTACGTGTAGTAGTCCCACTAGACCCAGCCAAAGGAGCGCGCTACACTGAACGAGTGCGCGATGATGATAGTGATGATGATACTGATTGTATTTACAAGATAACTGTGTGCGACCAGGATTAGATGAATCCGACTACAGATGGGATGATCTTGTGGGAGCGCGAAAGCTACTGCACTTTGAATCCAGACGAAGAAGTAGAGCGATGGAAAAATCGGTTGCACGACGTGACGACGCTGAATTGCAACATGATGGTTAGATCACTGTGTTGCATGACAACAGAGGCAAGAGAGCTGCCAACATATGATGGATTGATGGCGGTGGATGAATTCCTGAGTGAATTTGAAAGCGCAGTACCAGAACAGTAGTGGTTGAATGCATTGAAGTGGGCACTGTGTGCAACACCCACATGATGATGGGGTACACATCAAGGAAATTTGAGGACTGGTGCGGATGTAGAAAGATGATGCGCCTACGGTTTGGAACCCCCCAGCTTCAAACAAGAGTCGATCAGCAAGGATGGAAACTTACGTGCCCACCTGTCTTGATGGGTACAAACATGTGCGGTGTAGCCCACGCAAGCACACCCCACACTCAAGATCAAAAAGTGGAACAGGACGCACCAGCAGGAAAGGCGATGCACACCACAAACATTCCATGTGGAAGCATTCAATAAAGTATGCGGAGTCCTAAACAGGGTTCACCAAGCGCAAAGAACTGATTGGGACTTGTGCGTGCCAGTGGTTCAATGGGCCTATAGGACCATGTGCAAAAATCTGAGCGGGGAGACGATTCCAAAGCTGAGGAGCAAAGTCGAGACCAAAATTTTGGAGGAAAGGAATCCTCACACAATAGATCCCACAATTGGGACAGTACACGAGGACCAAGACAAAGGAATTATGTAGCTACGCGAGGGAAAACATATGTGGATTCAAAAAGCCATTCGGTGAGGAAACCTTAAACTTCGTGAACACAAAGAAAATCAGATATGACTGAGGAAGAAAAGCATGTTAATGGACGCGAAGACCAAAAAACTGGAAAACGAAATCATGCAAGCATGTCTCGTCGATAAACTAAGAATGACAAGACAACATATGAACAGCCATACTACTACATTAGAATATTGTCGCCGAGAACTTGTGACTCTGCTACCATGGCTGTGACCACAGCTTACTAAACAAAGTAACCAGGGGAGCGCACTGCATAAGGAAGGACGCGCAGCACTAACTGCCGTGAGGGTAATTGAGGAGTGCCCACAGACTAGGCTGGAAGGTGAATTGAAGTCTTGTACAGGTGGTGTGACCACCTGACTAGCCGTAGGGAGCACAGTCTTAGTGCACCAAGCAGTTGAAAGAGAGTGCGGGACTATGAAAGAGTTTGTTTTGAAGCCGCGCAATAAGGAGGTTGCGTGCAGGATCGGCATGTCACAAGGGTCGCGCCGGCACAAAGGGGGTTGCGTTGCCGTGAGGAAAGGCTGGGAAGTGACCATTGGTGTCACTGTTCATGACAAGATGTTATCGGGAAATCTAGTGTCTATGTAGAGCTGTTAGTCCCACTAAGGCTGGTAGCTACCTTAGAAACAAACAAACTAAAACCACTTTCGTTTTCCTTTATGAGAAATAGATAAGAGGGGAATAAAGGAGACCAACCTCTGTCTTGCGCTTGGTTCCTTGCTTGATTCCGCTCCCTTTTGATAGATCCTTGCCACTAGCCTCCTCGTCTACCCAACTTCAAAGAGCACCCGTAGAATCAAATCAGCATAACACTATCCAGGGACATAGATCTATTATCATAAACAACATAGGACCAGATATATATTGACCACACAAATGCATATATCATCAATCATACAAGAATGTGGAGGAAAACTTGAATAGCTTTATTGATAATCAAGAAATAGCAAAGAGGATTACAACCAATTGTTTTGACCCAGCATCATCCTCTCAGCAAGAAATCCCTTCTTCACCTCATGAAAATCTTAGATCACCCAACACTATGATATTGCACCAAGAAACTAGCAGCACTTCCTTACAAGATACAAAATTCCAACCTCTAGATCTCTTGGATGAGGGATCCATATATAGATGTTTGCAAGGGGGGTGAGTCAGCTTTTTGAGATTTGACTAGTGTCCTCTCTCTGATAGTTCTTGATTCCACTTGGAGATTGATGATCTCTTACTCATCCCTGGGTGAATGCAGAGAGGCAAGTGTCACAGGAGAAGTTTCTAGAAGATTCCATGATCCTCCACCTTGCAGATTGACCCTGCCATTTGTCCACTCTCGCCCATCGCACCCCATACAAGGGCTTTTCAAGATGCATCGCACCTCTCGAGTGTATTTAGGTGGGATGCAGTGCACTTTGACCATGGAGCAGGTGAGATGGTCCAGTTTTGACCAGTTCTGAGCAGTTTTTCATGGAGAACTTCTGGGAGAAGATGTAATCAGTTGACCTTGTTCTTTTAGAGGTTGGAACAACATTTTTAGGGACTTAAGATCCCTTGGTTTATGGACATTTATGATTGGGGTTGTAGTGCCCAAAAATTTCTATAACAGTTGCCCCCTAAAGCATGAGGTCTTTAACCTGTTGATGTCGGGTGAAACGCTTTATCATGAGGATCTGAAGTTCTTTCAAGCTGGAAGGCGACCTGTAATAAGATACAATACAATACATTATCTTCATAATATTTTCATGATCTAGCTAAGGCGGGCATTCCCATGCTCAGCTTTATAAATTCATTTTCATGTACATAAGACAGACAATCGTCTGAGTGTAGACTGATGATTCTGGTAGAGCCATCATCCCTTAGGTTGGATGATTATCTGTGCAGTAATGATGTACATTTGACGTCTTTATTTTCCTGAGTATATATCACAGCCCGGATGGATGAAACTAGATCTGGGGTCTTCAATCTCGTTCGATCTTCACTCAAAGTACAAGTCGATCCATGTGAGAGATGTTCTGGAGTTGAACATGGAAAGACATCGCCTGATTACCAGCCAATGATATAAGCTATTAACAGGCGCGAGAGGAATCACCGATAATTATGATGACCCTCAAGGTACTATAGTACAATTCACGTGGTGTGAATAAGGGACTTGGCGTCGAACACCACGCAAAATCTTTCGATCGAAGGCCATTGATGTAAACTTGTCGCCAGAAGTGAGAAACTTTCCATTGAGGCATGCAAGCTTCAAAGCACTGAAAGGGTTGTTCCTAGGTCAACTTCTTGGATAATGAGCTGATGTCGACAAGAAGCGGTCCATCATAGGAGGGCCTTAGTGAATCCCACATCAATGACACGGAACGGAGCAAATGATTTTAATGGAGGTGAAAATGATCTGGTGATATAAGGTTCAGAGTGGCGGTCATGAAAGAATGGAGCGTAAATGTATTTCAGTGGGTGAGACACAGGTGAATTCTCTGAGCAACTTCTCTTGAACATATCGACAACACTGACATGATGGATCAGTAGCATTAACCCCAAATACGGATGGTGTGACGGAACCATTATGATGTGACCAGTGAATGGAACAACCCAACCCGACTCGGATGCGGAGTGAAAGTGTCATGTTCAAGAGCGACTTGCTACCGATAAAGTTTCTTCAAGTTTTCTTCCCAATTTTTCCCCAGTCATTGCTGACCAGTACCTCTTTATTTTTTTCAAGATTGAGGAGGATAACATATGCTTGTTCTATAATTTTCCCTTCGGGCAAACCCATTGCTATGTTTTAACGAGCCTAGCGATAGTGAAACTCGTTCTTGTCTGTATGGACAAGTTTGTCGCTATCCGGTTTTAACGAGTTTAACGACAAGGATAACTCGGTCCTTTTCAATTTTAGAGAGTCTAAAAAAGGGACGTAAAGAAAATTCCAATAATCCTTTTTCATCATATAATCCCCTGAGTTCGAAAAAGTATAAAACAATACAAAAGGGATGAATTTTCGGTACTTTTAACAAGCCGAACAAAACAAGCGCTCGATCTTTTTGTGTAATAATCCCTCAAGTCCAAAAAGATTAAAATCTAAAGGACGGATAGCACTTCTGGTCCCTTAAAATACATGGAGAGGCCAATTGCTCGGCAATCTTTTCATATTTTATGAGTTAGTTGAAAAGAGCTTAAAGGAGACTCGTTTTTTGAGGAACGAGTGATAAATGCGGGTAGCAGTTGTTCCTCAAAAAGGGTAAACAATCAAATGGGGGTGAATGATCGGCCAATACAGAGTGGAGGTGATGATGAGAACACGACCAAGGCTTCAAAGGCTGATGATAATACATTCACGATGGTTATTTACCGGAAATTGGTTCATTTTTTAATGAGCTTAAACTCTGGGGGAACATTTTCTCATTGCTTATGTTTATTTTTTAACGAGCTTGAATTCCGCGTTAAAACTGCTCGATATAATGGTCATTGATTGTCTTGATTTTACCATTGACAACTTTGTTCTTTCAGAGGTTGTACTGCCTGCTCAATTGCTTCATCAAACTAGTTAGAAACGAATAATATATGTCTGAAAAATGAGTTAAAACACTAATATTTTACTTGAATTACGTGAAAAGTAATTTAAAGTGCTTTTTACCTCTCATTTTACCATTTCATTTGAACTTTGGTTTGTTGGAGCTTTGGAGGTGCTTTCCCCCTTGATTTTCACTAGCTGATTCCGGGAGATTCTGTGGACGATTCTCGGCGCCGTCTAGACCAGGTAGGAGCTAAACCTGAGCTCTTTAATTTCATCCTTTCCTTTTTGCATTCTGAGCATGTTTTCTGGTTTTTCTGAGCCTCTGGGGTTTGAAAAACTCGCCCTGGCTCCATCACACCTCTTCTACATCGAAAGGTGCGATGCATGCTGGCTTGGCCATTGGCCAGTCAGCATGCATCCCACCTAGAACACTGTTGGGGGTGCGATGGGTGCAAAGAGGGCCATTTATGCACAGTTTTTCATGGAAATTTTTGCCTGTTTTTCACCAAATCAGGATCTTGACTCTTCTCTTGTTTGTTTCAGAGATTCATTGGAGAAAAATTCCTGTTACATGGTGAGAACGTGAGCATGAAGAAGAAGACATGCTTGCTTTACATGATCCGGTTACGGTAAATGCACTTCGGAACTGTGGCCTGTTCAAGTTTTTCCGCATCTCTTGCATGAGGTAACAAATCAACCTATTGCAATATTTTCTCGATGCATGGGATCCTACCACCCAGGTGTTCCAGATTAGGGGCAAGTCTATCCCCTTGGCTATCGTGGACATCTATTTTTGACCGCTTATCGAGGCGGGGTGCCCCTATCTCATTATCAGGTTCAGCCTATCGGGGTGAATCTGTGAGAGATTACATTCGCAGGTATTGCAGAGAGGGATCTCAGCCGAGTAAGGATGGCAAGATCATTATCCGAGATTTCACTGACAGGTCTCTGAGGACCATTCTGTTCACTTTTGCTAGACTGGCTGGTAGTGCGGCACTTCACGTGGCCAACAAGTCTTATATGCAGTACGCCTTGGAATGCCTTGAACCAAAGGTGTTCAACTGGTGTGATGCAGTACTCTCTGTGATGAAAGAACAACTGACCAAGGTGAAAAATGGAAGATTGAAGAACTTTGGATATGGTTCTATCTTGATAGCTTTCACCTTGGAAAAGATCCCGTTGATGCAGCCGCAGTATGTTTCACTTGGTTTACCTCCACCGACTGAGCCACGGATGCAGAGATGGGTCGACCTTATGGCCAGACATGCTGGTCAGTCCCAGATTTCCTTTTCTGATACCTTTTTTGAGTGGTTCAACCGTCAGGAGATGGTTTTTTCCGAGTATCCATATGCCGGTATGGATTTTCGGGGTGATCTGGATTTGGTACTGCCTGCTGGCGAGCAGTGGGGTGTCATCGGTAAATTTTCTGACCATATCTCTATTTATCGTTTCTCTTTATAATGTTCTTGTGCTTTCTTCTATCAGGACTAATCAAAACTCATGTGCTCATGCAGATGTTGGACCAGTTCGACCAGTAGTACGCCTGAGAGTGCCAGCTGCTGCTCCAGCAGGAGAGGGTGCAGGAAGGGTTATCCTTCGCGACCTTGATGTGGTCGAGACTCTTTCAGCATTGTAGGATTAGGTCGAGGGCCTTACTCTTGGGATTCCGGACGTGAGGACCGACGAGCTACCCCTGTGGTTGCAGCGACATACTACTAGCGTGCCGAGTCGGTGGACTAGGCTTTTACGCATGATTGCACAAGCGGTGACTTGTTATCACCAGCATCATTAGACTAGGGTGCCCCCTAGCGTTTTGAGTTTTGGGTCATTTGACCAATTTTGTCTTGGTTACAGAACATTATGTGTGAACCATAAACAGTTATATATATATATTTTTTTTTTGATTTTCGGGGTTTTATTTTGGTTAAGTTACATGATCCTGATGCAAATACTGATGAAATGCTTCTTTTTATAAATGTTGCAAATGTCTATCTAACACATAATTTGCCAATGAGTCTGTTAATGTGTTTAAGTTTCTGGAAATATGCTGATATTGAATAAAATCAAATTGTCTTTCCAAAATCTTGACCCTTAGGAACATACGATAGATAGCTGGATTTCGGACGGAGTAGATACCAGTGAGTTGTAGTATGACGAGCTATGAGTCTAGCCTGACGGCAAGTCAGCTTATGCCATGTGTGATGGCATCAGAGAGAAGTTCTATCAACGCGCTATATTCAGTGATGTTATTTGTTGACCGACCAATACATACCCCTCTGAAACTTACTAACTCGCCGCTTGGATCAAAAATGGCCCAGGCCGCAGAAGATAGGTTCCGCGAACTACGACTCGCTCTGTCGGCATATCCAACGAAAGATTCCAATGGGTCCGACATCTGTGACAAATGTAAAAAGTGGATTACTTGACCAAAACAATTACTCTTAGCGAAAACAAAAATGTAACAAAAGCATATAGGTTACCACACTGAATCATGCGTAGTAACACTTAAGGTACAACCCGTTACAGGGTTGCGCCAGTGGAATCCCGTCATAATCCATTAACTCGTAGGCTCCTTTTGCTAACACTCGCTTAACAATATAGGGGCCCATCCATAAAGACTTGAACTTACCTACTCCCAATTTATCGGATTCCTGGTCATAAAGTAAGACCAAGTCACCTTCTGAGAAGACACGGGGTTTGACATTCTTGTCGAACTGCACCTTGACTCGTTTCTTATGGGCTTCATTAGCCAAAGCGACATCATGATGGGTTTCATCCAATTGGATTAGTTCCAAGAAACGAGCCTCCTCTTCTGAAGTTCCGAGGAGAATGTCGATTGCGAGTTTGAGGGATGAGATTTCACACTGAACTGGTAAGATTGCTTCTAGGCCATACACCAGTTGAAAAGGTGTAAACCCGGTTGCATTTCTTACCGATGTTCAGTATGCCCACAAGGCTAAGTACAGGATCAGGTGCCAACTCCTTTTGTGGACTCCAATCATCCTTTGCAGCATCCTCTTCAGGACTTTTTTGATTGCTTCAACTTGTCCATTGGCCTGCGAGTAATATGGAGTAGAGCTATCATGGGACAACCCTAATTTGGCAGCCAATTCGACCATCATGTGATTGCGAAAATGTGATCCATGATCTGTGACTATAGCTTGTGGAACGCCGAATCTAGCGACTACATGATTGAAAAAGAAAAGGGCAGCTATTTCACCAGTGTTATCTAATGTAGGCATCGCCTCAACCCATTTGGTAAAATAGTCTACAGCGACTATGATATACCCATGCCCCCCGGTCGAGCTGGGGTTACATGTCATGAAATCAATGCCCCATTTGGCGAATGGCCCAACTGCAACTATCGGTTGTAGAGGTGCGGGTGGTTTTCTGGTTTTGCTATCAAAAATTTGACATGCATGGCAACTTCTGACTGCGGTTATGCAATCTTTGAACATTGTTGGCCAGAAGTATCCTGCTCGTAAAAAAATTTGCGCTGTAGCGTAACCAGATTGATGCCCCCCACAGGCACCTAAATGGCAATCATTCAGGACTTTTTCGGCCTCCTCATGGGTGAGGCACCTCCTCATAACTATATCGACACCACGACGGTAAAGTGTATCACCGACGATCATGTAGTCTTTTGGTTGGTATCGAATACATTTTTTTTTCGAGTGAGAGGTATTAGACCTATATTTTTGGGTTTGGAGATAGATGATTATATCTCCATACCATGGATTGCTTGAAGATATCAGAAATAAAGATTCATCCACGATGGTTTCTTCGGATGTTTCATCGTTGGACGACGATGGAAGATCACATAGTAATTCCGCAAAAACCAGGGATTTCTTTGATTTGGATTTTACGAATTCCAGATCAAACTCTTGGAGAATTGCTATCCATTTTGAATATTTTCCCCCCAGCAACTGTCGCGACAATATATAAGTAATGGGGTTGCAATCTGACAAAATGGTAGTTTTCCAAAAGAGGACATAGTGTCGAAATCTCTGTATCGCTTGAACAGCTGCGAGAGCCAGCTTTTCAACATAGGAATATTTACTTTCTGTATCATTTAAGTTCCTAGTCAAATAATATATAGGATGTTCAATTCTGTTCTCTTCTTGAACTAAAACCATTGCGATGGTTGTATCCGCTGCAGCCAGATACAGGTTAAAGTCTTTTTGATAATCAGGAGCGTACATTAATGATGCTTTCATTAGGGATTCTTTTAAAGCATCAAAGGAAGCTTGTGCGACCTGATCCCAGATGAAGGGTACTTCCTTTTTCAATAGACGTGTATAACCTTTAGCAAGTTCGGCATAATTTGGAATGAACCTCCTCAGAAAGTTTGCTTTCCCTTGGAGTTTCTGAATTTGAAGCAAATTTGAAGGTGGAGGAAAATTTATGATTGCCTGAACCTTACATGGGTCGAGACGAATCCTGTCTTTTGAGACTACAAAGCCAAGCAAACGACCAGAACTGACACAAAACACACATTTGTGTGGATTGAGTCGTATCTTGTAGTGTCGGAAACATAGAAATATCGCTCTCAAATGCTACGGATGATCGGTCCGCTTTCGCGAATGAGCCGGAAGGTCGTCGAGATATGGTTGAACGATGTTTTTGATGTCATGGAAGGCATAATTCATTGCCCTCTAAAATGTTGCCCCTGCGTTCTTTAAGCCAAAGGGTAATTTGTGATATGAAAATGTTCCCCACGGACAAATAAATGCAGTCTTTGACTGGTCCTGTGGGCGAATATTTATTTGATTATACCCAGAGAATCCATCCATAAATGAAAAGATTTCACATCCGGTGCATTCATCAATTATCTGGTCAATAAAGGGTGTAGGGTAGTTGTCTTTCGGACAAGCTTGATTTACATCCCTATAATCGACGCACACTCTAATTATTCCTTGTTTTTTCATCACAGGAACAATGTTCGATACCCAATCGGTTAGAGGAACCGGGTAAATAAAACCAGCATGGAGAAGTTTCTCAACTTCTTCCTTGATAGCAGTGGCTTTCTTGGGGTGCACCTACCGTATCTGTTGTCGTACCGGTTTGACATCTGGATACATCTTGATTTCGTGTTCAACTATACTCGAGTCAATGCCTGGCATTTCATCGTATGACCAAGCAAAGACATCTCTGAATTCGTGAAAAAGAGTGTTATATATTTCCAGTTCTGAAGGAGAACAACATTTGCCAACATAAATATTTTCTACAACATCCGTTTTGGTCAAGATATTTATGGCGATAGTCTCTTCAATATTGGACAAGTTTCGCTTGGAATCCACCGTGTTTACAGTATTTGATAGGAAATCAAAAACTGAAGGATGATGAAGGTCATTAGGAGTATCTTCTTGACAATCCAGAAGATGGGAATGATGGTGGTAATCTTCCCATGGCTCCCCTTCAATTATCATTGACTGAATAATTCCTTCGTCGGTGTAATGCACTTGCAACCAAGGATCTGAAGGGGTGCCATATTCCTTAGACCTATCTATCCAAATGCTTGATGAGCATTGATTTGGGTCTGCCTCCCATGCCGAAAACATTGATTGCTACAATATTTCTATTGGGCTTGGAGGAAATACCTGCGGATGATCCATGTTAATATCGTTTTCTGAGATCTTTTGAGTCGAAGATATCATATTGCAGGTTCCTACCGTCACCACTTCTGCCAGGTTGATTGGAGGCGGGAGGGAAAAAGTCCCCATTAATATAGGGTCTTTTTGTAGGCCTACTCCGATATTTTGAAGCAAATGGGGGCTTCCATGGATCATCGGAATGCTTCCCGTAACTTGGGAACTATTGGGGAGGAATGTTTGTTTGTCGAGGATTGTAATTTCTCCTTGGAAAGGAAATGCAATCTTCCTAAAGTAGGTCGACACAACCGCAGCCATAGCATATATCCATGGTCTTCCCAGTAGGATGTTGTAATCGAGGTTTCCGTCGATTACTTCGACATATATTTCTATTGTTTTCCCCCCTAGTTCAACTTGCAAGTTACTTAGAATACCATACGGGGTATATGTTTGTCCGTCAAATGCTTTTAATGTCGTCGAAGATCATGACAAGGTTGGAGATCCTAAAGTTTTCCAGCAACTCATCGACATAATACATGTAGATGCCCCCTCATCAATAATTGTTCGATGAACAGTTTTGTTGAGGGCTTTCACCTGAATGAGGAAAGCTAGTTGAGCTGGTAACTAAGGATCATATCCTTTGTGATTAAAGGACACAAGATTAGAATCCTTTGGGTCTATCCCACCTATAGCTGATAATAAAGCCTGCTTTTGGGATGGGCAATTTTGTAGTACTTCAAGTGTCGACATAGCGGATGGCGATTGGGCCAGATCTTCCACTATATTATAATGTTGTGCTGCTCTAGCACGAGGATTAAATGTCGACTTGTGTACTACACCCTTTGGCAGTTTTATTGTTAGCTCTGGAATGATGGGCGGCGCAACTTCTGTCGAAGTTGTTGTCGAACTACTAGGTTGATTTTTATCCTTGTTGTTCGACAACTGTGGATTCCCGTAATCTTTATTCCTTGTTGATATCAAAGCATCATTTTGCTGTTTCGAAACTGACAACATCAGCACTTGGGACGGGGAAGCATTTTCACTAGCAACCAGATTTATCCCTAGATTTGGAAACAAATCAGTCAATACCGCTGAGGTTTTTGAATTCTTGAAGAATTTTCTAAGCTCAGCTTTATATGGACAATCTCTTGTCCAATGATCCTCATCACATATTAAGCATGGACTTTTTGGTTTCCTATCTCCAGGAGGGTTTGCAGAAGAATTTTCAGGTGATGATTCCTCCTGTTTCTTCTTCTTCCCTTTGTTTTTCTTCTTGCCTCCTGGTTGCTTGGTTTCTTTACCTTTATCAGTCGAGACGACATTTACTTCCGAGGCGAGAAGTTCTTCTTTTGCATTTTGACTGGAAATATTACGGGCCTTTTTAGATGTAGCCTTTGTTGATTTCGTGTCTGTTGTACCAATCACGCCATCGCCGGCATGAGAGTCATTGTTCGATTTAGGAGGAGGAGGGACGGAAAATTCCGGTCTAGGAGCATCAGGGATTTTATCGTAGAGTGTGCCAGACTGAGTATAAATCAAGTCTAAATATTGTGCACGAGCAATAACTTGCTCTTCAGTGATGACTCCTCCTTTTGCCACATCTTCTGTAATGGAAGGTAATAATGACTTAATAAACCATTCAGCTAAAAGTTGATCAGGAACATACGTTTTTACCATTCTACGACGACGTCGCCACTCATGAATATGATCGGATATGTGAGTGGCCGTTGTTTTCTTGAAATTGGTAAGAAGTTTTGTTCTCATTTCGTACCTTATTGGTAACTGAAAATCGGTTAAAAAGGTTGTGGCTAGGGTGCTGAAGTTGTCAAATGAAGCTCTAGGTAACTCGATATACCATTTTGCTGCCGGACCAGTTAACGTCCTCTGAAAAAGGTGAAGCCTAATCGAATCATCGTTTAGGGTGTTTGATGAACACCACAGATGAAATGTCATCACATGATTCGACGGGTCTTCACCCGGATTTCCATTAAATTTAGGAATATCTGACGGAAGTTTATGCGGAATCGCTGGCCACCAAGGGGCGTAAGCAATTGGATCGTTCGTTAGCCAATTTAGATCTGGTAACTCTAAAGTTGCCACGAAGGGTAACTATTGATTCAGGTTTGGCGAAGCATACCCAGGATAGGATGGAATGGCCTGAGCAGTTGGTCTTTGCATACCAGCATAATGCATTTGATGCTGGTAACTTTGGTAAGGTTGATGGGCATAACCATTGTAGAATGGTTGATTTTGACCATTTTGAATATATGGCTGCCCATTATTTGCAAAGATTTGTTGCTCGGATCCTTGGTATACTTGTTGGAATTGCGATTGTTGGTATTGCACCAGCCATGGTTGTGAAGCCATGTGTTGTTGTCCAATATTGGCCGTTTGACCAAGATGAGGGGTAATTGTACCCGTTTGGGCCTGTGTCATTACACTAGTTGGCGATTGTGGTTGAGTCGCAGGGACAAGAGGCTGTGGCATTACAACCTGAGAAACCTGAGGCTGGCATACAACAGGAAATGCTTGTACTTGTGACACCGTCACAATAGCCGTCGTAGTTGGTATATTTGACATAGGTAAACATTGTTGCATCGAATATACAACTCTTGGTTGTTGAGGCAGTATTGGCACCCAACCGCTAGATGTAATTCCAGCATAACCTAAATTTTGTTGTGAACTCTCGTATGGTTGTCCTCCCGGAGGAGACAATGAAAGGGTATACTGCCCCCCATACGGCGGTAATCCGGTACTCAAAGGAATTGTTTGTCCTTGAGAACCGGACTGCCCAAATTGACACCCTGAAGGATCAATTTTCTGAGACTCAACATAAGAGTTCCCGGATACTATTCCGGATGAACAAACAGGAACGGACCATACTGTCGAAATAGCCCCTAAGTGGGCCCCTTCTAGCGATTGAGAGCTAGTTGGGACAGATGGTATGCCAGCGAACATTGTTGGAGTGACAGTAGGAAGTTCTGTCGTCGCTGTGTCGAATGACACAGTCCTAGATGTCAACGGTTGTTCAGACATTTCTAGTCTATCCAAAAGATTTCCTAGCGATTCTACAGGAGCTTCTGATGACGGTAGACTAATTTCTGATGAAGAAGGATATAGAGTGATCCCGACTCCAAATCGCGATGGAGTACTAGATGGAGGATCCTCCACAATCTCTTCTATAGTAATCAGACCAGGTGGAAGAGGTAGACCGTCAGGTCCATAAAATATTTCTGGTGCCGAAGAAGGTATAGAATCTGCAGCGATAGATGTTTGGGGAATAACACCTTCCGAATCAGCTGTAGATGGAGCTGGTTTAGTAATACAAGTATTTACTTTCACACTAGGATCAGTTCTACTGTCCTTTTGTGGCTGCTAAACTTCTTCTGTAAAGGCAGGGATACCAGAAATGTTTGGAGTAACCGGAGTCTCCGATGGTGTTGGAACATTTGTTCTAACTTTACCAGGGTATTTGGAACCGATTAAACGAGTTCGCTTTGTCCGTAACAGTTTCGATTCTCGAGACAAAGACGGTTGACTCGTAAGCCTCCGCGAACGACGGGGTTTCAATTGACTTTCTTCCACGATTGTGGATTACTCAATCAACTAAAAATCAAGGGGAAGTATGTTTCCGAATTAGATGAATTTCAGACGCTTTGACACAACTTGTTTTTTCAATTTTTAAGAGTCAATAAAAAACAAAAGATGACTCTAGTCGCCTTCGATTTTTAATGAGCCTGAAGTGACAAGTGCTCAGATGGACTTTTTCCTTTAAGGAGTCTGAAAAGGAACAAAAGAGACTGCTTTGGAAATCTAGACAGAGGGATTACCAAACCAATCGCAAAAATGTAGAATACTTTTTACGGTATGGCAGTCAATCTTCCCAAATGCTGTGTTCAGTGCATTGCGATCGATAGGGCAGCAGACACGGCTTCCTATGGATAAAGGATAAAGCCTATTGTGGTCTCCCAATATATACTCGACGATACGTGGGAGCACAAGTCTGTACTGGCACTTATCGTCTCAAAGTGGAGGAACCACCCAACCAACAATGAAAACAATAGTTACCAGGCTTTACGACGCCAGAATACATCTCTAGCCTAGACTTGTAAATGTTGTGCGTTAGGTTCCAAAGCGTTTTTAGATTCATTAAATTTATTTTACAGTTGATCTTGCTTAAGAAATTTGCCTTTCAGGTTCACCGCGTGATGTAGATGTACAATTCCTAAAATGAAATCTAAGATGATAAACAGTCGTTTAATCTTCTTTTTGCAATGAAAATCCTAGCTACTAAGGAAAGAGAGATGATATTCTTTCAACATAGAGCAGAGAGCACACACTATATGCACTGTCCTAAATCAAACCAACAAACAGTCTAAATGCAAATGCACGTGCATGTATTTGTTTTCAGCCTTCTTAATGTGTGAATGATAAAAAGAAAGCTAAGCGCAAATCTGAATTATTTTTCAAAGCGACATTACTAGCAAGTTTCTTTTCAAGACAAAATGAGGACAATGACGACACTTTGCGATTTGGAATTGAAAACTTGATTTCGACACTTGAAAAACTACTAATTCAAATCAAATACAACAGTAACAGTGTAATTGACTATCAAGAACAATCAAATTTTCTTCTATGACTGAAAACGACACTTGCGACACTTTCAAATCAAGAAACGACAGTACAATTACGCTACTTCTTTGTAAAAGAGAACTGAAAATGGCTCAAAATACATAAAAACATTTACAGTTCTTTGCACAATGGAGGTGAAATAATGGCAAGGAAGGGGGTTTCAACGAAGGTGTACTAACTATAGGTAGCAAAACTCTTGAATAGAGCTGAAAAGAGTGAACACAGAAACCAAAATCTAGGAGCAGGAAAGGCCTTGTCTGATCAACGCACCTGTAACACAGTGAAAAAGAGATGCAGCGCACCTACTACACTCAAGAAGTGCGATGCATCCAGAATTCACAGAAGATATAGTGCGATGGACCGGGGATGAGACTTTAACTGGGTTCTGGGTCACAGTTTGCAGCTCAGTTCAGGGATTTAGGCCGAGCAAGTGGTAATCAGTAAACCAATCACAGGGGTAGATCTAAAGAGGTTACTAGAGCCACCACAAGGGCAATTAGAGAGCTTGTAAATCAATTGTTCAGTTCATAAACAAAACCCGGAGATAGACTGAAGCAACATTGATCTACTTTGCACTTGCATAGCAAATGCAGTTTGAAGGCTAGCTGGCTTAACTTCAGGCTCCGTCTGTAAGTTTATAAAGTAAACAAATGTAGGCAAACAAACAATATATTCGCTCCCCAGCGGAGTCGCCATTTTGTTATCGAGAAATCTAGTGTCTATGCAGAGCTGCTAGTCCCACTAAGGCTGGTAGCTACCTTAGAAACAAACAAACTAAAACCACTTTCGTTTTCCTTTATGAGAAATAGATAAGAGGGGAATAAAGGAGACCAACCTCTGTCTTGCGCTTGGTTCCTTGCTTGATTCCTCTCCCTTCTGATAGATCCTTGCCACTAGCTTCCTCATCTACCCAGCTTCAAAGAGCACTTGTAGAATCAAAGCAACATAACACTATCCAAGAACATAGATCTATTATCATAAACAACATAGGACCATATATATATTGACCACACAAATGCATATATCATCAATCATACAAGAATGTGGAGGAAAACTTGAATAGCTTTATTGATAATCAAGAAATAGCAAAGAGGATTACAACCAATTTTTCTGACCCAGCATCATCCTCTCAGCAAGAAAGCCCTTCTTCACCTCATGAAAAGCTTAGATCACCCAACACTATGATATTGCACCACGAAACCAGTAGCACTTCCTTACAAGATACAAAATTCCAGCCTCTGGATCTCTGGGATGAGGGATCCATATATAGATGTTTGCAAGGGGGGTGAGTGAGCTTTTGAGATTTGACCAGTGTCCTCTCTCTGATAGTTCTTGATTCCACTTGGAGATTGATGATCTCTTACTCATCCCTGGGTGAATGCAGAGAGGCAAGTGTCACAGGAGAAGTTTCTAGAAGATTCCATGATCCTCCACCTTGCAGATTGACCCTGCCATTTGTCCACTCTCGCCCATTGCAGCCCATAGAAGGGCTTTTCAAGATGCATCGCACCTCTCGATTGTATTTAGGTTGGATGCAGCACACTTTAACCATGGAGCAGGTGAGATGGTCCAGTTTTGACCAGTTCTGAGCAGTTTTTCATGGAGAACTTCTGGGAGAAGATGTAATCAGTTGACCTTGTTCTTTTAGAGTTTGGAACAACACTTTTAGGGACTTAAGAGCCCTTGGTATATGGACATTTATGATTGGGGTTGCAGTGCCCAAAAATGTCTATAACACAAGATGTCCAATTTAAGACAAAGAGGAGCGGGTGGCGGGAAATTAAGACACAAAGTCAGAACTAGATTTGGGACGATCTACTGCCAAAAATGCATTAATGACTCAAAAAAGGAGGGAACGGTAGCCACCTACAGTGCCGCAGGTACATTGGCAACGAAGCAGTTGCTGCGGGCAAAAATGGCCAATACCATCATGCTGCCGGAAGGAGCACTAACAGCGAAAAGCACGGAGGACAAAGCCACGGTGGGCCAGATCAAGGGACTTGGCCTAAACTTGGTTGCCCTTCTACGGGATACTTTATACTAGCTATAGGATAGAGCGATAGCAGAACTCCACGCTAGGGAAGGATGCGCAGTACAGATGCTCAGCGAACAGTGAATCAACATCGAGCAGCTTAGTCTACAATGCGATCAAGTGCTGGCGCAGAATCAACAGTTGGAGCAAATGGTAGAGGAAGCATGTTGCCGCGTTCCAGAGCTACAAATTGCGACAGACCTCCCAATTGGAGTGTGAATTCACATATTGGCCAATGGATTCCGTGAGGCAAAGGAGGAAGCAATGAGGATACAGCTAGACCTCAACCTTCAGATTTCCAAACTATGATTAAAGGCACAGTCATCCACGCCCTTGAAAGTTCAGGAACAGTGCTAGCGCTATCCAAAAAGGGCTGAAGGAAATAGGACAGGCAGTGCATACCTGTACTACTATGTTGGAAGAATCCTTCGCAGTCCTCACTTCCTTAGAGGAGGACAACACCATACAACGCCTGGAAACATCAGTGCAGGAGCTTCAATTGCAGTATGACAGTGTGCGTGGAACGGCACAGAGAGTTGTCTTAACCCTGTAGGTTTTAACCCCTTATGGAAATTACCTGCATACGAATTCTAAAACATAGAAAATAAATAATGTGAGAGCATGACACATAAAACACATATACACAGAGATTTTCCCCTGGATCCCAAAACCAGGACTACTAGCTTGATTTTTCATTATGTTCCTTTCAATGTTATAATACATATTTATACATGCCGAAGCATCCAATACCATTGACCGAAAACCATCGTGTCCAATACCATGGACCGAAAAACCATCGCTTCCAATACCATGGATCGAAAACCATCGTGTCCAAAAAACACGTGTGAAAATCATGCACAAAACCATAGGTGGGTCTGCCCATCCTAACATAGGGTCCAAAACCAAAATTTTCCAAGGCGTTGCCGCGGACCCCATAAACAAGGGTTATGGGTACACCTCAAACCCCCTATGACCCTCCCTCTAACCCCCCGGTTAACTACATGGGCTAGTCATGGAAAGAATATAACACAACCCAACATTCTCCCACTTGTTGTTTTCTTTCCACAGAGAGCCACAAGAGAGCTTAGTTACTTTTACAGCCCTGAAATGCCCATCGTTTCTCTACACCAAGAGAACTTATGAGAGCTCACAGATTTTGTCAATGCATCTGCAATATTCTTCAAAGTGTCCACCTTTACCAGCAACATCTTTTTGTCTTCTATCATATCCCTCACAAAGTGATACTGAACATCAATGTGCTTTGTCCTTGAATGATATGCAGGGTTCTTTGCCAAGAAAATTGCACTTTGGCTGTCACAGTATATCCTTATAGATTCCTGTACTAACCCCATACTTGAACACAATCTTTGCAACCAAACTGCTTCCTTGCTTGCATGAGTGGCTGCCATGTATTCTACCTCTGTAGTTGATAGTGCCACTACAAATTTTTTCTTACTCATCCAAATGACTGCACCTCCAAATAGGTTAAACACATACCCACTTGTAGATCTTCTCTGATCCAAATCTCCAGCCCAGTCTGCATCAACAAAGCCACGAATATCCAACACTCTGTCCAATCCTGGTCTTCCTTGGTAGCACAAACCATAATCACTAGTGCCACGCAAATACCTGAAAACCCGCTTCACTATTGTCCAGTGCTCCTTCCCTAGTTTTGACATAAACCTGCTCAATACCCCCACTTCATGTGCAATGTCTGGACTAGTACAGACCATTGCATACATCAGGCTATCAACTACACTTGCATATGGAACATGGGACATGTCCTCTTCCGCTTCTTGTGTCTTGGGACACTGTTCAACAGATAACCTCACACCTACAGGAATAGGAACCTTCACTGGTTTACTATCCTACATATTAAACCTCTGCAGTATTGTCTCGACATACTTCCTCTGGTTTAACCAGAGCTTCCTCTTTGCCCGATCTCTTTTAATTTCCATGCCCAAAATATAGTTTGCAGCACCAATATCTTTCATGTTGAATTTGGAGGACAATCGGGTCTTCAAATCCTAGATAATTTCTTTGTTATTTCCAACCAGCAACATATCATCCACATACAAGACCAGATAAATAACACGGTCACCAATTAATTTAAAATACACACAGTGATCTGCTTTGCTTCTGGTGAAGCCAAGTCCCCGTATAAATGTATCAAATTTCTGATACCACATCCTTGGTGACTGTTTTAACCCATACAGAGACTTCTTTAACTTGCATACCAGTTCTTTCTTACCCTTCACCGCAAAGCCTTCAGGTTGCTTCATGTATATTTCCTCTTCTAGATCCCTGTGAAGAAATGTTGTCTTCACATCCATCTATTCTACCTCAAAATCAAAAGAAGCAGCAACAGATAAAAGTAATCTAATAGAAGTTAGCTTGGCAATAGGAGAAAAAACATCACCAAAATCAATTCCCGGCACCTGGGAATAACCTTTTGCTACCAACCAAGCTTTGTATTTCTCCACTTTTCCTTTTGCATTTGTCTTCTTTTTGAACACCCATTTGCTTCCAATGAGTTTCCTTCCAGCTGGCAACTCCACCAGGTCCCAAGCCTCATTTTTGTGCAAAGATGTGATTTCATCAACCATGGCCTCTTTCCAGAGTTTTACATCCTCTGAATCCACTTCTTCCTTCACAGTTCTGGGATCATCATCAGTAACAGACAAAGCAAAATTTGAACAGAAAGTAGATGGACTATACCTTTCTGGTTGCCTTCTTTCTCGAACTGATATTCTCACAGCTGGATTTTGTGGCTCTTCATCTTCTGATTCCTCCTCTACTGTAGAGTCTAATTCTTCCTCCTTAAGCTCAAAATCTATCTTATCAGGTTCCTTTGGTTGGACTTCATGTTTAATGACATCTTTTACCTCTCTAAACACCACATCTCGGCTGTACACAACCTTCCGTGTGACTGGGTTCCAAAGCTTATAACCCTTTAAACCATCCTTATACCCAATAAAGATGCACTTTTTAGATTTACTATCCAACTTGGTTCGTTTGTCCTTGGAACATGTACATATGCATCACATCCAAATACACTCAAATGTGAAAGAGAGGGTTTCTTACCAGTCCATACCTCTTGTGGAGTCTTATCCTCCAATGCTGATGAGGTGACCTGTTGACCAGGTAACATGCAGTATCCACCGCCTCTACCCAGAATTCCTATCCTAATCCGGCACCACTGAGCATGCTTCTTGCCCTTTCCATCAACGTCTTATTCATTCTTTCTGCAACTCCATTTTGCTGAGGTGTATATGGAGTAGTCTTCTGTCGTGATATACCACACTTCTTACAGAATTCTTCAAATTCCTTGCTGCAAAACTCTCCACCATTATCTATCCTCAGCACCTTTATCTTCTTCTCTGTCTGATTTTCCACGAGAGCCTTAAATTCTTTAAACCTGTCAAAGGCTTCAGATTTCTTCTTAAGGAAATATATCCATGTATTCCTTGAGAAGTCATCTATAAATGATACATAGTACATAGACTTACCCAGTGATGGAACTATCACAGGTCCAAACACATCACTATGCACAAGTTGTAATATATGTTTCGCCCTCTTACTACCAGAGGGGAGACTCACTTGCTTCTACTTCCCATATACACAATTTTCAAAGAAATCAAAATCCAGAGAGCTATTACTCATACCTTCTACCATACCTTTACCATGAAGTATTCGAAGGCCCTTCTCTCCAATATGTCCAAGCCTTTGATGCCACAGCATGGTCTTTTCTCTAGAGACCACTAGACTTTCTGCTCCACTTTCAAGAACCATGGTACTATTGCACCATAAACAACAGTGCTACCTTGCAGCTTGTAAAGAGTTCCAATCCTAACTCCCCACATCAATACCAGTGCTCCTGAACCATTTTGTAGGTATCCTTCTCGAACACTGTTTTTACACCTGCATCATCCAGCTTGCTTATGGAAATCAGATTTCTAGCCAATGCAGGAATATGTAGAACACCAGGAAGTGTTCTAACCCTTCCACCTTGCAACTTCAACTTTACTTTTCCACGACTAACGATTCTAGCCTTCCTATCATCCCCTAAGAAGACTTCACCACCATCGTATTTCTCATACTCGCAGAGCCACTCTCTATGGGGAGTGAAGTGAAAGGATGCACTTGAGTCAATAAACCATGCCTCATGATCTACATGTGTACTTGAAGAAGCCAAGTACACATCCCCACCTTCATCTGAGGTAGTTTTCGCCTCTGCAAAAGGAGCATCATCAGATCCCTTTACTTTATCAGGAGATTTAGATTTACAGTCCCTTTTGTAGTGCCCTTCCTTTCCGCATTTCCAGCACACCACCTTTATAGGTTTTCCTGGAGATTTAGATCTCCCTCTAGATTTAGATCTCCCACTCGATGACTTATTTTTGTTTCTGTTCTGGGACCGTCCTCGTATAGGCAAGGCATCAACATTCTGTCTCTCCATATTTTTCCGTCTCATCTCCTCTGTCAGCAAGGCTGAGACTATTTCATCAAACTGCAAGGCAGTTGCATTGCTACCTATTGCAATAACCAGACTATCCCACGAATCTAGTAGAGAACACAACAAACTGATGCACTTATCTTCATCTGAAATTTTAATATCAACAGATGCTAACTGACTTATTACGGTATTAAATGTGTTAAGATGCTCTGTCATCGAGTCTCCATCTTTCATCCTCAGGTTATATAGCTTTTTCTGTAGGAACAGTTTATTCACCAGAGACGTAGATTGGTACAAAGTCCCTAACTTCTCCCACAAAGCCTTTGTCGTAGCTTCCCCTGATACATTCAGCAATACTGAATCTAAGACACACAATCGTATTATGCTCTTTTCCTTCCGATCCAACTTCTTCCATTCTTCATTGGACACTCCCGTTGGTTTAGTACCCGGATCTACCGCGATCCACTGATCTTTATCCACCAACAGATCCTCCATCTTGAGTTTCCACAACTCAAAACTCTAACCATTAAATTTCTTGATCTCTATCTTTCCACTGCTCGCCATCTTCTTTCACCACCAGAATTGATCTCATGGATCTCCCACTGAACAGGGTCTAGCACAGGCCTGAGCAAAACCCCTCAGCAACAAAGGCATCCCCTTGAAGCTAAAACAGCTCTGATACCAAATGTATGTTTTAACCCCGTACAGAAATTACCTGCATATGAATTCTAAAACACAAAAAATAAACAATGTGAGAGCATAACACATCAAACACATATACACAGAGATTTTCCTCTGGATCCCAAAACCGGGACTACCAGCTTGATTTTTCATTATGTTCCTTTCAATGTTATAATACATATTTATACATGTCGAAGCATCCAATACCATGGACCGAAAACCTTCGCGTCCAATACCATGGACCGAAAAACCATCGCGTCCAATACCATGGACCGAAAACCATCGCGTCCAAAAAACATGTGCAAAAATCATGCACAAAACCATAGGTGGGTCCGCCCATCCTAACATAGGGTTCAAAACCAAAATTTTCCAGGGTGTTGCCTCGGACCCCATAAAGTGGGGTTATGGGTACGCCTCAAAACCCCTGTGACCCCCCCTCTAACCCCCCGGTTAACTACGTGGGCTAGTCATGGAAAGAATATAACACAACCCAACAGACCCAATGGTTGGTGAAGCTACAGTAGGTGAAGGCATTTAAGGATTAGGTGGATGCTGCGTGACAGAAAGAGGCAGTACTTAAAGCATGCATCTAACCTTGGATTGATGAGGCCTTCCTCATCACTGCCGACATCGAAGGAAAGCTCGCACAGATGAAAGAGATGCATGCCTTAAGACAGGGATTTTCCCCTGACAGCGAGCATTCGGTCGAAAGAGTAGAGAAGATCAAGCAGACAATAGAACAGTTTGTTGCGGACCTTCGCGCAGCACAAGCATATTTGGAGGGGCTCCATGCCAAGATTCCCGCACCAACACAGTGACTCGGGATGAGTCACGATGATTATGTTGGGGGCCTGTTGGGCATGGGATCCCCCGCAACATGTTTTTGGAGCTCAAATCCAAAGTTTTGGTCAATTATATTGTAAGACTCTGCAAATTGCAAATGCGGAGTGCGAAGTCTAGGATGAGTCATAGGGCTGTCCGCCCTAAAATATTGTAATTTAAGGTAAAGTTGTGTCAGCCTACCCATGGTCCGCGGACCATGGGATTGTATAAATAGAGAGAGGCTCTATGTTGTAAAGGAAGTTGATGATAGATAGAACGGTGAAGGCATGGTTCGAGGTTAGAGTTAAATCTGAAGTGTATTGGGTCATAGTAGTAGGAAGAGGCTCTACAGCTGAGTGCGTAGAGGCCTAGTAGAGTCCGCAGCTAAGTGCGCGGACCCCTGCAGCTAAGTGCACAGGGTGGAGTCGGGTCTGTACTTGAGATTGAAAGTTAATAAAGAGAAGTTTATTATGTGCATCTGTTCTTGAATCCGTCTTTTGATGTTATGCATTACTTTTACTCTGTTTATTTACTACGCGCAATTGGTAAATACTTGTATGAATGCTTATATATGAAAATAATCTAAGTAATCAGCTAACAGAGCCTAATTAAGGAAGACTTGGGTAAATAACATGGGTCGTGTTGCGGCTAGAACTGTGTGAAGACTGTATCACAGGGCGCAGGGTGCCCGCTGGTGCGCGTAGCACAGTAAGTGCGAAGGTTGGACCATGTACCAATCACCTCATATCAGACATCCCCAGGGTGCAGAAACCTGGTTCTAGCACCCTCCCATACTACTTTGGGTGAGACCTCAGTCCGTGCTCCGCGGACTGTTGCCGAAAGGGCCAGTAGTACCGGGATTTTCTTGGCTAAATCACTTCTGAACCTGGGTCAGGCCCCACTAAGCCAACAAGTATTCTCACAAACTTGTTGATTACATTAGAAGGAAATATTGTTGAATTAGAAGTAGAAGTTGTAGATGCCAATCTCAATTACAACTTTCTTCTCGAGCGAAGCTGGACTCACGCCATGTTTTGTGTGGTGTCTTCTTTTTTCCACATACTTCGTTTTCCTCATGAAGGAAAATTTGTCACGGTTGATCAATTGTCCTTCTTTTCTTCTAGTTCATGGAACGGAAACATTCCTTACGTGGGAAATACTGAGATTCATTATGAGAGTGTGGGGGTAGGTCTCTTCAAAGACTCTAGCTTTAATGGGTACCTTTTCTCTCCCACCTCTGAATGTTCATTTAGTCAATATGATCTTGGACTCTACGGATCCTTGGATTATCCCTACTGAAGATCAAATTGATTCATTTGGTGATCCTATGCCTTTAAGTCCATTAGAGATAAATTATCAAGAAATTGTCTTAGCTTCGATGGCCACTTCAGAAAGTCATACTATTTTCAATATGAACCTGGACACTTACGTGCCATCTCCCTGGCTGGGTTCTTGGGATTCTTTGGATCCTTTGAACGAGACATTCCCCACCGATGAGAGTATCGTTGAGGTCATGTCTCTGGATGAAATTCCATGGAACGATCTACATCATCATTCTTATTTTCTTCCTAGCCTCGATGAGATGCCTTCCTGTCTTGAAGCATATGTTTCTCATTCTCCTACACCTCCACTTCAGACACCTATCTTGGTGCATGAAGTCTTGTCAGAGGGTAATATGGGAAACATCACTACTACAATGCCTCTTGACATTTTCGTTAAACCGAGAATTGTCGAGAACATTCATATTGGGGTTTCCTATTCTCCAGATGAGATCAGGATTTATACTCAACTTTTTAAAGAATTCCGAGACATTTTCACTTGGTCATACGAGGAAATGCCTGGTATCAATCCAGCCATAGTGGTGCATGAGATTCTGACTTATCTTGGTGCTAAGCCTGTTTGACAATGACTTCGCCCTATGCACCCTCGAAAGGCTATTGATATCAAAGAAGAAGTAGAGAAGCTTTTGAAAGCAGGTTTCATTTATCTTATTCCATTGATGGATTGGGTATCCAATATCATCCCTGTTGCCAAAAAGCAGGGCACGATACGTGTTTGTGTTGATTACCGTGATATCAATCACATGTGTCCTAAGGACAATTATCATACTCCCTTTATCAACCAAATCATCGACGAATGCGCTAGGAGTGAGATTTTTTCGTTCATAGATGGTTTTTCAAGCTATAACCATATTAACATTTCACCCACCGATCAGCATAAAACGACCTTTATCTATCCCTGGGGTACTTTCGCTTACAAAAAGCTTCCTTTCGGTTTGAAGAATGTTGGTGCTACCTTCCAACGAGCAATGTCTTATGCATTTCATGACATTCGACACATTGTTCAGCCATACCTTGTTGACTTACCATCTCATTTAGCTAAACGTCATGACCATCCAGATCACTTAAGAGCCATCTTTTTACAATGTCGACATTCCAATATTAATCTCAATCCACACAAGTGTGTGTTTGGTGTCGAGTCTAGCCGACTCTTAGGTTTTGTGGTGTCTCGTAAAGGTATCAGGATTGATCCTTTGAAAGTTGAGGCCATAGTCAATTTACCCCCCCTACATCATTACTGCAATTGCAGAGCCTGCAGGGAAAAGCTAATTTTCTCTATCAATTTGTCCCTAATTACACCGAACTTGCCAAGGGTTTTACTCGCTTACTTAAGAAGGGGATCCCTTTTATTTGGGATGAAGTTGCCCAGGAATCCTTCAATGCTTTAAATAACATGCTGATTAGTGCTCCTTTACTGCATCCCCCCGATTATCATCGTGATTACTTCCTGTATTTGGCTGCAACTGATACCACTATTTCTATGGTGTTAGTTCAGGACGACGACAACGGCAACAAGCACATGGTTTATTATCTGAGCTGGAATCTTCTTGATACTGAGTCTCAATATGCTCATGTTGAGAAGCTTGCCTTGGCGGTAGTGCATGTCGTCCAAAGATTTCGACACTATATCCTTTTACGGAAAACCACCATGATTTCTGATTGTAACCCCATGACATATATACTAACTCGTTAGTTACTAGGGGAAAAATACTCCAAATGGATTGTTATCCTGCAGGAGTTTGATTTGGAATTTATTGTTGCCAAATCAAAAAAATCACTCGTCGTCACTGAGTTGATCTGTGCTCTTCCGTCTACAAACACTCCAACTGATTTTACTGAGCAAATACCTAATGAAACTTTGTTTCTAATCAGCACACTTGAACTATGGTATGGAGACATTATTGTTTATCTCTAAACCCAAACTTTCTGATCTGAGTTGTCCCGATCTGACTAACGCTGCATTCGTCATTAGTCCCAAACCTATCAGATCCTCAGAGATACATTGTATCAGGTCGGTGTGGACTTTGTTCTTCACAGATGTCTCACCCTTGAAGAGGTTGAGTGGGTCTTAAATGATTACCACTCTGGTGCCTGTGGTGGTCATATGTCTAGATATGCCACTGCTCAGAAAATCCTCCACGTAGGTTATTTTTGGCCTTCTATCTTCAAAGACTGCATTCTAGCTATCCAAAAATGCCATGATTGCCAGATTTTCAACCACAAGAAGCACGCCCCACCCGCACCCCTCCACCCAGTAATTACCATTGGACCATTTTCCAAATGGGGCATTGATTTCATGACATGTAACCCTCGATCAGCCAGGGGGCACGGTTATATCATCGTCGTTATCAACTATTTTACTAAATGGGTCAAGGCGATGCCTACATACAATCATGATGGTATTATTGTTGCTCAGTTCCTTTTTAACCACATCATAGCACGTTTTGGCGTCCCTCAAGCTATCGTGACTAACCATGGATCACATTTTCGTCAACACATGATGGCAAAGTTGACTGCCTAGTTGGGCCTTCGACATGATAGCTCAAATCCTTATTATCCACATGCCAATGGCTAGGTTGAAGCAGTGAATAAAGTTTTGATTACTATGCTTCAGCGTACTCTTGGGAAGAACAGAAAGGATTTGAATTTGATGTTATTCTCAGCTCTCTCGGCTTACAGAACTTCTACTAAGATTACTACTTTCCGGGACTATATTCACAAGTTCCTGAAGGTGTATATGGATGATTAGATAGTATACGACTTATTGAAAATACACTCTAGCTTGCTCAGGGTAATGTTTGATTGTTGTAGGAAACTGCAGATTTCTTTGAACTTAAAGAAGTGCATTTATTTTTTCCCCTTTGGAATATTTTTTGGGCATATAGTTTGCAAGGAAGGGGTGTGTTTTGACCCTGCCAAGTTTGTGGTAATTCTAAATATACCTCCACCAACTAGTGTCAAGCAATTAATATTGACTCTCGGCCACACAAGATATTACCACACATTCATTCATAACTATGCCTTGATTACTACACCATTGGAAAAGTTGTTGAAGAAATCTAAGTGGTTCTCTTGGACCGATGAATGCTATGTATCCTTTAATATGTTAAAGGAGAAGTTTGAAAGTGCACCAATCCTTGTTTTCTTGGATTGGAATAAATAATTTCATGTCCATATTGGTGCATTACGGATCGTTTTGGGGGCTATCTTGGTCCAGCCTAGGGATGGTAATCTAGATCACCCATTTTATTTTTCCAGCAAAAAACTTTCCACTACAAAGAGGAACTACATCACTACTAAACATGAAGCTCTTGCAATGGTGTATTTGCTATAGAAATTTAGGCACTATCTTTTGGGTGGCCCCTTTAAGTTCTTCACTGACCACTCTACACTGAAGTACCTAGTAAATAAGCCTATGCTGGAAGGGAGAATTCACATATGGATCTTATTATTTTAGGAGTTTACATTCGAAGTCATTATGAAGCCACGTAGGATGAATGTAGGGCTTGACCATCTCTCCCGACTAGACTTGGGTGAAGCAGGAGGGCTAATAGATGACCAACTGCTAGACGTTGATTTGTTTCGGGTGGAAGTCATCCCCAACTATTTGGAATACATAAGACTATCCTTAGCCACTAAAAAATATCTGGAAAAGTACACAACAACCCAGAGAAGGCATATGGTGGTTCGAGCTATGAATTACCAGCTGATCATAGGTCAATTGTACAAGATGGGTCTCGACCAGATACAACAACAATGTGTCCTAAAACATGAAAAGGAGGATGTGATATGGGAATGCCACTTTGGATTTGTTGGAGGACACGTAGGGGGGAATATACCGTATGAAAAGTATTGCACAAAGGACTTTTGGGGCCCACGCTCTTCAGGGATGCGAAAGAATACGTCAAGAAATGTTATGTTTGTCAACGGGTGGGGCGACCATCGCACATGGATGAAATTCCTCTGCAACTCATATGAGCGTTACAGGGTTTCAAAAAGTGGGTTGTGGACTTCATGGGCCTATTAATCCTCTGGCGTGTCACTCACACTCTTAGTACAATATTACTGCTACAAACTATCTCACCTGTTGGGCCGAAGCCACACCGAATAAAGATTACACTATTGACATCACTGCTCAGTTCATTTTTGAAAATATCATCTCTCGATTTGGGTGCCCCCGGAGCCTCACTAATGATCAAGGAACCCACTTCATTAATGAAACATTTTTCGTATTGCTGTGAAACTTCACGATCCAACATTATAAAAGAAACTACTACCATTCACAGGAAAACAACACCATTGAACCTCTCAACAAGATCCTAGAGAAGGGCCTCACAAAGATTTGTTCTGCCAATCAAGATGACTAGGATGAGAGGATACCAGCTATCTTATGGGCCTATTGTACAATTGTCAAATGATTACATAAAAATACATCGTTCTAGCTTGTTTATGGTTGAGAAGTTGTAGTACCTATTGGATTTATCATTCCCAACCTCTTTATTGCACATGCAAGTCAAATGACAGAGGATGAGTCAATTTCTGAGCGATTGGACGAGCTATGGGAGTTAGATGAAGCCAGATTTCTAGTTGATTTTCACCAAGTTGTTTAGAAGGAAAGACATAAAGCATGGTATGACCGACACATCAAGAGGAAGTATTTCGCAGTTGGGTTCTACTATATGAAAGTAAGTTTATGAGGCATCCTGGGTAGGTCCAAATGCATTGGATGGGGCCTTTCATTGTTGTGGAAGTATGTGACTCTAGAGTTGTTAAGCTTGTGCAACTGGACATGATTTTCTTGTCTGGTTAGATGAACGGTGCACTCTTGAAGCTCTTCCATGGCCCCACAAAATTCTTAATCAATTGGTCGATCTCTAAAAGGGGTTCATAGTTAGGTTTAGGATCGAGTCAATTAGGTAGATTTGAAGTCGATTCAGTTATGTCAATTGTGAATAAAGACACTTGCATCAAGTTTGTTAGTTTAGTTGAGTGCACCCCTTCGCAACTGATTATCGTCGGGGGAATGCACGTGGCAGTCGTCTTATCCATCATAATCAATAATAATTTCTAACGTCTTTTCTAATTTGGTTTAAATCTCTCCTATAATATCTCTAATAGATTTTGGTTATCATATTTTTGGTTTTGTCATCATTTTGTAATAATTTCCCATCATGATCATCTGCCTTTTGAGTTTTCGCATCATCCACCTCAAGCCCAAGTCACAGTGGCCGTTTATGCCATAATTTGCATCGAGTATAGAAATTTCTTGTATTTATTAGTTAAATGGTCTAATCACAAGCACTGTGTCAAGTCTTTCTATATAGTTTGCATGGAAATTTTTAACTCCCCATTGTAAAAGATTAGGTGGTCAAGTTACTCACTCTCACTTCAGTATCAAATTCCCCTGATTCTCAGTCTAAATTCTGCTCTCCTGTGTCAATTGTGTAGATACAACGAGTTATATTCATGACTCAAGTATTCAAAGTTGATATCCCTGTTATTCCATCCAACCCTAGAATTACAGAAGTTGAAAGTCTTCTTGGAAAATACGAGAAGGTCTTTCTTATCAACAACGATATATCAAACTCCTTTCATTTCCCCACGCTCATGTGTGAAATCTTCACAGATTCCACAAGCAAGCAAGATGGAAGCCATTCTTCCAGGATGAAAGAGGACCTCAGAGGATTATAGAGGTCCTTGTTGACGAATTTAAGAACTTTTCCAGTCTTTGACACTTCAGGCACGACCATGCAGTGCACAAAATTCCTCATCAACTAGCTACATGGGGGCTCTGTATGGCTAGATTGGGAGTATCCAATACATTCCAATGATATCCAAAGGTTTACAAGGTTATCTAATATGGGAGCCATTATGTCTTCTGCATTCCAAACCATTGTAGTAAATATTATACCAAGTATGCTACTCAGCGCAACAGGAAAGGAGACACCATCGATCTAATCAACGAGCCCACAATTAAGTTTTCCTGTCACATAATTTCCAGGAAGATCATGTGGCATTACACCAAGGGTGAATGCACT
The DNA here is from genome assembly GCA_031772625.1 of Pinus tabuliformis. Taxonomy (NCBI): domain Eukaryota; kingdom Viridiplantae; phylum Streptophyta; class Pinopsida; order Pinales; family Pinaceae; genus Pinus; species Pinus tabuliformis. Next base: position 1,097,640,226 of record CM062805.1, read on the forward strand.
ATGGACACCATCTAAGTTGCTAAAGCATGTGAAATAGGTGAGCAGTTGAACTAGTGCAACTATTTTTTAAATGAGCTATTTGAAGCCTATGGGAATGTATACAAGTGAGCGACTTACTTCATCTAAGGGTATCTAGTTGTTTCTCTGGAAATTATGAAGTGGTGCCATCCTAAAGGAATGGAGTTAGCCCTAGTCTCCAATTATTAGCCCTTGGCACTTGCATACACCCAATGGTGGACATCATGGGACCTGAGCAAAAAAGAAATCAACGAGGCATCCTTCGCTAGCTGGTATGCCAAAATGCTTGTTTTCATAGCGACCGTCCTCGGAATCCCAAAGTCGCTCCTGGATGAATATTCACAAGTCATATGGTTCAGCGTTCACCATGGCACCACCTGGATTCGACCCAGGGTTGTCAACCCAAAGACATTCTAGATGCAGCCTTTTCCTTTCAATCTCTTGGAGGAGGTGTTCCACAATGAAGTTTTGTCCTGGCTATATATTATTTGTGAGATTTTGGATAAAAAATGGATATACTCATTTGAGGGAATGTTGTCACAAACACTACTTGATGAGAGCCCCTCCACCTCTCAGAAGGGGAAGTAGAAGAAACACTCTCCCTCGTCTTGAAGAGATTTGAAACAATTATGTTTTTGATTCGAAACACTCTAGAACCCTTTGACTTGTCAATAAGTTCTCTACCCCTATTTTCGGAAATGTTTGGTCAGTGCTTCATCATTCAAATCAATAGCCATCTCCCTTCCCCTAATGGGCCTTACTCCTATTACTAAGCCCACGATGGAAGACACCCGTCTGGTTGCTACCCTAATTCCCTTAATTTCCCAGCACCCCATTCCTGTTACTTTAACCCAAGTAGTCATCCTCACCGACGAAGAACCTTTCTCCATCTCCAACATCCAGATCGTTGAATAAATCATGTATTCCACCTCAACTACTTCCCCACTATCTCGCAAACCATCACCATGAACGACCTCCCCCTCCGTGACCATTTTAGATCTTACTCAAACAGGAAACCTCCGCAATGTCGAGACTGAAATGGAGGTCGAATCCATCATTCAGACAATCACCGACACCACCCATGACTTCGTCACTATGAACACTACACTCGTGAATATGGTTACAATGCCTATTTTATCCTTGCTACTGACATCATGCCCCAAATCAGCAAATGGCCAACAAATTCACCCTAGTCCCCAAGCCCAAGAAGTTATAAATGTCCTAACTCAGACCACTACCCATATTCCCAATTCCCCACCACCATTTGTTCTAGATGTCTACACTAGAAACCACACTTCAAAGAACCTACAGTGCGAAACGTCACCGCAAGGCCAATTTGAAAGGTCAACTGCTAGTGGACAACCTTTGCAGGCTCAATTCCCTCTCCATGCTACCATGTCGACTAATGACCTTCAAAATTGGTCATCTTCTCAATTATTTACCTTCATTCAATTCGTTCCTCGCCAAGTAGAAGCACTGCATAATACATTGGCAGTCGAACATGAGCAGTAGCAACAAAAAATTATCTCCTTAATGGCCAAGCAGGATCAATTCCTATAAGAAAATCAAGCGTTGAAGCAACAGGTCGATGACATCAATGCTAAGTTTTAGACACTTTGGCCTACTATCGTTGAAGCAGTACTTAATGTGTCATAATATTTCTCATCTGACACCCTTTCAGATTGTTGTGACCACATAAGAACCACATGCGCCAATCTTGTTTCGTCAAACTGCGAACATAAGAGCGCTATCATAGCTAGCTAGAGAGCACTACTTTATCTAGTCATTAAATATGTCACTGAAATTGAGAAAAATATTACCGATGTGGCTTCTCTTAAAGCCTCCCTTCACCAAGCTACTAGGGAGGTGCAATAAATCTTTACAGAAGTTCATGACTAGTTTAGGTTCCTTGCTAGTAAGAATCAACTCGTCTATGCTTCACATCAACAAGCTTATCAATTGTTCAACAAAGCCTTTCTTACACCTGATCTTGACCAACAAAAGGACCAGTTTTCCTAGACTAATTTGCTAGAGAAACAGATCTAGCAGATTGACGATGACTCTCGAGCCACCAAGGCTTTGTTGCGCGACCTCAAACCACCAACACAGGTCCATTTTCAAAAGTTGCAGTAGCTCAACACTGAAGCGGAGACCCAATGGAATGCTCTCAAGCCTACCCAACCCACAAACTGACAAATGAACTTACCACGCCATTTCTTGAGCAAGCTACCACTCTGTTGGATTCCTGACAGTTGGTGATCACCGAATACACCCAATTTAAGAATGAAACCATTCAATTTGTCCCGAAGTTGGGTTCTTCATTTGAAGGAGAACCTTTAGCACGCGAAAGAACAATTTAGGAAGAAGTAGTACAAGTATGAGCCTCACATCAGCAAGAAGAAGTAAAAACATAAACTAAGGATTAACTTGGGGACGAGTCAATCGATTGTGGTCGGGCCCTGTTGGGTCCCTCGTTTTGACACATTTTGACCAAGTCTAACAGAAATGTAATTGTGAAGGAAACCGCTGAGGAAAAGAGAAAAAATCCGCTAAGATCTGTCAGACGTTGAAGTTGGCAAGAAAAAAGTATGGGAACATGCAAGCACAGTGGTGTTCACAAAGGTCATCGAGGATAGATGTAGCAATTGCAGTTGAGTCACAAAAACCACCAAAGAGGAAAGTTTGTAGCATTCGAGGGAAAGACTAGCAGTTCAGGCGAGCGAAGCTTATAAAAGTCGATGGAGAAGGCAACAAAAAACAGAGGCAAAGCTCATATGACGAGGTGTTGTTGCTGATTCTATTGGAATTTGTTTTATTCTCAGTTCATCTCTTTCTCAGCCAAATTGTATGATAATTCTTTTGATTCTACCTAAAGGGCCAGTGTGCTAGGAGGTAATGATATTGTATGTTTAATGGAAAGAAGTTGCGGGATTGTTCTATGCTTTTGAATGCGTTGGTTTGCATGACCCCTTTTTAAAAAAAATTATGCATGAATGTGAACGATAATTGTCTCTTTGGATGTGTTGCAAGTCATACTTTGCGCTGGTTGCATGTCCAATAATGTGATTTCCTAGAGTAGATGTGGATGATAATTGTTGCGTAACCCTCCTTGATGTTTGGTTCTAGTCCCTATCTTAGTAAGGTCTCGGCACGCCTTGGGAGAGACACCTTACTTCTTCTGAGTGAGGTGAAAATCTTGGCATTACGCTAGACTACAATGGACCCTTTGTTGGCCCCTACATTTAAACCTAGAGGCTCTATGTTTTACAATTTTCCACCAACAATATATTTAACTTCACTTAAATTTCACTTAAAAACTAATTATATATATATATATATATATATATAATTATATATAATTATTGTTATTATACCTATTTCTCAATAAATATGATTCTATCATCCTTTTAGCTAAGCCATTTCTATCTAAGTTATTTGAAGTTTTTCTCACCTACTAGAAATAGATGATCATCATATACTTTATCAACATGTGTATAATACTCATTAAAAAATGTTTCATTTTACTCTTATTTGGTCTATTATATTGTTTTAGGTACTATTACTTCCTCATAAATCTAAGCACTTTCAAATTATGGATTTGTGTTATTAAGACTAGTGGCATGTTTTTCTTTTAAGAAAGAGTCTCTTTAATTATAAAAAGATGGTTGCATATACTTAACACTTTAGCTTTAAAATCTAAAACATTTTGTCTTATTACCTCATTTTTCATGCAATACGGGAAACGTAAATTTCATCTAAAACTTATTTAATTACATAAAAATTTGTTACGCATCCTTGGCTTCATCTTAGCTAAAGATTAAATTTAGTTTAGTGTATCATTTCATTGCATTATATTATAAGATTCAGTAATACTTTTATCTCAAATAATAAAGAGATATTGTTTTTGGTAAGTCTGGTTAGAGTTTTATGTTATAATAATCAAAGTTAAGTTTGGTATTTTTATTATTTTGGTCAATTTGTAAAGTGTTGTTATGATTTTATAGAGATCAAGTTTTAGTGTCAATTTAGGATAGGATATATTAAAGTTTTGAGTGGTGAAAGAAATCAAGTTCTTAAAAGGTCTAGGTTTAATAAGTCTAGGGTTAATGTGACATTTAAGTCATGGATAAAGGTAAGAATTGGTTTGGACTTTCATTATTGGGACAAGTTAGTGATGTATTTTCAGTCAGTTGCATGGTCAAAAAAAATAGTACATCATATCTTTGTCACCATAAGTTTTTGTTGCTCTTCTCCTCCGCGTTGCACTTGAATATTAGTCATCATTGAAATTAAAGGAAGTCCTAGACTACATGCAGGGTTATAAAGATATGTTTTATCTTTCAAAATTCCATTGAGCACATTAATCATCCTCCTCAGATGCCTTGAATATCAACGAGAGCTCTTTGTGTTTTGGCTGCATGGGATATGCTGCACTTCTGCAAACTGAGGGTTTTCTCACCACCATGACCACATCCAGGTTTCAACTTTCCCTTTCCTAAAATTATTTATATTGCATGAATTATAATTCATTTTTAACAATCGAGGAGATCACCGAGACGAGCTTTCAAACCTTAGAACCTTTAACTCATTGCGATTTCCTCATTGCGCCTGTGTTTGGGTAAACTTGTTGTGTACATAAACAAATAGTTGTTGTGTTTTGGCTTGTGACTTAACTTCTTGTAGTTTAATATTTTAAACACAGAGGTTTTCCAATCAAAATCTTGCCAAAAACCATCATCCAAACCCTAATTCCATTGTTGCTGCATTTTTACTGCACTAAGTTGTTGAGCATCATTATTACATTTTGAAACCCTATAAGTTTTTCAATGTGAGCCATGACAACACTAGACAGGAAGAAAAGGTGCATAGGGGATGATATAATTATATTTCAACCTCGGGATCTTACCTTGGTGAATTAAAATCTAGTTATCAAGGTTGCATTTGAGCAAACTAGTCGCATCAAGTATTGTGAAAAGATACAAGGTTACAATGTTTAGGTCCACTAGTGTGGAAGCCAAGGTTGGAGAATTGAGTTTCTGAGTTTCAAAGGTTACTATCTCAACAAATACAAAGATCCCTTTGTAACGAGAACAATGGTTCAAGGGCATGCCATTAGATAAAGTCAACTACAAATATTTTCTAAAGAAAAGGTATAAAAGCAAAGAATATGGGGCTATTATGCCAAGGGAATATCTTCTTGAACCTTACAACAAATTACTCAAGGTGATTCAAAGATTTTTCACTTGTGAAGGTAAATTTGGGAGGGTTTATCAGTACCACTTCAGGTTATTGATGCATTTCATAGGTAAAAAGCCTTTAAATTTACCTTTTTACTTGTTTAGGAGCATTGGTAAGATGGAAGAAAAGGTTCAAGATAAAAAGAGTCAAGTGGAGCCTAGTCTCTTTCATTTATCCTTGATAAAATTGTTAGTGGTGGAAGAGTTGAGGAAGAAAAATAAGTCATGGCAAGCATTTTTGGATTTATCCAAATTGACAGCTAAACTTTTATATAGGCCCTGAAGTAAAAAAGATACACCCTCATCAATGGAAAACAAAGTTTAACCAATAGTAGAAAGCTCAATAAAAATGCCACAGGCTTTGGTTGACCAATATGACAGGAAAACGGGCAAAAGACTTCATTTCTCTCTTGAGGTGGTGGAGGTTTCCAAGAAACCATACACAAGAGTTGATGCAAAAGGTTATCCATTGAGAAAATACTTGAAAAACTTTTTGAAGTTCAAGACACCATATCAGATAATGTTGATTTAGATAACAAAGATAAATAGAATATGGAATTAAAGGGGCACTTGAAAAGGGCCCATTTAGTCATTTCTCATCTTCAACATGATAATAGGGAGTTGAAGAAGAATATTTTGGAAAACGCATCTAAAATTAATGAAGCAGAACCAGTAATTAAGACAACTACACTCGTCACTAGATCTAAAGGTAAAAGAAAGGAAAAAAACAGAGGACATTCGGGAGCTAGAGACCTCACAATCAAGGATCCCTGTAACCAAATCTTCAGCCAGGAAATTGGAGCTACAAAAAGAAAGACCGATGAAGGAAAATTCATTGCAAGAGAGGAAAAACACTGAGGTGGATGAGGGACAACAAACTTTCCATAAGCTAAGGAAGCAATTGAAGAAAGCTCAAGGTGAAGTCATCAGGCTTACAGAACAAGATGAAAGGGCTAAATAGAAGATACATGATCACCTGAATAGTTGTGGGCCAACATTATTTAAAGCTAGAAATATGTTGAAGAGAACTTTTCCCCTACATAGACAACTCAAGAACATTTACATGCAACATCTCACCTTGAAAAAGGAGCTGAGGGCTACAAAACAAGAATTACAGGAGGCATTGCAGGAAAAATAGAAGGAAAGAAGAGGAACAGTAGACCTGTTAGCTGAGGCAACTAGGATTTGATTTTGACACGTAAACAAGATAATTTTTATTTTTTCCCTTTTTTGTCCAAGTGCACCAACTTATATCAATCATATACATAGTAACGCAAAAAAATTGCATTCCTTTTTTGTGTATGGGGGATCAAATAAGGTATTTAAGGTTGTCAACATCATCTATCAACCATTTTGCTCGGTCAAAGACTTCAAAACCTAGTCAAACCCATGCAAATGAAGTTTCGTTACGATTTTTCTGTAGGTGATGATTCTCAAGAATGGAGGCTTGCAGTTCAAACATATGTTTTCTAAAAGGTATATGATATTTTAGGGGTTGTCTTCCACCTGTTTGACACATTCAAAAATCCAGGAGATGATCAAAAGTACGAGAATGATGAATTCGTTGCATTTTTGCTGCACTTTTTCTGAAGGAGGAGGTAACGCAACAAATTTGTTGCGCTTCTACACAGTCAGCAATTTGACCTTTTAATTCAACTCCAGGCCTCTTGAAATTGGTTTATATGGTTATGAAAAGTGTCATTAAGTGTCTTGGAGATTCAAACCTCATATTTATGCAACCATTCAATGTATTTTATTATGTATTTTGTTAAAGATTCCTCTAGTCAAACAATTTCCTAATTTGTATAAGGTGGTTCTATATTCATTGCTACAAACAAAAAACTAAATCTTTTTGGGAATTCGGTTCCTAAAGGGAAGACATAATATTTTTTGATGTATATATGATGTAATTTTGATCAAGAAAAGAGTTAGTGAGTTAGATTGTGATAGAGAAAAGACATTGTGCATTGTGTGGTTCTATTTAAAAAAAAATCAATGAATGATGAAGGTTGAAGTCTACTTATTTATGGATTCTTGAGTCAATCATTTATGGTGATGTTTATCTCCTGTCTCTATTATTTCATATATTTTGTTATGGTCATGCTTAAATGTTATGTCTTTAGTGTTTAGTTAAACAAATTCATTTCAAAATTCACTTTTAGGTGCTCTGTTATAAGTAACTAAACATTTCAATGGTTTTTCCTCCATCATAATATCTAAAATTCATCCTTAGGTAGATGCTTTAGATATTATCAATTCCATTATTCCTCTACTCACCTCTCTATAACAAAATTTGACAAAGACACCATAAAAGATTGCCAACCTTGCCCCTGTCTAAGGATTCTTCATTTTCCCATCATAGCACTGAAAATCATTAACTTAATTTGACTCCATGCCTAATGGATTTTCCCTCTCCCCTGCCATCAAACTGTTGAAATTATTCTACCTTAATCTATAGACCTAGCCTAAGATCCAGAAGATTTCATAAGAGAGAGCCCTCTCTAGGTTTGGAAGGGCTAGCTTCCAACCCTAAAGATTGGTTTGTGGTTACCTTTGAATTCCTTCCCTCAGTTTGGAGGTATTACGAAATGCTAACAAGTCTAATGTTTTTTTTTTAAATTTTCTTTAACGTATATATATATATATATATAATGTTGTAATTTTCCATAAATTATAAAACAGTAGGTGAATTGATATATTGTTAAGGTACTTCGTGTGTAATGATCACCAATTCTAAATATTATGGAAATCCAACCAATGTAATCCTCAATTAGAGGTTTTAGTAGTCATAATCTATCTAGTATCATATAAATTTGAGATTAAACTAGTTATTGATTGTTCAATTATGAAAATAAATAAATGAATAAATAAAAATAAAAATTTTAGTCTAACTATTTTATGTTTTTTTGTCAATACTATTCTTAATACGATTAAAATTTTATTGAAATCACAAATTTAAATTATAAAATTTATATAATTTAAATACCACAGAATTTTTCAAACACAAAATCTATTTATATATTAAAAACACACTTTAAATTAAAAACTACAATTTCATCCCAAATTACATATAAAACTTAAAAAAATAATATTAATAAAAAAATAATCTGCCATAGTTAAACTGTGCCTAATTGTACCTCCTTGATTATATGTCAACGAAGGATACCTTATAGGTCGGGCACGCGCTTTTCTATATTAGAAAAAGAGAGTATTGATGATCTTGGAACACTTGAAGAAAAAATTATCCGTACCTGTAAGAAAAAAAAAGGAACACAACGTACTCCCTGTGACAATTATTGGTTATAGACATTTGTTATTATAGTTAATGAATAATATAAGAGATGCTCTCCAATATAATTATTTTGTGCCTTTATTATATATAGTATGGTGTTGTACCATGTTAAATGTAAAATATTGGAATTACTTAAAACATTAATGGTTTAGTTTATATTTAAAAAACGCTAATGGGTTTTGACTTATTAAAAACTAGTGATGGATAAAACACCACACCATACAATTTCATGTGCCTTGAAAGAAAAAATATACATGGAGTAAAAGGTGGAAATCACCCATCATGGGTTGCTTTACGGATGTTAACCATATAAGGAATATATGGGATAAACTTTACCTTGGAAATAATAATTGGAAAATCTTTAGGTTCATTCTTATTATTTTCTTTAATTGTGAAATTCTTTTTACTAAGATTAGGATATGCATTTATGTTAATTTAAGTAAAAGTGTTTACACTAAAATGATGGTCTAAGTTGGCAACCACCATGCGATCACTTTTATATTATAAAAATATTTTTTTTTATTTGTAAAGTTTGTTTTGATGGTGATTAGCAGTATTTGAAAAAAAACAGAATTTCCTTTATTTTTAAATAAATAAATAAACACCTTTGTAGAAAGTTTGGAAATGAAAAAGCCCATCGGCTAGAGTCAAATAAGATCTTCACGGGACCTTGCACTTGATTTTTCTTTTCTTGTCCCTTTAATTTAAGTAAAAAAGTTCCTTTAGATTATGAAATATGGATCATAAATCAAATTCTCGAAAACGATTTAATTTTAGGATCTTTAATAGATGTTAAAAAAAAGTGATTGATTTAACAGATTTTCTAATGGTTATCATATAATGGTTTATTAGAAATATATATATATAAAAAAATAGTTAAAATTGAAAAAATGAAAATTAGAGAGAAAATGTATCACGTTAGTTATTTAAAATAAAATAAATGAAATATTTATTTATTACTTTTGAACTTTGCTCTAAGCATGTTTAGAGATTTGTTAGTAGAGAGAATATATAGTTTAATTATTATATGTTTTTGTTTTATTTTTTAGCTGTTATTTTTTATTTTGTTTGAAATTTGGTAGGATCTTTTTATTATAAGTTTTAGTTATGTAATGTGCAAAATTTAAGTGTTTAAAGAGTTTTTTTAGGTTCTTAATTTTTTTTTATAGTAGGAAAATTCAAATTATCATTGAGGACAATTATATATGGCTACTATCAGTTAATGCAGACTCACTCATCACCGATATTCAAGGAAAATCACGCCACCTGGCATGATTGGCCATTATTCAAGGAAAATCACACCACCTGGAATGATCAAACATTTTCATCGAAAATCATGCCACCTGGACTGACTTGCTAGTAGTCTGTAAGGGGGCAGGATTTCACTACTACAAAATGCCTCTGGGTCTTGGGCCATTAACTTATCTCCTTGAATCTGAAAACGAGTTTTTAGCCCTTAATCCATTTATGTATTCAAAAAATGTATTTAAACAACTAAATTTAAAAACAAAAAAATTGTTAACATTTGTCAATTAAATTTTACAATCTTGTAAAAAATTGTATTATAAAAAAAAACATAATACATATCTAAACAACTCCTTATAAAATTTATTTTTAAATTTAATGGACTCCTCTGACATATCACGTGCATTCATGGTATACTAAACAATACCCCTAATTTAGCTACATCTTGGAAAATACCTCTAAAAAACACATTTTTTAACCAATACGAACCCATTACACCTTCCCAATTTAAAAAACCCTACTTTCACTAGATATTGTAGGTATCCATTTTTTCATTAACATTTATTATGCTCTTTTATATTTTTTTTATTAATTTTGAGCTCTTCATTAACTTTGAGCTCCATTTTTACACCGGCCAATATAAAAACTCTTTACCCTCTAATACATGCTCAATCTATTATGTTATTTTTTCCTCAATATATATCCTCCAATATGAACCCACATGATATGGTATTACTCCCCTAGTAAATCCCCATAAATATATCTTGACACTTAATAATCTTTTACATTTAGAAATATCATACTTATTTTTTTTCAAAGAAAACAAATTTTTTACTTTTAATCCATTTATACATTCAAAAATATATTTTAAACTATTAAAATTGTGAATATATTTTAAACTATTAATTTATTTTTTTTAAATTTACAATCTTATAAAATATTAAATTGAAAAAAAAAAATTAATTTCTATCTAAACTACTCAAAAAAAATCTTAAAAAATTTATTTTTAAATTTAATGTACTAAGGTATATCTTGGAGCTTACGTTTAGAAATATTATAGTCGGCAAGCTAAATAACATAAGCTTAAACAAATGGATATTGACATGAAGTTGTTTTATTATTGACGACTACTTTCGCTATGCAAGTGTGAGCAAAACTTAATTTCTATCTAAACTACTCCTTAAAAAAAATTGTTAAAAAAATTATTTTTAAATTTAATGGACTAAGGTATATCTTGGAGCTTACGTTTAGAAATATTAAAGTCGGCAAGCTAAATAACATAAGCTTAAACAAATGGATATTGACATGAAGTTGTTTTATTATTGTTGACTACTTTCGCTATGCAAGTGTGAGCATAGAATCTTCAGCTCGCCTTCCTTTCGCATACTTCTTTTTCGATGTTAAACTTATATCTGGGGTGAGGGGCCACCTTACTATTAGCATAGAATCTTCATGTCTTTTTGTTCCTCCTCCACCTCATCAAAAAATCCAAACAAAAAGCGAGGAAAGAGAAAAGCTTATATTTTCTCGAGAATCTATATCTGCTTAAACTCAATCTTATCTATTTAATTACCCTTTAATCATCGAGTTTCTAGAGAAAATAGGACTAAAAAGAGAAAAAAGGTAAATTATTTTGGTGGAGGAAATAATAAAAGTAGTATACATTTTGGAGGGGAAAAACATCAATCTCGAAGTATCTAATAATTAATGGTGTGATTGAGAGAATAAAAGCTTAAATTGAAATTCAATTCAAGAATGCATGACACATGACAAGATGAAAATAATGACAAACAAGGACCTCAAGAATGTGAAACCTCTTTATTTATCCACAGATTATTCATATCATTTGGTGTGAAAAAACTGTATTAAGAGAAGAGACAAAGTTGTAGACATTTCTTTTGTACTTGCATTATTCATCATTGTATGTCATTTTTCCATTGTATTAAACAAATTGGGTATTGACTTTAGCACTTAAACTATCCCAATCACACTTTTTTGTCGAGATATTTATGCCGTGCCACAATCTCTTTCTAGGTAATAATGGTCACTTGCGTTAGTGCTTTAATTTTTGTTGATTATTTTTTAATTGCCTTTAATATTGGTTGATTATTACACGTTCAATGGAAATGGGCGATAAGGCATACTTATTGGAAAGCATATGGACCCAACGGTTAGGCACACGTGTACACTTAGGAGCAAAACATGTGTGGGAATTAATTATTCCTTTATACAATAATTGAGTTACAAAACAAAAAATATAAATCTGAGTTACAAAACAAAAATTGTAGGTTAGAATCTATTTATTTTAGGTTTTGGAAGGTATTTGAGTACATTTTCAGTGTAATTAGTTTTTAGTCTAGATTTTTTTGGAATCGAGTTGCTAAAGTTTTTCAAGGTTCTGAATTTTGCTAAAGTTTTTCAAGACACTGAATCTATATACGCAGTCAAAAACTTATTTTAAACAATGAAATTTAACATTTGGTAAAAAAAATTCACAGGATTTTGACAAAAAACTTCAAAACATAATATGTTTAGACAATGTCAAACTATATAATGTAGTTTATGGAAATATGTATACACCTTAGAAATGAGTGAAAACATAATATTCTATCAATCTTGCATGAAAAGTATTCACCTCTATAGTGAGATCCCTACTTCATAGGGAAAGAAATTTGAAAGATGTCACTTAGATTGTTGCATTTGCTATGTTTTGAAGGGTTTTGGGGCATATTTTTTAGTCTAATTTGTCCATAATCTGGTAGGGATTTCTTGGAAGCAGAAATTTGAGTTGTAAAATAGGTTTTTCAAGGTGCTAAATCTATATATGTAGTCAAAAACCTATTTTAAACAACAAAAATTAAGATTTGGCCAAAAAATATTTCACAAAATTCCAACCAAAATCTTCAAAACATAACATGTTTAGACAACACCAAACTATATAATGTAGTTTATGGAAATATGTATACACCCTAGAAATGAGTGAAAGCATAGTATTATATCAATCCCCCATGAAGAATATTGACCTCTGTAGTGAGCCCCTACTTGATAAGGGAAGAAATTTGAAAGATGTCACTTGGAATATTGCATTTGCTAGGTTTTGGAGGGTTTTTGGGCATATTTCCTACTTGATAAGGGAAGAAATTTGAAAGATGGCACTTGGATTATTGCATTTGCTAGGTTTTGGAGGGTTTTTGGGCATAGTTTCCAATCTATTTTATCGAGAATCTAGTACGGATTTCTTGGAACCACAAGTTTGAGTTGTAAAATCTCCACAATCCGAGTGTGCAATAGATTTTTCAAGATACCAAATCTATATATGTAGTCAAAAATCTATTTTAATCAACCAAAATTAAGATTTGGCCAAAAAATTTTAGACCAAAAACCTTTAAAAACATAACATATTTAAACATTATATAATTTATAGGAATATATATACACCCTAAAAATGAGTGAAAACATAGTATTTTATCAATCCGACATGAAAAATATTCGCCTATGTAGTGAGCCCCTACTTGATAGGGAAATAAATTTGAAAAATAACACTTGGATTATTGCATTATATAGTTTATAAGAGTATGTATACACTCTAGAAGTGAGTAAAAACACAGTATTTTATCAATCCCACATGAAAAATATTCACCTATGTAGTGAGCCCCCTACTTGATAGGGAAATTTTTTTTGAAAATTGACACTCGGATTATTTCATTATATAGTTTATGGGAATATGTATACACTTATTTCATTATATAGTTTATGGGAATATGTATACACCGAAGTGAGTGAAAACATAGTCTTTTATCAATCCCACATGAAAAATATTCGCTTATGTAGTGAGCTCCTACTTGATAGGGAAATAAATTTGAAAATTGACACATGGATTATCGCATTATATAGTTTATGGAAATATGTGTGCACCCTCAAAGTGAGTGAAAACATAGTATTTTATCAATCCCACATGAAAAATATTCACTTATGTAGTGAGCCCCTACTTGATAGGGAAATAGATTTGAAAATTGGCGCTTGGATTATTGCATTATATAGTTTATGGGAATATGTATACACCAAAGTGAGTGGAAACATAATAGTATTTTATCAATCCCACATGAAAAATATTCACTTATAGAGTGAGCCCCTACTTGATAGGGAAATAAATTTGAAGATTGACACATGGATTATAGCATTATATAGTTTATGGAAATATGTATACACCAAAGTGAGTGAAAACAGAGTATTTTATCAATGCCACATGAAAAATATTCACTTATAGAGTGAGCCCCTACTTGATAGGGAAATAAATTTGAAAATTGACACATGGATTATAGCATTATATAGTTTATGGAAATATGTATACACCGTCGAAGTGAATGAAAACATAGTATTTTATTAATCCCACATGAAAAATATTCACTTATATAGTGAGCCCCTACTTGATAGGGAAATAAATTTGAAAATTGACACTTGGATTATTGCATATAGTTTATGAAAATATATATATATATATATCGAAATAAGTGAAAACATAATATTTTATGAATCCCACATTAAAAAATACACTTGTAGAGTTAGCCCCTACTTGATAAGGAAATAAATTTGAAAGGTGACACTTGGATTATTGCATTTGCCATGATTGTTCGCCTGACGTGGACTTCGTTCCTCTTAGCGGGGAGAGATGGCTTGAGGGGTTTTGTCATGTCAATCGTTGAAATTCTTCTCCCCAGTGGGCAGAGCAATCAATACCAATCTCATACGAGTGAATGCCTTCCCCATGGGACCATGGGGTTAACTACGGAACTATGAGTATATAACATGAAAATAAACATTGGGCAAAACCCTAAACCCCAGGTCGCTAGTGAAGTAAAGAATGTGCCGTTGGTGGGGGTGGGGTGATTTTGTTCTATTTAGCATGGCCGGCGGATGTTCTCCATAACGTCTAAGGATGGACATAGCAGCCATCACCATCATCATGGTCACTAAATCATGCACGCCCCGCTAAACGTAATTAACTATCTGCTAATTGGCCACCAGTGAGTATTATTACCAACTAGCACGCCTCTATTATTATGACTAATTTAATTAGAATATTTGGAGCAAAAGCAAAAGCGAGATGGACGATAAACACAACACAGACAGCCACTCCAGGACTGCGCAGCCATAGCCGCCACTCTTCAGCTCGTTATAATTATAAGTGTGAGCGTTTTGAAGGTGCTGCGTTCATGGGCGAGGCAGTACAATGATGGATTGACGGCACGTCCCTAGATAGATCACAGAGAGACAGATAGATAAAGAAAGGCAGCTCAGCTCCACCCAGACTGGTGATCCGTTTGGAATAGTTGGACCGTGGATGGACGCCTTTTGCATTACGGATTTACAGTTTAAATTAATCGACTGCTTTAAGGAGGCGTGATAAACTCCGCGAGCCGTTCACACGTGAGTAAGAGGAGGCCGAGGCGGGAGGTTGGAGGCGGAAGGGGAGTGAATCGCAGGCGAGGATGGGGACCAAGGACTAGGACTGCAACAGAGCAAAAAGATGAAAATAATATTATAAATTAAAAATGAGTGGCCAGCCAGCCAGCCAGGTACTGCAGGAGACACGGGAGAAATAAAGTTGGAGCCACTGTACTTGTTTGCACCTTCAGAAACCAAGTCTTTACTCCCAGGCTCTTATCAAATCACTGATGCAAATTGAACTATAAATACGTGTTCAACTCAGTGGCATGGCGCGTCGACATTGGCGGTAGTGAGGGGGAGAAAGAAATATAGAAAGAGTGAGAGAGAGGGTTTTGTTTGTTGTTTGAGACTTTGAGTCTTTGTTTATATTTGGTTGCTCTGGGATTCGATCTCGGGCCGGATTTGTTTGGGTTGTGATGAAGAAAATGGCGCTGGTTCGTGAAAGTTACGGCGTGAATGTAAGAGAATTTGATGGGCTGAGGGATGTTGAGCAAGTGGAAAGGCTGGAGAGGAGGTGCGAGGTAGGGCCGAGTGGGAAAGTCTCGCTATTTACAGACCTCATGGGCGACCCGATCTGTAGGGTCCGTCACTGCCCAGCTTATGCGATGTTGGTACGTTATCTTTTGTCTGGATATTATGTTCCCAGAGTTGCATTCTTTTTCATTTGCTTGCCTGGATCAACTTTGCTTTAACGGAAAGGCTATTATGCGGGCCTTGTAATGCTGATGCCATTTCCTGCAACGTTTCTTTGTCCTCTTGCCCAATTTATCAACTGCTTGCTTGCTGTAACATATTCAGGTTGGCCTATATTTCGATGATTGGGCTACTAGACTCTGATTTTTGTTCTAGCTGGCGGGTCTTTGACAGTGGACAGACATCCAACATGTGTATATAGAAAAATAGCATTTCTAAAACGGAAAAACGAGCGGTAGCGGTTTCAAACTTTCTGCACTGATTAACGGCTTTGCTTGTTTCTGTGCGTTCTTAATGGTGGCAGGTTGCTGAGTTCGGACCTGAAAGAGAAATCGTGGGGCTCATCCGAGGTTGCATCAAGACAGTTGCATGCGGGAATAACAAATCTTTGGAGGGCAATAATGTTGCCAGTCCAGTTCCAGTTTACACCAGGATGGCTTACATTCTTGGCCTCCGCGTATCACCGAGCCACAGGTATGGATTAGAGCTGTGCAACAGATGCTCTTCTTTAATTCTTCTGGCGACAGATGATTTTCTTTAATTCTTCCGGCAACAGATGCTTTTCTTCAACTTTTCTTGCTGGGAGACGATCTTTCGTGTCTTTTCTTTGAGTTTTGCAGACGATCTTTAATCGTTTTTTCTTATCTTTGGGTTTTGGAGACGATCTTTAATGGATTTTTCTTATCTTTGGGATTTGCGACGATCTTTAATGGATTTTTCTTATCTTTGGGTTTTGAGGACGATCTTTAATGGATTTTCTTTGGTTCTTGAATTGTGCAGACGGATGGGAATTGGTCTGAAGCTAGTAGTGAGACTCGAACGTTGGTTCAAGGAGAATGGAGCCGAGTATGCTTATATGGCCACTGAGAAAGACAACGAGCCGTGCATAAAGCTTTTCTGTGAGAAATGCAATTATATTAAGTTTCGAACACCGGCCATACTGGTTCAACCGGTTCATGCGCACTCCAAGCGCATTCGTTCCGGTGTCAAAATCCAGAAGCTGGACGTAGCTCAAGCAGAGGCTCTGTATAGAACCTATCTGGGAACCAGAGAATTCTTTCCCCAAGATATCGATGTCATCCTAAAAAACCGTCTGTCCCTGGGCACTTGGGTCGCCTTTCCTCAAGGGGAAGAATGGCCCAAAGACGGAGGAAGGTCTGTACTCCCTGGTTCTTGGGCTGCTCTAAGCGTCTGGAACAGTAGCGATGTGTTCAAGCTGGAAGTGAAGGGAATATCAATAATTAAATGCATGTACGCTGCCACAACTCGCTTCTTGGACAGAGCTTTTCCTTGGCTCAAGATCCCCTCAATTCCAGACGTATTTCATCCCTTTGGCCTGCATTTTCTCTATGGACTGCACGCAGAGGGACCCAAAGCGCATAAGCTAATGAAGGACCTCTGCCAGTTTGCACACAATTTGGCCAGTGAGAAAGGATGCAGACTGGTTGCCACGGAAGTGGGCAGTTGTGACCCTCTGAGGTCTAGCATTCCTCACTGGGCCTGCTTCTCCTGCCCTGAAGACTTGTGGTGCATAAAGAAGCTCACAGATCACAACGCTGGCGATGGCGAATGGACTAAATCGGCCCCGGGGCTTACTCTTTTTGTTGATCCCAGAGATTTCTGATCAAGAAAGCGCTCGCGCTCGCGCTCTTCTTCTTCCCTGTCATCGAGCAGGAGGAAGAAGAGGGTGTCCGTCGTTGTAACTGTCTAACGATCATTTAAATTTCCCGTAATTAAACCAAGTTTTAATTTTACACATTTTTTATTTTCTCTCTATTAAAATTTATGTTTTATTTTTTTCCCAACTCTCTAACGATCATTTAAATTTCCCGTAATTTAAATTTTAAACCCAGTTCCAATTTTATACATTTTTTTTTTCTCTATCAAAATTTATGTTTTATTTTTTGCGAAATAAACCGGCGGTAATAACAGTCCAAAACATTTTTTGCGAAATAAACCGGCGGTAATAAGAGTCCAAAACGGCCAAGATTTGGCAATGGCAGTTTCGTTTCGAAATTTAATCGTACGGGTTAAACTCAATAGTTGCAAAGTAGACATGATGAAAAAATAAATATGACTATTAATTTTTTTTCGCGATAAGTTGAAATTGGGTATATTGTCGGTTAGCTTTAATGTTAGATGGAAAATTGTGTATCTAAATATTATTACTAGGATATGTTGACATTGAACTTCTTTAAGATACTTTGAAAGAGTTTAATTCTCTTAAACGTAACTCTTATTTTCAAAGCTTTCTCTCATATTTCAACCTTATTTATTAAAATTAATTATATTACACTTATTTATTAAAATGAATTATATTACACTTTGTCCACTGAGCTTTAAGTCTCTTAAAAATAACTCTTATTTTCAACACTTTTCATCATATTTCAACTTTATTTATTAAAATTAATTATATCACACATTTGTAAACTCAAGCAGTTTATTTCATTGCAATATAGTTTATTTAATTGTTAATTTTAATTATGACCCTAAAATAAAATAATTATATCTATATCCAACGCTGATAGGGCAGAGTGCCAAGTCCGGCAGACGCTAAATATGGTGAGAGTGGGAATTGGTGGGATTCCTTTTTGCACTTTGTAAGGGCTAATAGAGTTAAAAAGAAAGGGAGGATGTCGTTTACGGAGAGTCGGTCCGCATGCGTGTAAGTAATATGCTTTTTTCGGAACGGGTCGTGGATGCTTCTAAGAATAAATAGTAAGAGTGGATTCGAGAAAAACATGACATTCTTCTTATCTTATACATCTATAATGGGAGACAACATTATTGTCCCACCTCACCTCCCTTCCCTCCCAATTTTTGTCCTTTCTCTTTGGTTATGTTTAATTTTATTATTAAGTGGGCTGATGTTTACCAACAAAAATCTATATAATATGGGTTTGGGGTAATCATGGATGATGCTGTTGGGCACCCGTGTTCTTTGAATAATCTTTTGTGCTTCTTTATAATATTGTTATTAGTTATGTTGTGTTTTTGGCCCACATACACAATCTATAAATAATATGAAGTTTGATTTAAATTCGATATGTAGCGACAATTAATTTATTATTTTTGTCATCGTGATTAGTTAAAGTTCAAACACGATAGAGTATCGTTTTGGTATATTGGTGTTTATAGCTGCTGCCACTTAATGGGGTATCATTTTGCACTTTTGGCATTTGTAGATGCACATTAGAGAGCCAAGCGATTTGACTCGATCAGAATCTTTGAGCCACTCTGCTCGGATCTTAAGGCTTCACACCATTGTTTTGGGCAGGTCTTCACACTTGAGGGATCTTTAAGCCACTTTTTAGGCTTTCAAATCAACTTTTACAATATAAACTATCGATTTTAAGATATGAGGCATTTATACATTAAGTAAAACAATACAAGTATAAAATCAAATGATCTGATTTCTGAAATATAAGTATAGAATCAAATGATCTGATTTCTAAAATATATTTTTTGATTATTTATTATAAAATTTTAAGTATTCCTTTTAATATCAAATTGTATTTAAGAATTATATATTAATTATGAATGTAAAATTTCATAATTATAATTATATATATATATATATAAAATAAATTAATTTATCATTGAGTCATCCATGTCATCATTGTAAGGATAAACAATCATCACTTTGATTGGGAAGCAATAACATTATTTAGATAATATGTCAAACAAAAAAATTAAATAATTTTTGTGCTCATTTATTTTGGTTGGTTCTTTCTAGGTGGAAGTTAAAACTATATTTTTATTGTATTTTATTTATTTATTTTATTTTATTTTATTTATTTATTTATTTATTTTTATTTTATTATTATTATTATTATTATTATTATTATTATTATTTTATTTTATTTTTATTTTTTTCCGTCGGTTATTGCTAGTATGGCAATTTGGAGATTTTAAACTTAAGCATTTTTTATTTTTTTATTTTATTTTTATTTTGGTTCTTCCTAGGGTGGAAGTTAAAGCTATATTTTTATTGTGCCTATTTTTTTTGGGTTATTGCTAGTATGGCAATTTGGAGATTTTAAACTTAAGTACTTTATGTTTAATCATCAAGTGTTTTGTAATGGTCGATTGAGTACTCCAACTAGAAATTTTAATAATTAGATAACTATTTTTTATTTTTTATTTCTCTTTAATGTGTGATCATCAAGAATTTTGTAATGGTCGATTCAGTACCTTAATTAGAATTAGTATGAAGTAGTTATGTAAAACAATATAAGTATAAAGTCAAATGATCTGATTTCTAAAATATATTTTTTGATTATAAAATTTTAAGTATAAAATTATAAAATCAATATATATATATATATATAAATTTATCATTGAGTCATCCATGTCATCATTGTAAGAATAAACAATTATCACTTTGATTGGGAAGCAATAACATTATTTAGATAATATGTCAAACAAAAAAAACTAATTAATTTTTGTGCTCATTTATTTTGGTTCTTTCTAGGTGGAAGTTAAAGCTATATGTTTATTGTATTTTATTTATTTAATTTAATTTAATTTAATTTAATTTATTTATTTATTTATTTATTTATTTTTATTTTATTTTTTTTTCGGTTATTGCTAGTATGGGAATTTGGAGATTTTAAACTTAAGCAATTTTTTTTTTTTTTTTGGTTCTTCCTAGGGTGGAAGTTAAAGCTATATTTTTATTGTGCCTTTTTTTTTGGGTTATTGCTAGTATGGCAATTTGGATATTTTAAACTTAAGTACTTTATGTTTGATCATCAAGTGTTTTGTAATGGTCGATTGAGTACTCCAACTAGAAATTTTAATGATTAGATAACTATTTTTTATTTTTTATTTCTCTTTGATGTGTGATCATCAAGAGTTTTGTGATGCTTGATTCAGTACCTCAATTAGAATTAGTATGAGGTAGTTATGTATCTAGCAAGTTGACCTATGATATAACCATTGCAACACTAAGTGGGTGTTGTGTCAACATACATTATTTAAATAAGCTAATCTATTCATATGTGGACTTTCAAGAATATTCTAGAGGGGCAAAATCCATATGTGAACTTTCAAAAATATTCTAGAGGGGAAAAATCCATATGTGGACTTTCAAAAATATTCTAGAGGGGCAAAATACTAACCCTATAGTTGGGGCATCTAAAATTCCTAACCATAACCCTAATTATTATCATGGATGTAATAATTGAGATGTGAGAGAAGAAGTATTTTTTGTTCTTATTGTATAGATTTTTTATTCCATAGCTTAGTATAATATATGAATGAGATATAAAAAAATATCATACAAATAAGTCAATTTTGATTTGGCTTAACACTAGCTACATTTATTGTATTCCATAGGGAGTCAATATTTATTTTCATTTTCAATTATGTCTTTGCAAACAATCCACTAGGTGAGTTGGTTATTTGCAATAATTGGAGGTTATGGGGTCAAACCTACCCACTTATCTATGTTCACAGTGTTATCCTATATCAATTCTATGATGGGGGTTGTGAAAGTCTTGGAACTGCTTCATGGGTACAATAACCCATAGTTCAAAGGGATTTGACTAAATCCTCATAAGAGAATAAACTTCCTATTTAGGAAATGATTAAAAAGAAAAGAAAAGAACAAGACACAATCCTCATTTCTTTATCGAATTTTCCACATAAATTTTCAAAAATACATCTTGTATTTAATTCTCTGACGGGGGTTGTGAAAGTCTTGCAATTGCTTCATGGGTACAATAACCCATAGTTCAAAGGGATTTGACTAAATCCTCATAAGAGAATAAACCTCATATTTAGGAAATGATTAAAAAGAAAAGAAAAGAACAAGACACAATCCTCATTTCTTTATCGAATTTTCCACGTAAATTTTCAAAAATACATCTTGTATTTATTATATTAATAACACATATTTTACTGTAATAATAATCTCTTATTGTTCTTATTTAATTGTAATATCAAACATAATATACTTATAATATTATATACTAATTATAAATCTAACCATTTTATTTTACAACCATATAAAATTTGTCACAAAAAAGTATTGAATATCCATCCATAATAATTTACAAGTTACATGATCTTATCCCATACTATTCAATTAAAAATTTAAAAAATATATCATATTTCTACAAATTTAACAACTCATTTATTTATTCATTTTCATTTTGTTACAATTAATGTTTTTTAATCATAAATATGAGTTTCTCAAAATAAACAATAATATTTTAATGTAGTACTCTTACCATATTGATAGTTTCTCTATTATTTTTCTCTACCCAAAAGCAATAGTCTTATTAATAGTGTCTAAAAAAGTTGTTTGTAGAAACCCATAATGATTTAAAAAATTATTTTAATAATAATTTTATCATCTAACTCGTCACACTCATAACATAAACATAATCACTCACATCATTATAATAGATAAATTAAGGAACGAATGAATATCTATATCTATATCTATATATATATAAAGAGAGAGAGTGTGTCTTATTAATAGTATCTAAAAAAGTTGTTTGTAGAAACCCACAATGATTTTAAAAAACCATTTTAATAATAATTTTATCATCTAAGTTGTCACACTCATAACATAAACATAATTACTCACATAATTATAATAGATAAATTAAGGAATATATATATATATGTGTGTGTGTGTGGGGGGGGGGGGGGGGGGGGGGCATGCAATATAGCATAAAACTTACATGGTTTGCAACTTTTTACATATTTTAAAATCGAAATAATGATAATTCATTATACTCTAACTTAATAAAATTAACTAAAATATCTAGCTTTTAATTATTAAATACAATATAGATATAAATATCTATTACATATTTCACCCTGTAAACGTTATTAGACTAGTTGAGTAATCTGATTCTGCACTAAATCATCTTCAATGTAGAAATTGATGTGTAGATTCAAAACTGCTCATGAAATTTACTAAATCACAAGACTTGAAGCTACTCTACTAATCTGCATAAGTTAATTCACCATCTAGAACACAAATCATAGACATGCAAAAGGAAACATCACAAATGCACAAAGATTTATCTAGGGGAAAGCAACTTCTCAATACCCATTACTATCTATATTACATTAATCACAGAATAGAGATGAAATGCATATGTGTGCTCAAGCTTGAGCAGACCCTACAAGTGTATAGTCTATCCCTTTGCCTAACTGACTGACTCTGGCCAACACTTAGCCAATTTTCAAGCCCTCCAAGCTCTTAATTCCTTGCATTATTCCTCTGGGAATTACCACCCTATTAATTTGGAAATTCCGTCATATGGATTATGCAATTCCTTTAGGTCCTTCCTTTGACTTCATGCGCCATCTGTACACTTCGGAACAATCTACAATTAATAGTACATTACCTTGGAATATCCATCTCAACTGGGTAACTCGAATTCTCTGCATGCATGAGCTAATTTAGGTCGATTGGTTAGTTAACTTGTTGATCACTGAGTGTGATTGAAGTTCCATTTCCACAAATTTCCCTCCACTAGTTCTTATGATAGTTAGAACTAATTAAACTGACAATAACTCAAATTAACTGAAATAGATAGCTATAAATTAGCAATTAAATATACTGAACTAAATTCAAGCTCCCCTGACTCGAATTAATTGAGTTAACTAAGTGACAAGTTCCATGTCACCTCAGTTAACTACCTCCAATATTTTTTCTGAAATAGAAATTCAAATTTTCTCTAGGTTGACCAAGGCAAAGTCAAACTAAGATTTTCTTGTTGCATTTTCAACACTCCCTCTTAGCAAGAAAGGGATTATCAACCACCCCTATCTTGCACCTATGGAATGTACTACATGCAACACCTCTCATTGTTGCTACTGCAATTGCAAAATTGGCAACTGAGAAGCATACAAAAAAAAATTACTGAATCAACTGTGTTTGCAACTGTCTACTGGGAAAACGATGTTGTTGTTGAATCTGCTACTGAGCCTCCTACTTTGTTGTCAACACTCCTCTACACTCCTCAGTGATATAGGATGCTTTCGCTTATAGATGTATGAAAATAATCACATGTAAAACTGCAGCTTAACATAGAATTTAATGTGCACACAAGAACAGAAGAAGAAGACGCGCATAAAAACATGAAGGAAGACACAAAGACTTGATAATAGAGTTCGTCCAACTTAGACTACATCTCCGGGCCCTGCTCGAAGAATGGGGAGGCCTTTATATTAAATGGCATGAAAAGAAGAGAATTACAATCATCAACTGCATACAAGAGGCTTATACCTCCATTTTGAAAGACAATTGTGAAATGGAGATCTCAAATGGAGAAATGGGCAGCACCAATGCGTCCGTGGCATCGAAAGGGGATGAAAGCATCTAAAACTTGTCCAAAACAGACAAAATGCACTATCGGCCTCCTGGAAGCTCCTTGCCTCGAACAACGTGCTGAGAAATCGTCTCTCCCGTCTGTTTTC
Organism: Pinus tabuliformis; assembly: GCA_031772625.1. Taxonomy (NCBI): domain Eukaryota; kingdom Viridiplantae; phylum Streptophyta; class Pinopsida; order Pinales; family Pinaceae; genus Pinus; species Pinus tabuliformis. Next base: position 1,097,664,604 of record CM062805.1, read on the forward strand.
CAATCGTTGGGCTTTATATGTGTCATTTAGGACAAAATCCGCTTAAATCGGGGCTGTCTGGTTCAAAATAGAGGCCGATGGAGTAGAAGGATCGGTGGGCACAACTGACCCTTAAAAATAGCCTCTTTATCATTGTAGCGATAAAATACCAAAAACCCCGAAAAAACACTAAAATCTGGAAAAAAACCATTTACCTAGATTTCAAATTTATTAAATCGGGCTTATATTCTTATTAGGTCCAAGCCTGATATTGAAATCGCAAGTCACGGAGGTCCAAGGCCCTGTATATCGAGGAACTTTGACGATTGTCGATTGCTGATATCGGCATTGTCTGATCGCACCCCTGATCGCCGATGCCGATTACCCCAATATCGCCGACACCGATTTCACTGACCTAATTGCCCTCCGATCCCCTGTCCAATCTAATCGAAGATTGTTGATCGGGGGTTCTGCTGCACTCCTTAAGTTTGCCCCTTTGGATGTGCCAATTGTGATTTTTTCCTTTTAGGCTTAAAAGTCCATTTTTAAAGGAAAATGCCTCATTTTCCTAGGGAACAAAGCAACCTTCTTTCCGCGATAACTTCATCATCTGGACTCAGATTGAAGTGTTGTTCACGCCATTGGAATCAGGATGACAAGATCTACGCTCTAGTCCTTGGTTGACTTCATTCTGAGCACTTTGATTTTGGAGCTTTTTTTTCATGCCATTGTTTCTGAAGATCTACCTGGATCAATCCTCCCCATTGAGGAGCTTTTGGAGCACCAAAATCTTTTCATTTGTCAATTGGCAAGTGAGGGAATTGTTCCCTCACCTTTTCCTTCTCCAACCATTTGGCCTTACTGGGGTGCATTCCCATAAAACCCACTCGAAGGTATTCCACATCTCTTCGCTGTGAGGTCTTGGTTCTTCTGTCGAGGATGATGTCTTCAGGAAACTCATCAAGATATTCTGGTGCAAAATCATTGATTGTAGGAACTGTTCCCACCTCATCAGTGTCCATGATCAAAGGTGGTTCATACAGCTTTAGGTTCTCCACATTCACTACTGAGTACATTTGCATATATACTGGCAAGTCAAGATGAAAGGCATTGTTCCCAATCTTCTCCAAAATGGTAAATGGTCCATACCAGATTGGTCGCAACTTCTTTCCTTCTCCCTTCATCCTGTCTTTGTTGATGTGGAACCACACTTTGTCGCCTACTTGGAATTGATGGTCGACTCGGTGTTTATCATGTCGAGCCTTGTAATGGGCTTGACTTTCTCCAACTGCTCTTGCACTGCTTGGTGAATCAGTTGGATTCGCTGAATGAACTGCTGAGCTTTGTGCCTATCATTACGTCCAGTGGAGCCATCTTCCCTTCCAAAGACCATATCAAAAGGGTCCTTTGGTAGGTAACCAAAACATGTCTCAAATGGTGAACGCTACGTAGATGAATGCATTGCTCGGTTATAGGAATGTTGTACATAGGGGAGGTGTTCATCCCACAACTTGGGATGTTTCCCACAATAGCCTCGTAATAAGTGTACCACGGTACGGTTTACCACCTCTGTCTGTCCATTAGTCTGCGGATGAAATGCCGTGCTTCTTTTCAATTTGGTGTCCATCATCCTCCACAAGCTGGTCCAAAACTCTCTGAGAAAGTGAGAGTCCTGATCTGACACAATTGATGTGGGTAATCCAAAGTGGACCCAAACATGCTGAAAGAAAAGAGAAGCAGTCTGCTCTGCAGTAATATGCTTTTTACAAGGCATAAGAATACACATCTTGCTAAAATGGTCAACGACAACATACAAATAGTCGTGACTCTTCCTAGACAAAGGAAAACCTCCTACAAAGTCCATTGACATACTTTCCCATGGATGACTCCGAATAGGGAGTGGTGTGTAGAGCCTGAATTTTCTATTAGAGGGCTTTGAAACACAACACATCACACAACCCTTTACACAGCGAGTCACAATGTTTTTCATATGAGGCCAAAAACAAAATCTTTGTACATGCCATAAAGTATTTTTGACACCAAAGTGTTCAGACACAAGAGAGGTGTGGGCCTCTCGAATTACATGTACTCTTTCCCCTATGGGAATACACAATTTACCAAGGTGATACAACCGTTTACCCTGCAAGTGATAGTTGTCCACCTGTGAACCATGGCTTAGTTTTGCATAAACCTCCTTATAGTCATCATCGTTAGCATATTGTTCAACATAACTTTCAAAAGATAACGAAGCATTATGCAAAATAACAGAAGCAGAAATAGGAGGGCGAGATAGCATATCGACCACTTTATTGCTAGTGCCCTTCTTATACTTTATTACCAAATGAAATTGTTGAAGAAAGCCCATCCACCTAAAATGACGAGATTTCTGCAACTTGGTTTGTGACTGAAGGTATTGCAAGGGCTGATGATCTATATGGATGATGGTCTCCTTGCCGATCAGGTAGTGTTTCCACTTTTTCACACTCTGCACCAAGGCATAAAGCTCCTTGTCATAAGTGGGATAGTTTATCATAGCTTGAGAAAACTTCTCAGAATGGTAACAAATCGGCTTCTTTTGTTGCATCAGTATAGCTCCCATGGCATAACCACTGGCATCGGTTTCGATCTCAAATGGCTATTGGAGATCGGGTAAGGCTAAGATTGGCACGGTGCTGATTTTTTCCTTCAATGTTTCGAAGGAATTCTGTTGTCTTCCGCCCCATTGGAAGACCTGTTTCACACTTGTCAATGTGTGCAAAGGTGCTGTAATAATAGAGAAATTAGCAATAAATCTTCTCCAATACTGGACTGCACCTAAAAATCTACGGACCTCGGTTACACTAGTAGGCTTAGGCCAATTTAAAATTGCTTCAACTTTAGAGGGATCAATTTTAACTGACCATGGCCAACAATATGACCTAGGTAACCTAAAGAGGTTTTCCCGAACTCACACTGAAAATTTTACAAAGAGTTTTTCCTTTTTCAATACATCAAGCACTTTCTTTACATGACACACATGCTCAACCCAACTCTTACTAAAGACAAGTATGTCATCTAAATATACAAGAACAAATTCATCAATGAAAGGCCGAAAGAGATCATTCATAACCCTCATAAAAGTGGTTGTAGTGTTGCAAAACCCGAATGGCATCACCATCCATTCGAACAACCCCTATTTGGTCTTGAAGGTGGTTTTCCACACATCCTGCTCTGCGATTCAGACCTGGTGGTAGCCACTGTGCAAATCCAACTTGGTGAAATAAAAAACATTCTTTAATTGATCCAATAAATAATCTATGCATGTAAGGGGATAGTGATTTTTCACCGTGATCTTGTTTAGAAAGTGGTAATCCACGCACATCCTCCAAGTGCTGTCTTTCTTTGGGACTAAGACAATTGGCGAGCCACACGGAGAGGTGCTCGGCCTGATGACCCCTTGGTCCAACAATTCCTACACTTGTTTCTTGATTTACTCCATCTCAATAGTCAACATTCTGTACATGCCAATATTTGGCAGAGGAGCATCATGTTGCAGATGGATTTCATGTTGGATTTCCCTCTTTGGAGGTAATCCCTTCGGTTCCTGAAACAACTCATCATAATTAGAAATTAACTCAGCTAATTCCTGTTTATGTTCCTAATCGCAGCCCTGGAAAGCATCAGTGAATTCTACCTCTTTTTCCCTTACAACCATAAGCATGCATCCTTTACTGGAATTCACTAGTCTTTTCATTTGTCCAGCGCTTACAAGGCTGGCATTGATTTTATTTTGATGAGCCCTTACTATATATTCTACCCCATCTTTTGTGATATGGTATTTGTTTTCATGATGGAAAAAGACTACCTTTCTATCATACAGATATGGGCTTCCTAACACCATGCCACAATATCCAATGGTATTACATCCATTTCTACTTCATCTACTAGCTTAGAAGCGATCATAAATTTGAGTTTACACTGCTGGGTTACATTCAGTTTTGCTTTATCATGTATCCATCCCAGTGGGTAAGGTTTCGGGTGTGGTTTTGTTTCTAAGCCGAGTTTCATTACCATGGATTCTGCAATTAAGTTTGCTTGGGACCCAGTATCAAACAAAGTTTCAACTTTAGTGTGATTTACAACAAATCTAATATGAAACATTTCAATTCTTTTTCAGTCATTAGAAAGGGACTCATTTATAGAACTGGTGCCTTCATGCGATTCAGAATTAACATGAGGTGTAAGAGTACCTTTTGTTCCTACTGTTAAGATCAACGCTTCATCTCCCAAATCCCATCCAAGGTCTTGCTACGCCGCTACCACTGTCTTCTGCTTCCCTTTTCCTCCATACTTCTTTGGACACTTTTCTCGGTGCTGCTTCCAATAGTGATTGTCATCATGGCCTTCCTTCTTGCGGTGATTGCAATAAGGCTACTCTCCTTCTTTGGCTGTTGCTGTTTTCTTCTCCTTCGCTTTACATTTCGCTTTGGATTTTCCATTGGGAGGTTTGAACGGTGGCTTTCTGGATTGATCATCTCTTTCATTTTTCCCCTGTTCTCAATATGAATTGCTTTTACACTGGCTGAATCAATTTTGGTTGGTTCAAACAACAATAATGAATGTCTAATATAACTACGCAATGAGCTAATATACTTAGTTACAACTTCAGGTGTATCAATTGCGATACCCAAATTCAGTGCTTGCTTTCTAAATTCTTCTGTAAAACTATGAACATCTTGCCCTTTTCCTTGCCTTAAATATTGCCAATTCATCAAAGCTTTTTGCTTGTATCCTAAGGGATAAAATTTTTCCTTTAACGCAAAAATAAAATCAGGCCATGGGGAAAAGAGTTTACCCACATTCTTACTGCTCTTCAATTTTCTCTCCCACCAAACGAGAGCGGTGCTGCTCAGCCATAGAGAGGCTAGCTAGATCTTTGCCTCGTCCTCCATGATCTGTTGAATCCTGTAGTAGACCTCAATCTGCATAATCTGATTATTAAGCTTCTCTGCATTACTTTTACCATTAAACATAGGAAGATCAAATTTAACATCTAATTTAAAGAAGGGTTTCTTAGATGCATCCTTTGAATTTCTACGATTATGGTGGTGAGAGGAAGGAGAACCTTCACTCCCAGAAGGAGAAGGAGGGGGTTCTTCTCCACCATTCCCATGTGTTGAACCTTGTCCTTCTGGGTTTCTCTCTTTTGCTTTCTCCAGCCTTAAAACCAGCTGACTAATATTCTCTGCCATTAAATAGAAGATCTTTCTGAAATTACGCTCCTCTTCAAGATGAGCCTTGTCTTTTGCCATGTTTCTCCTTCGAGGTGCACGCCCTGCTTCTGGATCGAAAGGTTCTAGTTCCCCTTCGCCTCTCTGAAGCCTGTTTCTTGTTAGCATACAAACATGCAATTCACATCTAAAAAGCCTTGCTCTGATACCACTTGATCCATGATGCTTTCGCTTATAGATGTATGAAAATAATCACATGTAAAATTGCAGCTTAACACAGAATTTAATGTGCACACAAGAACAAAAGAAGAAGACACACATAAAAACATGAAGGAAGACACAAAGACTTGATAACAAAGTTCATCCAACTCGGACTACGTCTCTGGGCCCTACTCGAACAATGGGGAGGCCTTAATATTAAATGGAATGAAAAGAAGAGAATTACAATCATCAACTACATGCAAGAGGCTTATACCTCCATTTTGAAAGATGGTTGTGAAATGGATATCTCAGATGGAGAAATGGGTAGCACCAATGCATCTGTGGCGTCAAAAGGGGCTTAAAGCATCTAAAACTTGTCCAAAATAGACAAAATGCACTGTCAGCCTCCTGGAAGCTCCCTGTCTCGAATAGCGTGCTGAGAAATCCTCTCTCCCATCCGTTTTCCAATCGCTGGGCTTTATATGTGTCATTTACGACAAAATCTTCTTAAATTGGGGTTGTCTAGTTCAAAATAAAGGCCGGTGGAGTAGAAGGATCGGTGGGCACAATCGACCCTTAAAAATAGCCTCTTTATCAATTGTAGCAATAAAATACCAAAAACCCCGAAAAAACACTAAAATCCGGCAAAAAACCATTTACTTGGATTTCAAATTTATTAAATCGGGCTTATATTCTTATCGGATCCGAGCTCAATATCGTAATCGCAAGTCTCAGAGGTCCAAGGCCCTGTATATCGAAGAACTTTGATGACTGCTGATCGCCGATATTAGCGTCGGCTGATCGCACCCCTGATCGCCGATGCCGATTACCTCAATATCATCGACACCGATTTCACTGACTTGATCGCCCTCCGATCACCGATACGATCTAATCGGAGATCACTGATCTGGGGTTCCACTGTGCTCCTTAAGTCTACCCCTTTGGATGTGCCAATTGCGATTTTTGCTTTTTAGGCTTAAAAGTCCATTTTTAAAGGAAAATGCCTCATTTTCCTAGGGAACAAAGCAACCTTCTTTCCGCGATAACTTCATCATCTAGACTCGGATTGAAGTGTCATTCACGTCGTTGGAATTAGGACAATGAGATCTACGCTATGGTCCTGGGTTGACTTCATTCTGAGCAATTTGATTTTGGAGCTTTTTTTCATGCTATTGTATCTGAAGATCCACTTGGATCACTCAGTATCTGACTGACACTATTCCTCCTGCTACTAATATTGTGGGCCTGTTATGAAACCAGCTCAAGAAAAGATAGAAAAGAGAGATCAACGCCTTAGAATTCAGCCTCTTCGAGGGGGCAACCTCCTTTACATTACATAAATGAACAATTCTTGGATGATACAAATGACAAAACCTCCTTTCTATATATAGGAGTCTAAGGAGTCACAATATAATCCAGCCGACCTAACAATAATAATATAAAGCCACAAAAATAACAATAGAGGGATTCTATGGGGCACAGAAATAACAATATGGGGGTAATAGGGGCACAACAATATAAATAAGGGGTATAACTACAATAGTAATGGGGTAATCACTAGTATTATAGGGACCCAACATGCCCCTCTCCTTCAAAAAAGTGTTGTCCTCAACGCTTGAGTAGTTCTGGATACTTCTGCATAAAATTCTCATCCTCCCATGTGGAATCTTCAGCGGATAAGTTCTTCCACTTGATAAGATACTCTGAAATTGATCGATTTCGTAGCTGTCGAGTTCTTGTTTCTGTGACTGCTTCCGGTTCCAATATAATTTTTCCTTCCTCGTCAAGTTCTGGCAATATTGTTTGAACTGGGAGCTTGTCGCCTATAACCTTCTTTAAACATGAAACATGGAAAACTGGGTGCAATCGAGAAGCTGCAGGAAGCTCCAATTTGTATGCCATAGTACCAATCTTTTCCAACACCTTGTACGGACCATAATACTTTGGTGATAATTTATTATCCTTCTTAGCTTGCTTTAGGGACATTTGCTTATATGGTTGTAGCCGTAGGAATACCCAATCACCTACATCAAAACTTCTTTCACTGCGATGTTGATCTGCCTGTTGTTTCATTCTATTTTGTGCCAACACGAGGTTATCCTTTAAGAGTTGGAGGACTTGTTGTTGATGTTCGATGTGATGTTCCACTGCCTGAACCTTAGAATTTTCTCTTAAATATGATGTGATGGATGGTGGTTGATACCCATAAAGTGCCATAAATGGGGTCATTTTTGTTGCTGTATGGAAGGAAGTGTTATACCACCATTCAGCCAGAGGCAACCATTTGACCCATTGTGTCTGTTTATCAGATACAAAGCAACGAAGATATCCTTCCAAACATTTGTTTACTATCTCAGTTTGCCCATCAGATTGAGGATGATAAGATGAGCTATGAGCTAACTGAGTACCAAGACAAGAAAATAATTCTGTCCAAAAATTTCCAGTGAAAATGGGATCTCTGTCACTTACAATAATCTTTGGGTTTCCATGTAGCTTTTGAACTGTTTCCATAAATGCAGTAGAAACTGTACTGGCTTTAAATGGATGTGATAATGCACAAAAGTGTGCATACTTGGTAAGTCTGTCAACTACCACCATGATGACACTCTTTCCCTCAGACTTGGGTAAACCTGTGATAAAATCCATTGAAACCTCCTCCCAACGTTGGCTTGGAATGGATAAAGGTTGTAATAGACCCGGTGTCTTAATTGTTTCAACTTTATTTTGTTGGCAAACCAAACATTCCGCCACAAACTTTTGAATATCTGATTTAAGGCCATCCCAAAAAAATTCCTTCTTAACCCTGTGGTAAGTTTTTAAAAATCCTGAGTGCCCTCCTAAGGGAGAAGTGTGCAATTCCATAAGAATCTTTTGTTTTAGCTGGGAATTCTTACAGAGGTATAAGCGATCTTTGTACCATAACGAATCATTTTTCCAGCTAAATGTATCAGAAGTACTGGAATCTTGTTGTAGCTTTCGAATAAGTGCCCACACTTCTTCGTCATTCTTCCATTCCTCCTTTGCTTCGTTTATCCAATCTGGTTGGATAATAGAAATGGCACACAACAATGCTTCCACATCCTCATCCTTTCTTGAGAGTGCATCTGCCACCACATTTTGCTTCCCTTTTTTGTAGATGATTTCAAAGTCATAACCCAACATCTTTGTGACCCACTTTTGTTGCTCTTCAGAGGATAATCTTTGTTCTAAAAAGTATTTAAGGCTATCATGATCCGTTTTTACCTTGAAGTGTCTTCCCATTAGGTAGGGTCGCCATTTCTTAAGTGCATGGAGTATTGCCAACATTTCCTTCTCATAAATAGCTTTGCTTAAAAACTTTCCCTTGATTGGACGACTTTCAAAAGCAATGGGTCTTTCATCTTGCATTAGAACAACACCAATTCCATTTCCTGAAGCATCACATTCCACAATAAAGGTTTTTGTGAAGTCCGGTGTAGCTAAGACCGGTGCTTGGCACATTGCCTCTTTAAGATGTTCAAAGGCCTTTGTTGCTTCCGGAGTCCATGAAAATGAATCTTTCTTCAATAATGTTGTTAGAGGTGCTGCTATTCTCCCATAATTCTTAACAAACTTGCGATAATACCCTGTCAACCCAAGAAATCCTCGCAGATGCTTTATGGATGTGGGGATTTTCCATTCCTTAATGGCTTTAATTTTGCTAGGGTCTACCTTAACTCCTTCATGAGATACAATATGACCCAAATATTCCACCTCCTGGACTCCAAAGAAACATTTGGATCTTTTTGCATATAATTGTTTCTCCTCCAATAGTTGTAGCACCTTGTCAACATGTTCAACATGATCCTTCCAAGACTTGCTGTAGATTAGTATATCATCAAAAAATACTAACACAAATTTTCTAAGGAATGGTTTGAAAATTGAATTCATCAAACCTTGAAATGTTGAAGGTGCATTGGTAAGGCCAAAAGGCATGACCAAAAATTCATAATGACCCTCATGAGTTCTAAATGCCGTTTTCGGAATGTCTTCAATCTTCATTCTGATTTGATGATATCCCGAACGAAGATCCAACTTGGTGAAGTAAATTGATCCATGCAATTCATCCAGTAATTCATCAATGACAGGAATGGGGAACTTATCTTTAATAGTGAGCTTGTTGAGCTCCCTATAATCTGGACACATGCGCCATGATCCATCCTTCTTGTGCACCAATACTACTGGAGCTGAGAAAGAACTTTGACTCGGTTGAATTATACCAGCCTCTAGCATTTCTGCAACCATACGTTCAATTTCACTTTTTTGGACATATGGATATCTGTACGGCCTGATGTTTGGAGGAACACTTCCTGGAATCAGATGAATAGCATGATCATGATCACGCATAGGTGGGAGACCTTTGGGAGTCTCAAATACCTTGGAATGATTGTCCAGGACTTTTTGGAGATCTGGAGAAATAGATGATTCCAATGTGGAAACATCTAGCGAACATAATTGTGCAATTACACCTCTTTGCTCCTTTTTTAGAAGCTTTGTCATGCCATTAGAGCTGATTATCTTTCCTGGTTTCCCTGCAATACCCCTTAATTCAACTTCCTTTCCTTCCACAGAAAATTTCATGAAAAGTTCTTGAAAATTAAAAGCTATTGTACCCAAGGATTGTAGCCATTGGACTCCTAGTACAACATCAGCACCTCCCATTGGAATGGAAAGCATTGGGCTAGTCAATACATATTCTCCCATGGATAGCTTGATATTATGGCACTTTCCAGAACAATTTATTGTTCCTCCATTTGCAATCATCACTTGACACTCTGGTGCTGGATATAGGAAGCAATTCAATTCTTTTGCTACCCTACAATGAATAAAATTGTGGGTGCTTCCTGAATCAATCAACACTATTACCTTTTTCTTCTTGATTTGTCCTTCTATCTTGATGGTTTGAGGAGTGGTAATTTCCGCCAATGCATTACAAGATATGGTCGGATTTATTTGTTCTTCATCTAGGCTTTGTTCCTGGAATATATCCTCTTCTTTTGACCTTTCTTGCTCCTTTTCTTCTTCCTCTTCACAATCTATGTAGAATAATTTCTTCTCAGCACACTTATGACCCTTTGTGTATTTGCTATCACAATTGTAACAAAGCCCTTTTGCTCTTTTTTCTTCCAATTGTTGTGGTGTCAACCTTGTAGGTTGTGGAAGACTATGGGCAACAACACTTCCGTCTTTATAGTTGTGAATGGTATGCTTCCTAGTTGCCATAATTTTGCTTTCCATTTTTCTTGCTAACCTGAATGCCTTCTCTAATGAATCAGGTTCCCAAAGGCGCACATCATGTTGGATATTATCCTTTAAAGACCCTATGAACACATCAATCCTATGCTCCTCTGGAATATCTTTTACCCTTATGTTCAATTTTTGGAACTCCTCAATGTGCTCCATTATTGAACCCTTTTGTTTGAGACTTATCAATTGGCTAAAAAAAGTGTTGCTTTTTGTATCCTCATAATGTGCTATCAATTCTTCCGTAAAAATTGCCCAAGTGATAAATTGTTTACGAGAACAAAGCCATTGATACCATACAAACTGATTTGGTTCCAAATATAAAGTTGCCATACGTACCTTTTGTGTGTTTTGCACATTATTGAGATCGAAGAATTGCTCCATCTGTAATATCCATGTGGCGGGATCCTTGCCATCAAACTTCCTCATATCGATTTTTGGAACATGGTGAGTCTTCGATCCAACATTAGAGTCTATGGAATCATGATTAACATTTCTTTTGTTCTCATCATGAGTTTCCTTTAGTACTCTTTCACCCTTAGTGACCATTTCTTGTAGCAACTTATTCATATTTATCTTCAATTCTTCCATCTTATCATCCATGCCATCAATTTTAGCGTCCATGCCATTCACCTGAGCTTCCATGCCCTTTATCTTAGATTCCACGCCATTTATCTTAGCATCTGTTAGCTTTTGTGAGCGTGACATTTGTTGCACTTGTTCTTGTAATTTTGATATATCATGTAGCATTTCTTCCTCTTCTTCATGAGTCATGCTAGAGCTTTCAGGTTCCTTACTAGGTGTTTGCATTTTCTTTCCTCGGGGCATCAGTTACCGATAATAATGCTTTACTATGCCCTTTGAATTCCTTCAAACCAAGCTTATGCAAAAATTAAAAAAAAAACTACACACCTTTTTTTTACTTTGTAGAAGCCTGATATTGAATCTGATGTATCTCTGTAATTTCGAATCATCCAGTTCTGAAATTGTGACCTGTAGTAGCCTTCTATGTCCTCTTTCCAATGCCACTAGTCTGATCCAAATTGGATTCTCCAAGAAAGAGTTATGCACAATCTCCCGCAGTGACCTGATTATAGACTAGTTCAGTAGAGCGAACTTGTATGAAGTTCCACGTGTCACTGTTTCAACCTTTGACTCTGAAAAATATATAAAAGAAAACTACAGTCCGTCCTCTTTCTGTACCTTCTTACGAAATTTCAATCCGATGCTCAGAGAGAAAGTTATGACGATTTTCCCTAGGTCACCTGTTTTGAGTGTAATTCAGGAGTCTGAAAAAAGACCAACTTCCTTAGATCATATCTACGAAAATATCGCGCGAAAAGCTCTGAAATTTGCACCCACGGTTCAACGCGATTTCTTATCAAATGGGTTTTTTTTGTGACTTCTGAAACATCACAGAAAAACAGTTATAGCGAAAATACCACAATGACCTGTTTGGAGCAGCGAAACCCTAGAATCCAAAGCTCCGATACCAAATGTTATGAAACCAGCTCAAGAAAAGATAGAAAAGAGAGATCAACGCCTTAGAATTCAGCCTCTTCGAGGGGGAAACCTCCTTTACATTACATAAATGAACAATTCTTCGATGATACAAATGACAAAACCTCCTTTCTATATATAGGAGTCTAAGGAGTCACAATATAATCCAGCCGACCTAACAATAATAATATAAAGCCACAAAAATAACAATAGAGGGATTCTATGGGGCACAAAAATAACAATATGGGGGTAATAGGGGCACAAAAATATAAATAAGGGGTATAACTACAATAGTAATGGGGTAATTACTAGTATTATAGGGACCCAACAGGGCCCCTGTAGCAAGGTAATGCTCCATAAGGAGAATGCCTCAATGGACCTTGCCCAAATTTAAGTAATTCTTGGACTAAGGATCTATATCGTTCCACCTTGCTCTTGGAGGTATAGTTGGATGTGATCCATCTTCCCACTTGGCTTGAACTCTCCCCCTGCTAGAGGTCTCTACTTGAGTGGATGTCTCCACTCTGCATCTTTTCTTCTTCTCCATTTGTGGCTGCTCCACAATTTCCTGAGGCTTCCTCGCTGCATGTTGAGAGGTAAATCATGCTCCCTCTTGATCACCACATCTCTAGTCTCTGCCTTGCTCCTCAATGCTTTCCATGTATCGTCTACCTCAAGTGCATGTAGGTTATTGACTCAAACCTTGATATGCTTCACCTATCTTGTGGCTATGTGTCTCAGGAATGCCTTTCCTTTGTTGAAGATCACATCGTAACCACGATCTTCCAAAACTGCAACAAAGACACGATTATTCGTTAGACCTGTTATAGACATTTTTGTGCCTTACAGCATTGAGCATGAAATGTCCATAATCTAAGGGATCCAAAGTCCCTAAACATGTTGTTCCTACCCCTAGAGGAACAAGGCTAACAAACCACAACAATTCACAGAAGTTCTCCACCTGAAACTGCTCAAAAACAAGTCAATTTAGGATCATGTCAATGGCTCCACTGGCTGTCTGCGCTGAATGTCAATGGCTCCACTGGCTACCTGCACTGAATGTCAAAGCCAACACTGGCTACCTGCGCTGAGCGAGATTGGACATGTGGCAAGTTCATTCCTCAAGGTGTCAAAACCCAGGAAGCTTCCAAAATGACACTTGCCTCAGGGAATTCGACTGGTGATGAGTAAGAGGTTCCAAATCTCCAAGTGGAAGCAAGAACCTCCAAGTGGAATCAAGAACTGACAGAGGGAGAGGACACTAGTCAGATCTAAAGCTGACCCATCCTCTCTCCAAACATCTATATATGGATCTCTCCTCCATGAGATCTAAAGGCTGGAATTTTGTTATTGCAAAGAATTGCTGCTGGTTTGAGACTGAGATCATTGGGTGCTTAATGCTTTGAAGGGAGGTGAAGATAGGAATTCCATTTGCTGGGAAGGAGATGCTGGATTGGGCCTCTCTGGGTTGTATCTCTTCCTGAACCTTGTTATTCATCAATAAAGCTATCTTGGTTTCTCCTATACATTGGTGTATCTTTGATGTATGATTGCATTAGTGTATTTGATTTATTTCTAATCCTAAATCAGTTATGAATGTGAATATCTGTCTTTGTGTAGAGTTCTTCTCTTGTCGCAAGTAGCTGTTCTCTTGTGATCTTGCAGGAATCTATTGAAGCTGGACGAGCAAGAAGGCAAGTAGATGTGAACTCCCAAAGAGAAGAGAGACCGGATCGAGGGACAGATGGAAGACATCGGTAAGTCTATTTATCTCTCTCTTCTGTCACATTTCATAAAGGAAGAATACCAGAATAGCTATCGCTGTTTGTTGCTAAGGCACTGTCACACCTTAGGTGGATAGGATTGTCCTGCATAGGCATTTTTCCCCACAACAAGACCCAAAACAAACATTACATCATTGAGTCTGAGAGGAGAGCCCAACTCCCTTTGAAAGGTGACAGTACCAATCTCGGCCACATTGTACCTTCTGTCATGTTCAAACTCAATGTTCATATGGAGATCTTTCTCCTCCAAGTCACTGGAAAATTTTATATTCCCCGTCACGTGGAACGAGACACCGATGTCCAACTACCACATGCTCCCCATCACCGTTCTCTCCATGCATGTGATGAGAGTGAAGTGAAGCTCAAACTATGAATCCAAGGCTTCACCTGAAGCTGCTACTCCAGGATCCTTCTTGCTTACCTTCTTGTGTGGACACTACATGACATAATGCCAAAATTCATGACAGTTGAAACACTTGATTTTGGACAAATATTTCTTCTTGCCCTCTTGGTTGGAATTAGCCTCATCTTGGGACTTCTTCCCCTTAGCATTCCTTCCTCTATTGACTAATACAAATTCATCTTCCTCTTCTTTAGATGAAGTCCCATCTCTGGTATTAAGCCTTATTTCCTCCTCTACCTATTCAGACGATATGCACTCCCGATTTGGTAGTTTATCCCTCCCATTCACCGAATCTTGGTAGTTGTCCTAGCTCTTGGGAAGGCCTAGAAGGGTCAGGCTTACCAAATCATCTTCTGAAACCATAATACTAACTTGACCAAGTTCATCACAACATTGTGTGAACTTTCTCAGGTATTGTCGAATAGTCTCATTCTTCTACATCTTGATATTTTGAAGTTTGTCCTCGAGTGCCAATTTCCTGTGGTCATTACTATTCTGGAAAAAATATGTTATTGCTTGCCACATTGCATACATAGTCTCTTTCTCGTGGATATTTGAGACAATATGGTCTCAGAATCCCTCCAGTATGATTCTCCTCGCCTTGGCTACACACTTCTTCCATTCTTCTAGATCCTTAGCATCAGATGTTGCTGGTTTCAGAATATCATTATCAATGAATTCCTTCAACCCATTATCTTCCAACACTATTTCCATGTGGCCCTTCCATGCAACATAATTCGAGCTTCCCTCAAGAGCATACTCGAGCCTTAGTCCATTGAAAGCCATATTCTCAGTCCTAAAGAAAACCTGCAACATTGATCTTCAAATTTGAACCTCCCGTAATGAAAAATTTGAATTCTCTACTCTATAGTGATTCCAGGTTTGATACCATGTAGAAATTAATTTGTAGATTCAAAATTTCTCATGAAATTTACTAAATCACAAGACTTGAAGCTACTCTACTGATATGTGGAAGTTAGTTCACCATCTAAAACACAAACCATAGACATGTGAAAGGAAACATCACACAAGCACAAATATTTATCTAGGGGAAAGCAACTGCTCAAAACCCCTTACTATCTATATTGCATTAATCAGAGAATAGAGATGAAATGCATATGCTTTCTCAAGTTTGAGCACACCCTGCAAGTGTATAGTCTATCCCTCTTCCTGTCTGACTGACTCTAGCCAACACTTATCCAATTTTCAAGCCCTCCAAGCTCATGATTCCTTGTGTTGTTCCTTTGGGAATTAGGCCCTTATTAATTATGAAATTCCCTCATCTAGATTGCACAATTCCTTCAGGTCCTTCCTTTGACTGCATGCACCATGTGTACACTTCAAAACTGTCTACAACTGATAGTACACTACCTTGGAATCTTCATCTCAACTGGATACCTTGAATTCTTTGCATGCATGAGCTAATTTAGGCTGATTGATTAGTTAAATGGTTGATCACTAAGTGTGGTTGAAGTTACACTTCCACAACTTGACCTCCACTAGTTCTTCTGACAGTTAGAACTAGTTAAACTAACAATAATTCAAATTAAACTAAAATAGATTTCTATAAATTAGCAATCAAACATATTAAACTGAACTAAAGCTTCCCCAACTTGAATTAACTAAGTGGCAAGTGCCATGCCACCTCAGTTAACTACCTCCAAGGTTTCTGCTGAAAAAAAAATTTGAATTTTCTCTAGTTTGACCAAGGCAAAGTCAAACTGAGATTTTATCATTGCATTTTCAACATTCAATTCTAATGCGACTTCTAGGCTCATGGGCTCATTTTTCTCATTAGGAGTTTTCCAATGATTGTACTCTTGCTCAATTTAAGATTGGAGCAAGAATTTATGGTCTTTTACAACTTTTTCTATCTTTACTTGATAACAACATCACGCCTATGTGGCACCACACATGCCAACAAACATGGCACACTTATACTTAAAAACTATCACAATGATCTCCATTGTAACTAATTATTTTGCAAGTGACACAAATTATCACACCCTAGGAAACTTTCATCAATGCGACATACCAGTCCCAAATTTTCTTCCTATGATGCTTCTTTTCATGCTCCAAAAGACCATTAAGGGATTTTTGAGGTCTAAAATGGGCATCCTAAGGAAATTATAAAATAATAGTGGAAATGATAAAATAAAATTAGATTACATCATCAACTTTTAGAGGGAAAAAATAAAAATCTATATTTTCAACTCGTATTTTCAACTTATCTCCCTATGGGTTTACTCAAATTTTGAGTGGAAACACTCGTTAGATGCAGAATTTCATTCCTCATCCAAGGAGTACCCATGTTGCATACTTTCGATGGATCCTACTACATGAACAACGAGAAACACATGAAAAATGTGATTGCAATAAATTTTTTCATGTATTTCTCATTTTTCGTGTAGTACGATCCATCGAAAGTATGCAACATGGGTAATCCTTGGATGAGGAATTAAATTTTGCATCCAAAAAGTACTCCCACTCAAAATTTGAGTAAAAACTTAGGGAGATAAGTTGAAAATATGAGTTGAAAAAAATATTTTATTATTTTTTAATCTTTTTACTTTTTTACTCCAAAAATGGTGAATCACCCCCCATGGTTGACATCATCATCTTGAATCCTGTTGGTTCTTAAAAATTTATTTTTGTTGTACATTTTTCGTTGGAAGCCTATTTTAGACCTCAAAATTCCCCTTGTGTTTTGGTTCTATGATGTATCACACCATAGATTTTTATGGTGCAACATATCAAACTCGGAAAATTTTCCTTTCTTGTGATAAAGTAGTTCTTCTTTCTTTATTTCATTGCAAGAAATTTTCTCTTCATGTGTTGCATCCCTTGTCTCTATCTCTCTTTCATCTTCTTCCTTTCTTTATCGCGTCATCAAAAAACTTCTGTTTATTTATGGTGTATCATGCCACAAAATTTCATGGTGTCATGCAATACACTGCATAAAAATATGATATGCATTATTTTAATGAATGAATGATGTATGCGATGGAATCATTTCCCATATGTTAATTGAGACCTTTTTATGTTATATGTCCATAAATTGAGATGTTAGCCTTGGTTGTAATGACTACACTCAACATTGTTTCATGAATGTTGTCATGTACAACTATTGTTATATTTATGGTTGAGTTAACCCTATGTGATGATGGGAGCTTAAGGCTTTATTTTCCTATGGAGGCGAGTTAGCTTGTACACCTCCTTATAGTATAAGAAATCAATATGAGAAGGTTTGAATTTTCCTAGTTAAAGGCAATGAATTTCTTGGTTTAGAAGAAATTGAAGAGTTATAATCAAACATAGGTAATTGGGTAGAAGTTATGGCTCTTACATAATTTTGGAGTTTGGGGGAAGTCATAGCCCTAGCCTCACATCACATGGCCCAAGAGGAACGAAGATCGGGAGTTAGCCAGAAAGGCATCTTATTGAAATATAGGCACTCTGAAGAATGAAAAGAACCACAATGGGGGAAACCCTTAATATGTCATGGCCCAAATAACAAATTTCCAGATAAAAACCTTATTTCTATTTGTTAGGCCCATTAACTAATGACCTCGAAGTATTAGAGTAAATGGAAGAATTGAAGGAGTGACATCATGATGACATGGCTATATCAGATATGTGAATATGAGTGACACATGACACATGTTAATGGGTCCTATATGGTAGAGGAGACGCCATCCTTTGCCATGTGTTAGGTGGTGATTGAATGTTGGATAATGATGTGGAAAGTTAAGTTGTCATATTAGCATATCGATGTATGGGGACTTTTGATACATTATGCTTTGGAAAGTCTATGATATCACGATGTCCAAATCTACATGTTAGTAGTGCCATTTTTCGGGCATATTGACATTTACAACATGGCGAGCTATGATTGGATCTTAGAAAATGAGGGGGCATGATGAATTGCACACTATCTTATCAACTTATTAGTGTTTTGCAATGATTTTCAATTATAAATAAATTTGTTGTTGAATCGATCAATCATGTGAATATATCAACATATTGAAGGATATTAGCCATATTGCCATATCTTCCATACTAGCTATATTGGCATATTTGTTATATTGGTTTGTTGACTATACCGATATATTGGCTATATTATAATCTCAGAGGAATGGAAGATGCAATTATATGGAAATCATCAATAAGGAAAGGTCCCAATATGACACATGGGTTAGGGACGTGGAGTAGTGCGAGGTGTCATGTGGCCAAGGAAGCCATGTGTTAGTCACAAGGACATATACGAATGATGAAGTGATCCTAAGGGGAAAAAATTCAAAGAGGAATAAATTTGTGCCTGGAGCTCTTATTGAGATGATATATAATTGGAAATATCCCTATGTTAGGCGTGGGATCCCCCAAGGGCAGTTTTGGGGCTTTAAGCCCAGATTTTGGTCCAAGTTTGTAATTCCAATGTAAAGGCTCCACATTTTGTGGGCGCGGAGTGCATAGTTGTTAAAGAGTCATAGGGTTGTCCACCCTTATTTTGATAGTGCAATGTCAGATTTAGAAGATCTACCCATGGTCTGTGGACCATGGGATTGTATAAATAGAGTGAAGCTCTAAGTAGTTTGATAGCATAGTTGAAGAACATATGATGTATGCGAGATAGCTTTGAAGCGTAAAGTCTAGTTTTGGGTCATAGCGTAGGTAGAGCCTCTGCAGCTGAGTGCGTGGACCCCTGCAGCTAAGTGCGCAGGGCAAGTCAAGTCTGTAAATAGTTGGAAGTATTAATAAAGAGAATTTTGCTATCATTTCTTTGTATTTATTTCCTGTTTATGCATCTGTTATATTGGGTATGGATATCACTTCTAATGCTTATATGATGCGCCAATGTGTATAACTGTATTAGCTAAGGGAACACAAGTTAGAATATCTGTTTACACGAAGATAATCAAGATATGTTAATAAGATAAGTAAGATACTTAGTATAGTTTGGGAAATAACGTAGTTCGTTGCCATAGCAGCGCGAAAGCATCTCAGCCCCTGGTTAGGGCTGCACGAAAGCTAATTGTAACAGATCGCAAAGGTACTGAAGTTTAGAACAAAGTATGAAGCGACCTGCATGAAGGCATGTATAGTTGGACTAAACCGACATCACAGCCATCTCAAGGCTGTAGAAACTTGGTTCCAGCATCCCCCCATACTGCTTCAGGTGAGACTTCAGTCCGTGCTCCACGGGTTAATGTCAAAAGGGCCAGTAGTGTAGGGATTTGTTTGGCTAAATAACTTTGAACCTGGGTCAGGCCCCCATAAGCCAAAAAAAGGTTCCATTGCTGGGATCGGAATCTGCATGAGAGATGTGTGATGTCGTATCACTGGAATCCAACTAAGAAAGAAATCGAAGGCTGGTTGGATAGAAGAATTCATGAGTTCGCGACGCAGGAGAACAGAAACCCGCGACTGTCAAAAGAAGAGTGGTTAGGTAACTACCTATATACAGAAATTCATAAAATCTTTTTCACGTCCTTCCCTACTGAGCTATACAAGTGGATTGCGAAGCTAGTAGATAGCTAAGGAAGGTGGAAGCTTGACAGTCCTATTGTGTGGACCCCAGAACTAGTGCGAAGGTTGGAAGCATCAGAGGATAAGATTGCGCGTGCCCTCGATCATTGGCTCGATCAGATTATAAGAGGATTTGTTATTGAGTTCACGGTTGACACCTCAGTCATCTATAGTGAGGAAAAGCGATGCTTTCTCAAAGGACCACGAGGTAAGTACGTAAAGTCTTTGAATACTTGGATTAAAATGTTGTTGTGCGAAAAACAGGTTATGTAGTTACCTTGATGTTTCGGGCTACGTGAAGTAGAAAGGAAATAAGGGTCCATAAAATAGTCCCTTGATTTCACCTCCACGAGGAGACGAGGAAGAGCTTGCGAAGGTCTCTCCATAAAGTGCAATTCATCTGATAAGACAAAGAATTCCATGAATCCCACCTCCATCCACACCACCACTGGCTTCACCGCCATCACCTCCATCTTCACCTGTACCAACTCCACCACCATCTCGATTCAGTATGGCAAACACAGTAAAGTTGCCTGTGTTCAAACGTTTGGAAAATGAGGATCCAGACCAATTCTAGTTCATTGTAAGGGCTGTATGGAAGTGCAAGGTGTTACAGATGACCATATAAAGAAAGAGACACTGGTTAGTGCCCTGTAGGATCATGCGCTGACCTAGTATATTAAGTACTCCAATGAAAACCGAAATGTGAGAGTCACGGATATCCAAACAACGCTAAATAGAGAATTTAGCAGGCCTAAGTCTGAAGCACAGTCGATTGTGGGATTTAAAGAGATCACGATGCTACCAGGCAAGACTCCTTGGGAGCTAGATCAGAGGCTGAAATGTACGATCCACGAAGCCAATATGAATTTGACAGATGGA
Source organism: Pinus tabuliformis (assembly GCA_031772625.1). Classification (NCBI taxonomy): domain Eukaryota; kingdom Viridiplantae; phylum Streptophyta; class Pinopsida; order Pinales; family Pinaceae; genus Pinus; species Pinus tabuliformis. Next base: position 1,097,685,351 of record CM062805.1, read on the forward strand.
CAGCATCGTGACTGGTTTGTAGCTTCACTACTACCACATTTAAGGAGTGCGCTATCACAACAGAAGATAAAAACTCAGGTAGAGGCCTTAGAGATTTATATGAGACCCAAATGCAAGGCCCTAACTTAGGAGTTCAACAGATCCACACACAGCTGAAGAATCTATGCCTTGAGATGCAGAGTCTAAAACAAGACAGGACGGTTCAATCAGAAATACGCGAATAGGTATGGTGTGTGAAATGTAAGGGTAAGGGTCATGACAAAGACCACTGCCCAGTTTTTACAAATTAATTCGTAGGAGAAGGATCGATTCCTCTAAGGCTAGAAGCTCAAGTAGGACCTAGTGCGATGCCTGCACTGTGGTGCGTGATCTGTCAAATAGCTGGAAAACATGCCATGGATAACTACCACTTGTTATAGAAGTATACACAAACTTGGCAACAGTTGTTCTGCAAATTTTGTAGGTCAGTGGGACATGATGAGCGTACTTGTAGAAGCTATGAGTTGATGATGGATAGAATGCTTGCCTACAGAGTTCAGGCCGAAACGTGGCCCCTTGACCAGAATACAAGAATGGCGCAGACAGGATTTCAGGGGCGCGGATGAGGCCGAGGCAGAGGAGGACCTGGTAGAGGTCGCAGACAGTTGATTTGCTATAATTGCGGAGGGCAAGGACACTATGCTTGTGATTGCACGAATCCAACGTGCCCGTCGTGCAAGTATTGCACGCTGTTTGATCACGAGACAGAGGATTTTCCTACACTAATAGCTAGGATACACAACAAAGGAGTGCTACCGCCTCCCCCAACTCAAAACCTGTAGATGATGAGGTTTAAGCCACGCGAGGAAGATTCTAATGTAAACATTGTGCTATGAAGTGGAATCGTGACGGGAGATGACAAAGGAAAATAGCCAGAAGATAGTACATGGGTTCGCAAATCCTTGGCGAAAGAAGCTGAGTTTGATTTGGAGCGAGCTCAAGAAACCTTCATGGAAGCTAAGAAGAGCTTCGTTGATGCCTCCACTTCAAGAAGCAAAGATAAACTGGAGCCAGAAATGGATCCATCTATGCTCATAACTTTCTTGGAAACCTGTATGAAGTTACTGCGTGACAGTAAGGCTATGAAAGGGTTACAGGAACTTATCAATAGGTGTGCTGAGATCGTGCCAGGTGAACCATGCGTATTCTGCAAGATTGGAAAACATAAGACAAGAACGGGGTGCAAAATGAGAGTTACCACGCAGTGCAGAGAATATGAGATGGATCAAGTCATTCTGGATTTGGGATTAGATGCAAATGTCTTGCCAAAAGAGACATGGGAGCGAATGGGATGACCCACTCTACAATGGTTTCCAATTCAGCTAAGGATGGCGAACCAATAGAAAATAATACCCACGGGGTGATTGCAGGGAATAACTATGGATATTGAGGGAGCGAGCGCATTGGCGGATTTCGAAGTGATAGATATTGTTGATGAAAACAATCCCTACCCCACGCTCTTACGAATTGACTTGGCTACTGATATGAATGGGGTAGTTAATCTAAAGAAGAAAAAAATGACCTTTGAAAAGAAGTCACTACACGTAATTATACCCCTGGACCATGTTGAAGGATCGCGCTATACAAAGCCGATCTGCGACTATGAAAGTGATGATGATCTAGACTATATCTATAAGATAACAACACGAGACCAAGACTGGGTATATCCCACTATGGATGGGTGGATTACATGGGAGTGCGAGATTTCCTGCACTTTGTATTTTGATGAAGAAATAGAATGATGGCAGAATCATTTACATGAGGTAACTACGCTGAATTGCAATATGATGACCAGGTCGCTATGCTGCGTGTCGACAGAAGTAAGAGATTTGCCTACTTATGATGGTCTAAATGAGGTAGGTACCTTTTTGGATGCATTTGAAAGGGTGGTTCCAGAAAAGAAATGCTTCCAGGCCTTGGATTGGGTACTGTGCACTACACCCACAAGATGGTGGGGTGTGCATAAAGGAAGCTTTGACGATCGGCGTGAATGTAGGAGAATGATGCAAGTACGATTTGGGAAGCCTAAGATGTGACTAACAGACAAGTATGATGGACAGGATGACCCACACACGCATCTGGCCAAGTGGATGCAGGCATATGTAGAAAAGCCACAACCTTAGTGGGTGCATCTGTTATGTCATACCCCAGATGTTATATTGATGAATTGGTATATAGAAACAGAGCTCCACCATGGGATAGGTGAATGGAATATCCTATGCGAAGGGTTCATGATGAAATTTAGTTTTGAAGATGGGTTTGATAGTATTGAAGAAGTGCTACAAGAAGTAAAAGTAGCCATCTTTAGGATTCCGTAGGATCCTTTAGACCTGGCACAACCTGAATGGGCTACTTAGCTGAGTTGCACGCTGGAATGTTATAATGTAACTGCTGAAGGAAAGGATGAAGATCCGTGGAAAATTAACATTCCAGAGATGGAAGGGCACCGCGAGTTTCAAGGACCACATATTGAGAACCCTGACATAACTGCGTTGGTGAAGACTAAGCAGGTGAATATTGCTACGGAGGCAGAGCCCAAATTCGCGAAGATTGGAGACTACTAGGATGACGCGACGGTGGATAAGGTCACTGAATTACTCCGCGAATATCAGGACTTATTCCCGACCAAGTTTACGGATTTGAAAGGAATAATCAGAGATTTAGGGGTAATGAAGATCACTTTAAAACCTAACGCAAAGCCAATTAAGTAGCGATCGTACCACTTAAATCCAAAATACAAGGAGAAGGTCTACATAGAACTAGACAAAATGCTCACAGTAGGAATTATTGAGCCTGTGGAAGAATCCGATTGGGTAAGCCCAATGGTGGTGCAAGAGAAGAAGTAGAAGGACGAGATAAGGATATGTGTGGATCTTAGGAAATTGAATGACGCTTGTGTGCATTATCCATTCCCAACTCTATTCACGGATGAAGTGTTGGACAATGTAGGTGGTTAGGAAGCATATTCTTTCACTGATGGGTTCTCAAGGTACCACTAGATCAAAATCGTGCTGGAGGATAGGAGCAAGACAACCTTCGCGACTAAGTGGGGTTGCTTTCAATATACTTTCATGCCGTTTGGATTGAAGAATGCGCTGGCCATCTTTTTACGCATGGTTGTTGCGACATTCAAGGAATATATTCATAAGTTCTTGGAGGTCTATTTTGATGACTGGACTGTATTTGGGTTGGTTAAGCGCCATGTAGCGAGCTTGCACTTGATGCTAGACACTTGCCAAAGATACCAAATTGCGCTCAACCTTAAGAAGTGTGTGTTTCTTGTTCCTTTTGGGAACCTATTGGGGCACATGATTTGTAGATAAGGTCTGATGGTAGACCTTGCGAAGATCATGGTGATTCTGAACTGGAAGCACCGAGAAGTGTGAAACAATTACGCGCTACTCTGGGACATACATGATATTACAGAAAGTTTATCAAAGGCTATTCCCAGATCATAGCGCCGATGGAAAAATTGTTGAAGAAGGATGTCACATTTTGTTGGAACGATGACTATAAGAAAATACTGGATATATTTAAAGAAAATATGGTTACTGCACCGATTCTTGTCTTCCCGAATTGGAAGAAAGAGTTTCATGTCCATGTTGACGTGTCATGTATAGCGCTGGGGGAAATACTAACACAGGAAGGCAGAGAAGGCTTGGATCACCCTATCGCATTCGCAAGTTGTAGATTATCTAAAGCAGAAAAGAACTATTCCACCACTGAGCACGAGGGACTAGCTATGGTGTATGCACTCCAGAAGTATCGACACTACTTGCTAGGAGGTCACTTTAAGATGTATACAGATCACTCCGCACTAAAGTACCTGGTCAATAAGCCTGTGTTTGGGGGGCGCATCTGCAGATGGCTTTTATTGTTCCAAGAGTACGACTTTGAAGTTGTTGTGAAGCCTGGACGATTGAACGCGGGACCAGATCACTTGTTGCGCATCGAGACATGGGAGGAACCTACTAGTTTGGAGGAAGGATTACTCGATGCACAGCTCTTTGCTGTGCGCATAGCGGATGGACATTTTGAAGATATAATACACTTTCTAACAACTGGAGCTACACTGGAATGATACTTTTTCCAGCAAAAGAAGGAATTAGTGGTGCGCGCGACAGATTTCTCTATCATTGCTGGGAATCTATACAAGATGGGGAATGATGAAATACTGCAAAGGTATGTACTTGAATTTGAACAAAGCAGCATCCTCGCGGACGCTCATGGGGGCTCTGTGGGTGGACATTATGCAGGAATTGCAACCGCGTAGAAGATTCTACGCGTAGGGTTATGGTGGCCAACCCTTCATCAGGATTCAAAAGCATATTGCAAGGTGTGCGATATATGTCAAAGAATAGGTAGGCCATCGCGAAGGGACGAAATGCCTTTGAATCCACAAATGACGTTGCAACCTTTCGAAAAATGGGCAATAGATTTTGTAGGACCCATTAAATCTCAAGGAAAGACAGGCGCAAGGTATATTATCATTGCGATGGAGTATTTGACTTGTTGGGTAGAAGCGTAATTGATGAAGGATTGCACGAGCACGACTACCACGAAGTTTCTGTTTGAACATGTACTGACGCAATTTGGATGTCTGAAGATCTTGATGAGTGATTGTGGTACACACTTCTTGAACGAGACGATCAATGCACTGATGGAAGAGTTTTAGGTGTATCATCAAAATAGCACACCTTATCACCCACAGGCTAACGAGATAGTAGAATCATTCAAAAAAGTACTGGAAACCGCGCTGACCAAGGTATGTAATGCACAACAAAGTGATTAGGACCTACACGTACCTGCAATATTATGGGCTTATCGAACGACCTACAAGAAACTGACGGGACAAACACCTTTTAGGCTTGTCTATAGGGTGGAAGCCGTAATGCCTATGGAATACATTGTGCCTAGTCTGCACATTGCTCACAGGTATGACGGATCATGGAGCCCTGGAGGAGAGGCTTGTACAGTTGGAGTAGCTCGAAGAAGAATGATTTTTGGCTGGATTTCACCAACAGGTCCAAAAGTAGCGCGAAAAGGCATGGCACGATTGACATATTAAGCTGTGCACCTTTAAGGTGAACGATTTGGTGTTGTTGTATGATAGTAAGTTTGATAACTTTCTAGGGAAGCTCAAAATGCATTGGCTGGGACTGTATTTTATTAAGGAAATTACCGATGGTGGTGCGGTCTAGCTAGCTAAGTTAAATGGAGATCCCTTCCTAGGAAAAGTGAATGGCAGTCTTTTGAAGTCATACACAGGTGGCCCAGCCATCTGACTAGCCAATAGAGGCAGAGTCTTAGTGCAGCAAATAGATGAAAGGAGGCGCGGGACTATAAACTACTCTTCCCAGGAACTGCGCGATGTCAGGACTGCACGCAGTAAAGAAGTGTCAAAGGGTTTGTGACAACGCAAAGATAGTTGCGCTAGCGCACAATTTTTCCAGAAAGTAACTGTTGCAGTCACTATTCACGATGTGATGCTTGCTTTTAGACCAAATGGAGCGAGCAACAGGTATTTAAGGCAAACTTTATGGGTTGGATTCATGAAAATTTGCTGCCAATCTAGCATTAATGAACCGAATGTGGGGGGAATGGTCGAATTCAAATTCAAAAGGTGCTATAAATTACAAATGGTTGTCCAACAAACAACACTTGGCAATTTGAGAACTGAGTTTTTGCGTGCTTAGGTATTCATGAACCGAGACTTATTTGATATTCTGAAAGTGAATTCGTTGCTTAAGAAATTACCAGAGACACTGAGAGAACTGTGGAATAACACTATGTCAGCACCCGAAGAAGCCATGGACACAGGAGTAGTGACAACCGAGGCAACCGCGTAGGAAATTGTGGAAGTAGAAGCCCTAGAGAGCGCCAGAATAATTGTAGAGGTCCCTAAATCACCACACACGCCGAGACATAAGAAGGATAAGCACGCCATGATACTAGTGTGCGTCTCACCCAGAAATCTGCTAAGGACCAAGCTCACCATGGAGGAAAAGGGGAAGGCCATTAATGTGGAGGCCAATGAGGAGGAAGTGTTTGAAGAAATCCTGGTGGAGGAGGATGATGTAGAGATGGAAGTCAAAATCTACGGCACAGACCCTATCACCAGGCTGTCAGAATATGTTCCTCCATGAAAGGGTAAAGCCAAGGTGCCTAAGGATATAGATGAGAGCAAGAGCTCTCTACAAACTCCGCTACTCCTAGATGATATTGTGTTTGAAGGAGGGCACTTGGGACAGGTTCCCATATTGAAATTTGAAGATTGGAACCTCGTGGACCATGAGAAGTTCCCACATTTAGTGACCATGAAGCTAATGCACCAAAAGACAAATGCGTCGGCTGGAACGATAAAGTTGGAGCCGTGAAAATGGCTCAGAGGTGTTGAGAAAGCAGGGTTGCTAAACCTGCTTTGGGTGCCACATTACCATCGCACCCAGTGACCATTTTCATCATCAGGTAGCTTCTCTGCTTAGTGCATGATGGGTGCTTATGGTAGAGGAGCCCATCCCCATCACAAATCATCTGATTCACCATATTATATAGCCCCCTTGCATAGGGGAGGACCCAACAAACATTTCAGAGGGAAAAAGTGATGACTTGGCCATTGCGGAGGCCATGAAAAAGAAATTTAAGTTGGAGAAGAAGAAGCGAGGGTATGCCATCTCCAGCATCAACAACCCTGCAGTTAAGGTCGCGACATAGATATTGGCAGGAAAAGTGATGTGGAAGTGCCACGTGGATGAGGTGCTCGCGCTAGTGGTTGCACTAGCAGTACAATGCGCAGAAGGGGTCCAATTCAACTGGGAAAACTATCTATGCGGTGAGTTCCTTGCAAACTGTCGTGAGGCACAAGAGCAGGGAAAAACATTTCATTACGCATGGCTCCTATTGTCGATAGTACTGGTGGCATGGAAGTTTCCCGAATATAGGAAGTTCATGTCGATCACACAGGACCTTCCAGAGGTAGTGAAATATGTTTCACTGTGGGAAACCAGGGGCGCACAGAGGATAAGGGAGAGCAAGATATTTTGGGTGCTCATGGAGATGAACATCATGATGGGGATCAATCGCAAGCCGCGGTTATCGCCCACTGTCTACAACAGTTTGCAGAGCTTCGCAGAGTTCAAAGCAGACTTCCACCATGTCTTCATCAGGGCACGAAAGGACCCTACGAAGATGTGGCATGAGTTACTGTATTTGGCGACTTAGGATGTGATATTCGTAGTCCTTGAGTCTTGGTCACCGGAGTGGCGTGCTCCAGGTGGCTTCGCGGTGGAAGCAGAGAAGCTCGCTGCGTAGCAGAAGAAGGAAGAGAAAAAAGTGTGGATGGCACAGCTGGTGGAAAAATGCAAGAAAGAAGAAGCAGCAACTAAGGCCCAGGAGGCCTACGATGTTGCCCAGTTGGCAGAGCAACAGAAAACAACAGAAGAAGAGCGTGAAGGTTAGAAGTCACCTTTGCCTGAACCAGAGACAGACACAGAACAAGGTGGCACAGACCCACAGACAATGTCCACTGAGTTAAAATGTCTGTGCCCACAAGAGAAGGTAGGGCCACGAAAGAAGACAAAGGCCTCGAAGACATCTTTCGACCCTATCACCCTTACTGAAGGGGACTTACATGATATCGACAAAACGGTGAGGGATGTCACCATGGAGGCCCTCCAACAGTTTGAGGAGCAAAACTAGTTGGTATGGGGGGCTGTCCAGACACATATATAGGAGTTGCAGGTGTGCACTCCACAGGCTGGCACAGTGTCAACTAACCTCGCAGTTGACACTTCAGCTGTTGAGGAAATGTTGCGTGCCCAGATGACCAACACAATAGTGCTACCAGGTGGAGCACTCATCACAGAGAATGAGGTCGACAGGCCTATGGTCAACAGTTTGAAAGGGGTCGGCTTAAACATGGTTGCACTCCCTCGAGAGACACTCTATATTTTGTAGGATGGAGTCATTGCAGAACTTCGGGCTAGGGAGAGTCACACTATATAGGTAATGAGTGAGAAGCACATCAAAATTGAGCAGTTGAGCTTGTAATGCAACGAGGTTGTGGAGTAGAACAAACAAATCATGCAGGTTGTGGAGTAGAACAAACAAATCATGCAGGTTGTGGAGGAAGCTTTCTAGATGGTCCTAGAGTTGGCCATCCAAGCAAAGGAACTAGTGGAGACGCGTGTCTGAAAATTAGCCACAGGGGTGAGCGATGCAAGAGCAGAAATGGCTACAGTTCAAATGGAGTTGAACCTTCAGATAACAGAACTATAGTTGAAGGTGCAGCCTTCAAATCCTCTGAAGTTCAGAGAATAGCATACCACCGTGGTCACAACAACAATGACGGTAGTCGACAGTGTAGTGACAGACTGCATGAAGTTGTTCAAGCAGTGGTTCAAGGTCCTCACCACCCTGCAGGAGGACCTGAACATAGAGCACCTAGAGACAAAGGTGTGCGAGCTACAACATAAGTATGATGAGGTAAAAGGGACTGCGCAGACGGTTTCCCTTACACAGAGGCTTTCAAGGATGCAATGGGAAAAGGCGCTCAAGGAACAGGTGGATGTCACTCGGCATAAAGAGGCAGTTTTGAAAGTGCATACAACCATGGATCGACGAGGCTTATACTATTACAACCTCCATTGAAGCAAAGCTCGCGCAACTACAAGCAATTCAGAATAGAATTCAGGGTAGTAGTTCAACAACAATGGTCACCGAACAACGCGTGGAGGAAGTTCAGCACAGAGCCGTTTAGTGCACTGCTGAACTTGTAGTGATCCAATCAGAGTTGGGAGGCCTTTGCGCTAATATCTTTGCAGCTACAGAGTGACTTGAGGGTGAGTCACGATGTTTGTGTTGGGGGCCTGTTGGGCGTGGGATCCCCCAAGGGCAGTTTTGGGGCTTAGAGCCCAGAATTTGGTCCAAGTTTGTAATTTCAATGTAAAGACTCCAAATTTTATGGGCGCAGAGCGCATAGTTGTTAAAGATTCATAGGGTTGTCCGCCCTTATTTTGATAATGCAATGTCGGTTGTAGATGATATACCCATGGTCCGCGGACCATGGCATTGTATAAATAGAGCGAAGCTCTAAGTATTTTGATAGCATAGTTGAAGAACATATGATGTATGCGAGATAGCTTTGAAGTGTAAAGTCTAGTTTTGGGTCGTAGCATAGGTAGAGGCTCTGCAGCTGAGTGCACAGAGGCCTATTAGTCTGCAGTTGAGTGCGCAGACCCCTACAACTGAGTGCGCAGGGCAATTCAAGTCTGTAAATAGTTGGAAGTATTAATAAAGAGAAGTTTCCTATCACTTTTGCGTATCTATTTCCTGTTTATGCATCTATTATATTGGGTATGGATTTCACTTCTAATGCTTATATGATGCACGAATGTGTATAACTGTATTGGCTAAGGGAACGCAAGTTAGAATATCTGTTTACGCAAAGATAATCAAGATCTATTTGGGAAATAATGGTGTTCGCTGCCATAGCAGCGCGAAAGCATCTCAGCCCTTGGTTAGGGCTCGCGAAAGCTGATTGTAATAGTTTGCGAAGGTAGTGAAGGTTAGAATAGAGCACAAAGGTAGGTATAGTTGTAAATCACAGCCATCTCAAGGGTGCAGAAACTTGGTTTCAGCATCCCCCCATATTGCTTCGAGTGAGACTTTAGTCTGTGCTCTGCGGGCTGATGCCGAAAGGGTTAGTAGTATAGGGATTTGTTTGGCTAAATAACTTTGAACCTAGGTCATGCCCCCATAAGCCAACAGCCTATGTGTAGAAGATGAGGGTGATATCAGAATTATGATTTGAGGTGATGGGAGAAAGGGGGAATTTTGATAATCATATCTTCATAATAAACATTGAACATCAAGTATATATTTCTTTGTCACAATATAAATGAAAATTTCTTTATAACAAATCTTTGTATGCACCAACATACTAATACAAACTTTGTAGGCACCAACCTACTATTATAAACTTTATAGACACAAACCTATAAGAGGCACCAATCCTCCTTGCTACATATTTGTAAGAACCGGCCTACAGGAGACACCAATCCTCTCTACTACAATAATTTTAGGCACCAACCTACAAGAGTCACCAATCCCCTCTACTGCAATATTTGTAAGCGCCAACCTATAGGAGACACCAACCCCCTCTGCTATAAGATTTGTAGGCACCAACCTACTAGACTGAGTCTTCTTGCAACTTCTATCTTCACTAGGTATGTTTGTTGCTTCTGCCTTCACATTAGGGAAATTTTGAGGTAAAAAAGGTAAAAAATGGACCTCAAAACAAAAAATGTAGTAAGAAAATTAACTTTATGAGAACCAATAGGATTCAAGATGATTCCATGTCATCCCCAGGGGTAAATATTTTGGAGGGAAAATAAGAAAACTATTTTTTAAATTATATTTTTTAGCTTATCTCCTTCTATGTTAACTTAAATGTCAAGTGTAGACACTCGTTGGATGCATAATACAATTCGACATCCAATGAGCACCCACTATGCATACTTCTGAGTAGACCCACATTGAAAAAAATAAAACTACATGAAAAAGGTGTGTTCACATGTTATTTTCATGTATTTTCATTTTTTCAATGTAGGTCTACTCAAAAGTATGTAGAGTGGGTGCTCGTTGGATGTGGAATTTATTCTACATCCAATGGGTGTCTACACTTGACATTTGATTACACTAATAAGGAGATAAGCTGAAAAGACACTAAAAAATAGTTTCCTTTCTTTTTTCTTTAAAAATTCATAACCTTTATTTTATTGTTTTCCTTACAAGGCCCATTTTAGACCTTCAAAATTCCCTTGATGACCAAATATTCTTGTTGCTTCTACCTTCACCAAGTCTACTTACTTAAGCTTCCTTCAACAAGTATATGTGTTGCTTATTTCTTCACCATGCTTACTTCTCCCATAACTTTTTGTTGTCAGACTCTTCCAAAGAAAAAAATTGTACAACATGCCACATATCCAATTTTACAGATATGATTATGAAATTTTTACATGAGGAACTTCTATATGTCTACTTGGATCTCTAAATTTTCCACAATCTAAAATTTCTCAGAAAATAAGTTATAGAAAAAATGTCAAACTAACTTGTTTGAAGTTTATTTAAGGACTATTCAAAACCTAACTTCCATAGGGCATATCTATGAAATTATAGCAAACAAGAGTCTAAAATTTCTACCACAAGTACCTAGATATCTCTTATTTTTCTCCTTCATATTTCATAGTATGAAGCATCTCTAAAAATATTTATATCGAAAATTCCAAGATGATATGTTGGAAGCTATTTTAGGAGCATTCAAGGCCCCTAATTTTCCTAAGATCATATCTCCAAAACTATAGCAAAAGGTATACAATTTCTACTATAGGTACTTAGATATCTCTCCTTTATTTCCTAAATATTCACATTCTATCATTTCTTAGAAGGAAAGTTATAGCAAAAATTTCAAGATGACTAATTTGAATCATATTCAAGAGCATTCATGGGCTCTAACCTCCGCAGAGAATATATCCAAATTTGCATTGAAACAAAATATTAAATTTATACCATACTACATAATGATATCCCCTCTATCTCCTCCAAGTTTCATATTCTTAGACATCCCAAAATAAAAGTTATAGTGAAAATATTTGAGCCACTCCGCGTGGATCTTTACATCACTGCTAGCGCTTCACACCATTATTTTGGGAAGGTCTTCACATTACCACTTAGTTCACCCTTTAGGGATATTTTTAGGCTTTCAAAAAAACTTTTACAAGATAAACCATTGAGTTTAAGATAAGAAATGAAGCATTCATACATTAAGTAAAACAACATAGGTATAAAATCAAACTCCGATTTCCTAAATATAAATTTGATCATAAAATTCAATTATTGATTTTAATGTTAAACTACAATTAATAATTATATATTAATTATGAATGCGAATTTTCATAATAAAAATATTTGTATATGCATACATTGAATGTATTAATAAATTCTATATATTTCTTTGGTCATTTAAAAAAAAAAAAACTCTTTGTACTTAAAATATTTGATTAAAAGAAATTTTCTAATAAGCTTTATAGGATGAATTTTTGGTCTCTTCTTTCTAAGACATCCATGTCATTATTGTAAGAATAAACAATCATCACTTAGATTGTGTAGCAATAATTTTATTTAGGTGTTATGTCAAACAAAGCAAAATAAATAAATTAATTTTTATGCTCATTTATTTGAGTTCTTTCTTAGGTGGAAGTTAAAGCCGTATTTTTATTGGACCCATTTTAGGGGTCATTTCTAGTATGGTAATTTGGGGTTTTGAAATTTTTAGTGATTTTTTAAAGTTTTAGATGACCATTTTAGATCATTTTTTTCTCTTTGATGTGAAATCATCAAGAGTTTTGTAATGGTCCATTGAGTACTTCAATTAGAGTTTGTATGAGGTTTTTCTTTTTTAGGAAAAAAACCAAATTTTCATTTATAATTGAAAAATTTGCAAAATACAATGTCTATATCACTGCATCTATCTCGAGTAAGAAACAAAGTATGCTTCTACCTCACTCAACTAGATATCTGAGGTGATGATCTCTAATGGACTAATGATCTCAGAGGCTGAGCCAACCCCAAAAAATCACATACATCATATCCAAACCTATAATTACCCATATAAATTAGACTCATCCAATCGCTTCTACAGGCTAAAGATAGCAAGTCGTAGCCATATGAGGCATCAGGCTTATGAGAAAACAAATAATAACCCTGATGTAAGGGACTAAAATATCCTCAGTTCCAAAATACTTAAACAATAGATAAATACAATATATCATTTTCATCAGACATAAAATAAACATACAAACATGGAGAGATCAAACTATGTGTGCAATCCAAATACCCTTCTCTTGCCCTACTCAAATCTGGAGCTTTGTTCTAAAACAAAAAAATAGTGAACCGAAAAAAGGACAACATGAAACCTTCATATGATCAGGTGACCATCCCACATGATTGTATCTTTGTAATAATCATTGTAATGGATCACATCCATAGATGCCCTATATCCTTCTTTTGAAAGATTATCCACATCCTCATTTTGTTATCTATATATATGGAAAATTGAAACCCTATAGAAAGAGGAAAATAAGGATATGATCCTTTGCACCAAATGAGTGAGATCTGGAGCCTATAAAGAATATTTATGATTAACCCAATTGATGATAGCCTTAGAGTCACCAAGTATGTTTGTATGAGGTAGTTATGCCTCTAGGAAATTGACCTATTTTATAACCATTGCAACACTGAGTGGGTGTTGTGTCAACATACATTACTTACATAAACTAAGCTATTCATGTGTGGACTTTCAAGAATATTCCAGAGGGGAGAAATACCTCTGTGAACTTTTAAGAATATTCTAGAGGGTCAAAATCCATATTTGGAGTTTCAATAATTTTCTAGAGGGGAAAATCCATATTTGGACTCTCAAAAATATTCTAGAGGGGCAAAATCGTAACCATGTCTTGTAGTTGGGGCATCTAAAATTCCTAACCATAACCATAATTATTATCATGCACGTAAAAGTTAAGATATGAGAGAAGAAGTGAGTTTTGTTCATATTGTATTGATTTTTTATTCCATAACTCACTATAGTGTATGTGTGAAATATCAAAATAGGCTCATAGAAAGAAGTCAATTTTGATGTGGTCAATCACTAGCTACAATGTTTATTGTATCCCATAGTGAGTCAATATTTATTTATATTTTAATTGTGACTTTCAACACAATCTAGTAGATGAGTTAGTCATTTGACCTCCTTTAGATGCTTTACAGAAATATGAGGTCATGGGATCAGGCCTATCAACTTATCTATGTTCACACACTTATCCTGCCTCACTTCTATGATGTGGGTTGTGAAAGTCTTGGCACTGTTCAATAGGTACAACCACCCATAATTCAAGGGAGATTCAACTAAATCCTCATAAAATAATGAACCTAAAACATAGGAAATAATTAAAAAAAAAATAATAGACAGCATCCTAATTTCTTCATGGAATTTTTCACATAAAATTTCCAAAAATACATCTTATATTTATTATATTAATAACATACTTATTTTACTCTAATAATAATTTCTTATTTTTCTTATTTAATTCTAATCTCAAACATAATATACTTATAATATTATATACTAACCATAAATCCTGTCATTTTATTTTACAACATATAAAATTTATCATAAAAAGTATTAAATAGCCATCCATAATAATTTACAAGTCACAAAACCTTGTCCTATACCATTCCATTAGATATTTAAAAATATAATATATTTCTACCAACTTAAATTTCTTAATTAATTATCAATGCATTTATTTATTCATTTTCATTTTGTTACATTTAATGTTTCTTTAATCATAAATTTGAGTTTATCAAAGTCGACAATAATCAATCAAAGTCGACAATAATCATTTTAATGTAGTACTCCTTTTACCATACCGATAGTTTCTCTATCCAAAAGAAATAGAGTCTCATTCGTACTATCTAAAAAGGTTGTTTGTTCAAGCCCACGTAATGATTAAAGAAAACAAATTTAATAATAATTTTATCATCTAACTCCCCACACCCATAACATGAGCATAATCACTTACATCATTATAATACATAAATTAAAGACCATATTCACATACATATTTTTCAATAATCAAATTATATAGGCCACACACTCTTTTCATCAATAACATAACACTCACATCGCATGGATCATTCTATATGTTTTAAAATCCAACTAATAATAGTTCATTCTAATCTAGATTAATGGAATTATTAATATAATTAACTAAAATACTTAGTCCTTAATTATTATATACAATATAGATATAATTATTTATAGCATATTTCATCTTATAAATGTTATTAGGCTAGTTGAGTAATATACTTTTCCACTAAATCATCCTCAACTCTAATGTCACTATTAGGCTCATGGGATTATTTTGCTCACCATGATGTTTCCAATGATGGTATTCTTGCTCATTTTTTGGTTTGGAGCAAGAAGTCATAGCCTATAACAACCTTGGCCTTCTTCACTTGATAAAAACATCATGCTTATGTGGCATCACACACACTAGCCAACATGGCCCACTTATCCTTAAAGACTATCATAATGGTCTTCATCATAACTATTTTTTTTGCATGTGATACAAATTATCACACCATAGGAAAATTTCATTAACACAACATATCAATCCCAAAGTTTCTTCTTATGATGCATCTTTTCATGCTTTGCAAAACTTTTGGTTCTATGATGTATCACACCATGGAATTTTATGATGCAACATATCACACCTGAGAAATTTTCCTTTATTGTGATAATGGCACTCTTCTTTCTTTATTGCATTGCAAGAAATTTTCTCTTCATGTGATGCATCCCTTGTGTTTGTCTCTCTTTCATCTCCTTCCTTTCTTTATCGCATGATCGAACAACTTTTTATTTATGGTTTAGTGTGCCACAAAAACTCACGGTGTGATGCATTACATTGCATAAAAATAAATTTCTTCCAATAAAGGAAATTTTTCTCCCTTGCACAATGTAAAATGTTGATATGCATTATTTTATGAATGAATGATGTATGTGATGGAAACATTTCCCATATGTTAATTGAGACCTCTGTATTTTGTATGTCCATAAATTGAGATGTTAGCCTTGGTTGTAATGGCTACACTCAATATTATTTCATGAATGTTGTCATGTGGTACTATTTTTATATCGATGGTGGATTTAACCCTATATGATGTTGGGAGCTTAAGGATATGTTTTCCTATGGAGTTGAGTTAGCTTGTATGCCTCCTTGTAGTGTAAGAAATCAATATGAGGAGGCTTGAAGTTACCTAGTTAAAGGTAGAAAATTTCTTGGTTTAGAAGCAATTGAAGAGCTATAATCAAACATAGGTAACTAGGTAAAATTTCTAGCTCTTACGAAATTTTGGAGTTTGGAGAAGTCAGTCCTAGCCCCTCATCACATAGCTTGAGATGAGCCAAGATTGAGAGTTAGCCAAAAAGGGGGCTTATCGAAATATATGCCCCCAGAAGAATGAAAAGAAATACAATGGAGAAAACCCTTAATATGCCATGGCCCAGGAAACAAACCATCACATAATTTTTTATTTTTTATTTTTTCTAATTATTGGGTCCATCAACTAATGACCTCAAAGTATTAAAGTAACTGGAAGAATCAAAGAAGTGACATAATCATGACATGGCTATGCCACATTTGTGACACATGTCACCATATTTGGCCCTTTTTTGTATACTGACTATGCAAATATGAGTGACACATGACACATGTCAATGGTTTCTATATGTAAGAGGACATACTTTCCTTTACCATGTGTTAGGTGGTGATTGAATGTTGGAGGATGATGTGGAAAGGTAAGTTGCCATATTAGCATATCAACATATAGAGACTTCTGAGGCATTGTGATTTGGAAAGTATATGATATCTAAATGTCCCAATATACACGTTAGTAGTGCCATTTGTCTATCATGTCATAATTTACTGCATGGAAACCTATGGTTGGATCTTCGAAAATGAGGTGGCCTGAGGAATTGGACACCAACCTACCAACCTATTAGTGTTTTGCAATGATTTTCAATTATAATGAATTTCCTTGATAAATTGATCAATCATGAGAATATATCAACATATCGAAGGATATTAGCCATATCTCTGTATCTTCCATGTGATGCAGGAAAGTGTTCCCTCTACGGATAGAGGCAACCCCTCTAGCCCTAGAGTGGGTCTAGTCACAAACAAGGACAAATCAACAATAGCTTTCCTTAAATAGTCATAGTTGGAGGCCTACCTCAACCGGTGGTCGATGGAGTTCCGTTGCGTTGCTCCAGCTTTCACTTCCTTCTCCTAATGGGTGATCAACCTGAAACATTGAAAAGGAAATACAACAAAGCACGTAACCGGAAAACAACAATGATCGATTTACTCAAAAAGTCAAGAAGTCATGAGCTATCAAGTAAATTACATACAAGACATAGGAAACCATCATTGATTGTATTACTAATGAAATAAGAGCAAGCTTACAACCAAAGTCTTGACGTCGCAAGCCTTCTCAAAGGGATCTAGCCAGCATGTTCCTCAAGCATTCACTCTTTGAAGATGGATCTCCCAACATGTTAGGGCCTAAATCTGCCTTAGGCTGAAAGAAGGCAAAATTCAGGGTAACCACAAACCATGCTCAGTTTGCTAGCTAGCCCTACCAGAACAGGAGAGGGCTCTCTCCGGGTCACGCTCAGTGAGAAATAAACAATATGGTCTGAGATGACTTAAACTGAAAACTGATTTTAGGCTAGTAAATAGATATGGAAAAAGGCGATTTTTGAATGACTAAATTTTCCGGGCTGCGTGGGACCAAAGGACCGCATGAGCTGGGAAATTAAATCAAAGACACAGGATATTTCATGAGGCAAGATAGGCGGGAGGTTTAGCAATCAAATTTAAATAAAATGGGGTGGAAAGACTGTTGAGAAAAATCTAAAAAGGGCATACACATGAATCCTTTTTAGACAGAAGAAGATATACAAAATATGAATGCTTTACAAGGCAGAGCATAAACTGAATTCTACCTCTTCTACTTAAGAGCATTCAACCAGAAATGATTATGAATGGATGGTAAACATAACAAAATACATATGAAACATAGAAAGAAAAACACATTTGCTAAACTCACACCACAGGGATCTCATGAATCAGAGCTGCATCATTCTATTAATTTCCAAGCCAAAACTGTACAATGAAAGTGCTGAGTTTTTCTCCACGCTATTCCTAGAAACTCCAACCCTTTACAAATGAATTTCAATACAATAAATAAGCTTTTCCATGAGAAAGTGGATCGACCCAAAGTTGGGGGATTGTTTAATCATTACAAACGGAAATGAAAAGCCAACCATCAGTAACAGGAGCAGCGTTACATTTAATTTCTCTGATGACCAATAAAAAAAACAAAAATGTAGCGTAGATCTTCTGGGGCGACTGTTCGCCTTCCTTTTGGCCGTTTGAATAACAACTATCATTTTAATAACATGGCTTTTAAATAAGATGCGCCTTTAATGAAGAGAAAACATATATTGTTAATGAACGGGCCCACCTGCAATTTTCATTTAACTCACCCACGTGCCAATATTCACTTTCAACTGTCTTCGCTTCTAAACCACAGTACCATAGCCAAAAATCGTTGAACAGGCTTTGAAAAAGTTACTTGGAGAAAATCACACTGAAACAAATCGAATTCTCACAGAGCGGAAGTGATTTGGCCTTTGGGTCTCTATGCGCCGCGCCAAAAGATGTACGCGTCGCGCCAAATTGGAGATGATTTTGACGCACTTCCTAAAGTCCAAATTGAGCCCAAGTGTGCTTGTTGGAAAGCCCTACCTATTTAATTTCCAACACAAGTGGAATTTTTGGATTTGGATGCCATTTTCCCCTCCAAAACTTCAATTTCCTAAGACTGCTTCCTGTGTGTCAAAATTGGGGCAGAGAGGTCATTTTTTGGGTGTTTTTGACCTCTTGAGGACTCAAAACTTGCCCAAACTTCTTGGCCATGCACCAGCAGTCATGATTTTTCATGAAAAATCCAAAAATATAAACTTTTTGTGATTTGGAGCTCCCTATCAAAAGCGCGCGCCAGGTGGCGCGGCGCACAGGGAGAAAAACCCTGTTTTTTGTGCAAAAAATTTCAAAATTTCAAAATGTGCTCCAAATTTCTTGAAATTTGGGCTGTACCCTCTCCATCACATGTCATGCTGGGCCAAAGAGGCCTCGGCCAAGATTTGGAGCCGATCTCGCTCTTTTTTCCTCTTTTGTCCTTTTGTCACCTTCCTCAATTTCGCCTTTAGGCTCCTGATTCTCGCTTTGGAGCTCAAGTTTCGGGCCATGTAATGGTAAGTCATGCACCTCAGCATTGCTTTTTTCCTATTGGCCTTCTCCAATAGCTTCTCCAAGTGAATGTTTAGTTTCTCTAAAACATACTCCTGGTCCTCATCTCTTTGCTCCATAGGTCTACCTTGTGTTGCCATGATGTGTTGCCGTTTTCCTTGATCAGTTGCAACTCTATCTCAGCTTGCCGATCCTCAAGTTGTGTATTTCTCTGCTCTAGGTATTTCATATTCCATTTAGCTCTCTCCAAGTCAAGGGATAAGGCTTGGATCTCTGTTTGTTGCTCCTGGATGATCTCTTTAAGCTGTGCACTTTGCGGACCCGTATCTGGATCATCATCATGAAGGAGAATGAAGTCAGTCTCTCGTTCACCTGATGGCCCCTCATCCTACATTGGGCTCTTGCCTCTGTCCTGTACCTGTGGTGTTGATGTCGGAAGCGAGGCCCCTTCCACCCCGGGTGGAGATAACACTCGCTTGGCTACCGCAAACAACTGCCTGGTGCCCTTCTGGTAGGTAATGAAAATCGGCACAGTAGCAGTGTGTGGGTCATGGCTTTCATGCTGATGAGAAGGTCTACCTGTCTCAAATCTAGTCTCTGAAGGTCCTTGTGAAGCTCGGAAGAAGTCACAAGAGATGAAATCATCCCAAGTGATACCCTGTAAATCAAGCTAATGCACCACCAAAATCTTGATGAGAGCAAAATGACAAATGCTGTTGAACTGCTGCTCAGGGGTCTTGTGTTGCACAAGGGCGGTCATCCTCTCTATGTTGCGGCATATGAAATATGGGATGTTCATCATGCGTACCCGGGTGAAATGCATGAGCAACCTGATGTGATAAGCATATAACCGGGAGAAACGGCCTTCACAACTGAAATATTTCATAATTAACTTCATTAGAGGGGCATATTCATCTTTAAGATATCGGAAGGGAAACACCCTCTTAAGCTGCCTCAAGAAACCAGGTTTAACATATGGCTCATAATGCTGTCGGTCAACTTTTTGTCTCTTGTTCCATGGCTCTCCAATATTAGGCATGCCGGTAGCTTATGAGATAGAGTTCGGTGTAAGTGTGAAAGTAACACCAGCCAAAGTAACTTGAGCACCATGTAAATGTAGAACAAATAGTTGAGCCAACTCATGGTGAAATTGAACATTTCCAACCTTTTCACAAAACTCATAGCATGACTGAAACTGAAAACAAGAGATGGCAAGAGGGTAGGCCTGCAATTCTGTGACGGTAGTCGGTTCTTCTCTAACATGTCTGCCACCTTTATGAGGCCTCCGAGGTGCACGTTCTTCCGTGGGTGAGTCACTTTGTGTTTCCACCTCATAGTCGGATGAATGATCAGATGACATAATTGATGCTATGAAAACTGCTTGGAGAAATGAATTCTGGTCGCAAGATTGTGTTGGACTGCTATTGTAATATGGTTGAAATTTGTCACCAAGGGAGAAATGTACCAAGGGACTGTTAGGGAGGGAAAATATGAAGGGATTAGGAGTATTAGGATAGATTTTATTTAGGGCAATGTAGGAGGGTTTGGGAACTTTGCATAGGGTAGGGTTTGGGGTTTTATATTGGGCAATGGGTGAAAGGGAATTGGGGATAAGGGTTTAGTAATTTTAGGGGATAAGGAACAATGACATTCAAAGGGATATGGTATAAGGAAAAAGGGAATGAAGGAAAAGGGGACAGATGGGATGGAAGGGGAACCTTGGTAACAAAATGATGAATTTGCAACCCTTAACAACAATTGACATAAGGATTTTTCTAGGTAGGGTTTGGAAATTTTGTTTCAAATATTTGGAACCATAAACCACCATCACACAACATACAAAAATGGATGAACCACCGAGATGTCGACCCTACCTTAGCATGTCTAAGCAATTTGATGGTGATTTGGAGGAATTTCGGGCGTTTATTGGGTGTTTAGACTGTATGTGCCGCGCCGCCTATTCTATGCACCATGTGCTACTGGTGCGCTGTGCCCGTTAAAAATTGCACTGGAGGATCACGCCCAGTGCGCCACGCCACCTACTGTATGCATCGCGCCTGTCAAGACACCTCCAACTTTACCCAAAACATGCGTTGGCTCACCCAATTCACTTTGAAATGCTTCTCTCTGACCTTGGCATTTAAAATGACCTTGATCCTTATGAGAAAATATGTAATAAAGACATGGAGACATGGTTTTGATTTTTGTTTCTTCAAAACCCACTTTTGCAATGTTTTGTTTTGGCACTTTTTCCACAATTTAATGCAACTCTGTATTTCACATTTCCTTTTTGGATTTTTGACTAAAATGATGAAATTTTTGGCAATTTTTTGCAGGGGTAGCTGACATGGAATTTGGCAAAGGATGATCAGAATCTACTTTTGAAGTACTTCATGGTGGAGAACTTTACATATTTATTATAAACATTAATTTGATGATTTCCTCTTCAAAACAAAGTTTTGAAGAGGAATCACCCTTGAGCATTATGGATGATGAAAATCTGGAGATGAAACTTGTTGAACCTCCCTCTGGCCTGCTGGCATTATTGGGTACTTTGAAAACATGACTTATGAAACCCTAGACCTATGAATGACATGATTTTTTTCCCATCAAAAGACCAAATATTGACTGTCATTTAATGAACTTTGATGAACAGACCTGAGCCAACAGGTACAAAGCATGAAGAGTAATGACTGACAAGACCCTTCCGTTAGATTATGGCATGCCCCCTAGCGGAATGCAGCTAAGTGAATGGAGCGAGACACCTAAAAATGAAATGCAGAAAGAGTTTTGATCTCCGATGGAGGACTGACAAGACTGACTCTAACATTGGCTCCAATGGGGGATGGTAGCTCCTCGGAGGTGCCAAGAATGGTAGATCTTTGGGAGAGCAGATAGTGCCTTCGTCCATTGGGCTATGGAGTCATTATTTTGACAAACAACGCAAAACTCTTGACTCATTTATTGACTGAAACTTGACTTGAACTAACTCAAATTTGGACTTAAAATGACTCGAAGACTGACTAGACAAACTCAAACCAAAACTGAAATAAAATGGTATTTACAGTGACAATGGAAGCAGCATAAACAACTCAGAAATGGTACCGCTTGAGCAGCCGACCATTGATCGGCCCTCCTGGACAATCTTCCCCGTTCATTTCCTTTAGAAGAAAGGCATTCTGACCCCGATATGCTGCAATCTTGAAGGGACCTTTCCAGAGATTCTCGAATTTACCGTGCTTACCCTTTTCCTCATTCCTTGCATCCCACTTCAGCACCACATCATCCAACTGAAATTTGTCCACCTTTTCTTTTCTGTCATAAATTTTCTTAATCTTCTCCTGCAACTTGGACTTGTTTTGGAAAACTTCTTCTCTGGTCTGCTGCAAATGGACCATTTGATTCAATCTTCTCTGCATAGGATCATATTCAATGCCGGCCTCCTGAAGAAGTTTGACTACTGGAGCTGCGAGAGAGGTAGGAAATACTGTATCAACTCCATACACAAGCTCAAAGGGGGACATACCAATGGATTTCTTTTGACTGACCCGATCTGACCAAAGTGCATTGAACAACTTCTTATGCCAGCTCTTCTTGTTGATTTCTAGCAGCTTCTTAATGATGTTGACTAAAGATTTGTTAGAAGACTCTACCAACCCATTGCCTTGCGGATGATAGGCAGTTGAGTGACCCAAAATGATGTGATATTTATGACAAAACTCTACCATCCTTTTTGATTTGAAAGCTGCTGCGTTATCAGTGATTAACTTATTCGGGCAACCAAAGCGAGACAAGATGTTATTTTCAAGGAATGAAATAATTACCGCATCTGTAGCTTGTCTGGTGGGAATTGCTTCGATCCATTTCGTGAAATAATTTGTTGCCGTGAGAATCCACCGATGCTGATCAGAAGAAGCGGGATGAATTTCACCAATGAAATCCAACCCCCATTGCTGAAAAGGGGCACTCACCTCAATGGGCTTAAGCGGCAAAGGCTGTAATTTCTACCTTCCTTCAAAAATCTGACATTTATGACAGCTCTTGACAACCTTATATACATCAGCAAACAATGTCGGCCAATAGTATCCCGCTCTCAGAACTTTATTTGCTGTTGTTTTCCAAAAAAGGTGACCACCACAATCTCCTTCGTGGAAATCCTCCATGACCTGCTTTGCCTCTTCTTCCACCAAGCAATTCAACAGAACACCACTGGGATCTTTCCAATAAAGTGCAGAATTTAGAATGCAAAACTTAGCAGCCTTTAATTTGAGAGTTCTACTTTTGTTTCTAGTCATGTCGGGTGGTGGTGACAAATTTTGAAGCACATATATGATATCTGAATACCATGGAGAAAGAGCAAACATTTCAGATACCTGAATTGACGAACCTTCCTCATTCTCATCGGACATAGTAGCGATCAGATTTATGTCTAAAGTGTGCAAGTTTGATTCGGCCATTAACTTTGCCAATCCCTGTCCTTTAACAAGCTTTGTGGGCTTTATTTCCACATCATACTCCAACAAAGCTGCAATCCACTTGCCTCGTCTTCCTTCCGGATCTGTCTGCACTAAAACATCTTTGACAGCAGCGTTAGGAACATAAGCCAAAATATGAGAATGCAGAATGTATACCCGAAAATCTTTCAATGCTTTCACAAGTGCGAGGGCTTGCTTCTCAATGATGTTGTACTTTAAGGCTGCATCTCTTATAGCTCAGCTGAAGAAAGCAATTGGTCTTTCGTGATCATCTCTTTTCTGCATCAACACAGCTGCCATAGTATGCTCCGAAGCAAATGAAAACAATATAAAATCCTGAGTGTATTCCGGGCTGATTAGAACTGGAGCTGAAGAAAGAGCCAATTTGACTAAATTGAAAGATTTTACAGCCTCTTCCATCCACTTCACTTGGTTGTCCTTCTTAAGCATGTTTGTAATCTCTCTTAGGTGTTCAGCAAGATTAGGTACAAAGCGGTGTAAAAAATTCATTTTACCATTGAAAGATTGAATCTCCTTCTTATTCCGGGGTAGATCGATTTGCTGAATCGCTTGTACATGTGCTGGATCAATACGAATGCCATCTTTTGAGATAATGTGCCCAAGTAGTTTGCCTTCCTCCATGGCAAACAAGCTCTTTTTCAGATTCAGCGACAGGCCATATTTTCTGCACTTTTGAAAAACAGTTTTCAGATGATACATGTGTTCTTCATCTGATTTGGAAAACACTATCAGATCATCAAGGTACACAACCGAAAAGACATCCTTCTCATTTGCGAAAACCAAGTCCATTTCCCACTGAAAGGTGGCACCCGCATTCTTCAAACCAAAAGGCATTTTAGCATAATGAAAAGTTCCCCACGGAGTGGTGAACGCTGTCTTGTCTCGGTCATCTTCATGGACAGAAATTTGGTTATATCCAGAATAACCATCAAGTAGTGACATACGAGATGCTCCAACTACTCATTGAAGTATATGATCTATTTTGGGCAGTGGATAGTTATCTTTCAATGAAACTTTATTGAGATTCCTAAAATCAATGCACAAGCAAATCTCACCTGTCTTCTTTCGTACGGGAACCAAATTAGAGATCCAGTCCGAAAATCTAATGGGAACAATGATTCCTGATTTGTACAACCTGTTTATCTCCTTTTCAATTGATGGCAGTAGTTTTGGATTTAGCCTTCTCAACTTCTGTCTGAAAGGTTTTTGATTAGGCTTAATGGGTATAGTGTGCTAAATTATATTGGTATCGTATGTCTTCAAGTCAGAATAGTCCCAAGCAAACACATCAGCAAATGAAGACAAAAAACTGATATATTTGGCTTTTATCTTTTATGGCAATGTTTTAGACATTTTTACCACTTTAGGATTAGCAGCTGTTCCGATATTGACCTCTTCAACACCCTTCTCTGTTGGCTGCAATGTTGGTTTGCAGGCTATGTCATCTTGATCAAAGAGTTCTTCTAAAGGTATCAAGCCTTTAGGAATAATGTTATCCTTTAGCTGCAACACATCCATTTGATTGATCTGCACATCATCTTTACCATCATAATTTTCTACATCAATTGAGGTTTCTTTGAACTTACCTTTGTTTTGCAGAAAATCATCAATCTCCTCATCATCTTGGAAAACTTGCTAATATCTCTGATTGTTGGGGACAGATGGACGATGCTTGACATGGATTTCGAATTTATTACTGGAGTTCATTGGAATCTTCAAACTACTGGCTGCCTTAGCAAGAGCATCAGCAATGCTATTTTGAACACGAGGCACACATGTCAAGGTATATTCTGAAAATAATTTCAGGATGTCTAGAACTACATTACGGTAAGCCCGCATCCGAGGATGCTTTGCTTTATATTCGCCTCTGACCTGCTTAATCACCAATTCGGAGTCGCCATATACTGCAATCCTCTTAGCATTCAACTTTCTTAGAATTTTTAGGCCAGCAATCAAAGCTTCATACTCAGCTTCATTGTTCGAACAATCAAAAGCTAACTTGTAAGAACATACTTGCACATTACTAGGCACTTTGTTCGGGGCGGAGAAAGGACTGCATACCCAAATACCAATTCCAGCACGATCATTTCCCACTGCACTGTCGAAATCCATGGTCCACAAACCTTCTTCCTCTTCTTCCAAGTGCTGAAATTCTGCTGGCTCTGTTTTTCCTGCTTGCTATCCGTTACCTTCATCTGATTTCTCAACGGTGTTTTGCTGTTCTTGTCCTTCTTTCTTCAAAACTTCTCTGAAATTTTCTGCTATTTCTGGAATACTTTCTGCTTCTACTAACTGACTATCAATATCATTGAAACTATCTGAATACAAAACAAAAGACTCTAGATCTATATGTACATAATTAATCAGATGATTAATGGGTTTCTCCTTGCTTGTAATCATGTATTTCATTTTTTGTTCCCGATACTGTTTCCTCATTTGGCCAAACACAGGAATTGTTGCATAGGAGAAATCTAGTTGTAGTGTCCCTTTCAATTTTGCTGCCCAAGACCTGGAAAGAAGCATGCTGAACCTGGGAGGAATATCCGCTACAACAATATCCATCAAAACATTCTTCATTGGGATTTGATCCAGACTCACAACCAAGTCTTTGATGAGCCCAATACATCTTACTCTGTTGGAATCAAACGAATAGAGATCATGGTATTTCCGAGTGACGTCCAAACCCAGCTTATCCATGATAGCCTTTGGCATGAGATTGTGAGAAGCTCCGGAATCGAACATGGCATTATGTAACACAAAATCATGCAATCTTAAACTGATATAAAAAGGTGGCACATCACTATCTGGAGACTCACCATTCAATGCTGGCCCAAAAATCATTTCGGGTTGATCATCTTCGACATTCACCATATCAGACATTGGATCACAATTCAAAATTTTAGAAACTTGCCCTCTATAACTGCCGTTCCTCATTATTTCAGTCAAGGGAATGGATACCTTCAATTTAGAAATTTCATTCTCTAAAATAAAAGCGGAATTCTTTTCTACCTCTTTGACTGGGACTTCTTTCTTTTCCTTTTCTCTCGATACAATTTTCTGATTTGATTTTTCTGCTAATGGTGATTTGCTGCTATCAGGATCAAGTGCCTCTTGGCCTTTCTTTTATGAAACTGATGAATCATTCTTTGATGCTGAAACTTCTTCTGAATTGGGTTAACCGGCACATCCCTATTTCTAAGTGAATATTGCTGCTGCTGAGTGGACAGAGCATTCATATAGCCTCTTTGATACTCATCTGATTCTTCTTCCAAAACTGTGTCACTTGCTAGAATGAAATCTGCGTCTTTGTGTGCAGCTGAACTTTCTGCATGCTCCTCATCTTCAGTAATGTAAATAGGCAAATCATCAGGAGTAAAGAAGTGGTTCTCTTCCCTATTACATTCCTTTCCTCATCAGACTCCGGTCCATGCACAAAATTTTACTGCAGAGGTGGCTGTACTGGCTGCTGTGCTGTCTGATCTTGGGCTCACTGATCTCTCTGCCTTATTCTATATTGTGGCTGTTGCTGGCCACGGAAGTTAGGATTTCTAACTTGTGGCTCAGGTTTGTCAAGTTTCACCCTTTCAAGCATCTGCTCTACCTTTCGGAGTAGTTGATCCATCGAGGAAGACTCTTCTTTTACTGTGACCTTCTTTTCTGCTTTTGCTCTAGCCCTCTTGGTCAGCAGATTTGCTTCAACGCTGACCGCGATTTTCTGCATGTCTTCCATTGTGGCCGGCTCTCTCTCTCTTAGTTGATAAGCCATGTCAGCATCAAAACCATTCGGAAAATTCATTATGGCTAGTCCCACAGGTGGCCTTAGATGATTGGGAATTTCATTATAAATAGAATTGAATCTAATGCAGTAGTCTTGGACCAACTCACCAGCGTTTCGTTTGATTTGCTCATATTCAGCCAGAATTTGAAGAGGATTCTTTTTCACTTCCTAGTAGTCTAAAATTGTCTTTGCAAGTCGGCCAAGGTAGTGATACGTGCAACCGGCAAACCTCCGAACCATTTCCTAACTTCACCTGCAAATGTTTGTACAAAGAGTCTCTCACATTTTCTGCATCGATTTCATGAAGGTCACAGAAATCTGCCATTCTATCCACATGTTGCTGAGTGGTAATGATGTTAGGAGCACCATCAAACAAAGGGATTTTGCTTTGATAATCTGCGGGCATATCATCTAAAACTTGAGGCAGCACAAGAGGTGCAAAACGAGCAACCATCACTCTTGGTGGGTTTGGTCTTGGAGGTGTTGGAGGAGTGTGTGCAGCTTGTAAGGAATTAACAATTGGAGTTTGAAGCTATGTCACAATATAATCATCAATTGACCGGTTAGCTCTTTCAATTTCTAGGTCTACAAGAAACTGCGGATTGGGGACAGTAGAGTCAACAACCCTTTCGGATTTGGTCTCGAACAATGATATTTCAAACTGCTCATCAAAATCAAGCTCTTCAAGATACTCGAAAATGTCAGGACATGAATGGGATTTGAACACGGGAGTTATAGAGCTCTCTTGACGAAGAAGTCTTGGAATAAAATTGGGATTTTCGTAGATATGAGGAGGATCTGGATCTGGATTAGCTCTGGTATATCTTCTTGAAGCCAGCGTGCTATTTTCAAAAAATCAAAAGGACATGAACAACTTACTCAGCCTATCAAATCCTAAACTTATCATCCGGAAGCTTAGAATTATCAGAAGTATTGGGGTGTTTGTAGGTTAAGCCTGTCGTTTACGCAACGAAGAAGACTAACAAACAAAGAATTTCATCCCCAGCTGAGTCGCCACTATGTTAGGGCCTAAATCTGCCTTAGGCTGAAAGAAGGCAAAATTCAGGGTAACCACAAACCACGCTTAGTCTGGTAGCTAGCCCTACCAAAACAGGAAAGGGCTCTCTCCGGGTCATGCTCAGTGAGAAATAAACAATATGGTCTGAGATGACTTAAACTGAAAACTGATTTTAGGCTAGTAAATAGATATGGATAAAGGCGATTTTTGAATCATTGAATTTTCTGGGCTGTGTGGGACCAAAGGACCACATGAGTTGGGAAATTAAATCAAAGACACAGGATATTTCGTGAGGCAAGATAGGCGGGAGGTTTAGCAATCAGATTTAAATAAAATGGGGTGGAAATACTGTTGAGAAAAATCTAAAAAGGGCATACACATGAATCCTTTTCAGACAGAAGAAGATATACAAAATATGAATGCTTTACAAGGCAGAGCATAAACTGAATTCTACCTCTTCTACTTAAGAGAATTCAACCAGAAATGATTATGAATGGATGGTAAACATAACAAAATACATATGAAACATAGAAAGAAAAACACATTTTCTAAACTCACACCACAGGGATCTCATGAATCAGAGCTGCATCATTCTATTAATTTCCAAGCCAAAACTGTACAATGAAAGTGGTGAGTTTTTCTCCACGCTATTCCCAGAAATTCCAACCCTTTACAAATGACTTTCAATACAATAAATAATATTTTCCATGAGAAAGTGGATCGACCCAAAGTTGGGGGATTGTTTAATCATTACAAACGGAAATGAAAAGCCAACCATCAGTAACAGGAGCAGCGTTACATTTAATTTCTCTGATGACCAATAAAAAAAAAAATGTAGCATAGATCTTCTGGGGTGACTGTTTGCCTTCCTTTTGGCCGTTTGAATAACAACTATCATTTTAATAACATGGCTTTTAAATAAGATGCACCTTTAATGAAGAGAAAACATATATTTTTAATGAACGGGCCCACTTGCAATTTTCGTTTAACTCACCCACGCGCCAATATTCACTTTCAACTGTCTTCGCTTCTAAACCACAGTACCATAGCCAAAAATTGTTGAACAGGCTTTGACAAAGTTACTTGGAGAAAATTGCACTGAAACAAATCGAATTCTCGCAGAGCGGAAGTGATTTGGCCTTTGGGTCTCTGTGCGCCACGCCAAAAGATGTATGCGTCGCGCCACTTTGGAGATGGTTTTGAGGCACTTCCTGAAGTCCAAATTGAGCCCAAGTGTGCTTGTTGGAAAGCCCTACCTGTCTAATTTCCAACACAAGTGGAATTTTTTGATTTGGATGCCATTTTCCCCTCCAAAACCTCATTTTCCTAAGACTGCTTCCTGTGTGTCAAAATTGGGATAGAGAGGTCATATTTTGGGTATTTTTGACCTCCTGAGGACTCAAAACTTGCCAAAACTTCTTGGCCATGCACCAACAGTCATGATTTTTCATGAAAAATCTAAAACTACAAACTTTTTGTGATTTGTAGCTCCCTATCAAAAGCGCGCGCCAGGTGGCGCGGCACACAGGGAGAAAAACCCTGTTTTTTGTGCAAAAAATTTCAAAATGCAAAAATGTGCTCCAAATTTCTTGAAATTTGGGTTGTACCCTCTCCATCACATGTCATACTCGGCCAAAGAGGCCTTGGCCAAGATTTAGAGATGATCTCCCTCTTTTTGCCTCTTTTGTCCTTTTGTCACCTTCCTCAATTTCGCCTTTAGTCTCCTGATTCTCGCTTTGGAGCTCAAGTTTCGGGCCATGTAAGTCATGTGCCTCAGCATTGCTTTTTCCCTGTTGGCCTTCTCCAATAGCTTCTCCAAGTGAATGTTCACTTTCTCTAAAACATACTCCTAGTCCTCATCTCTTTGCTCCATAGGTCTGCCTTGTGCTGCCATGATGTGTTGTCGGTTTTCCTTGATCAGTTGCAACTCTATCTCAGCTTGCCGATCCTCAAGTTGTTAATTTCTCTGCTCCAGGTATTTCATATTCCATTTAGCTCTCTCCAAGTCAAGGGATAAGGCCTTGATCTCTGTTTGCTACTCCTGGATGATCTCTTTAAGCTGCGCACTTTGCGGACCCGTATCTGGATCATCATCATGAAGGAGAATGAAGTCGGTCTCTCGTTCACCTGATGGCCCCTCATCCTGCATTGGGCTCTTGCCTCTGTCCTGTACCTGTGGTGTTGATGTCGGAAGCGAGGCCCCTTCCACCCGGGTGGAGATAACACTCGCTTGGCTGCTGCAAACAACTGCCTGGTGCCGTTCTGGTAGGTAATGAAAATCGGCACAATAGCAGTGTGTGGGTCATGGCTTTCATGCTGATGAGAAGGTCTAGCTGTCTCAAATCTAGTCTCTGAAGGTCCCTGTGAAGCTCGGAAGAAGTCACAAGAGATGAAATCATCCCAAGTGATACCATGTAAATCAAGCTGATGCACCACCAAAATCTTGATGAGAGAAAAATGACAAATGCTGTTGACCTGCTACTCAGGGGTCTTGTGTTGCACAAGGGTGGTCATCCTCTATATGTTGCGGCATATGAAATATGGGATGTTCATCATGCGTACCCGGGTGAAATGCATGAGCAACCTGATGTGATAAGCATATAATCAGGAGAAACGGCCTTCACAACTGAAATATTTCATAATTAACTTCATCAGAGGGGCATATTCATCTTTAAGATATCGGAAGGGAAACACCCTCTTAAGCTGCCTCAAGAAAGCAGGTTTAACATATGGCTCATAATGTTGTCGGTCAACTTTTTGTCTCTTGTTCCATGGCTCTCCAATATTAGGCATGCCGGTAGCTAATGAGATAGAGTCCGGTGTAAGTGTGAAAGTAACACCAGCCAAAGTAACTTGAGCACCATGTAAATGTAGAACAAATAGGCGAGCCAACTCATGGTGAAATTGAACATTTGCAACCTTTTCACAAAACTCATAGCATGACTGAAACTGAAAACAAGAGACGGCAAGAGGGCAGGCCTGCAATTCTGTGAGGGTAGTCGGTTCTTCTCTAACATGTCTGCCACTTTTATGAGGCCTCCGGGGTGCACGTTCTTCCATGGGTGAGTCACTTTGAGTTTCCACCTCATAGTCGGATGAATGATCAGATGACATAATTGATGCTATGAAAACTGCTTGGAGAAATGAATGCTGGTCGCAAGATTGTGTTGGACTGCTGTTGTAATATGGTTGAAATCTATCACCAAGGGAGCAATGTAACAAGGGACTGTTAGGGAGGGAAAATATGAAGGGATTAGGAGTATTAGGATAGATTTTATTTAGGGCAATGTAGGAGGGTTTGGGAACTTTGCATAGGGTAGGGTTTGGGGTTTTATATTGGGCAATGGGTGAAAGGGAATTGGGGTTAAGGGTTTAGTAATTTTAGGGGATAGGGAACAATGACATTCAAAGGGATATGGTATAAGGAAAAGGGGAATGAAGGAAAAAGGGACAGATGGGATGGAAGGGGAACCTTGGTAACAAAATGATGAATTTGCAACCCTTAACAGCAATTGACATAAGGATTTTTAGAGGTAGGGTTTGGAAATTTTGTTTCAAACATTTGGAACCATAAACCACCATCACACAACATACAAAAATGGATGAACCACCGAGATGTCGACCCTACCTTAGCACGTCCAAGCAATTCGATGGTGATTTGGAGGAATTTCGGGCGTTTATTGGGTGTTTAGACTGTATGCGCTGCACCACCTGTTCTATGCACCTTGCGCTACCGGTGCGCCGCGCCCGTTAATAATTGCATTGGAGGATCATGCCCAATGCGCTGCGCTATCCCTGTGCGCCGTGCCACCTACTGTATGCGCCGCACCTGTCAAGACACCTCCAAATTTACCCAAAACGTGCGCTGGCTCACCCAATTCACTTTGAAATGCTTCTCTCTGACCTTGGCATTTAAAATGACCTTGATCCTTATGAGAAAATCTGTAATAAAGACATGAAGACATGGTTTTGATTTTTGTTTCTTCAAAACCCACTTTTGCAAAGTTTTGTTTTGGCACTTTTTCCACAATTTAATGCAACTCTGTATTTCACATTTCCTTTTTGGATTTTTGACTAAAATAATGAAATTTTTGGCAATTTTTTGCAGGGGTAGCTGATATGGAATTTGGCAAAGGATGATCAGAATCTGCTTTTGAAGTACTTCATGGTGGAGAACTTTACATATTTATTATAAACATTAATTTGACGATTTCCTCTTCAAAACGGAGTTTTGAAGAGGAATCACCCTTGAGCATTATCGATGATGAAAATATGGAGATGAAACTTGTTGAACCTCCCTTTGTCCTGCTGGCATTTTTGGGTACGTTGAAAACATGACTTATGAAACCCTAGACCTATGACTGACATGATTTTTTTCCCATCAAAAGACCAAATATTCACTGTCATTTAATGAACTTTGATGAACAAACCTAAGCCAGCAGGTACAAAGCATGAAGAGTAATGACTGACAAGACCCTTCCGTCAGATTATGGCATGCCCCCTAGCGGAATGCAGCGAGTGAATGGAGCGAGACACCTAAAAATGAAATGCAGAAAGAGTTTTGATCTCCGACGGAGGACTGACAAGACCGACTCTAACACAACATACAAGATTCTTTCTCACTCATAAGTTTTACACAATGTTAAGGGCACTTCACAACCTTCCACAAACTATCAACAATCCCACACTTGTCACACTCAAACTAGCTACACTAATAGCACTACTCAATCCAAGAATTTACCAACTAGCCAACTGTCCAAAACTAGCAGTGCATAGCAATGGTGAGAGTTTAAATAGGAGAAGGAGTCTCCATGAAAGGTGGAAGAGTGAGCTTATCTCCAAGGAAGGTAGCACAATTGATGGAACTGCCATGCCAGAGAAAGGAGGGCGATACAAACTATGCCAACAACTAGGTCTTGAGTCATCCAGAAGGCCGTCTATTGGAACAAATTTGCCCAATCTAGATCATTGCGGGGGTATAACTGAGCTTTAGCACTGACATCGCTAGTGAGCAATATAGCCAGTCAGATCATCGCTAAAGATAATAAGTAACCTAGCGCTAGAGCATAAAATCAGACCATCGCAGGAATTAGATGTACTTCCGCGTTGGCAGTGCAGTTGGACTATTTACGAGTGCCCTTCATCGCGTATATTTAGTCCATAGTCGCGATGAGGTAGATAACTTAGGAAAAGTGGGTCATTTGGCAGCACAAGAGAGCATTTGTTCAATATGAACATGTTTGACTTGGACACATGACACAGTAGAAGGACTGGAGTGAAGGCAGTGACAAATTACTGTGTAACAGATGCCCCCTAAAGTATGAAGCCCGAGAGAGTGGGAGGGGTGAAATGCTTTATGAAACTGACTGAGCTGGGACACCATTTGGAAGATCCTTCACGCAAGTACAACTGATATCTCTGATAATGAAATACATGTAGTCTAGGCATGGGTGTAGCCATCCAAAAGACATACGAACTAGGTCTGTGGTATGGACGCAACCATCTAGCTAATAAGACCATAATGATGATAAAGGTATGGTCATTGCCATCCATGAAGACTTGGGTATGGTCGCAACCATCCATCAATAAGTCATCTAATCATGAAACAATCCATGCAGCTCGAACATGTGTAACCTGAGTTCGAGGTCTTGAACCCAACCGATCGTAGTACAAATTATAGCATGCAAATAGATGTGCTGAGGTCAAGCATGATAGAAAGTCGCTTGATTACCGGTCAATGATGAAAACCGTTAACAAGCGCGAGAGCAACCACCAATAATGCCAATCGTTCTCAAGGTACTGTCTAGCACAATCCACGAAGTGTGAAGGGAGAGCTGAAGTCGAACACTCGTGGAATCACCCAATCAACGACTAATGATGAAAGTCGACCGTCAGGTGTGAAGAACTTGCCATTGAGGCATGCAAGCTCTAAGGTACCAAAGGGGATCTCTAGATCAATCTCCTGGATAATGAGCTGATGTCAACAGGAGACGATCTATCGCAGGAGAGCCATAATGTTTCCCCCATCAACAACACGAGATAAGGAACAAGTGGTAGATGGTGAAACAGAGTATCAGTGGAGGAGGCAAGGATGTAAACTGCAGAAGCATTATACTCTTGAACATGTCATCGACACGACTCTGGAGGGTGGCAGCATTCAGGTACCAAGGGATCAGAGGCTCGATGGAGACAGTGTGAATCAGATGGAATGAGACTAAATGGCAACCCAAACCCACGGAAGGACAAATGATGATGGACGGATGTCCTAACTCGACAAGAAGCAAAAGTGTCGATGTTCAAGAGTGACTAGCTGCCAATGATGATTTTCGAATTTTCCCCACCATTGCTGGCGAGTACCCCTATTATTTTTGAAAAAAGCTTGAAGGGGATAACATATGCTTGCAAATTAAGCTTGACTGCGGTTGAATCCAACCTAGTAATAGTTTAATGAGCCCTAGGGAGGAGAAGCTCGAGTCTCATCATGGTGACGAGTCCAATGTTGTTAGAGTTTAATGAGTCCGACATAGGTAAAACTTGGAGTCTTTTTCATGTTTAGAGAGTTTGAAAAAGACACAGAAAAGAAAACTCCAGGGGGGTCCTTTTTCGTAGATTTGTGTCTCTCGAGCCCGAAAAAGTATAAAACGATACTCGAAAGAACCACCCAATCATTACGACCGAGGAGTACTTTTCGTGATTAGTGACCTTGACCGAAAAAGTAGAAAGGAGATTGAAATCATGTCATTTTGTAACCAATAACGAGCTTGAAACGACAAAGGCCCGACAATCTTTTTGTGTTTACACGGTTGGAAAAGAGCTTAAAGGCGACCGCCTCTTATTTCTTTTAACGAGTCAAGAGGAACAACTCAGCTATCTTTTCATTTTTCAAGTCAGAAAAGAGCGTTAAAGATGATTTTATGGATCAGGTGTACACGAAGCATGAGGTAACTCCACTACCT
Source organism: Pinus tabuliformis (assembly GCA_031772625.1). Classification (NCBI taxonomy): domain Eukaryota; kingdom Viridiplantae; phylum Streptophyta; class Pinopsida; order Pinales; family Pinaceae; genus Pinus; species Pinus tabuliformis. Next base: position 1,097,720,573 of record CM062805.1, read on the forward strand.
GTAGCTCTGCACAAAACACATCAAACATAAACCCATTCGACATAAAATGAACAATATATGCAGAAACATAATTTCAAAACAAAATTTTAATTAACCATGTGATAAAAAAGGAGAAAAAACCCACATTTTTAAAATATAATTTTCTAATTTTCAAAAATTACTATAAAAGGGGGGGTAATTCATTCATTTTTACTATTGGTACTGTTCATTTCACCTTGGAGTGTTTTGGAGCACCAAAGTGAGCAAAGTTGGCAAGCTGATTTCGGCCCCATTCGTCCACGTTCATCCTAAAACTTCTACCAGGTAGATAGACTTCTTCCTGCGCTTCAATTTTGTGTCTTTTTTATGCATTTTGACGTTAGACATGTGAGTTTAGGTGGATTTTTTGAGTTGGAGTCCACCGCTTGGTCATTGCGGGTATACCGCTCGGGTCCACGATGATCGAAAATATTTACATGTAACGTTTTCTCATCATCGTGGGAAAGTGATGTACTTCTGTGATGACCATGAGAAAATTGAAGTGGTAACTTCGCGTCATCGCGATTGTTTTAAAAACAATCGCGATGGTGACGCAAAACTATTTTTTTGTACAAATTATGGATTGAATTTTGCAAACAAAGTTCTAATTCATTTTTTCTTGTTATGCAGGCCATAATGGTGTTTGTCTGGCAAGAACGAATGCATGATGATAATGATGTGGAAGCTTTTGTTGATGCTAGGTGCCGAAACACTTTACGAGCATGTGGGTTGCTAAAATTCTTCCTTACTCTGCACCTTCGGTCCCAACCCGATTTACTGGAGCTACTGATCCGTGCCTGGAATCCAACAGATGGGAAATTCATAATCCAAGGTCGAGACATCAAGTTCGATTCCACAGACGTATATTTCCTAAACGGGCTGTCTCGACGCGATGAGAGGCCCATTCTAGAGGGGCAATGACCCGGGGGCAATTCTCTAGAGATGCTGATGGAAAAAGTGTGCCCACAGGCATGCAAATCGAGAAGCAGGAAGGTGGCAATCCGACAGTGGAAGACGTGGTTCTTCGGGAAATGCTATTTATGGTGACATAGGCAGTGGCTCCCAAGCCCAACACGAGGCATCAAAGACCCATCTCCAGTTGGCTCTCGAGTGTCTCAATCCGACCATGTTCAACTGGGTGGAAGCAGTGACTGCGACCAATATGAAGAGACAACTTGCCAACTTCCATCGAGGAGAGATAAAGTAGTTTGGATATGGGTCCATCTTAGTCCCGCTCATGCTAGAGCGGGTGCCGGCATTGCAGTTACAGGACCTGGATTTGGATTTGCTCAGACCACGTGAGACCAGGGCCACACGGTGAGCACACGTTATGCCTCGAGGAGGTGGCGGACGACTAGTGTTGTGGGGGACACTGTTTCATGAGTGGCTGGAGCACTAGACGATCTTTGTTGAAGATTGGCCATATACTGGCATGGACTTTCGCGGAGATTCTGACATGGAGCTACCGGCTGGTGAGCAGTGGGATGATGGTGGTAAGACACTTAATCACATTATTTTTGCATTTTATTTTTTATGATGTTTTTAAAGATATTTTTTCATGTATATGTCCTGATGACGAACTCTATGGTATTCGCAGATGTGGGACCAGTGAGACCCATAGGGATGGCTCCAGAGGCACGAAGGGATGCACAGGGCATCACAACTCTGGCCTTGGCTCCCCCAGCTGATGATCCTGTGGAGACAGTGGCCCGAAACCTTGAGGGCTTGACGGCGGGGAACCCTGAATAATGGGGTGCAAGGAGGTTCCCATAGCGTCC